>BSAI01000108.1:21077670-21506092 GCA_036245035.1 Adrianichthys oophorus | reverse complement strand
ATATATAATAACCAATTGAAGTTTATTCCTAAAAGAGCCATTTGGTCCAGTTACTTATTAACTAAGACCCACCGAGAGCCGCAAGACTCAGACCTAGCCCCTCTGTGGCTACATTGTTAGGCAGTAGCATGAGGGGTCTGTACTTGAAATAAAATGGTGTTGTGATTTGCTATTGACCTATATAGCAATTGTTATATTTTACTTTTGACAGGACCATATATAAGTTCTTAAAAAAAAACATCCTGTGTCAAATAAGAGTCTCCTGATTTACTTGAATTAAAAATGGAATTAAGTCAAACATGACGTTTTCTATCTTTTTTCTCTATTTACTATTGAATATAAAAACACTGGTGTCGATTCCACTTTTGTTTTTAAAGCTACACATGTAAATGCAATAAGATAATGTTACTCGTATACTAAACCCCTCTCACAGTAGATTTAACCTTTTACCATCAATTAACTCATTTTTCTGACATGTGAAAAGTCTAAAAAAAACTCCAAACTCCTCATATTTAGTCATTTTGTTATCATTTTATTTCAAAGCCACAGTGGAGGAATAAAGGAATCGTATGATTCTCTGAAGCCTCAGGTTGTGGACCCCTGTACCATCGTCTATGTTTGGATCTGTGTTTTGTTGCGTGTACGGCTGTCTCTCCACACTACTGCTTAAACAGTTTTTCACTTACGTCTGTTGCCTTTTTCTCCGCTTGTTCCAGCTTTTCCTGGGCATCCTTTAGAGACTCCGAGTATTTGTCCAGCTCATCTTCAACTCCTTTAAGCTTCTTCTGCAGGCCGAGCAGCTCCTCCTCAAGCTACACCAGCAAAGGGGACAGGAAATATGTCAGAAAGACAAAAAGAATACTGCAACTGTTCAAACACACGCACATAAAGATGCATACTAATATATATATATATACAAACATAAATGTATACATACACACTGTTTAATTGTTGCAGACTGCTAAAAAACTAAATATTAGATGAGGTAACAATTTGCAATTTTATGGGAAAAACAACAAACAAACAACTAAGAAATACTCAATTTTACAAGAAATTAGGCTAAATCTGTAGTTTAAAAATATCTGTAATAAAAATATCCTCGTTTGCGATCAAAGCTGAGTGATGCTTTTTTAAACTATTAATTTAATGTACCTCACAACCAAATTTAAAAGTATTTTGGCCAGATTGGATGGATGGCCTTAAACCACCCACCAAACAGAGGTGTTAAACAACATGTACGATTTAACAAAAGAACACAAAAATGTATCTGATTACACAAAAAAGCACTATAACAACTAAAAGAAAAGCACAAAATAAATCCCACAAACTAAATTACATATTACCTCCTAACATCTAAGCCCTGCTCCCTTGCAGATGGCTGGGTTTTTACCATGAGCGTGAGGTGACAAACGCTTCATGATGAGCTTCACCCACAGCTTCACCCACAGCTCATCCACTTATCAATTAAAGACATTTGCTAGGAGCACCATGGCCTCCAGGGGGCAGCACAAAATTGGGGGAAAAAAATCAAATTATCTATATTTATTCCATTGAAGATTAGCAGACGTTACACCTTTAGGACATGTGAGGTGCATCAGATCTGACAATTACACAAAGTTTACATGCAAAGCTTTTCAGAGCTCATTCAGGAAAAATGTCATAAAGAGCCATAAAGCTCCGCCCCACTTTCACCACACCAAAATGTCACTGCTCAGAGAAGATGGCGTGCACTTCTTGAGGTGGGAAGGTCAGCTACGTAAATATCTGTCGAAATACACTGCCCAGATAGGCTTTTTTTTTCTTTAAAAAATACAACAATCTTTCTGTCAGAGTGTAGTGTGAGGAACATTATAGTGTGACTCTTTTTTCCTCCTCAGAAACAAGTTGTTTAGTGTTTATGTGACGTTGTGATTAAATATGTCAAATTAAGATCAATGAAAAACAAAGTAGTCTCCAGGAAGAGTTAGAAAAATCCACAAATCTACGTCTATATCTATGTGTGTGTCTGTTTAAGACAGTAAGACAATACAGACACACATGGAGGTGATTGAGAAGGAAGTGAATAATCATCTCTGTTGTTTTTTCCCGTTGATAAAGATGCTCAGAGACGTGTAGGACAGCTCCTTTCAGTCTCCTTCAGCGAATGTTTGTGTTTGTTCAGCTCACACAACCACATTTACAGTAAATATAAATCCTTCCCTAAAAGGTTCATCAGTGACTTGTGTTTCTTTTTTTAAGATTAAATTGACATAATTAAAGATCCACTTCAATTAAAATGTTTTAAACATGTTTTTGTGGCAATTTTCTCTTGATGGAAGGCATATATTAAGAAAATGTAACTGAAAATTGCCTTTCTCTATTCAAAACATTGTGAATTAGGATCAGATGAAAACATTTTTTTAAAAAAGATTGTAGGTGTAACGTAGAAGCTACTATGGCAAGCTGCAAGCTCCCTGCTTTGGTCTAATAATGCTTCCACCTGTTTTCCACCTGTTTTCCTCGTCTGCTCTGACATTCAGCTCAAAACTGTACGGCTAAAAGCTCCAATGTTGCTCGGGTAAGCTAAGGGGAGAGCATGTTAACCAATGGATGATGGGAAGTGTAAGCGGCTCACTCAGCACTAACGGTCCCGCCTTGAGGTGAATTTCTAATGAACTACTAAAAATATGTCCTAGAAAACGATCAAAAGAAGATCGGAGTGGTACTTTAATCACAACTCCGTATTCCTGACAACACACTCTGACTCTGAATAAAGAGATCATTCTGAAACAAGTAATTCTTATCACTCCATCTATCAGAAACACATATAAGGTCATCTTGTTCTTTCGTTAGCTTGTGACTCATCTCCAAAGATTGTTCCAGCCTTAGGAACTATAAACAGTCAGTTATAAATGAGAGTGAGTGGCCTGATGACAATGTTCCCAAAACAAATCCCTCAAAAAGGCCTCTCCCAGTCTGCTGCCATGTAAGGTTGCTCACCCACACACACAGCTTTGCTTTCCTAATCCTTTGGTGACTTCTAAAACAGCATCTTTCAGCCCCTCTAAAAGCAGAAGCAGTTCAAAGGAACTGGGGATTTATGGGGATAACACAGAAATAGACATGCCGGTAGACGTAATCGTAGCAGCATTGTAATGGCTTCACACTGGAATCACCAGGGGACAATGGTATTTTGAATGCAAGCTATTTATTACCAAACAGCCATGTGAACTGTTAAAAGCAGAGGGCAGATGCACAGGGAAAACCTCCTTCAGGATATTTTTTAGAAAAACACATGTATTCATTGTCATTATTGTTATTTCGGGTGGTCTTGTGCACAGATACCAAGTAGAAAACTAAAAACAAGAACTGCAGCTGCTTGTGATGTGTTGGAGGAGCAGTGGTGAGCTGGAAACAGAGGAGAAACTTTCCAGGAGGGAACATACTTTGTACAACTACAGGCCTTATATGTACGATGGCCCTAAAGTTCAAATCAAATCAACAAATCACTCAACATTTTAAATATCACAACCACAACTAAAAAAAACAAAACCAATATAAAAAAAAATAGTATTACATTTTAGAAATCAAAACAAAATTCCAGAAACCAAAATGTTAAACAAAAAAACATCTAGGAAAACAAAAGTAATATCCAGAAAACAAAATGAAAGTTAGAAAAACAAAACACACTGAGAAACTGGAAATGGTAGGGACTCTGGGACATCTTTGATTGGATGATGACTTTTGTCCTTCATTTCATTTCTCATGAACTCCTGCCGCTCTGCAGAAACAATGTCCAAGAAAACAACACTGATGGGGGTTTTTTTGGGCTAAAAACAGCATAATCATCATTAAAAGACCTCTAGAAAATGCTTTTAAAATAGATGAAAAGATGATCAGACTTTAAGGACAAGACAACTGGACAGCAATGACTCTGGAGGAGGTCTGAGAAGAAACCCACTGCTGAGCAAAAAGAAGACTCTGACCTTTCTCACATTTAACAAAAGATGTTCTAATGACCCCTTTGGATCTGTTGGCAAAAGATATTTGAGAATGACTTAACAAAGACATTTTTTAGAAGGTGTGATTCTGGACAGCAGTCTAACATCGATGACCTTTGACTGCTTTCAAGGTCACAGCCTAGGGTTATATATTGCTCTGTTTAGATTTGATTTCCTTTCTTTTTTCCAAGTATTAAAGATAATTGAATACTGCAATGAAAAAGATAAATAAATGAATAAGATATAAAGAAAAATTAACAAAGATGTTTAAAGATGATGCTATATTCTTGACAGTGTGAATACTCATAATCTTAAATCTTAGATGTTCTTACACAACGCAAACAGAACACACACATTTCACGTTAGATTCATTTAATAAAATTATTGTTAATAAATGATGATTTGGTGCTTATAATGTAGTGGGAAGAAGCAAACTTATATAATCCCATCCCCATTGTGTTACATATTTATTTAGATAGTTGTAATAATGTTTTTTCAGATCAAGTGCAGACTTTTTTATCAAGTATCAAGATTGACTGCATATTGGTTATCCTCAGAAAACATTCTTACATCATTTCAGCAAAGAATAAGAATACGAATCCTCCTTAATGTCACAGATATGTAATATTCATTGATCATGGTCAGAATACATTGCCACATTCATCCAGTAATCATCGCAACACATTGCTGATCGAGTGTTTTCTGTGCATGTTGGGTTCTTCTAGAATATTCTAAAATAACAGGTTTAGCATCAGTTTATAAATTCATGTCATAGAAAGAACACTTCAGTTTTGCAGAAAAAAAAACATTTTCCAAAGTCACCCTCATGTCCACCTCTGGATGACTTTAAAACGTACAGGCTGTTGGCCTTGTCAAAAACTTGGCCTAAGTTTGATCAATAAACTATATTTGCAAACAAAGCTTTATTAAAACGACTATTACTATATCAGTGTGGATCAGGCAGGATAAGATTACTTCTTTAAATAGAAGAATCACATCATAAAAATGCCTTTTTGTAGTTAAAAAGCTGACTTCTTCATAATAAAGAAGTTGTGACCCAACTGCATGATACTGACTGTTGATAATACAGTGATTTCCAGTCCTGTGTCAAAGATTTTACAAAAAAGCCATATAATAAACGTTGAATGTTTCAAAGTGTTTTCTGAACGGAAAAAAACTTGCTTTATTTTCTCCAAACACTGCGATTGTTCCGACATTACCAAAACAACTAATCAATTCCCATATGAGTTTGACACTTCAATTCTAATCACATTCAACAGGAATGAATAAAGTCATCAAACTAAATCTTTTTCAGAAGTGAAATGAAGAAAGAGCGGCGAACCATGCAACATGGAAAGAATCTCCTGGTGTACGTACAGTGCTATGGCCAGTATGACTGTTTGAGAGGCAGCATCAGCATGTTGGCTGCCTGACAGCTGGAGTGTAAACAGGTGCTGGGCAGGACGGCTTTGAGGCTCTGCAGAAGCTCCACTGTTATGAGGAAGGCGAGGAAGAGGGGAGTCTTTGATTTTCTGTCTGATTTTATCATCTCATGAAGACTCAGCTCCTGTTCCAAAAATGACCTCACTGTGTGAAACTAGCCACCAAAAGTTCACAAAACCAATAAGGTTGTCTTTAAACTTCCAGCTGGTTGAAGGTGGAAGTGGCGTGTGTGCTGAGCTGCTGTGTCCTCTTTAAACTGCACGCCGTTCCTGTTGCTTACTTTTAAAAATAAAATCAACTCAGCAATTGTAACTCATCAAGTAACTACTAAAGTATTCAAAAGCAAGTCACTTGCTAGTTGATCTAATTGTATGTTTTTTCTTTGTTTCAAAAACATCTATTATTTTACATTATTTTAAAATGAAAAGAAAATCTATGTGGTTAAATTCACAACAACTGATGGATGGGATTTTTTTTTTACCAGATACATGATTGCAGTCCTGTGCATTTTAGTTTTAATCATTCCATAACTAACATTCCAAATAATGAATGTAGAACGGGTTTCCTTATTTATCAAGAGCTTATAGATGTTTGTTCAATACATAGACTACTAAAATGACTGGTAAAGACCTTTTATGTTTTTCCCTTTCATGCTGCAGTGAAGCGCATAGATTTGACATTTTAACCCTTTAAAGCTGAACGTATCATATTTGATACATGAGTCTGTCAGCCCTCCACAAGAGCAATGGAACGGAAATACAAATTTCTTGGTTTTTTTTGTCTTAGAATATTTTTGTTAGCTCAGGAAAAATATATATATTTGAGCTGTGTGACCTGATGTATCAGAGATGATACAAAACAAAATTTATATGTAAAAAAAAAAATTTTTTTTCTTGTTTGTTCAGAGGGACCTATAAAGGCTCCAAATTCAAAGAATTTGAATTTTCTGTCAATCATTCAATGGTTCAGGCTTTACAGGGTTAAACTGGAAGCCCTTCCTGGTAGAACAGGACTGTGACCATAACAAGGGTTTAGCCTTCAATCTGCTCAACATGACCCCAGCGAAGTGTACACAGCACCACAGACCAGGGAGCAAAAATTAAAGCTACTTTTAAAGTTTGTGCTGAGCCCACATGGTGCCCCAACGGTTAAAGACCTTCACCAGTAACTAGTGTGTTTTGCTTATTCACATCTGAAAGTAATGAATAGCAGCAAGACAAATAAACCCCAGAATGAGATTATTTGTCATTTCCAGTAATGAACAAATAAACTCAATTGCAGTGCAGGATTTTTTCCCCCTAAAGCAGCTACTTCTCTGCCCTCTATAGTTGGAATGAAAGACTGATCTGACTGACAGAAAAAAGGCAGTAGCTATTCCAACAAATGCAAGGACGACTTGTTGGATTTGTTGGACTTCACATCAGCACAATACATTGTTGGAATTGTAGATGGGAACACTTCAGCCCCTAGAACTGCCAATGCAGCATCCAGAGGGGAGGAATTAGGTTCTATGCAAGACGACAAATCCTGTAGAATAAATATCTTGCTTTGGTTTTGAGACTCAAGCACAGTCATCCAAAAGAAGAAACCATAAACATGTGTAGAGAGGTGTATTGACCAGTCCTGCTGTCTGTTTCTGGTTCTGACTCCAACACTCAGATTGTGACTGTTGCCACTTTTTGACTCACCTGCTCACTCACTTGGCTACATCACTCCACATATTTAATTTTGATGGCATGAGTTTCTCTGAAAAGAAGAGGATTTGATTTCACAAAGACAAACTTTTAATGAGACATTAAAGTTGTTTATTCTACAACCGAAAGACACAAAAAGCTGTTTTCTGGTGCAATAAAAACCTGTTGTATTCTCTTGGGAAACATGTCGCCTCTTATTCCAAACCTTACCTGCACACGGTGGTAGGTCTTACTGCATGAACAGCCTAACAAGTTCATGCTGTGTCTCAGCTTTGTTTTCTTCCATTCATGACTACATCTTGTGTTGTGTCTGTAAAAATTGTCATTCAACTGCATCATGTTGTCTCAGGACAATTCAGAGCAACTGAACCTTAAAGGTTCATCGAAAAGGAGGAGCTTCTGTCTGACTAGCTTCTTCAGTTCTTCCTCAGAACAGACCACATGTGAGAAGCTTCACAGAAGAGCAGCAAGACGTCTTCTATGAATCTTTGAGGTCCAGTTCCTCTGAAGAACAGACATGTAAAGCAATGTGTTCACTCAGATAATAGTTTACTGGTTTACATTGTGCCACAGCTGGAAGATAAAACTACCAAAATGATCCATGGTGACCACTTTACATGATGCATTCAACAGAAATGAGTTTATAGGATTATTTCTCTGAATCATTTTGCCATTTTCAGCTTTCCTGCCCACTGTCAACAAGCTTACTGTCCAATCAAACCAGCCGGATTGGTTAGAAAAAAGTGGAAAAAAAGTTACCCATCCACACTATAGACTTATAAACACTAGATCCAGACCTCTGACACCCATTGGACTCTGAAGAGTGAACGTAAAGCCCGAAGTGGGATGAACACTGTGACTAGAGTTGACTCTGCCCAACTCAACATTCTGACCACAGGCAATGCTTTGTTGAGTCCAAACCACCACTAATAACGCTGAAATCTTAGCTCTAAAAGATGAAGATAGTGTGCTTTAACACACACACACTGTCGGCATGATTTAAATTCAACAGAATAAACTTCAAATACAATTTTTCATATCACATCCTTATTTAAGCAAAAACTTCAAAGTTGACTTTTTACCGTTGGAGTTAAAGTCTAGTGGTCTCTTTTAAAATGTTCTTCTAGTGGTCATTTAAGGAACTGCAACAGTTAGCACTTCCTGGTTGACTGTAAATCCTAGGAAGAAGGAGGTTGGACTTCTTCCCACAAACACACCCACATAGGAACAGGAAAATCCAACAATGATTGATAAAGTCCTCCAAGAAAAATGCCTCTCCAGATTTACTGTATTTATTTCTGACTTTTGGCCTTTTTATTCTTTCATTTCTGCTAGATGTGTCCACTTTGGCTTCATCATTACTGGGATTGTACCCAAGCTTTTCATGCAATCTAATGGTCACTTATACAGGTCATTCATAAAACAACTGGGTCTGAATAGATCTCAGAGTCATTTTTCACCATGATCTAACACCAAAGCCCTTCTTTAAAGGATCCCAGCAGTGTATTCTGACAGCCTGTTCCCCACATTCTGCGCAGGCTCTTTCTTCAACAAACCAATGTAAACTGGAGCTACGGCCAAAAATGGGCTCTCTCATTCTGAGATCACAGTTTATCTAATCAGATTCCAGCTAGAGCAACACTGCAACAATATCTCAGCAGGAATCTGGTCTGATCTTGTGCATAGTACTCCTACAAGACCCCGATTATCCGCAGACAGTAACAGCCAGGTCCGTAAAACAACTACAACAGTTTACTATGTTGTTTTAATGCTTTGATTTGGGAGCAGGGATTATTTTCTCCAATAAGCAGATGATTGTGATCACAGGCTTGAAAGCTGACTAAAGATCCTTGATAAAGTCTTTAATAAATTACATTCATGTTTTGAGTTTCACACTTTCTTTCATTTCCTACTCCAATTGTAGAAATATATGAGGATTTATGTGTTTTATATTAGATATCAGGACAAATCTTAAATCCACTAAGAAGAGTGACTGTGGATAAATAAAACTTTCTTTAAGGATAAAAGTATTTTAGATGACTAAACCTGAATATCATCTAGAAGGAACAAAGTTTGTGCTTCTTTATGCTATAGCACAAACTTTATGAAGTTTCTGCAGTAACATTTGTGATGTCTAAAATAACTTTAAAACAGAACCCATCTTCATCTAATGTTGAGAGGAGTCAGTTGTGGTTCGGAAAGGTGGTTCTGATCGTGTACCTGCTTGCACTTGTCCTCTGCTCCCTTCTTGTCCACCTCCGCCTGCTCCGCGCGGTCGATGGCGTTCTCCTTATCCAGCTTCAGCATCTGCATCTTCTTCTTGATGGCCTCCATGATTCCTTCTGGGCGCTCTCAGCAGAACTAGCAGCGGGTTCTGTGGGTCGGGGACAGACGGACTTGCGCTGTGGATTTGACCGCACGGCTCCGGAGGCGCTCGTGGACAGGACGGGAATAAAGGGAGCAGCTGCAGGAGCGCGCGCCTCAGTCTGCCTCCAGCGCGGATCGTTGCCCATATTTAGGCTGTCTGAGTGCGCGGGTGACGTGCGCGTTCAGGATGAGGGGAGAAGCTCCACCTGTCCACCATCAGTGAAGCTCAGTAAAGAGCATCCACCTGCAGAGAGGCTGGATCTGGATCTGAGATTCTCCAGAATGCAGATGAGCTCAGTGATGAGTGAGTGAAATCCTTACCAGGTCAAGATCTTCATTCAGTACAGTCTTCCATATTCCCCAAGTACAAAGTTGTAGACTTGTTCAGCAGGTGATATCCAAGACCATTTTTAATAAAAGTTGTTTAAAAAATCCCCAAAAGGTTGTATTTTAGAACATGACTAAACAATTCACATGGTTCCCTTTTAATGTGCACACTGCACACTTTCTGATGTGATGAAACAGATTTCTTCAGAAAATATGTGTTACAGTAAGCCTACACTTACTTAAAAACTGTAAATATTTACAATAACTGACTGAAATGCAAAAGATTTTTTAAACTGTTTGAACAGAATTTAAAGTCTGAATTTAATCCACATTAACGCTCAAAATAGTTCAGGCGTGCAATTAAACTTTATTCAACAATTTACCAAAGTTAACTTTCCATCACAGTGCTTCTTTAAATTATTGTTTTAGAAAACTACCATTCAAAGTGAGTCCTATGAATCCCCCATTTTTCACTTCACGCCAGCTTAAGTGATCCTTTACCCCATACAAAATGAATCTCTAGAATACCACCTTCATTTTTTTCAGAAAAACATGCAGTTCTCCCATTAAAAGACAAAATCGTCACATACTTTGGACATGAAAAACTCTCCATAGAAGAGTCTAAATGTGGTGGAGCAAAAAACTCTGCTCTCTGCAGGAAAAGCTGTTCTATGGGTGAATGGGAACTTGTAGTGCCAGAGGTTACAGGAAAACAAGCAACATTTGAACAGAAGCTGATGAAACAATGCTTAGAGCTAAAGAAAATAGATCACTAAGCCACACTAAAGACCCCCTTCAGCCTCTATTTCATTTGTACTGTAGAGAATCATTTGAATGTTTAGCAATTACATGTCTACAAGTTGAATCACAGCATCTGGACTTAAAAACATTTTCCTTAATTCCATCCATCCATCATAAAAGCATGTAGTGCCCATTGGTCCCCACCTCGAATGTTCAAAATGTTGATTGACAGATTCTCCCAAGGCTGCTTTTTCTGTGGTAGAGGTGTGGTCTTCCAGCAGGCTCACTCCTGATTGGTGAGAGTGGTTGTCAAGAAAACATTGACTCTGACCAATCACTGCTTCCTGACATCATTTGGCTCCAAATGGCGACTGAATTGACTTCATTTTGTCTGATCTGGAAATAAGCTGTTTTCTGTGGATGACATCACACTAGCTCAGTTCAGTTCTCTTATACAGTCAAAGGACCCAACCCAGCCACTGTTGGGCAGAGGCGGCGTACACCCTAAACAGGTCACCAGTGTGTCGCAGGGCAACACAGTCACACATTCCCATTCACACCTAGCCACAATATATAGTCATCAATGAACCGATGCAGCATGTTTTTGGGATGTGGGAGGAAATCTGAGTCCTCGGAAAAAACCCACACATGCACGAAGAGAACATACAAACTCCAGACAGAAAGGAATGAGCCGGGATTTGAACCAGGGTCTTCTCACAGTGAGGTGAGAGTGCTCACCACTCCTCCACCATGCAGTCCTGACACATTATTGCAACTTCAGGATGTCACCTGGATAAATGAGAACCTTTACCAACACAGGTAATAATAATATTTTTTAAATTCCTACAATTGTAATATAGTTTACTATGCATCTAAATCTCTAATATTATTAATTGTTAAACACCCATACATCCTCTGTTCTCACTTTGTCCAGTGCAGGGTCTTTGGGGTTTTCTGCAGTCCAGGCTGTGTCTGGGTGAAAATGGCGTTACCGCGGGGCCGCACACAACAGACACACGTTCCTCAGGGACAACTTTTAGTCATAGGTTAGAATCCACCTGCTAAGTATGTTTTTGCACAGTGGGAGGAATAAGATTGGAAGAAACCCCACACAAGCACGGGGAGAACATGCAAACTCCACACAGAAAAGTCCCATCCGGGATTTGAACCAGGGCCTTCTAACAGGTACCGATGCTAATTAGGTTGGTTTATTTACTCTGGTTTGTTTCTGTTTAACAACCTATGAGTGTTTTTGAATTATTCACCAGTTAAAGAAAAGAGGCAAACCAAATGTTTCTGTGAAATCTGGCTTTATTGAATATATAAATCTCTATTACAGTGAACAGCAAAACATCAGGGAGTTCTGCTGTGCACCTGCACGGTAAAGTCAATGTGATTTAAAGGGAAGAAACAAATCTGGGGTGATTGTGGTCATATAATCGTTCAGTTTGCTTTACAACTGAGTGAAAAAAGCAAAGCTACTTGTGCTGTTACAGTTTCGAGGGATGATGCTGCTGCGCTTGTGGACAAAATGACAACACTTATATCCATAAATTCATAATAAAGGCACTTTATAAGCACAAACACAAGTGCTTGTGTACTTTAGAAGCATGCAGGCAGGCTGTAGGCACATTTCATAGACTGACCCTAGTGGAAGTCTGTCAGTTATTTAAAGGCGTCGCTGCTTCAGCAGAGAACAGTTCTGCATCACACATAAACAGTTTGGCACATATCCTGCTGAAGCAAACACTGAGGAACCAAAAAAGGTCGTCAAGAATGTCAAAACATTTTTTTTACTTTAAATATATGGCTTGATAATCTTTAAACAATGGTTTTGTAAAATAAAAAAGTCAGATCTAAACACTAACACAAAGGAAGACCCCTGTTTAATATATTCTGTAGCTCATTCCTAAAACAAACAAAAAAAAATACTGATTTGCATGTTTGTTTCAGTTCATCATTTCTGGATTTTAATTCTGAACATGTTCCTGTATGTTTACAGTCATGACTGAGCATGACCTCTGTAACCTCAGACCCCTTTAGAAGAAGCCACTCCTTGGGCTCTCTGGAAATGTGATTAGTAAAATTCAAAGCTGGATAAAAAAGTTCAACAATCTAACATTTTTGCAGAAGCATTGCCAGTGTTTGCCTCCCATCTTCACACACGGGATGTAACAGTCTGATGGTGAAGGCATTTGCTGGAATATCTGTTACTTTATGAAGCCTCACAACACAAACCTAAAAACAAGAGATGAGGAAAATGACATATCAAAAGCTCTAATAACTTAATAAGTACTCAAAGGCACATACTGTATCTTGTTATTAGCAAATTTGAACATCAATAATGTCATATCTGTTATTAAAAAGGAAGTTAATGAAGAACTGTAAGGCTGCAGATGTGGATTTTTTACGGAGGCCCGGGCAGATGGTCTGAGCGACGATGCTGTTGGTTTGCTTTGGGCTCCACATGCTCTCACTGGTCCTGGCTGTCCTCTCGCAGCTCAGAGGGCAGGAACTTATACTGCTGCTGTCGGATCATGGCCAGCTTCTTCCTGGCTTCTTCCAGCTCCTTTTCTTTCCGCAACATCTCTTCCTGAGCAGCGATAATCTGCAGCACCACACAACTGATCAGTGTAATGAACAAAAAGAGGCTAAAAAGCCAAATATCTGACCAGATCTCGGATATTGACTGTTGTCTCACTACAACAGTCTACATTTTTGTTGTTTTAATCGACGGCATTTTGTCTTGCTCTCTATTTTTTCTCTCACTCTTGCATATTCATCTCACTCAGTTGTCTCTGAAAAAAGCAGCTTGACAACCAGACATCAGATAAGATAAACTTTTGTCTTGTGTTGTCTCACTTTGTAGTTTTTGTCTCACTATTTTCTCTAAGTTGTCTTTTTCTCTTAATCAGTAGCCCTATTTCTAAGTCTGTAGTTTTTATGTCTCATTATGCTAAAAGCCAAATATCACACAATTATAGCTTTTTTGTTTATTGTCTTTTTCTGTTGTTTTTCTGACTCTGTTGTCTCTTAATGTCACTTTTTTCTCACTCAGATGTTTGTTGCCTGATTGTTGTCTATTCGTCATTTATTGTCTCACTGTTGTTTCTTTCTCCCTTTTTTGTCTCACTCTGTATGTCATCTCTCTTTGATCTTTGTTGTCTCATTTCTTAGTTTTTTGTCACCTGTTGTTTAAGTTGTTTCCTGTTTTACTCTGTCTTTTTTCTTTCCCTGCTGGCTCTTTGTCATGTCACTCTGTTGATAATCTATCAGTGATTGTTTGTCGTCTCACTTTATAGTTTGTCGTTTTACTGTCTTGTCGATTTTTTTTTGTCTCACGGTGTTATCTGGTATAATTTCTTCTCTTTGCATTCTTTTCTTATCAGTGTTGTATATGATCACTCTGTTCTCTGCATCCTGATGTGGTTTATTGTCTTTGTGTCATTTGTTTTTTTTTTTGTGTTTGTTATGTCAGTGTGTATTCAGTCTTCAGGATCTCTGACTGACCTGAGCTATGCCTCCCACCATCTTGCTCTTCACCACCACAGCCTGGTCATCCTCAGCGTCAAACGCTGCTTTCTGGGCTGCCTTCACCAGGTTATCGGATGCTCTCTTCACAGCATTTCCTGCAGCCTGCAAAACACACAGGAATTCAGGATGTTTGACTCAAACGACAAACCAACAGTCTCCCTAAAATAAAGCTCTGAGTATATTTCAAAAAGTTTTTCACTGAGAACAGTTTAATCTTGTGAAAGAAAAAACAAATCATGGGGAATCTTCATAGGATGAACAGTTTGATGAAAGACAAAGACTTCTGGGAGTTGTAGAGAATGCAAAACAAACTCCCAGAGAGCTCAGCAGACATACTAAATAGGGAATTATCACTTCCAGTTGTGTCTAAACAGACAACCTCAGCAGTTCTGCAGCGGTGTTTAGAACAGCTGTAAAAGGCAAAGATGAACAAGCAGCTGAGCAATACAACTCAAAAGCCAAACATTTCATCGTACTGGAGGCCTCAACCAGTCAAGTTCTCCTTTTAAGGCTCTGTGGACTCGCAGCAGAGAGCTGGAAGGAGCCAGAACACAGAAGGATGTCAGCGTCAAGGTTCAAGTTCAAGGTTTTTATTGCCATGTATGCATCAACTTACATTGAAGCACATTGGAATTCTTCTGCAGAGCTCTCAAAGTCACAGTTTAGATTGAGGAGAGACAAATAGGAATTACATTATTATATACACCAAAAAAGAAGAAAAAATAAGTACAAAAAGTATGAAGAATATGTGTAAAAGTTCACTGGAAGGCTGGAAGTAGTGCAAAAGCTTTCTGCATCACAGCTTCTTACATTTTATCATCTTCGTCTGTGGTTCACTCAGCTCCGTCATGCAGCACAACATTAAGCAGATCCCTTTATCTAAAATCTGCCAAACAGTTAGAATGTTTGACGTGGGGCCAGCATCAAAATCATCTGATTGGTCAGTTTATAATTTGAATAACTTGAAAAAATATGAAAAAAGAGGATTATGAAGAAGATGTTAAAAAAGGAATCAGAGCAAGAAAGGTTATCCTGACAAATAGAATGACTGAGTAACAGCTGTTGGTTTCTCCATAGAAGTCTATGGGATTGTGGCTTCTTGGAGCCAGCAGGTACTTCCTGTTTGGAATGTACGAGGTGATGAATCATTCAGTCCAGTTCACAAATAGAATCCATGGTTCAGACTTCAGTTCAACGTTAACCAAAGAAGCAATGATTTTACATAAAATCCCAACATTAGTGAGTGAAAGTATCCAGTGATTTTGGTTTTGGAAAATCGTTTTCTGTAAAATTATTGGAGGCTCAGCTTGAACATAACTTTAAAAGGAAAAAATAAAACTTAATCTTTTTCAGTGTGAGTTTGGTAAAATGATCCAAAAACAACACCCATAGACTGCTGTCTGACTTATAATCATCAACAATGTTTGAATGAACTTTATTGTTCTTACGTGAACAAAAAAAGATAAAATAAAGCCCAAACCTTTAACCTGCAGTTTTTAGCTAAAATAAAAAATCCTGTCCATAAGCCCGTCACACTTCCCGCCACCCATCTGTATGCACACTCTCCCACTAGCTTACAGCCCCTCACGACCCTGGTGCAACAAAAACGCCGTGCAATATCAGAGTTATCCAGCCGTACAGTTTAAATCCGGCATAGACGAGGAAAACAAAGACGTACTTGGATCTATGTGTCAGCAAATGGATGTATTAGAATTGACCGAACAGGGAGCTTGGTCGGCCCAGTGTATTTGCTATGCAACACATACATTCTTTTTCAAACAGAATTTTTTGTCTGCTCTTAATTCACTAGGATTTGAATAAAGAGATACTTAGAAATGCATTTTTAAGCTTAATCTTCTTTACATAAATCCTCCCTCATCGTAAAAATGACACAAGAACATGTTATAAACTGTAAAACAAGATTTACATTGGAGTGGGTCTTAAAAAAATCAATTGCATCTGATTTTCAAATGAGGCCTGGAAGTAGCAGAAAGATATTTCTATCACCTTCAGCCTCTACAGTTCCTGACGATGCAAAAAAAGAGTTCTAATTTTGTCAAAATAAAAATTAACAGTATTCTGTACATCTGGCCTTACATCCTCAAATGAAAATTAAACATTGGAACAACCCAATATCTGCTAAAGCACATATAAAACGAGTTGGGCATCCCCCTTTAAATCTTAGTTATCAACCTGACTCTCAGATTGTTTCTGCCGCTGCAGCATCTGTGTCTGTGATCTGTTTTCAAGCTCCACCCCTAAACTAGAAGCTGCCACATAATCAAAGGAGATCTCACATTTAGGACCGAGCAATTACTGCCCGAAAAAGCTTCATGACATGGAAGCAGAGCAAATGCTTGGGTGTAATCGTAGATCCAGACTAATGTTTCCAGTTCTTGATGCCATGAGTGGACTGGGCGGATTGTTTCCAGAGCTCCTGCAGACATAGATGCATGGGAATTACTGAGGTGGCAGCTGCAGGCCCAGAAGAGGAGGAGATAAGCCGGTGCTGATTGGATCAGAGAATATGAGCTGACCCGGACAGGCCCAAGCACTTGCTGCTAGCATCCACTTGGCCTTAAAGATAGTATTTTTGGGTTGAAGATGGGACAGGAGATGTTTGTGCTTTCTGATATGGCTCACAAGTGACTGCATCAGTTACACCAAAAGGTCACAACAGGGATGACATCAGTTTAACCAGTTTACCCCAAGTCAGGGCTTTTGGAGTTCAGATAGACTATGTGATAGTGCAGTTTTTTTTATTCATTCTTTGCAGTAGAATGTCTTTTTATGACAGGAAAAAATATTCTCCGGATGTCACAGAGATTTTACATCCACCAAAGACACAGAAAAACTCAATCTAACTTGTTTTAGCTGTAAAAAAAGATGAAAGCTCTCATTTGTCCCCTGTCCTCCATTTATCCAGAAAGGGCCTTTAAATTCTGGAGCAGCCCAGCAGAACCACTGAAAAAGAGGAACATCTAAGTCCCACTGCTAAATATAGAGGATGCTAATCCTTACAGAGTGGCATGATGTGTTCCTGCAGCTCCGAATGTTTAAATCTAGATTGCTTACACACTTTTAGTCTGCTCTGGATTTTTGACAAGCTCAGCTGCTGCAGCACTTTCAGTGTTAACCAGCAGATACTGCACATCAGTATCATCAGCATAGAAATTAAAGATCTAACTCAAACGTGGACTGTAAAAACTAACAGCTTATGTCAACATTAAGGACAATTTTCCAAAATCTACACTGTGGAGGTCCTGACAACCTAAACAACTTTTACTTTTGTTTTAATCAAAGTCAATATAGGGAGTATTGAAGAAAATAAGCACAAAATATTCGAATGACATAAAAGAAAGTCTTCTAAATTGATGTTTAGACATATTTTTTGTGATTTGAAATAACAGACAAAAAAAATATGTCTAATCTTTTGTCTTTTCTGATCCCCTCAAAATTGTGATTATGGCATTTTTAACAAGTTCTCATTGCATTTTTCTGACAATAGAGCATGTATTATTAAGAAAATTAAGCTAAAAATTAAATTCCTGAGTAATTCTTGATTCAAATTGTGAATTAGTAGCAGACAAAAAAAAGGCTGTTGGAAAAAGACTGTTTGTGCCGTAGAAAACACACTGGACGGGCCGCAAACTCCCTGTTCTACTATGCATTGCAACAGGGAGGGGCAAAGGCAGCAGGCTTTCTCTGCACCAACAGTCCTGCCCACAACTCAGAGGTGAATTTCTAATGAGCTCCTGCCACTCTGCAGAAACTATGTCCTAGAAAACAACACAGGTTTCTTGGTTTTGGCTAAAAATGACAAACTCGTAATTAAAAGACCACTGGGAGCACTTTACAAAAACGCTTAAAATATGATCGGAGTGGGACTTAAATGAATAGATGTCATTGTTGAAGATCAATCAGTGAGATCAATTCAGACATTTGAAAAACCAAAGCAAAATAAATTCAGCTGGAGTCAAATCAGTGACATCACTTGCCCGCTAAGTAAATAAGTTACAGTAATCGGATTTCAGTTAAATTGTGAGCAAGTTGCCAAACAATGGCAGGTCTCTGGTGAGTTCTGCTTCACACACAACAACTCAACAACTGTTTGGTGACATAATAATACAGTGAAGTAGCTGTGGTGTGTGCAGCACTGGATACGTGTAACGAGTCTGCTTACTTTTTAGTAAAAGTTGTTTTATTGTTTGAGTTTCACTGGAGTCATAAAGCTGTAATTGTGTTACATAAATGACAGAGCATTATGTTTATTAGCTCATGAGGTCCTCCTTACTCAGAACATGCTCTGATACGAACCTTCCAGATCAACTCCTGTGAGGCTCAGCAGGTTTCCAGACTTTAGTTTTATTAACTAAACTTCAAAGTCTAACATGAATTCAATGTGATTTCAATCACAACCTGGAATGGATCATTGCTGACAAACCAGTACAATAACATGTTAAAATGGGAGTTTCTAAGACCAAATATCTATTTAACACATTTAAAATGATTTATTTTGTTAATTTGTGAAAGTAAATTTTAGTTTCTGCTTTTAATGAAGAATATTCAGCTGCTATGTTTTGCTGTCCGTGTATTTACACTATATTTAGTGTTGTGAGCAGACTCAAGCCCTGCACAATGCTGCATGAGGTCATTTTTGAGACAACAGGTGACTTCAGTGACACAAGTGGTCTTCTCATAGCAAGCTTTACTGTAGCAATGATTCTGTCTTTTACTGAGATCGAGTTTTTAACATCTTTTATTATTCTGATCATCATCTGTTCTATTAGCCGATTTTGCAAAATAAAACAAAAAAGTCTTGGTAGCAGTAAGTCAAGAAGGGATTTATGTTCTTTTGGTTCTTTCAATGCCTGACACACAGAAATAGGTTAGAAATAAAGAAAGGGACAGTAACAAAATCAATTTTACTAAAATGTATTCACAAAAGGACCGATTTTGGACGTTTGGAGAGATGCTATGGAATGTGGAAAGAAAAGTGCAAACACTGACACCTCTGCATAAAACCTGCAGCAGCAGACGGGGCAGGAGCAATGGCAGTGCCCCCTCCCATGGAGAAGCCAGCAGACAACCTGATACTAACGGCTCAGGAAGCAACAGGAGCTCTGATGGTGCATGCCCCCCCCCCCACGAAAAAGCACCCAAAAACTAAATTGTCCCAGGATGGGGGCTCCCCACAGCTGGGAGGAGGGCGTCACTGAGAGGTGGAGGCTCCTGACAGTAAGACTGAATGGTAAGCCAAGATCAACTCCAGTCACCAAGTCGATGATGGAAATCAGAGTGGCCCAGGACGCAAAGGCTAAGTCCAGAACCAGAAACACCGAGACATGTCATGTGATCCCTGATTGAAGGCCTAGGATCCCCACAGACCTGTTCTTTGAATCAATTACAAAGTGTTGATGAACAGGAGCTGTTGAGCTCTTACCTCTGCATCCACCAGGAACATGCAGCACCCCACATGCTTGGAACAAAGATGCTCTAATAGAGAAGAGTGTTGACTCCTCATGGATAAAGACAACTGACAACATGGTTGTTGGATATAGTGGAACTTCTTCACTTAGAGACAATCTTTGTTCTGGTGAAGGAACAGTTTTGATCTTATAAATGATCAAAAATAAGAACATCTCAACCTTGATGGCCCCTACAGATATTCTACTCAATAAGAACAGGTGATATTTCTGATATCAAGTAAACCTTTATACTATTTTTGGTGCTCAAGTATAAGAAATGCTAAAAAGTTACAAGTACTGAAAAAAAACTACTCAGTTAAGAGCATTAATGGAATTTCCACCCCCGGTTAAAACATCCTCTATATTTCATCACGGCTTATATTTGCAGATATAACTGACCTGGAGCCTCTTCATTGTCTGGGAGTCTTGGTCAGCCTTGACCTTGCAGGCCACCAAGAGTTGAGCCGTGGAGGCCGCCACCTGTTTGGCAGACGAGATGAGCTTCTCCTCACTGGCGTGACCCTGCACCGCAGAGTTAGCTGCCTCGCACAAGTTGTTGGTTGCTGCTGCGACCATCCGAGCCTGAGGGGGTGGGGTCATGGGGTCAAAGGGCATCAGCACCAATACATTCAGATGAAACAAAAAAAAAAAATTCTCCATTTGAGGGATCAGACTTACAGCTGAAATCAGGCCCTGAGACCACTGACCATCATCCACTGCATTGGCTGGTATTGCTCCAACCTAGAAACACAGACACTTGGACTGATGTCTGGCTTTTGAATGAATGATGGAAAGACATAAAAATGTGCAATAAATGAAATAAAAACGTGGTTAAAAACATGTTTTTTGCTGACAAAAACATTAACCTGAAAATGAAGTTTTATGAAAGCATGAGGAAAGCTCTCAAAAGTTTGAGATTCTCTGCTGCGACTGAAGTAATTTAGGGTTTTCTTTAAGATTCTTCTCTAAGACAGAACTTCACAGCATCAGTGGAGTTCAGACATGTTGTCTTTGGCCTGCTTCACAACAGTAACTTCCTGCTACCATCAGCAGGTCTTGATGCAGCATGTAGGTGGGTCCAAACATACCTTTCCTTGAGCCACCAGCTCCCTCTGTGCTGCTGAGGCAGCTTTGACCAGAGCACTTGTGGCAGCTGCGATGGACTTGGCTGCCTCCAGAATTTGCTCCTCAAAGTTCAGGCTCTCATCTGCTTCCTGTTGATGAGGAGAAAGCGACCAAAAGCAGTTTTAGACCATGTGACAACTATTAGAGAAAATCAAGGAGTTCAGAGAGGACCAAACATCAACAAAGAATGAACTTATTGTTAAGAATAACAAAGAATATTTAAAACTCTAAATGTCAGCAAGGTCAGTGGAGTGGGGGGCCCAGAGGATGTTGGACACACATGCTTCATGTAACCCCACGCTGAAGTTAACAAACCGAGCACGAATGCCTGTGCTCTGTAAAAAGCTCTCTAACCTTGGGTTTGGTCCTTGGCCTCAGCTGCTCCAGTTTCTTGGCAGCTGCCTCGATAGCTGCCGCTGCCCCCAACAGTTCGTTCTCTGCGATGACAGTAGGATCCTCGGGGTCCACCCATTCTGTTCCTGAAGCACAAAAATAACACTGGCTCAGTCCAGGTCTAAAGGCATTGTTATTCAGGCTCCAACCTAGCATGTACAAACCTTTAAAGAAAGCTCAGACTCTCCTCTAATTAAATCTACAGAATTAAGTACTATGCAGGTCATTTATAAGATCAAGACTCCACCTTTTTGGGTTGATCTTTAAATGTAAAGAAACGTCTCAGCTTTTTTTTACATTTTTTATTGATTGTTAAATCTTCTGCCATTTTTTAAAAATGTATTTGAATACTAATATTACTCTCAGTGTTCTAATGTTTTAATAATGGGCTTTAAATAAATCTGTTGTCATTTTTAAATATCAAAAATTGGTAACACAAGATCTTAAACCACTGACTATGAAAATTTTACCCAGTGAGTGAGTGACATCACCAAAAGAAAATGGATTACTCCTGGGTCCAGCAAAATCAAGTCAGTTCAGTCGCCATTTATTCGCGATACCAACGTCGCCATGTTGGAACCACATGACGTCAGTAAGCAGTGATTGATCTGAGTTGGTGTGTCATCGTTTCTATGGCAACCACTCTTACCCATCAGAAGTGCACACCCCTACCACTTGAAAGTTGGCTCTGGAGAATCGACCAAGTAAACGCTTTGTTTAACGTGGGGGTCGGCGGGCACCATAACAAGTTTTTGCCAATCCAAATTTTTTTCATTATATTTTTTCTTTAGTGCAAGTTATTCATATTATAAACTGACCAGGTATCACAGCAAGAATGGTTGTTCTGAAAAATAGAATGACTGAGTAATAGCTGTTTATTTCTCTATAGAGGTCTATGGGATTTTGGCTTCTTGAAACCAGCGGGTACTTCCTGTTTGGAACGCCGGGGGGGAGGGGTCACTTGGTCCAGTTCTCATATACAGTCAATGGCTTAAACCAATGTTTAGTTTGAAAAAATGTAAGACGATTTTAAAATAAGCAATAATCGATGATCTTTACACTCAGCTCTCAGTCAGGATCAGACACTTCTGTTAACCTGCAGAACAACCCGGTCTGCTGCTGGTTTAAAGGTGGTTGTTACCTTTCATGGCCTCAGAAGCTTGGATCAGTTCAGTGACGCTTCCCGCCACCCGCTTAGAGTAGTTCGCTAACTGTTGCTTTAGATCGTGGGATGGTTTCTGGATGATCTGTAGATAAAAGGAAAAAAAAAATGGTTTGGCGGTTCAGGAGTGATGTCAATGGAATGCTCTGCCTTTTTCAAGCAGCAGGCATACCAGTAAAGGCTCTGCTTTTCAGAAACTACACACAAAAGATAAGGTAAAGGAACAATACTAAGACTTTACTAATACTTTTCAATCAGACCTAATTTTTTTAGGACAGTTTAAGCCAAACAACACATATTCTATCATGTTATAATGAGAGGAAGAAAGTTAAAATGATAACACAGAGATGATGTTTCGGTTAAAATATTTCACTTCATTTCACACAATCATTTCAAAAAGTCTTCATTAAATAGACTGTAGTGAAGGTCCTTGTAAATTTCAACCAAACAGCTTTGTTAGGAACAACATTTTTTTAATTGTGTGCATCCTCAAAGGAAGACATGACTTTTCAAAGTTAAGTCAAATATTTGTTTTTCCTATTTTTTGTTGTAACTTTTAAGTAAAATGACACCCTAATGAAATTTATTATTTTTTTAAAAATTGAGATTAAAGAACTTTCTTATTGTTAACACACCTTGTTTTGTCAGATCCAGCTCATTAAATAACCCTGACTTTCATTTTCCAGCCCACTTTGTTCAGCAGTAATCTGAGATTTCACTTTGCTGCTTCCTGTCTGTAACATTTGTTAGGGTCAGATCTGTTTCCTTCCCAGAATTCTCCGGTGTTTGTCTAAACAGCTGAACTCACATTCATACAGGAAAACCGTAGTCAGACTTCTAGTTCAGCTTATGATGAGTAATACGTCAGTGGAGTATTACTAATCCGCATGGATCATGTTAAAAATGATTTAAGTCTCTGATGTAGCACATAAACACTAAATCCCATACAGCCATACTTTCAGACATTTATTATGTAGTTGATTATTTTCTACGATCAAAGAAACTTGAGGCTCATCTCCTAACTTAATGACTGTACGAGCAGAACAGCGTGCTGCTGGTCCGGTGTGAACTGCTGTCCTCTCGCTGTCCTACATGCACAGGAAATATTCTGGTTGGAGCACAGAGTGACAGGTGCAGGGAATTAACAGGGCTCAGGTCACACGCCACTCACATTGGTTTGATATGAGGTCATCAGAAGGTAGATGTTACACCACTGAAACATATGCCAAGAATCACATTCTCATTCCGCAGGCAAACAAAAACACCAACAATCTGCACACTGTATGGCCTGATGTTCCTCTGCATCAGAACCAACACAGAGCACAGTTTTTTGATGTGATGTTGGGGTTCTGAGGTTCTTTGTGACCCATTTAGATTAATAGCAGGACAGATAAAGTTCAGGTTAGCGGAGTTTGGGAGCAAGCAGGCTGGTTGGCTTCTTCATACACAGTGTCAGTCATGGTGTGCCACATGGACTTGTACATTGATTTTACCTGACATATCCTTCGACCTGACTTTTAAAATGCTTGTTCTTTTCAATTTTTCATTTTGATATTTAAAGTTTGTTTGGGTGACCTTGAGTGATCCTTCATGTATGTTGCAATAGACCTTAGATCAGATATGTCCAAACCTCTTACAAAGAGGGAAATATTTGGTGAGGCAAAAACGCTTCAGAACCAACCAATTGGCCTGCCTTATTTGAACCATTTTCATAACATTAAATGAAAATGAACTATTCAACGAACATTTTGCAATGGCGAAAACGAATACATCTAAGTACGCTTTCTAGCAAAATGATTGTCAGTTGTTCATTTTTTGCACCGTTCATTCCCGGTTAGCTTGTCATATGTAGGATTTCTTGTTTAGTAGTCCCTCTTTAAACTGAACTTCTTGAAAACAGCTACAGACTCTTGGAATATCAAGCAGACAGTTGTTTCACATTTCACAACAAAAATATGCCAAATTCCACTTGTCCTGGAAAGCGGTGGCTCTCATTGTCAACATTTCTTTTTTATTTACGGTCAACATTTTAAAAAGGCGCTAGAAAGGGTCACAGAAGAATTTTGCGACCATGTTGCCACAATGATTTATAACAGAATTTAGCCAATCAAAATAAAGAAATTCTACAAATAGTTTTTAGAAAGTTCTAGGGGTCACATATTTATTTATAAAAGCAGCCTGAGTGAAAATTTGAATGTGGGCTGTATTAGGCCCATGGACCGGACTTTGGACATGCCTGCCTTAGCTGGTGGGAGGGTTACTGTGATGTAATGATACAATACATATAATACATACTTCTATTTTGGCTTCATTGGGTTCCATTTAACTCCATAACAGGTTTTACGTTTAAATTATTATGGAAACAAATGTGAAAATGAAGATTTGTGCACTTAAACAGAGGGACACCTAGAGGCCAGGCACCACCTGACCAACACCTGCAACATGCTCAGGCTCCATCTACACCTGAAACCTGACAATGTCTGCATCACACATGGTTTAACAAGTCAGTGTGCCAAACAAAAGACAGCCATACAACATCATGCAGAATACTTACCGGCTAGCACCAACATCAACAAGTTTAAATCAAATTTGGAAAAAAGAAAGAAAAGAAGTGATGATAAGGTTTAGACAGAAAGAAGGAGTTAGTAAGCATTTAGCAAACATGCTGCACCAACAGAGTAACAGATCGCTCATGTGAATTGTTTCAAACTCTGACCCAGGAGCTGGTATAGTGGATTTATAATGGGCACACTGTCTCTTTACAAAAGCATCTGTATCTTGCTGCAAGGACAGCTGCAGAGTTGCCTTAAGTAGGTGAGGAGAACTTAGAGGTTTTTCCAGTTCTTAATATACCGGTAACTATGAGATTGCCAAAGGAAACAACAACAACAAACAAATGTTTACAAGATAATTTAGAGACATTCTAGCAAGACATTCTGTAAAATTATATTAACTGAATATATCTCTGACAGCACAAATGAAAGTTTGACTTTGGGTTTGTAAAATTAGTTTGTCTTCAAATTATGTTCATTCCATCCAGCAGCGGTTGTAGTTTATTTTTCACGAACAGAAACACAAAATGTTGTTCATTTTATGAAAGATGGCTTTGTCAACAAAAATCCATTTGAAAGTGCTTTTACAACAAAGTAGGAAGTGTTTTCGGAGGTCCATGTAAACGTTTATTTACTTGCAGGGTCCACAAATGGGGGATAGTTTCCCTCAAATTTGTTAAACATATTATAGTCTGTATGTCTATATAATGTCAAGTTAAAAGATTTAATTGTGATCATATCCACTTAGAGAAAGCATGGCTTAAGACGGGTAAGACATCATCTAATGTAAGACGTGAGAGGAGCTAAAAGGCTTGGTTTACTATAAATATGAGCTTTCCTTAACTAATGCAAATAAAACACGTTGGTGTACGAGCATATGATATACATTGCAACACCTTAAAACCTTTATTGGAAAATGTTGCAGCTGGTAAGTTGTAGAAAAAAGGAAGTCATACTGCCCTCCAGAACTCCAAGTTAAACCTCTCCTACTCAAGTTAGCACTTCTATGACTTTCATGGCCATTATTATTATCATCATACAGGCCGCCTGCCACATGTCACCTTGTTTATATTGGAGCAAAGGTTGGAGCCATTCATGCTGTCAAGCAAGGCTCTAGCATTCCTGCCATTCTTGTATTTTCTCCCACAACAGAAATTAGTTAAAGTAGCAGTGTCTTACCACCAGAACGTGTTCTAGCAAGCCCAAATATCCAGAAGCACACTCGTTTCCAAAGCGCAGAGCTCTCCTCCGGACCTCTGCGTTGACTTCTGGGTGGTAGGCAGCTTCCTGCAAACCAAGATACCAGGATATTAAAAGTATTGATACTGCAAAAAACTCTTTAGACCTATAAAATATATGAAATTAAAAAACAACACACTGAAAAATTATTAAAAAACGAATACTGTGCTTCTTTCTTTTTCCGAAACATCCTCCTTGTTTGTTGGGGGGTGCCAAGACCAGCTGAGGCTTTAAAGAAGAGGTGTCAAACTCCAACGCTCGAGGGCTGTGCGTGTTTTCCTGCGTGTTTTCCAGAAATTCTGCCTTATCTGCTGCCGATTACCTGGATCAGGTGTGTTTAGCCAATAAGGAGATTCAATTGCTGTATGGTTAGAAAACATGTATGACGCCGCCCCTCAAGGCCTGGAATTGGAAACCTCGGCTTTAAAGCATCATCCTGGTCTAGGAGACATCTGAACCTGAACAACCATCCATTTTCTTAACCTGCTGTATCCTTTTTGGGGTCAGGGGGCTACCAAAGCTGTCGGGCAAAGGTGGGGTACACCCTGGACAGGTCGCTGGCCTGTTGCAGGGCCAGACACTCATTCATCCATGCACACTCACACCTAGGGACAATTTTACAATAGTCAATCAACCTATGTACGCATGTTGTTAGACTGTGTGAGGAAGCCAGAGTATCCGGAAAAAACCCATGCATGCATGGGGAGAACATGCAAACATGCTCCCCCACTTTAAGCCCAACTTAATCTGTGGATGTGAGGCATTGAGCTCATTCCGATTTGAACCATAAACCTTTCAGCTTTGAAACACCATATTTCACTTAAGAGTTACACCATAGTGGTTTCTGTGATGTATGGTTCTTGTAACCGTAAATGTTTCCTTTATGTTCTTTGGTGTTTTAGGTCATTGCTTTCAGCAGAGGTAAAGGATTTGATTTTGGACCAGCACATGTCAGCTGTACCTTGCAGGAGCGCAGCATGTCAGCAATGGCCCTTCTGCTGAGGTTGGCTGTGGCGATGATGTCCTCCTGACGACAAGAGTTCCCAGCAGCCACTGCTTTTGCTGTTGCCATGGTGATTCCTTTAGTCATACGAATAAAGTCCTCTGGCGAGGTGGTTTTTGCTGGTGGGTCAGAACTGCAGAACACCTGTGTGGCAGGAAGATCAGGTACTGAACTATGGCGTCACCCAAAGAGGAGGCTCTCTACCCAGTCACAGCATCGGACACGTTAGCACTCACTGTCAGCTCCTGTTTGATGTGTTCAATTGTAGCTTCTAAAGCTCTGGTTCCCTTTGTGGCCTCATCCTCCACTGCCTTCACAGTCTTCAGCAGAGACGTCACGTTGGTCACCATCACCTGCAGCAGCCAGGTAAATGCACATTTAAACCATGTCAGTTACAAAACACCTCCTGACAGAGACCTTATTAATATTTGCAGTAAACATCTGGTTTTTAAAGCATTAAGTGCTGCAGCACAATTTGGGTTAAAGTGTCAAATGTGGTGTAGTCAAATTTGAACCAGTCCAGTTTAACTCATGACAGATCCAGTTTTTCCCAAATGAGTAGATTTGACAGAAATAGTAATACCCATCAGGAAACATCATCAGTCAGACTAATCACATCTGTTGTGGCCGGAGCCAACTAATCTACAGTCAAATTTCTAGAAGTCCCAAATTGTGAAACACTGGTCTACAGTAAGGCTTGGACCAGAGAGCCACAGGAGATCCACCAGAGGAGCCTCAAGTGGAAACTGTGAGGCTCCTTTTTGCAAAACTTATTTTGCTCAGACTGCACTCTCTTTAAAAGGCACCAGGCTCTGGAATTTACTTGCCACTGATATGAAGTCTGTGGTCAGTTTAAGTCTCTTCAAAAAACAAAGGACTGGCAGTACCAGCAGCAGCAGCAGCAATGTTCCACGTTTTATCAGACTGACCTAATGTGTCTTCTTAAGCCTTCTGATGTGTCTCTGTGTTTTTAAATAGTTTTTTTAGTTTCAACATTAACTATTTATTTCTGGTTTTGTATTTTCATTTCTGTAATTCTCATTCTTGCAAAAAAAAAGCTCATCTAGAGGGACAAATTCTGCTAAAAGCATTATGAAATGGGCAAATGTCTGACCGTACATGGGTTGCACATCTAAACAACCAAAACATAGGTTATGTCTAAATTCACCCACTACTTCCTAACCTCCAAAAAACTATATAAAAACTATATAAATATATAAAAAAACAAAAAACTATATAGTGCAGGAAACCAGTGCCCTGAATCTCAACGTAATTTGGACACATATTCACTATGTTATTATTTCTCTTAAACAACAAATATGACATCACCTATTTGCCAAAGTACAAGCTGAATAAATCTAAACATTTTACAAAGACTACTTATGAATCCACTGAGTTCTGATGAAGAAAACTTGAATGAATTATAAAAATAAATGCTTTCATTCAAATAACATATCACATTTCAAACACAATGCAATGTGGTCTATATCCACCAATCTAGTGAGCATTGACGCATACTAGTTTTTGCAGAGACATCTGGGAAATTTTCAAAGCACAGGATTTTGGAATTGTAGATTCAGACACTCTGATAAAATGACAAACACCCTATATAGTGTACCAAGTAATGAGGAAATGTGTACACAGCCATAGTCTAGATCTTTGGCAGCTAATGATTGCGGTTCTGGTTTCTTACCTTAGCAGAGTTCTTGAGCTGGAGCATGCTGGGATCATCGTGAGGTTTGCCTGCTGCTGCTTTTGTCGCGCTGATCAAATTACTCAGAGCTTTAGCAACATCCTTCACTGCATTGATCAACACCACCTATGGGAACATTTAGGCGAGGTAAGACAAACCATGTTGTCGCTTTGAGACAATTTTTGGAATAAACCCTGATGCTTCCAAAACCTATAATATAAACTAAAAATGTGTGAATTTGTAAGTCTCTGCAAGCAAAGAGCAATTTGATTAATTATTATGAACTGGAAGAAAGGGAACCATTTCCTTCATTGACAAAACAATTTTGAGTAGAGCTGCATCAATATTAAAAAGAATGATGTCTAATAGTAAAACCCAAAGGTTTTTTAAACATTTTTTTGACTTATGAAATTCATACAGAGAAACTTCTGTTTTGTGATCTTGGTATTAATGATTTAAAAATGTTTTCCTTTCTTTTGTTTTATGCTAAAGTGTGACAGTTTGGCTTGTGTTTAAAAATCAGATGTTACCTCAGTTTCAGTAGGACTACTTTCCTATATTTATATATTATGATTATAGATCTAACTCATAACTAAAAATGACTTCCAGCATTTCTCACTCTGAATGGTTTTTGACAGTTATCAGTGATTGCCTAATAATCCGGCCCTACTGGGCACATGAAGCAGTCACAGTTTTCCATGTTAGAAACTTCAAAATTCCCAATGTTCAGACATAAATTGGACTTCTCACCTGTGTCTCTGGGTCTTCAGAGCCCAGACTGGCTGCTCCCAGCTTGACCACCTCAGCCAGTTTGGTGATTGTGGTCACTGATGACTGTGCAGCTTGAGCTAACTTCTCCTGACTGGCTCCAGCACCAGAAACCAACTGCTTGGTGTCCTCCACCAGAGCCTTTGCCGTCTTCAGGATGCATTCTCTGAAAAACAGAGCTGTCGTTGAGAAGTCATGTGATAACTAGAAAAACTCAAGCTGTACTCACAAGTAGATGTGGCTAATAAAAAGTTACATTTAAGTAACTTTATGTTAGAAATTTTACTCATCTAAGTAGTTTTTTTGCAGGATATGTTTTACTTTTACTAAAGTAGATTTTTAATGATAAGATAATACTTTTACTCAGTAAAAGTAACCGTACATGTGTTTACTTCAGGGATACACAATGACATCAGTGCAACATTATTACCGGCAGAAAACTGCATTGAAAAATAGCTCTAGTCAGTGTAAAGTAATTCAACTTTGACTGTGAAATCAGGTGCGCCAAGGGTTGAAGACCCTGTTGGGATGTGGATGATGTTGAAACCTCAAAGAGAGACGACAGTTGTGTTTGTAGGATTAGTAAAGCCGCAGGGATGTGTAACAGGGTTTTTTTTTTTATCCAATAAAGGAAAACAAAGTATTCATTATTAAACAACAGTTAAAAGCCAACATGCATTTGAAGCATTTTAAATATTCGTTAAAAAAACTGCAAACAAGAGGAAGGTCCTTTTTCAGTTAATTCAAAACTGTACTTCAGTATCTTTAAATAAAAACCACGTGTTCAACCTGTTACTCGATCCTCAATTACTTTTGTCATCAATTACTCTTTAACTCAAGTATTTGGATGACAGTTTTTTACTACTACTCGAGTAATATATTTTGGAAGTAATGCTTCATTTACTGCAGTATCACTTTTGGATCCTCTACCCGCCTTTTGTCACATGTAGCAAAAGAATAACCCAGTCAGATCTTCAGCCTTCTGTTGGTGTACAGCTGAATTCTTTAAATTTAGCTTAGGTCAGGTTACGATGGTTTAATCATACGGGCAGTCCACTTTCTGCTCCTTCTCTGTACTTGTAGTACACCTACTTTCAGCAAAAGGTACAAGATGGTTTCAATTTAAGACTTTTTTGGTCTTTTGAATCTTATTTCCTTTAATAAATCTTGTCTTGTTTTGAGCATGTCACAGACTATGAAAGCGAGAATTTTATGTCCCCATCTTAACACAGCGGTGAAGTTCTTTCCCTCCGTAGTAAATGCCATTAGTAAAGGTTTTTTTCTGCTACGCTCTTGTTACTTGAGATGTGCGTGGTGGTCGGCACCTGTGGTCAGCAAAGGTCTCTGCATTCTCGCGGTTCAGAGTACCAGCTGTGGCAAACATGATGGTGGTGTCAAGGTCAGCAATAATTCCAGAGACGGCGCTGGCAGCGGTGATGCAAGCTTGAGTACCACGGTTACCAGCCTGCAGAGATGCCAACACATGGGAGACCTGCAAAAAGGACAGCAACACACTGAGAAGATGCTGGCAATCCTGTATAGGACCAATGAAACACACACTTCCAAAAAGAAAATGCTAACAAATAATCCAATTCATTGTATCCTGTCACTTCTACTGAAGATTCCCTAAAAACGTTGAAGAAAAATAAACTTTTTTTTTTATCTAACCTTCTCTGAGACTTTGCGAGCACTCTCAATCAGCTCCTTTTTAGTGAAGGAGTCATTAGGGCTGCACTGTAGAGCTCCAGCTTTGGTCACCAAACCTGTGCAGGTGAAACCCAGCTCTCCCACCTGCTTCTTAATGTGAGAACCAATCTGGGGAAAAAAACAGGTACAATTTATTCATCATCAACATAAAACTAATGGAAAATAATGGAGACAAATGTTAGTATAGTGACTCATAAAGTAAGTGAAAAGTTTTTGTTTTTTTTACTTCATCGTTCTCTGCTGTCAGAGCTGCATATTTAGCCTCATTGGCTAGATTTCCAAAATTATTGGTCAGCTGGTTGGCCAGTCCTCCAAGGTCATCTGGGTTGGTGTTTGACTTGGTTACCTGTAGGAGATAAAGTTTATAAGAAGAGCTGATTTATGCAGTTAAATGTCTGCAGCACAGAGTTTTTTCCAGCCTGGATGCAGAACTAGTTTTCAAACAATTGTAATAAAGTGGGAGAAGCTGTAATGAAAAAACATAAACAACTTAAGTTTAAACAAAGTATATTTTTCCAGTTTCTTACCATCTCCTGCACAGTCACTGCAATGGCTTTGGCTGTCTTCACCATGGTAGTCTGGTAGTCCACAAAGGTCCCCTCAGGCTCCAGTGTGTGTGTGTCTTCCATTTTATTGATGGCATGATTGATAGTGTCCACCATGCCACCGACAGCACCAGCTGCACTGGCGGCATCAGCCAGAGTAGCACCCAAGTCGTCCACTGCTTCCTTCATCATCTGCACAGACTCTTCCACGGCCTCCTGCATGTGAGCCGCCTGTGAACAGAGGACATAATGAAACATCCTCCAACAGCCTTCAAACTACATGCATGCCTGACACCACAAAGTGCTAAACTGAACCAGGCATAAGTGAGAGTTGTTCTCTCTTCAGTCATGCTCCAGAGGTTTTGAAAAACTAAAATGGCAAATATGACAAGCAATATTGGAGCTATCCAGTCGTACAGTTTAGAGCCAGATTCCAGCTCAGATGAGGAAAACAAAAATGTACATGGGTCTAGTCGTCTGCAAGAGGATGTATCAGAATGGAGCAGAGCAAAGAGGTTGAGGCCTGCCCAATTTATTTTCTTTTTTTCAAACTGCATTTTTTTTCGTCTGCACCTGATTTGCAAAGATTTGAATAAAGTAATACTCAGAAATGCAATTTGAGCTTAAATGTCTTTATATAAGTCCTCCATAATCAGAAAAATGCCACAAGAACATGTTAAAAAGACAAAAAAAAACAGTTTTTTTCCGACTGGTTCTTTAATTTTTTTATGTCACAAATTACAAACGCTCTCAACGAGTGTAAAACAACTTGTTAGGATTTTAGGAGCAACCAAAAATTATTCCAATATTTTTAGACCTAAAATTACACTAGTAACATTTTACGTGAACATTAAGGGTTTTTTGGAGAGATTATCAATGGTAAGACAAAAGTTAGACCTTATTATTTCTGATCCTTTTACATGTTCTCCTTACATGAACTGTTGTCTGATTCCAGGACTCCCTTGCAAAACGATCTCAATTTTAGCTCAATGGGAATATATCTTGGTTAAATAAAGGATAATAATAAAGTATTTTTGAAAATTCCTGATGGCTACTGACATTCCAGTTCTCCCAAAGGATTTACATTTTCATTAATAATAAACTATGACCATCAGTAAAGACAGTAACAGTAGCAAGGCTTACAGAGACTGGGTCATGAAATTCTGTAAAACGGCAAGTTTATTTAACAAAACTGCAGGAAAATCGTCAGCTTCTTTACCTTGGGGTTTCCTCCAGCCTCCTTGGCAGTGTAGAGCATCTGCAGCGCAGACTCTGCCAAAGTCTTGGTCTGGTCTAAGACAGCCATCTGCTGTTGGCTGCTGAGGATCTTGGATGCTGTGCCAATGGCTGCCATGATCAGGGGTTCAAAGTAGCTGGCCATCTGAGAAACCTGATGTGAAAGCGTCAAGTGTTTTTGCAATATTCCACATAAAAACATGTGCACAATTCTAATTAACCCTCACATGAGACTGTCAACTGTAGAAAAGTGTCTCACAAAGTTTTACCTTGTGTCCGAGCTGTGAGGCCTCAGAGCGAGCAGCAACGGCCACAGGATCAATTAAGTTACTGATCTCATGGACTGAAGCGGCCATCTGCTCATGAAGAGTCTGAAACATGAACACCTCACTGTCAGACTTTAAACACTCTGACACCAAAGACCAAAGTCTGTGAGGAAAACAGACATGAGGGAGGAGCAGAAAATCCACAGAATAAATTATTCTGAGGTGACATTAGTGGGATCTGGTCACCCATACCATTGAAACCACTGAAGTCCTAATGTTATAATGCCTCGGTGTTAAGACAGCACCATGGGCACAAATAAATAAAGTGACTGTGCAGAGCAATGGACATTTAAATAATGTCTTTAAATTCACAAAGGAACGCAGAAGCGACTGTAAAATAACATTTAGGTGGAGTGCTCTCACCTCCATGGAGATGTCTTCTCGTGGGGTTAACTGCTGGCTTATGGCAGCAAGCGAGGCCTGGTCAACTTCCCGAATGCAGCCATTCAGCACCTCAATAGCATCGTCACATTCCCTCTGGCCAGGAGCTTTCTCCCTAAATCAATGGGAGGTGATGCGTCAGTTCATTGTTTGAACCTTCAACCTGGAAAACTGCGGGTTTCCAGGTAGCTAAATAATTAAATAGCTTCTTTCTCCAAAATATTTGACCCAAAACACACACCAAAAAAAGTCTGGTTTAGACACACAATACACTAGTGGACAAAAACAATGAGGTTCTTGGGCCTTGTTGATGAAAGGACTTTATGCACTAGAGGCTGTCTATACCAGGTGGAAATGTGATTAAAAATATGCAGAGTTGTAAAGTACTTGAGTAAATGGACTTTGTTACTTTACTTATGTTGTTTTTGGCCACTTTGTACTTATACTGAGTATCAAAAATATAAGCAACTTTTACTCTCTGCTCGACTACATGTTTTGATTGAATACTTGTGCTCTTTACTCCACTACATTTGAATGGAGACTGTATAGAAACAGAAATGGAGACATTTTTTTTAATGAACTAACTATTAAACAACTGCACAAAACATAGACATTCTGACAATACATGTGTGCACTGAGTTCATTTGTGTCACCACTAGATAACTAAGTAATTATTATATTAGAATAATCAAATCAAACTTTATTTCTATAGCACTTTTCCTATGAAGCATAACACAAAGTGCTTTACATTAAAATAAAACAGATTAAAAAACAAGCACAACCATAAAAATGTAGACACCCCCCCCAATCACCACCCCCAACACACACATGCAATCCACCCAACCCCTTTCACAATTCCCACCCCCGTAACTGATGGAACCCATTGGGAAACAGGCTGAGCAAGGAGAAAGTTGGTTGGTGGACCCATTATAGTTGGGTCCTCTTCCTCCGTGGACAACCACATAGTCAGTGTAATGCAGCATCACAGGCGAGGACCCAGCCCCACCACAGCAAGGTAGTGAGGCAGGTCCCCATCTAGAGCTGCAACAGCTGAACCGTAGCTGACCCAGAGGGAGAGGACCCAGCCGAGGAGGCACTGGATTTAAAAATAATAAAATATGAATCTAAAATTAAAATGGAGCATTTGATAAAAGCAACAAACAATAAAACATGAGAATAAAAAATATTCAAATAAGCTATAAATAATCCGATGTAAAACCATAAAACATGATAAAAATAATAAAAACAGGATAAATTAACATGATAAAAACTAACTAAAAGCTAATTTATAAAGATAGGTCTTGAGCCTTTTCTTAAAAACCTCTATGTTCTCTGCGGCCCTCAGGTTCTCTGGCAGACTGTTCCATAAACGGGGGCCATAGTATTGAAAAGATGCCTCTCCATAATTTTTAGTTTTCACTGTTGGAATGATTAGTAGACCAGTGCCAGAGGATCTCAGGGTCCGCGAGGGTTCATATTTAACTAAAAGATCAGATAAATAAGAAGGCGCAAGACCATTCAGACATTTAAAAACCATTAAAAGTATCTTCAAATCAATCCTGAAGCAGATGGGGAGCCAATGCAGGGATTTTAAAATCGGGGTGATGTGAGCTCGCCTTCTGGTCTTGGTGAGAACTCTTGCAGCAGAATTTTGGAGAAGCTGAAGGTTCTTAATGCTATTTTTTGGAAGACCTGCTAGAAGGGCGTTACAATAATCAACTCTACTGATTATAAAAGCATGCATCAGCATCTCCATATTAGCAAGAATAGGAATGACTAAAGACATTTTTTATTGATAGTAGCCTAGAAGGCTATGTGGGGCTGCCGTGGTGCAGCGGTAGGGTGGTCAGCCTCTGATCAAAAGATTGCAGGTTTGATTCCTGCCTTGGCCCCCATGTGTTGAAGTGTCCTTAGGCAAGGCACTGAACCCCACATTGCCTCTGGTGGAAGGAAGCAAACAGTCCATACTGAACGCTGCTCTGCTTCCTTTACTGTCACCTCGTGCTTTCTTATTTCACCAAAAAACTTTCCAAATGTTATTTATTCATTTAAAGATACTTTTATGAAGATGTTTGCTTTTAAAAGTACGTGAACTGAAATACAATACAATCCTGTTGCAGCAAAATCATAAAGAAATGTTAAATCCAAACTGACATAATGTTATAACGAGCATTTTCAAAGCATCAACGTCACATAATAGTCTTAGAAATAGATTTAGTTGGTAGCAGAACTGACCTCATGTTGGTGATAAGCTTCTTGATGGAGTCAGAAACAGTTCTGGAGTGTCCGGCCAGCACTGACCACGTGGGCGGGTCCTTGGGGTTGACAGCCAAAGAACGGGCCGTCTGAATCAGGCCAGTTGAGCTCTCCAGCATTGTCTTTGCTGCTGCCACAATCGGCTGCATGGCTGCATGACCCTGCAATGTAAAATGTAAAAGTTGTACTGAAAATCAGTTTACTTCTGTTGTCTTTTGCACAGTGTGTCTTCAGTTTCAGAGTGCGGCAGCCATCTTTAGATCCTTTTAAACACTGTGTTCCTAAAAGAAGAAAAGCAATATGATAAGGAGACTTCTGGATTGTTTAAGCAAACCAGACTAACCTTTGATGAAAACCAAACTCAGTCTTAGCCAGGTGATATTGGCATGTTTACGTGGACTAGTTCTGCAAACATTTATTCCAAGTAATTAACAAAGGTGATTTGTTTTTTCCATCAAGTTCTTTTATTTCAGCCAAACTGCAAGTCAGGCTTTGACTTGACAGGATGTGTTGGGGGATGAAGGTGGTGAGCACAGACCTCTGGGCTGATATGAGCGGGGATGCTGGCAAACTCTGGGTTGGAGGCAAAGGCCGTCAAGTGATCCACAGCGTCAATCAGAGGTCCAGTTGCTGCCTTGCACTTCTCCCTGTTCTCCTGAGTAAAGGCTCCATCCAAGGCCTATAGAAAGACATGACATGACAGCGCTGTTGGACGCATGTCGACTTTTCAGGAGCCCTCCTACTAACCCACCCGGTGGGGATAAAGGTTCATTTGAAACACGACACAAAACACAGCATGTCTGCAAGGCTGATGAGGATTGTTCCAAATGAGCAAATCATGGTCATAAAACTTGTAGGTCATTAGCACTGAGAAACACAATCCAAGTCCACTAACCTTTATAGACTTGACCAGGTTGGCAGTAGTATTGGCCACTTCTTTGGCTGACTGGACAAACTGCCGCTTGGCAACAGCGTTGGAGGTCTGGGAGGAGGCCAGGCGGCAGGCGTTGCACAGAGCAGATGTGTGTTTGGCAACAATGGTGGCTGCAGAAAGAACCTGCAGAATAAAAGGCAAAAGGAGTGACCACTAAAGAGCAGAGGCTCAGAGAAACACTCTGATTGCAGGGACCCCCGTGAATACCTGAGACTGGGTGCAGGCTGGGTCCACCAAGTTCTGGCAGGCCATCTGAATGGACTGATTGGCCCGGGCAAACTGAGTGGGGTCCACCAGGCCCTTTTGACCTGCTGTGCTGTTCGGGTCTGAGACACCAACCAGATAAGCAGCCTGCAGACAGTAAGTAATTTGTCAAGTGTTAACTCATATACCCCAAAAATGCATTGTGTGCACAAAACACATCAATAGTAAGATTAGCAAAACTCTAAAGACCCTTGTGTCTGCAGTATTACTCCAAGAAAATAAAGATGCTGATATACAGCCATAAGAAACAAACATTGTGTTTTTGCACTTTAAATGGTCCAGGCGAATCCTCAAATCTGATTGACTGCTGGGTATTGATGCACACCTAAAAAAAGAAGTTCCGGTCACATAGCCCAATGTTTTCTATATCACTGCGCAGGCTTCTTTAAAAATAAATGTCTGCTTCTTCTGGACAAAAACAAGTGGCAAGGAGTTAGCGTTGTCGCAGTAACGTTTATTTTAGTTGTACAAGTCTGTTCTTTTTTGTGTTGCAAACAGGGTTGTGATCAACAGTTCTTGTGAATACGCTGACTGACAGATTTATCTCTGACTCTTTTTGTCTTGCTTTATGTGCCTTATATTTCAGTGTGCCTTATTTATGACATAAGTTAGAAAATAGACAATTCATTGATGGTGCGCCTTATAAAGCTGTGTGCCCTTTAGTACAGAAAATTGTGAAAATAAAAAGTAAATTTTGAGTACACTGCCTCACTTTTAACATAGACAACAAAAGCTTGTTGTACATATAAATATTCTACTTTTTCTAAGGGTACACCACTGCAGCTTAAAGCTACACAATCCATCCTGTTCAGTCCATTAGTCCTTGAGCTGAAGAACTGACGTACACCATATAATGAGCTGGCATGAGGGTCTTACCTGGGCAGCTCCTTCAGTGAGACCACACAGGGCTTTGGAGGCAGCACTGACTGAATCCCCAAATTCTGGCAGATTGGAGTTCTTGGCATTGTGGGAAATTCCAGCCATGGACTCTCCAAGAACCTGAGCAGATTCGCCAGACATGGCGAAGCCGGTTAGGTTAGTATTTCAGACAAATTGTGCATTTTGTGGTGTAAGCACAAAATTTGCCATTGATGCAGTTTAGGATCCCCTCTTTCAGAAAAGCCAAGAGAAACATTTAAATTTGGTGACCATTTTTAAAGATGGGAAAAATACACTCAATTGTTACAAAATTATTTGATTTCTATTTGCCCCAGTCTGAACAACATATGCTGTCAATGCACAAAAAGCAGTTAAACTTAAGGCGTGCCTACATTTTAAAATCTTGGATTTTCTTGGATTATTTTAATAACCGGTTCCATTCACAGGGTCAGTTTGAAAATAAGCAGTCAGGCATTCATGTTTTTGTGTTGCATTTTTCCAACAAAACTGTCAGAAAATGTAAACACATGAGTCAACTGACACAAAATACAAAAACCACCAACAGTTTCTTCATTCCTTTTTAGAATAGTACATGTAATAAATAAAAATAATGTTAATTTTCATAAAGGTTTGACTTTTAAAGTCATGAAGACCTATCAACATGATCCAACCTGCAGAAACTTTTGCAGGACATAGCTTTTCACTGACAAGTCTGCTGAAAGACAAGCGGGTTTAGAGAAAAGTATTCTTATAAAGGTAGACAGAGGCTTGAAGTGGTTGATGGTGGTGTATGTTCTACCTTGGAGTTCTCCATGACGCTGTCAATGCACTCAAAGAATGAAAGATCATTTATGGCTTCTGTTGGATTCTCCAGCATTCCTTTGACGGACTGCAGACAAACAACAGACACAACACAGGCTGAAGACACGGTCACATCATGACTGCAGGAAGAAACCTCATCTCTGTTCGTCTTCACCTCCAGCTCTCTCAGAGCGTTGTCACACTCCTTCTGACCTGGAGCCTGCTGCGTGCACATAGTGATGAGCTGATTGATGCTGTCTGTGACGGCCCTGAAGACAGAGGTCCAAAGATGCTCAAAAATCTGACTGGATGAGGAAAAAAACGTTTTATGTGGAGGAAGGGAGGGGTTGGTTACCGAGCAGCTGCAGCCAGCTGGTTCTTAAGGTTGGGCGAGCTGGGATCAGTGGACAAGGCCTTGGCTGCAAGCAGCAGCTTGCTTGATGACATGGAGATGGTCTTCAGGTTAGACACCACCTGCGTCTGGTCCTCTTTAGACTGAAAAAATGAGAAACTTTTCAGATACATTACTCAAAAAAGCTGTGTAAAAAGGCAGAACTGTAGGAATGACTACATGCTATTGTTTTTAGTTATCTGAAACCATAATGAATCCAGACCTTAGCTTTTTGTTCCAGATTCTGATTGCTTGCAACAATCAAAGCACCTCAGACCTCCGTTACTACACTGACCTGAGAGGTTCCTGCCATGTCCACACCAGCCTCCAGGAAGTTGCTGAAGTCCTGTCCAAACTTGCTAGTGGCCTTGGCAAGGTCTTGAGTGGTCCCTCTAGATGCCTGCACCACCTCGTTGGCTGACTGGTTGAGACCAGCTGCCACCTCATTGAGCTGAGCCTGAAGCTCCTGGAAGCTCTTCCCACTGGAAGGGAACTGTCATTGGAGAAGGAGAACATTGGAGATTACGAGCTGGGTCCCAGGATGCAGCTTTCAACAGTGCATAAAGATAATTCAAACATAATGCAAAACATTCTTGTGAAAAAGATCTATTACATTTGATAGAGTCAGAAACAGACTGACTTTAGTTTATCGGACCCTCAACAATGAAGAATAATTTTGATGAGCAACATCTTAAAATATAGAAACTATGAATCCACAGAGTCATAAATAACAGAATACAACATAAAATAACTTGTGGTCTCATAGAGCATGATGTTTTTGAGTCATTTGTGTATTTTTCTAGTTCCACATTCCCAAGTCTTTTATCAAATATCATCTGGTTTTGATCCTGAGCTTCAGAACTCGTCTCTGTCCTCACAGAGTCAGCCAGGAGAGTCTTGCTGGCTTCTCCCACAGTGCGAATGGCGTTGTCCACATCCCTCTGACCTGGGAGGCAGTTAACACACCTGTTCAAGGCCTGAGACACGGCCTTAGCCACCTGCACACACACACACACAAAGTTATTTGTCTTATTCTAAGCAGTCACCACTATCAGTTAATAAGTTGTCTCTGAGACACCAAATGTTTTTTTTAATCTCAAACGTCAGTTTCAGTTTGTTTTTTTTTAATTTGGTGCCGGTTGTGATCTATGACAGTGAGGTTAGGTTAATATTTCAGACAAATCTCCATAGAAGTCTATTGGCTTTTTGGGACCGGCAGGTACTTCCTGTTTGGAACGCCAGGGGGGGAGGGGTTTGAGACAAATATCCAGTAGTTCTCAACTTATATTTAAACACATGGTTACTGTTTCGTTTCCCTCTTGAGTTCTGACCTGGGCCAGTCTCTGTTGGCTCTCTGCATCTCCTGGTTTAGCAATGGATCTCTTGGCCTCCTCAATCAGGTTGGCTGACTTATCCAGAACGTCTCCAGCACAGTCCAGCACGGCGCTGCGGGCTGCTGGGTCATCCGTTGTGGCAGCCACTCCTCTGGCAGCTGAGGCCAAGGCTTTGAGAGTTTGAGCCATGTCTCTGGCAGAAATACCTGGGTACACAAACACAGTGCAGGGATGTTGGTCTGCAGGTAGACATGAGCTCACACTTTACATTTACAGTGCGTCCGTCACTCAAAGTGTTTAGGGAAAAACAGAAGCCGGGTGTACAGCTTTGTATAATGCATGTATGATGTAATATTGTTAATGTCACTCTATAAATACACCAATGCAAACTGCAGTAAACTTTTTGATCCTAACATTAGTAAAGGCCTTCCGCTCTGCTGTTCTCATTTACCACACTTCCAAAGTCTTCTGCCCCATTCCCTCCCCTCATACAAAATGTTCTAAAAAGTGTGAAGTATCGTTTGTGCCACCCTCCCTGCATTACCAAGCGTTTCAGTCCTGACCCGATCTTCCGTTCTTTGTCTCTGCTTGTGTTCTGATGGCTTGCCGTCTGCCCTGATGCTTGCCCGGACTTTGACTACTTTAACTCGGACTCTGACTACACTTCTTGGATTATCCCATGTCTGTGACTGACCTCTTCCTGTCTGACCCTGAGTTAACTTTGTGGACTTTTAGCTGTGCCTGATTTCTGCCTGAATAAATATACCTGCTGTAAGTGGAACCAGCTGTCTGCCTGTTTGTGACAGTGTGAATGTTTTTCCAAAAGAGGCGAAGTAGACTTTTAGATTCCGAAACCAGAAATTCTACTGATACACATTTAATTTGGAAAAGTAGACATGCTCTCAGTAATTTCTATGTTCAGCTGTTTCTCTTTTTAAAAAATGTCTGTTAGGCTCCCATAAAACAAGATAATGTGGGACAGCTTTACAAGCATTAATTATTGTGTTTGCAAAAGTTGATAGTTAATTTTCTAATTAATTTTATTTTTTTCTAAAGCCCTCAAAAATCTTTAGGTTTCAAAAAAGTGTTGTTTACTTATTAAAATCTACTAAAGATTTTTTTTTTATTTCTTTAAATTAACAATAGGTAACATTACAGTAAAACTGTTTAAATATAATCAATGGGATAGATAGAGTAATTTCATGTCAGAAAAGCCCATTAACCAGTTTCCTGATCTGTACAGTCTCCAACTGAATTTTGTGAAAAATGACTGCAAGCCAAAAAAAAAACAGAAAATTGTCTAAAGATTGAACCCATAATGTAGTGCTGCAAAGACTGCAGAAGAACCTGAGCTGAACTAGTTAACCTGGTTCTGTTGGACCCACCTGCATAGTTCTCGTCCCCCTGTGTGGCTTCACTCAGCAGTTGTGCAATAGCAGAGGTTACTGCCTTGGTGTTGGTTCCCAGATCCTGGGAGCATTTCCCAAGCTGAACAGTACAGAAACAACACCAAGGTGTTACGGTGCTGCTTCTGCTCCACTTCCTCTGACATTCTGTCCTCTGGCACATTTGATCTTCCACTGATGGAGGACTCAATAAAATCTACAGGTTAGGCTGCTGGAAAGAAAAGAGAGTTTGTTTTACCGTCTCTCCTGGCAGAGGTTTTAGTTTGCCTTCCCGGGCAGAAGCCTTTGCCTCTTGAATGTCTTTCTCCAGATCTCTGACCATCACCAGAGCATTGTCAATCTCCAGCTGACCACAAGCATCCTGAGCCTGCATAAACACACACACAGACACACGTCAAAGTTCAGTTAAAACAGATATTTTATGTAAAAAACACAGCACTTCAATTGTTCAAAAAAATCACGTGATTTTACTTGTTAGATATTTGGATATTGGATTTTAGATTGCAGATTTGATTTAAAAATGTGAATTCTTTAATTGTTTTTATTAGAGGTGTTAGCTTATCAATTTACATGTCAATTATAGTCACTTTAGGGTGTATCAAAATATTAAATAAAAAATGTATAATATTCAAGCAAAAAGTGACTAGTTGTTAATAACAACACTGATAAACAGCACAATGTTTGATTAAACTAAAATGTACAGGAGCTCGTTCCTGACGTTATGAAGGATCGTAAATCCACAGGCAGACGTGCAGTGAAATGGCTTGAAATGAGCTCACTCCTCATTGGTGCATATTCAGGGTTTATTTTCCTGCTTTATGGACTGCAGTATCACATACACACTGTTGCTCAGGAATTCATCTGGCTGCTGAACGTGTAGCTGATAAAGGAGTGAATGCTTGGTGTTCTTTCTAACCCTAAACACAGCAGTGCTGAAAAGCTAGTGAGAGCATTACCTTCTGGGAGGCAGTGCGCAGCTCTGCCAGGGCGCTGGCTAAGTTCTTGGCACACTGACTGAGCTGCATGGCTGAGGCCTGGTCACTGATGGTGGGAACCGTGGCTTTGGCGGCTGTGACCATCTTTGCTCCTGGCTGAAGGAGGACAGGATATGGGATTAGAGAAAACCAAATCAAAAATTGGATTCAAAACACTTTGTTTCTTCTTGAGGATGTGCAGCTCCAGCCAAAGTGAGAAGGTGTAAGAACTATACCTGCAGGAAGTTCTGGCTGGCATTGATGAGGGCGAGCTGAGCGCTGGGACTGTCAGGCTGAGACTGGCTGCCTCGAACGCCTTGAACCAGCTGAGGTATCTGCTCTGCAACCACCTGCTCACAAACACAACAGTGTCTATAGTTGAAAAAGAAAAAACTCCATGCTCACTTCAATTCTGTGTTTTAGGTTACAACCAAGATTGGTTCAAGGTGGAACACAAAAAAGGCTTTCATTCTATAATCCTGTGCTTATTTTTCTACGAAGGTTTGAATTTTGAGAGTTTAAACAACAGAGAAAGTCTGAAAATGTTCATGTCTGTTTGAGAAAAGTGTAAAAAGTGTGTAGTGAAGGGTTTTACAGCCTTAAAATATCTATAATCATACTTAACAGATTTCGTCTATCATAGTTTATTTATGGAACGTAACTCTCACAATAAATGAGGGAACTCTGTACTTCTTGTTCTAAGTGAGCAAAGTATGACTGTGGAGAGAAAAGCTCCCTTTGAAAGCAGAAACAGTGACAAGTCTTCAGCAGCTCAGACAGGTTGAGGTAAAATGAGCAGCAAGATTATTTTGTGTTTAAGAAACCAAGAATGTACAGAACCCGTGACCTGACACGGGGAAAAAAGAAAGACTAATTCTTTCCCTCGAAATAATAATTCTCCATAAGAATGTCCTTCTTTACCAGTGGAAAAAGGCTGGACAGAGTGAACAATTGCATTAGACAATAAAAGAGGAGCATACAACCATAAATGTTCATTTGTGTCAGCACACCACTGTATATGCATTATAGATTCAAGCAAACAAAATAAACTAACAAGAATTCTTAAACGTGATGCATTTTAAAGATAAAGACGAGCTGCTTTTTCAAACGTCACATGCTGAGACTGATGATCAGCAGATGCTGAGACGATAGAAGGGATGCTGAAGACTCACCTTACAGCTCTGGACTAGCTGTTGCTGGGCTGCCTGGTTTTTATTGGTGGAGGCAGCATGCTGCGCTGCAGCAATGGTCTGAGTAGCAGCTGCTGCTGCCTGCTTGGCTGCATTCTGTCAGGAAACAGGACAGAAACTCATCAGAGACCCACATGTTTGGAAATAACTGAGCTGTGTATACTATGAGTAGTCATCCCACCAAAAGTTAACACTGACATACATCTGGTTTGACTTGTGTTTCACACTTTGAGTAATTGAAAGAAAGCTTTCTGCACCAAATCTCCAACAGGTCTTAGTATTGTTACATTTTTTTTAATGAATTGTACTTTTATTAAAGCATTCTTCTTCTCCAAATAAAATTGTTGGAGCAAAAACAGAAGAAAAAGGAAATGAAAGAAAAAAACATTTTCTTCTGTTTTCCCACTTCAATTAACTTTTTTTCTATCTGGATTCATCTGTTCAGACTGGAAGTCTTTGGTGGAGGTGTGCTGCTGGGCTAGAACAGGCAGATGGACGGATGTGATGAGTAAAGCATTCAGGCACGCCCCCTCCCACTGTACCTCCAGCTTGTTGACCAGTCGTTTCTTGATGGCGTTTTGAGCTGCAGCATTGGTGGCCATGCGGAGACCTTCAGCAGCCTCTCGCAGCTTCTGCTGCTGCTCTTCACTGTCTGGGTTTGCAGCTGCACCCTGGGGGGAAGCAGCAACATCTACATTCACACAGCTGACAAAGGAAAACATGGTTATGTGATCTCCAAAAGACATGTCAAAAAGGCAGACCTTAGCAGCTTCCACCATCTTGGCAGTGGCATCAGCTAGCAGTTTGGCAGCAGAGAGAAGTTTGCGGGAGTTCTCCAGATCGGACTCGCCTTCTGCATCCATCTTGATGGCATTGACCAGATCGGAGGTGGCCTGGGCAAGTATTCGGGCCTGACGGACCATCTCACCTGGAGTTACAAAGGACAACAAATGAAAAGAGAGATGTGGGAAACTGCCAAGAGATTACACTGGTACCCACTAGCAAGCTATAGTGATGATCAGAGTAACCCCTTTGGGAACAGGATTAAATACCCTTTGATTCCTGATTTCAATCATGTAAAATTACCTAAACATTGGGATTTCTTGAGTCAGATCACTAATATCAATTTTAAGTGTAGTTCTTTACAGGGGAAGGATATCTTTAGTTACAAAAATTAAAAATAAATAAATAAAAAGTAAAAAAAAAAAAAAGCTGCATATTTTAAAAACCACTCAAGTATAAAGAATTGTGTGTTTGGTGATTTTAAATTGTTCTTGTGGCATTTTTCTAATGATGGAGGACATATATAAAGAAAATTAAGCTTAAATTTGCCTTTCTGAGTATTACATTATAAAAATCATTGTGAAGTAGGAGCAGACAAAAAAGTGCATTTGGAAAAATATCGTATTTGTGATGTAGAAAATGCACTGGACAAGGCACAAGCTCCCTGCTCCACTCTATTCTGATGCATCCACTTGTAGGCAAATAAATCCATTTATGTCTTTGTTTTTGGAGCTGGTCGCTGGCTATAAACTGGACTTGGATATGGCCCTCCATTTATGTTTCAGTGGTAATGTTAGGTTGGGGGTGTGAGGGGCTTTAAGCTAGAGAGTTAGTGTGGAAACAAATAGCTCTCAGTAACGGGGAATGGTAGGGGGGGCGTAGTTGCTCCGCACCAACAGTCACACACACAACTCAGAGGTAAATTTCTAATAAACTCCTATCGATTTGCAGAAACTGTCCCAGAAAACGACACAGTCATAATTTAAAGACCACTGGGAACACTTTTACAATAGATGATAAGCTGACTGGAGTGGGACTTTTTGGAGCCACCTTCAGCTGCAATAACATAATTATAAATCTATAGTCTTAGTCAAATATTTTTGGTCTGTTCTTCTGTAAAAACATAAATCATAGAAAATAATTTTTTTTCTTTTTGCTTATTTATTCAAATAACTTTTTAACAATAAATTCCACTGTTCACGTACCAGCATCTCCCATTGAACTGAAGATGTTCTCTGTGACATTCAGGATGCGGTCGGTGGCTTCTCCGTGCCGACCGATGGGATGCCCTCCACTGGCGTACTGCTTGATGTGCTGGAGCAGCTCATTGAGGGCCTGAGTGACACCTGTGGCAGCCACACCTACTTGCTTCAGCAGGCCTTCGTCGTTGGTGGCAGTCTGTGAGGCATCAACGCAACCCTCGATGGACTTTGCCACCAGCTTGCCGGCTTCTATCAGCTGCTCCTGGCACACCGGAGAGCTGATGGTTGGAGCCACCACCTAAAAGAAATCACAGCATGTTTAAAAAAAAAAAGGAAATAAACTGCCTTTCTGAGCATCCAAATCAGAGTTGGTGCTTTGAGAAACTCTGGAGTCAGAGGAAAGCCTCTCATGACACCATCATCACTGTTCACCACAGATTCGTAACAGATCACTGTTATTAGTTGGTTGAAAAGGGAACCACAATGTGAGAGTTTAAAAATCTGAGTCGCCTTTAATGCAGTTTTATCAGCTGTTGAATAACTTCTGAGGCATTTTTGTAATCCTCTGTTTATAGGTAGGCAGAGGTGATGGCGGCGTTTTTAAGACCCAGCTGAGCACTCACCCTCGTGCAGGCGACCAACTGAGATGTGGACAGAGCGCACTGAGTTGCTGCCGCGATCACTCGGTTCTGCTGGGCAGAATCTTCTGTCTTCTGGGCCACGTTCTTGGCTTTGAGCACCAGAGCTGCAGCGGCGTTGGCCACAGCTTTTGCCAGCTGCATCAACATATCCTGACAGCAACAAACAGACAAGATCCCTTTTAACGACCAGAGAAAACTCCGCTCTTCGGACAATCAGGTACAAATCATGTCCAGCCTCTAAAAATCTGGACGTTTCCAGAAATGATTCTCTTCCTGATTCGTGTCTCTTCATTTTAAAGTCTTTCATTGTCTTTGAATTGGAGAAACAGCCTTCACCTAAGACTGGTGATTCAAAGAAAATCAACAAATATGACCCAAACCATAAAGTAATTAAAAACCAAAAGGAGAAATACAGAAACCTGTCATTTCAAGTTTGATTTGAATGCTAATAATTACCTTATTCAGGTTTGGAGCGCACATTTGTAATTATGGGAAAACAGTGGACGGATTGAAAAAAAAGGTTAGAAGAGGAATAAAGAAGAATAAAGCCTGATTTGGATTTTGTGGTTAGACTTGTTCCAGCCCATAAGTAAAAATTAAAGGCTGGAAAAAATGGCAAAATCATATAATTTATGTCACATACAATATTTTAAAGACAGTAATCCCCAACCTTTTTCAGGCTACAAACTGGCTTAATATCAGACAATACTTTCATGGACCACCCTGCACAAGGCTGAAGTTGGCATCTGAATTTTTTTAAACTTTTTTTTTTTTTTTAAATCATGTGATTTTTTTTTTTGTCATGTTGTGCTTTTTTTTTGTTTTGTGGCCCAGTACCAACTGTACCAGTCTGTGGCCTGAGGGTTGGGGACCACTGATTTAAGAATTCCTTTTTTAATTTAAATGAACTGAAAATTAAAACTATCCAACAGAAACAAATTGACTTGTGTGATGGATTTTGTATACATAAATCTCATCTTGTGATTGAATTGTTAGAAAGAAAAGAAAATTTCCCACAATGTCATTTTTGAGATGTACCAGTACTTTGTGATTGACCCCATAGAAACATCATGAGGACACGCTTGTTACCGGCATTTGGTAATTAGAGGACATTCTCCTGAAAGCTGCCCTGAAACTTCCTTTAAGTCCAAGCTGTTAAACACATCATTACACAGGAAATAATTACACAGAAAGATCATTAGTGCAGCAAATGTTTGGCTCCTGTCCTTAATCACAACAGATTGAGCCTCACTGTCATAGAACGTAGGTTAATGATGCAGTCTCTTTCTCAATGCAGAGACTAGATACATCTCAAGAGGGTCACACCTGGAACTGTGGATCGGTGTCCGTCTCTCCAATGTGGGACAACAGCTCTCCGCTGGCCTGACCCACGTTCCCAGCAGCTTGCAGCAAGTTCTGACGAGGCTGAAACCAAACAGATCCTTGATATAAAACCATCAACAGTAACAGAGCAGCTTCCTCACAGACTCGCTGTCTACCTCTGTGTTTGCAGGCTGTGCGGTCTTCAGCATTTCAGAGACGGCGCAGGCCAGGTTCTTGGCTGCACCCAGAAGCAGCTGCCCGTTGCCCCCTTCATCCTCCATGAGGGCTGCTAGCAGTTTAACGCCCTTTGACATCTCTGTCAGGTTGGAGGAAATGGTGGTAACGGCACAGCCCACTGCTGTGTAGTCCGTCTCTGCCGGATCACCTGAGCAAACCAGCAGACAGCTGGTTTAGATTTTGGAACTTTGTATCATCGGAAATCAAACCACATAAACTCTCAGTGTCCACAACAAGAAGTAGGTTTTTAGAATGAAAAAAGAAGGTCATGAGAGGACTGAAGCCCCGTGACAGGTTGGTGACCTATCCGGAGCGTGCCCCACCTTCGCCCAGTAGTAGCCAAGTTAGGCTCTGGCAGTCCTGTGACCCCAAAAGGGATACAGTGGGTTAAGAAAATGGGTGAATGGATGGAGATGACACAGCTTAGCTTAACCCCTTGAGGGCTGAATTTATTCTAGCTATAAAAAATGTCACTTATGTTTTTACTTTCACGTAAATGCTAAATTAAGGTAATTTTAAAGCAGAAGTGGTTTGATGCATATTTCCATCGATAGATGTCAAGGGGTTAAATCTGCCATGGAGACAATAAGCCAATTTTGACTCCAAACTAACAAAGCAAAAACTGAAAATGAAACCCAGCTGTTCTAGCAACTGATTCATATCTCTGTCTGAGTAAAAACAGTAAAGAAGGGCTTTCCCCTCTTGGTCTTGTTCTGACTGCAGCCATTGGATCACAGCTCCTAATCCAGGAGCTTCAGCTCAGTCACCTTCAGGACACTCCTTATCCATGAAGATCATGACAACAGCATCCTAACTGCCACAAGGCGTGACAGTTCAGGTGTGTGGAAAGCTCATTTGCTTTCTGTACCTGCAGTCAGGTTGACCATGGAGGCCGTGCCCGCTGTGATAGCGTCTACTTGAGAGTGGATCTCATGTTTGGACTCGTCCATCTTGTTTTTGCGCCAGGCTTGCGATGCCTAAAACAGAAACAGCGCTTAAGTTTCAGAGTTCTCAATAGGCCTTCAGCTGTTTATCTTAACAAAAAAGTCAATTTGTGCGAAGTCTCAGACAGTAAATGATCCTGCTGTTCTAAACATCGACACTGACTGTTGTCATGTTGTGGAGGACAATTGTGCAGCTGAAAATGATGCCACTTAGAGAAAAAGAAAGAACAAAATTTGTTAAAGACCCACACCAATAAAAATTTGCATTTTCTGAGTTTTTAAAATGTTCTTGTGGAATTTTCCCATGATGGAGGACATTTATAAAGAAAATCAATCCTAAAATAACATTTCTGAGTATTTCTTTATCCAAATTGTTGAAAAAAAAAGATTGAATTTGTGATGTAGAAAATACGCTGGTCTTTGGTCTGAGGTGGTATCTGACTCAATACTGTACGTCTGAATAGCTCCAATACTGCTCACAATTTTTGTTGCACCGCTAATGTCAGATTAGGAGTTGTGGTCCTGCAGACCCAAAGGAGGAAAATCTACCAATGACACACAGGCTGCTGCATCCTGCCAGGCGTTAATGTCAACGTCCTGTAAAATCAAGACAGAGAAGTCTCCCCCCAATTTTTTACAACACAAGAGAGACTTCCTGCATCAGGTCATACTGACCACTGAACAAGATTTTCTTTCCAAAAATTTCTGAAATCTACAACGGAGTTTTTAGGGCCACCATAAAAATAAAAACGTACGAGAATAAAGTCATGAACTTATGAGAAAAAAGTTGCAATTTTATAAAGAACAAACCATGCTTTTTTTGAAAATAAAGTTGGATGTGTAAGCCTTCATTCACATATTTGTATTCTTATGATGGTCCCGATACTTCAGCGTAGAAATAATTTAGAATAAACCTAGATTAAATAAAAGATGCAAATATACTTTAAGGTCTTTCATCTATACCAGAGCAGCCAACTGGAGCAGTCTAAAGCTGGTTTGACCACAGGTGGAGTTTGATGTTCACTTTGACCGCCTCTGTGTAAACTATTACCAAAGCGATGCCTACACCGTTTCTTTGCTGTGGTAACACTGCTTAATTCATGAAGAAGATTGTATTGTTTTGGAGTGGCTTGGGCCTTCAACACAAAAACCATCTGGTGATGTTTGTGGTTGTTGATGCAGAACCAGGAGACAGTTTTTAGACTTGATTCTGAAATTGAGAAAAGCAGCTTTGTGTTGATAACGCTTTACAGTAGTGAGGTGCCTTAAAAGCCGCGTTTTTCCACGTCAGAATCAGCTGATTTAAGTTGATCGGGTAAAATGTCAAAGAGTTACGTTATGCCAAAGTGTGTGTGTTCTTTAGGTGTCACTGGCAACATCCCCAGAATTATAAGGTTAAAAGGTGAGACCAGCACAGTGTATGTCCATATGCTGGGTAAGCAGAGGAACTTACAGTAAGTCAAAGTTACTATGTTTTCTATCAACTTTAGATCCTTGTCTGAAATGAACATGCTTGTGGGCAACAGTGAGCTCTCACCGCATCTGTTCCTAGTGGGGGCAGCGTGTCGAAGTCCTCCAACGATGCCTGCGCAGCCTGGACCGCCTGCATGCTGGAGTTTATGGTTCCAGTGAGGGCCTGCTGCGCTGATGTCTGTGGACACAAATCATGTGTGTTACTTCTCACTGCAGTCTTACCAGGACTTCTGATGTTTTTTAATCACTCGCTATGTTTTCTGATTGTTCTGATTAGCTATTTGATCTGATCTGATCTGGGGAAAACCAGCACAGAACAACAGATCTCCATAGGTTGAAAAACTATATTACACCATAGCTGTTTCCCGAAGAAAAGAATTTAACGTGAACATGAAGTACAGAGCAGAGAGATGGTGTTAGGATGGGGGATGGACACATGGTACCAGTGGAGGCATGTGTCCTCTGTGCATCTGTCCACTTGTGATGTGCTGCTTGGCTTGAGGCATGGAGCCCATCTGAAAGCTCTCTGGCCCTCCTGCTCCGGAACGCATGATGGCTGGAAGAGCAACCGAGCCCGTCTCCACCTTACCCATCTTGTTGAACTGCTGCTGCAGAACAGTAGACCTGGGGAAAAAAAAAAAAGGTTTTAAGTGGGAAAAGTACAACAAAGCTTCCACCCAAAATAGCAAAAAATCTTTCTTTTCCTTTTTCAATCATGGAAGTACTCTTTTGTTTTAATGATTTCTGCTTAATAATCTTTTATTTATACAAAACACTGAAATATGTGTGAAAGATATGTACCATAAAAACGATTATTTTAGACAATTCGATTTAGTCTTTTAGCAAATGTTTCATCCAAACTGATGTGAGTCACACATTCTAAGTTAAGTCAAAGTTTCTGCTGCCAGAAATGTCCCGTGTTGGAGTTTAGAAAGTTAGAAAGCTACAAAAGAGTTCAGTTTTCCGCATTTTCTTTTAAATTGGAAGCTATATTAGTGGTTCCTTCCACCATTGATGCCTTAGTCAGATGATCCTGTACGGGAGGTTAACCCGTATGGGTGCTGCGGGTTTTTGGGTTGTCAAAGTCCATGAGGTCGTAGAGAGGAGATGTTACATCTTAAGGGGAGTGCAGGTGATTCTTGCATAGAGGGGTGTCAAATTATCATGTTAATCGTGAACAATTCGTTACAGAAAAATTAGCACTTTTTAAAAAAACCATGTTAATCTCACATTTAACCAACAAGTATAGTTATTGTCGTGGTCTAACATATAAAAAACACGGGTCAAACTTTTTACTTGCATGTACGTTTTATCTGAAAAAGTGGATTACATTGCTCATCATAGGATGTACACATAAGCTACATCATGATTGTCTAATTTCCTAATTTCTAACAGTCAGGGTGCACCACAAGGAGCACACACTTATCTTGTGAGCTGCACTAACAGGCTCCCTGCGCAGTCTGCAGGATTTGCATGGGGGTTGAAAAAATGAGAAATCCGTATGACTCACCTGCATTGCACCTACTTCACTCTTCCTTTCTCTTACATCTCGCTACAAATGTTTGCTACGACCCGATGCCTGCAGCAAGCTTATAAAAAATATGCATGAACTACAAGCTTTTTTTTTTTTTACAGACCACCTGAGTGCCCCTACAAGTTTGCCCATTTAAACAGAGACCGCCCGTATCCACCCGTAAGAGCTGTTGTGACTAAGACATTAACTTGTGGTCTTCTGCTGCATGAAACACCAGTTCACATGGTTAGAAGAATTCAGGCAGAAGGAAGAATTGTTGTGGAGGGCTGTCGATCGAATGCATGGAGTCAAAGGATGTCAGTGCAGAGATCATAACTGCAGATCTGATTCTGAATCTGACAAACACGTTCTCCCTTATGACTGATCGAAAACCGCTGGAAAACACCAACTCTGATAGTTTCTCTTGCACTCAAACACAACTTTTAAGCTTCTAAAAGAAATAAACGTAAACAAAGGAGACCTTTATGAAGATGTCTGTCACTTTCAACTTGTTATTCCCTGGTTGAAAAGGGCAAAATATTTTGGTCATTTCCGGAGGGCTAAGCCTCGGTCATTAAATCCCTTTGGAGTGCCCACATGGGAATTGAATTATGCATGTGAAGGCTTTACTCTGTAGAAAGTTACATGTTTTGCATTTTATCAGACAAAACAGAACAAAAAATTGCTACTACGAGGAAAACTCAGGTCTGAACCATGGTTTAGGGCTTCAGCAACGCTCTTACTTTTTGGGTGACACAGAGTCCTCCAGCATGGTTGACTCTTCATCTCCCTCCATGCCAAAGTGGTCTTTGCTTTTTTTCTGTGTTAAAAACAGCAGAGTTGGGATTCATCATACAGAAGAAATTGCAGTTTTAGCAGGCTTTACAGAACTACAGGAATACTCTTACAGTTTACCACCAAATTTGATCAATTTACAGTTACAGAATAAATAGACAACTTTGGCTTTTATTGATTGAGCTATTTTAAGTTTGGTACAAAAGCTGACCTTTTTGAGGATGATGTCAATGTAACCGGCAATAAGCTGAGCAATCTGCTCTCCCTCAGTGGTCTGCACGGAGTAGTAACCATCCTGGTAGTCTCCAAAGTCCTGACAGCAAGTCAAACAAAAAAAAGAGTTCAAACACCAAAAGTTCAGACATTTTAGAAAGGGAGACGATCGCGGACATGATCTGTCATGAGCTGCTCTGCCACAAAATACACTCCTCAACGAGTAAACAAGAAGGTCTCTGTTTCTGCCACACATTTATACTTTTTAATGGCCTATAGAGAATATGCTTTTTACTTTGTTTTCACTGCTGATTACCATGACACTGTCAACATGAAAAAGGATCTTAACCTGCACCTCAACATCTTCAACGTGAAGATACAGCTGAGAATATAACCTAAAAAATGTGAGCAAACAAAAAAATCTAAGAATAAGGTGCATTGAATCTGTTTTCTGCTATGCCAGTAAAGCAGTGCCTCACTGTTGGAGATGTTTTGAGGAGCAAATCAAGATACGCTAAGATCCGTCTGGTTTTCCAGCATGTTTAATCCTTTTGAAGTCGAACAGATACAGAAGCTTCCATTGTTTGATGGAAAAAAACAGCAACTTTGATAATATGTAAAAATAAACAAGATCCCAGTGTCTGTAACTGCTGCAAACACAAAATATCTCCTGTCAAACTTTCTTCTCTTTTATTTTATAGGTGAGCAGGTGCTTACTTATGATTACATCAATCTGGCTGATGCGCCGTACCTGGCACTAACACTTTTTGGTTGATTTCTTTTCCTGCTGGCAAATTAACTGAACGCAAATTAATGAATTATTGAGGGCAGTCGATAAGTAAAGTTAAAGTTATAATCCTAGGTGTGTGAAATTTGCTTTCTGCATTTGACCCATCCCCTGGGGGAGCAGTGAGCTGCAGTCACAGCCACGCTTGGGAACCCCTAAATGCTGAGTGTCAAGCAGGGAGGTTTAGCATACCACTTTTAGAGTCTTTGGTATGACTCTGCCTGGATTTAAACTCACGATCACCCAGTCTCAGGGCGGACCCTCTATCACAAGGCCACTGAGTTGGTAGAATCAAACTGCTACTTACACTCTTAAATAATAGCAATACAAGATGTATTAAATGAAAAAAAAGGCAAATCAAGGTGTTATAATGCATGTGGTTTGTTGTGATCTACAAAACAAAGAAATGAACAGCTAGACATCAGCTGATCTCTAAGCAGCTTAAATTCAAGCACCACTTGTTCAATTAACAGCATTACAGAAGCTCAAAGCTAATGATGAACTTACCAGAGTGAAGCTCTTGGGCGATGCAGCCCAGCGCTTGATGTTGGTCAAGTTCCACTCCTGAATCACCTCCTTGGTCTTTTCATCAACTCTCATCACGCTCTCCTTGGTGATTCCCAGCAGACGAGGCACCAGCTTGTTCTTACCCTTCATCTTTTCCTACAGGAATGAAGAAGAGGAACAGTATTAATACTGAAATCAGACGCTTTCTGTAACAGGTCTGTGTTAGATGAATCTTCATCGCTATTACGCTGGATTTTTCCACATGCTGTTGTTTGTTTACCAAAACACCACACATTTTTGTCAGCAAAGTAAAACCACTGAATAGTTCTTGCTGCCTCAACACCCAGATAATATGGTCCTCAAAACATTGTGTAAATCTGTCTATCTAAAATAAACCCAAATATGTAAATAATTGATTAAACACTATAAGACTGTTGTATCATATTTGATACACACATTTCATTACAAGACCCCTATCCCATTAACATGATCCAAACTTTCCCTAAAAACCAATTGTGTATAACTTGGTCCATGTTCTCTGCCCTGTAGTTCATCATCATTCCACTAGGGGCAGTAGAAGGACTTTTTTCCTGCTCATTTCAAAATTGCTGCTTCCATGAAATCTTAGAACACTTTTGGCAGGAAAAGTTTAGCTAATTTTCAAAACTTTATGTTGAGAATAGCTCATCTATTGTTATTCATTTTTTTAAAATGACTACTTTCTGAATTTAAATAATATTAAATTTGTTGATAATTAATTATTAAAAATACAATCATACCATGTTAAAAATGTTTGAATCAGATTTGAGACAGTGGGTTAATAAGGTCCTTTATCCTAAACACTCATGTCAATATTTTTGCATCTTCAACTAACACTGCTGTGAGCAAAAATGTAACAAATCACCCAATGTACCATCATTTATACTATCTTTGATATAATAAAAAAATTATTCTGCAAAAAGATTTAGAAAAATGTAAATTCTAAAAAATGTGAACATTTCCGCCAATTCTTTGATGTAGTGGGCTTTACAGAGTTAAAGGTCCATTCACTTCAAATCCTAATGTCTGCCTAACCTGATAAGATTTTTAGTTTTAGGGTGTATTCAGAATGGAAAAGTCTGTTGGTCCAGACTGAGTCCGCTTAGTTTGGTCCGGGTTGAGTCCTGAACCTTATGTTTGCTCTGTATTCAGACTGCCTTCAACTGGACGTTTCTGTTTCGAACCAAAGCTTTTAAACAAAAACACATGACTAAAGATCTCTTCAGTCAGTGGCCAGGAATTACGAAGGCGGGGCAAAGTAATGAGAGAAGTCCTGCGCTTTGCAATCCTTGTCGGGGTAGTTCACTTATTCAAACCTTATATTTTGCTGGTGAATTTTGAACGTTTGTATCAAATTCAGGTACAAAACTATTTACCCCAACTTTGGTATGGCGGAAGCATGCTGCAAGGCAGTTAGTTAGGAGACAACAGCTAAGAAGGTACACTGATAACAGTTTATGACATATAGATTGTCAGAAAAACTGTGAAAAGCTGTTTTAATGAGCATGCATTCATCCGACCACATTTCAATGAGCTGCTGTCTCATTGTTGCTCAACATTTCTCTGCAGCTTATGCCGCTTCCTTCCTACTCTGTTTACATCGCATAATGCCTAGCTATGGTGGCCGTTTTGGTCCAGTTTTTCTATTCTGAACATGAAGCCTATTCAGAGCTCACTCCAATTGAAAACAAACCTAGAAATCATTCTCTGAAAGCAGTTCCCGGTCTCTGACCAGGGTCCGTTTTAATCTGTATTCAGACTAAAAAAAATTATTACGGATTATTGAAGGAAACAAACTCACTTTGGTTCACCTTAAGATAACCAAATGTGTCCAATCTGAGTGCACCCTTAGACTCCTTTCCTCAGAATGCTTTGAGTCTCCATGACAGTCTTGCATCCTTAGCTGTAATCCTTTACATTCAAAGATGGTGGTCTGTTTCTAAAAGACTGTCAGCTGTTATTTGGGTTCCTTTTAATCCAACATTTGAAGTGTTTCCTAGTTGCTGCCTTGCAAAAAAATGCACCAGCCTGTTTTGTGCCCTCTTGCAGTTGTCAGTTTTTGTGATTTGTTCAAAATGTAAACGTTTTCTACATAAAATGCACCAGAATCTTTTAGACGTGAACAATTTTTCAACAAAATGGCTTTTATTTAATGACAATAAAGCTTGACATCATAACTACCCAGGATTCTTTGTGTTTAAATGGTCTAAAAGAAATACCTCACACTATACTGAGCAGGAATTTAAAGATAGCTGCAGAAAAACAACTATCTTGGCTCTAGATCAATTAACTTTACCATGAATCATGTTATACTTAAATGGATGATGTAAAAAAGTCTGTCATTCATCAGACTCACAGACTCGGAAAAAGGAAGCAGAGACTCCCTATCTTCAAATCCACACAGTTCATTGCAACAGCAAGATTATTTTAACAAAAGTTGACAAAAGCTTCACAGCAGACTGTTTCTCGATAAAGAGGAAACGGTGTCTGCACTGCGTTTGGTATTAAAATACATTTGAAGCAAAAAAAGTGGTGGAGATGGGTGTGTTTGTCTGGAAGGAACTAGATAACGGAAAAGCCTCTGTCTGACAGCAAAATGCAGTTTACTGTCACCGCATCAAGTTTCTGTTGAAGAAATTCACATCTAAAACAGCTCAAAACACATCTTTAATGACTAATGGTTAAGCAGTTCATGTGGTAAAAAAGTAAAGATGGAGAGAAAAACCAGCAGGTGGCTTGATTAAAATGGAGATGGGAAATGTTTTACTTTTTAGCCGAGCTACAGGTATCAATGAATGGGCTTCCTAGAAAACTTTCAGACAGAAGTTATGTTATTTTTCTTTCCCAAAATGAAACATATTTTGCATACACTACCGTTCAAAAGTTTGATGTCACCCAGAAAATGTTGTGTTTTCCATGCAAAGCTGCAGTTTTATTTAACCAAATAAGTTACACAATGAATAAACTAAACATCTGTGTTCTTTTGCCCATATTCATCTTTTTCTTTCGTTAGCCAGTCTCAGATAGGCTGTGGCTTTTTCTTTGCCACTCTACCCTGAAGGTCAGCATCCTGAAGTCGCCTCGTTACTAGATGCTGACACTGGCAGTTGCAGGAAATAAAGAAGCTACCAGTTATGGACCTGTGAGGTGTCTATTCCTCAAACTGGAGACTCTAATGTACTTATTTTCTTGCTCATTTGTGCAGTGGGGCCTCCCACTTCTTTTTTTCTACTCCAGTTAGAGCCTGTTCATGCTCTGAAGACAGTAGTACATTCCGTTGGAGAGAATCTTCAATTTCTTGGCAATTTCTCTCATGGAATAGCCTTCATTTCGAAGAACAAAAATAAACTGTTGAGTTTTACATGAAAGTTTTATTTTTTTGGCCATTTTGAGCATTTAATCGATCACACAGATGTGATGCTACAGATACTCGACCTGCTCAAAGGAAGGTCCATTTTATTGCTTCCAACAGCTAAATTGTTTTCAACTGTGCTAACATTATTGTACAAAGGTTTTCTAATCCTCTATGAGCCTTCACACAAAAAGCAAACGCATTGTACCATTAGAACAGAGGATTAACAGTTGCTGGAAATGGGCCTCTAGTCACCTATGTAGATAATGCACCAAAAAACAGACATTTGAAGCAAGAATAGTCATTTTTTAATCATTTACCACATTGATAATGCATAGAGTGTATTTCTGATTAGTATAAAATTATCTTCATTGAAAAATTTTTTTACATTTCTTTCAAAAATAGGACAATATCTAAGTGACCCCAAACTTTTGAACAGGTAGTGTATATTGGGTAAGTCCTTAAAAATTAAAACTATACAGATGACTCACGGGTGGCACTCAGCTGGGAGACAGACAATATTCAGTGAAAGAACAGATTATGTTTGATCACAGATGATGACAAATGTTTAAATCCCGCAATTAAAGCAGAGAAAATCAAAAGAAAAATTCTCTATCCTCTTTTTTTTTTATCAGCAGCATAATGTTGAAGCTCCTCTTACCTTCACCAGGAAAAACGACACACCGTAGGTTTTCAGGGAGCGGGCCAGCTTCACATAGCTGACTTTGGCCTCAATCTCTGTCATATTCTGACAGTTTTTATGTGCCTGGAGGATGGGAAAACAGCCCCAAATTAGATCTCTGCATTCTCAAAACATCCCATCCACTGATTTATTTTTAGTTTAAATCTGGCTGTGCAGTTGCAGCAGAATGTGACATAACATAATATGTTTGTGTTTGAATACATTAAACAACAAAAAAGAGAGAAAAAAATTAAACCAATGAGACGTGACAGAATTTCCTCTGTTACCTGGAAGATCTTTTTCTCTCCTTTGTTCTTGATGTACTCTTTGGGAAGAAACTCTTTTAGGCTGAAAAAGACAAATGTGATCAAATCCAGAATGACAGGTGGGAACAAAGACAGCAAATATGAAGTTGAAGCTTACTCCAAAAATCCAGGCTTATGTTTGGACTCATTGTGGTCACCAAACTGGATTTGACACTGGTAGCCTGCAAACTCACAGGCTTTGTCAAAAGAGACAGGATGAGAGCCGTTCAGAATGTCGTCCCGAGCCTGCAGAAACAGCAGAAAAGAATAAAAAGTTAGATGATCAAAGAAACCATACAGAGAGAATGAAGTGTTGCTGAAGAAGTATATCTTTTAAGATTTTCTTCTGCAAGTACAACAACAAGCCGTCTGCAAGCTAACAAGAACAACCTGAACATAAAGTAGGTTCAGCTGGACAGGATCTCTCGAGTCCACATTCTGGTCTGAGTAGAAGAACTTTCTTCTCAGTAACAACATCTCTGTCTCCTCCACACCCTGCTCCCGCAGAGTCCTGCCATGGTCCAACCAGTTCACTGAAAAGAGAAGCAGCAGTAAGTGAGAAGAGCTGGCCGATGACAATCACAGGCAGATCACAACTAGTATGTGTGAACCAGAACTCTTATTTGTTACCAGGGGATAACACTTGCTTCCTTGAATGAAATGGAAACAAATTTATATAAATTCATTAAAGTAGATTTCTTGATTTTCTATCTTACACTGTTCAAATAAACCATTAGGATGATAGACTGTCAGTTTTGTTTTTAAGTGAACAAACCTACAAAATCAAAAAGGGATCAAAACACAACTCAGCTGCCACAACTGCTGAACATTATATCAGCTGCAGCTCTTTAGCTAAAAGCAGAATGTTGACGAAATTTTTTTAAATTCTGCAGTGAAATGTGTTCCTGTTGTCTAAAAATAGAAGATTTTCACTTTTGTTTTCTAAATGTGTTAAAATGCTACGTCTGCATAACTGCTGCTTCAGTTTTAATGTCATTAACTTAAAGTCTCCCGCTGTTGAGAGCAAAGCTGATCAAAGTGTTCCAACTGAATGTCAGACATCAGACATGTCAAGTCAGATTCATGACTGTTGAATGTGAGGACTGCAGCACAGGAGGAGGCTGGACTCTGACTGGCCACACACGTTCGTCATCTGTGTGGAGCTTCTGCTTCAGCTTTTCCATCTTCTTGTCATCTCTCAGCAGAGTCTTGTCCCTTTTCAGCGTTCCCATGGTTTCTTCTTTCTTCTCCTCACCAATGTCGTGCACCAGCGAGTATTCATCGTAGTTTGTGATACCTGCCGCACACAGATCCTCATGAGTGTGGGCCACACTTTATAACCACATCATATACTGGGTCAAAGTAAAAACGAAAAATAAAAAACACACGAGGAACAACATCCTAGTTCTTAAATAATTAACAGGCATCCAGAGTTCTGGAAAGGACTGAGCGACACAGACTGACCGATCCTGGCACAGATGGTCATGAGCATGTCACTGACGATCTTTGAGTCATCCACCATGACTGTCTTTACTGTGCCATCCAGCATTCGGATCTTCAGAGGCCTCTGCTTCTTCTTGTACTCCAAAGTGTCCTATTAGAGGAGAGTAGATCAAGCTCAGATTCAAAAGCTCTCTTAGCAAAAAGTAGTACACTTAAAGTTTATTTTAGTAAGTATACTTGAATATAATTATAGCAATATACTGTAGTCCAGGGGTGTCAAGATCAAAGCCTCGAGGGCCAGTGTCCAACATGTTTTCCAACCCACCTGCCATTGAAGCTCCTTATTGGACAAACACACCTGATCCAGGTAATCAGCAGCAGCTGAGACAGGGTTTCTGGAAAACCAGCAGGAGGCTGGGCCTCAAGGCTTCGAGTTTGACACCCTTGTTGTAGTGTAAGAAGTATATTAACTGAATACTTCTTCCAACTAAATTGGAACATTTTAATTTTACAACATTTAGATAGTAAAATATAAATTAAAGTTCCAGGTATACTGCCTCACTTTTAGTATATACTAAGTCAGGGGTGACAAACTTTAGCCCTATACTAAGTAGTATACTTAAAGAGACTACTTTTTACTAGGAGCTGAAGTGCTTTCTGGTATTTTTTAGGTCTTTTGTGTCAGCAGGCACATTTCTGTTACCAACAACCTCACACTTTCCAGCAAAAATAGCATATGTTGAATAATACATAACAAAGTTACAATTTCTTTTTAAAAATTATTTTCTTTTATGTATTTTTTTATGTGTCCTGTCCAGCACCTGAGCAAAAAGATACAAGCTAAGGGCCTCTTGTGTTAGGCAGATTTTACTGTTACAATATTGGGTTATGAATCTACATGAATGTAATTATGGTTATTAGAAATTGTAAAATTCTAAAAAATTTTAGCATTTCTGACAGCCATGATTACATTTGAACATCCAGGATGTAAACTTTTCTGTTGAAGGTATGAATGGCATGCTTTTGGGCTGTGGGAGGAAGCTGCAGTGCCCAGGGGAAACCCACTTACACAAACTCCACACAGAAAAGACCCAGCCAGGATTTGAACAGGAAACTTCTTAAATTTCTAATATCTCCACTATTGCTCAGCCCTGAAGCAGCGTACACAATTACTCACAATTCATGTTTAATGGAATTTTAAGTTTCAAAGATGAAACTTTGAACAACATATGATAAATCTAACTATGAGGAGTACAGGGTCTCATATCAGTGGCATTGTTTCTGCTATCTACTAAAAAAAAGCTCTGGTCTTTAACCACATCCTGGTTAATGCTGCTGTGACAGGACTTGTAATCACTTGAAGTCATCTAAAGCAGAGTTTTTCACTCCTGCAGGACTATTTCCCCAGTATGGTTTACTCATTTTCCTGATCCAACACCTGATTCAAACATGTGTGACTATCAGATATCTTCAGTCGATGAGCATGAACATGCAGGCCAGTGAATCCTGGAAGTTCATTCCTTTTTCCTGAGTGGTGCCTTAGGGGTATGGAGTCATACTTGTGCTAAATCTTAAAAGGTTGCATTTGCAGAAACATTTTTTTCTCTGCGCCACTGGAAATTTTTCTTTGGCAACTTCTGTCTTTTCACTGAAATACATAAAGTATTGCTTAAAAGATTTGGCACAAATATAACTCAATTTAAGGGAGTTAGTTATTTTATTGTTTGTTTAGTCACTTGGCAGTTGGCATTAAACAAGAGTACATTAAAATACCGTATTTTCTGCACATCTACTATAGATGTCTAGACTTCATGTGTCTGGTGGAACGAAACTACCCAAATGGCATAAGGCACGATGAGACCACAACGCAATTAGTTGTGAGAAAGTCGTCTGCTAGAGATCTTAACAGCGATATGCAGTAGTGCACGGTTCTATGAATTGATGCCTATCAGATGGATAATGCATATCTATAGTTGTGAAGTAGCCATGATAAAGAAAACATCTTAAAAGTAGTTTAAAGAGGATCAGGTGGACAGACAGAAGATGAAGGAATAAAACAACGTCAAATCAAATTCAGATTTTTAGAAGTTACTAAAAAAGCTGGTGCTTGTAAGTCAAAGTATAGAGGGTTTCTAATGGTACGTTCACACCGGCCTTAACCACTCACGTTCAAGCGACCACTTCCAATGAAAAGTCTATGTAAATGTGCGTTTTGGACTGCCACATCCACAGTTTTTTGGCTTTGAACGCACAATGAAAGTTAAACCAGGTCAAACTTTGACCGGTCAGTAGTGACGTATGGATGGATGATGTTAACGTAGCATGACGAGATGAGCCACTTCTTAAAATACTGCGTCACTTGTAGCCAGTCTGAATGCATTTTAGTGAAACATACCCCATTCCTTAACATGTAGTAGTCCAGAGCCTTTCCTGCTTCCAACCAGATGCCTTTCTTTGGGTCTTCATCAGACAGAAACAGTCCATAGTCGTTAGCTACAAGAAGAAGTAGAAGCCCTGAGAGTTAATGTGCAGCTAAAGACAAAAACATTCAGCCATTAAATCAAGCTTTTTGCAGGTTGAACACAGAACTGTCTCTGGTAGATATATTTCCTGAAAAGACGACTGCAAAGTCTGCACTTCTAAAAGCAAAAGTGATTTAGAGTTTGGAAAACGGATCATTTTTGTTTGCATCTATTGCTAATAACTCTAGCTTGAAACTAAAAAAAGGAAAAACAGAGAATGTGTTTATATAAACAACAAAAAACGAGTGGTTCTCACAAATTAAGAAAAAGAGTTGTGGATTTGTGCTTCTTGCAATCCAAGTTTGAAATGAGGAGCGTGCTGGAACAGGTAAAGCATACTTTTTGTGTTGAAATAGCAGCTGTTAAAAGGCAAGACTTATAGAGCCAGGAGCAAAAGAAAATGAAGGCTATAACGATTCTGAAATCACAGCGATTTGTTCATGTTTGGAAGCACAATAGGAACCAAAATCTACAGTCAGATGGCACCAACTCGACACGGACAGTTTCTAGGCTCAAGCTGTTGAGCGGTTATTCCAACTAAGTAAAAAAAACAGGAATGAGCAACAGATTACATGAAATGAGATGCCATAATAAGTGAGGCATTACAACTCGGTTGGTTCAGGTGAGGTTTAAACCACTTCTTAGTCCACAGAGCATTCACTCTCTGAGGATTAGGAGGACAGATAGTGACAGAAGAAATAACTGAGTTTACTCATTCTTCTCAGTAAAAAAAACCACACACCTAAAATATAAAAAAGGAGTGAATGAAGAATGTTTGACAGTAGGATGGAAAACATTCAGAGAGATGTTAGAGAGAATGATGTGAGGAAAAAGAATGGCCATGGCTTCAGTACATCTACAAAGAATACTTCCCTTTAACTCATTTTTAAAGGACCTTTAACTACTTTCAACAGGCTTTCAATATATGAAAACATGAAATTATGATTACTGTTTGGAATCCTGAAGGAAAAAGGACAATAAAACACATCAAACTAGGTTAAAAACCCAGTCCACAAAATTTTTTTATTTTTGATGTTTTTAACATGTTCTTGTAGCATTTTTCTAGAAAGCTCTGAAAATGCTCACCATTTTTATTGCACCGCTAAGGTTGTGAGGGGCTGTAAACTAGAAGGAGAAAGTACAAACAAAACGATGATGGGATATCGTAGGCTTACTTCCGCCCACAACTTAGAGGCAAATTTCTGATGAATTCCTGCCACTCTACAGAAAATATGTCCTAGAAACAACACAGGTTTTTTGATTTTGGTTAAGAACAGCACAATCATAATCAAAAGTCAACTTGGAACAATTTTACAATAGAATACAATGCAGTTGCAGTGGGGCTTTAAGAGCGCATTTGCTTGTCTTTTAAATCCAGAAGTGTAGACTGGATTATGATTGTAGTTTTAAAGTGCTCTTAATTACTTTATCCAGCAGACAGTAATGAAAAGCTTCCTTTGCTATATTGCATTTTACTTTTCGCAGTCTCACTGTTTTGCTGCTTTTTTTCAGTGCAGTTTTATGTGCTTTTTTTTCAACATCGGACTGTGTTCTGTGACTATTGTCAATCAATCTTCTCTGTGCTGTGTCTCCTGTACAGAATGTGTACAGTTTTCCAGAGTTACATAAATCTTCTATTGTTAGACTCGTTTTCTTGTGAAGATCTGAACAACATGTCAGTCGTAGAAAAGAGGATAAAGTGTATAGTGAGGCATTTTACTGCTTTAAAACATCTGTAATCCTACTTCATGGATTTCACCTATCATGAGTAATTTTTAAAACATAACCCCTGTGATAAACAAGGGAACGCTTTACTTAATCTATGTTTTTTAAAATAATTTCCATGTGTTCTTTTAACTGTATTTTTGCATTTCTGTGATTTTAGAAATAGAAGTTTCTTCTACTAAAAAAATGCACATTTGAAACTTTACCGTTACTTGGATATTTTAGGGAAATATCACAACTTTAATGGAACTGTTTCTTTGATCGAGGCCTACATCTGTATGTGTACTCATATGTGTGTGTGTTGCTGAAGAGAGCATGTGTGTATGCATATAGAAGAGGAAACTCACGCTGTCCGAGCTGGGCCTCAGGAACCCTCTCCCTGATGATGCGACAGGCGTCGTAGACCATGGTGGAGGGCTCAAACTGCATGGTCTTCACTACATTTCCCACACCGATTTTTAACGACAGGGCAACCATGATTGCTGCTCTGCACCTCCGCCTGACTCACACCTGCACAAAAGCAGAAGAGGTCACTTTTAAATGACGACCCACATTTTGTCAAACCAAGAGACTTGTGGACAACATCAGGATGAGTGTGACTGCTCTGATATTATCTGTTCTAGGAGAACAATGTGTCTACCAGCCACAGTAGAGATTGTCACTTCATCTGTCTAAGCAGCACTGATTCACAGTTAAGGACGGACATCAACACAGAATCAATCAATCAAGTTTAATCAAAGAAGCAAAGAAATATTTTAATGTTTGCAAACACTTTTCATTTAAATTGTTATTTAAATTGTTGTGAATTAGGAGCAGATGAAAAAATGCTGTTGGAAAAAGATTGTAGTTGTTACGTCTCCTGCTCTGAGCTCTCAGCAATGGGGAGGGAAAGGGATGCTGGGGTCGCTCTGTGCCAACAGTCCTGCCCACAACTCAGAGGAGAATTTCTAACTGCCGCTCTGCAGAAACTATGACCAAAATGAAACTATGTCCAAATTGTTACTATCCCAAAAGCTGCTTCCATGTCTGACTTTTAGTTTTGGTTGTTGCGTGTGAACAAATCCCTGATGTTGTGCATTAAAACACACACTGCTTAGTGCTAAGATCCAGGACTCTGCCTCAAAGCATCAGCTGAAATACAGATATCCTCATTCGAGTAGGTGTCAGGCTAGTTCAGCAAACTAAATTATTTTGATAAAGTAGTGATTTTTTTTGTTTTTGCTGTTGTTTTGTGTGGTGTTTATGCTCATTGCAAGTGAGGAAGGAAACCACAAACAGCACACTCCTCAGTAGTCAAAGTTTACAGTGGCTGGATGCTGGATGTGAGTTTAGACTGCAATGGTCCAGATAGAACAGAAAGGAGTGTGCTAAAGTAGATGTTCAAGTATTGAGAACATCCTTCTGTCTCAGCAGATGTCCAAGACTGCTTATAGAGAATGATAATGTACATGTAAATATAGAGAATACATCATGAACAAGTGGAGCAACCTTTCTGCCAATTAGCTTGAGCAAAATACCAAATAACTATAACTATCTCCTCAATTAAAAAGGTGGCTTTGGATAAAAGTGTCTACTTTGTGCTATATATCCTAAAAAGATACATGTCAAAAGTTTAAGACCACAGTATGTTCCAAATATAGCCTAGTGAATAATTACAACAGAATTTAGAAAAGGTATTCAGTGAAATCGTAAAAACCCACTGCGGTCATCTTTTTGGTCTATTGTAAGTGTTCCTAGTGCTTTTTTAATTATTATTATGTTGTTTTCAGGTACAATTTTGAAAAAATTGTGTAATTTTCTAAGACATAGTTTCTGCAGAGCAGCAGGAGTTAGAAATTATAAAGCAGCATTAGAAATTCCTCTCTGAGTTGTTGGCAGGACTGCTAGTGCAGGAATAAGCCTCAACTCATTTCCTATCATCTCTTTAATTACACTCTCTCCCGCCAGCTTACAGCTCCTCACTCCCCAATCCAACATTAGCGATGCAACGGAAATGTTAAGCCTTATTGGAACTACCCAGCCGTACAGTTTTGATCCAGATTCCAGCTCAGACGAGGAAAACAAAGAAGCACATGAATCTATTTGTCTGCAAGTGAATGCATCACAATGGATCAGAGCAGAGCTTGTGGCCTGCCGACTGCAGTTGTTTGCAACAACTAGAAGCTTTTTCAAACTGCTTTTTTTTCCTGCTCCTGATTCACAACGATTTACATAAAGAAATACTCAGAAAAGCAATTCAAAGCTTACATTTCTTTTTCTGTGTCCTCCATTATGAAAAAAATGCTACAAAAACTACTAAGACAAGTTAGAGATGCTAATAATTCAAAAATAATTTTACAGATGTGAGGGTGTGATCATAAAGCTTTTGTTCTAAATACTACACAGGGAAACAGGAAAACTATTAAGAAATGCCAATTTCCTTCCCAAATATTTGGGAAAAATCATGTAAAGCTATTGGGGTGGATCATGGCTGGTTCAGTAAATAGATCCACCATGTGAGATGCCATCAAAATAGAGGTGTGGGTGTGCTGGTATGGGCTGGTGTTTTAAAGATAAACTAATTAGACTTTTGTATCAAAGCTTGACCCAAACTCATGCCCCAAACCTACACTAGTTTTAGAAGATGCCAACTTTAGGTATTGGTGCAAGAAAAGTCAAATTTTTTTAAGGAGAACACAATTTATATGCGGGACATGCTCCACCTCATGCATTAAAGTTCTCCACTAACAAAGAAAGACCTTAAAAATTAAAACAATTCTAATGTTCTCACTGGACATAAACTGTAATAAGTACATGTACTGGATTCATTCTTAAAAGAAGAATATGCAGTATAGGAAAAGTACAGCATATGGGAGGCTCTGTTTGCTACTACAGAAAGAAAAGATTTGTGGTGACAATGACCACAATTCTTTTTTTTTATAAATGTTCATTTGTAAATTTCTGCTTTGTTCTTGCTTCAAAGGGTTAAAAATAAAACTAAAACGAGAAAATGTTCTTACTTTGAGGTGCATGATCATTCTGCACACTTACATTGTGTACTCACTTAGATAATCGTCTTAAAAGAACTGCTCGATTCTAGATTTAGTCAAACTCTAATAATGCTGTAACCATGAGATGTTTCTTTGACCACTGAGGGCTCATTACAGCTGAAAACCTCCAATCTGCGCTTAGACTTCCACAAAAAGAGTTTTGAAACTCTCGCTAATGACAGAAATACACATCACCTGCTCTGCTTAAATACAATCAAATCAAACTTTATTTGTACAGCACTTTTCCTATGAAGCATAACGCAAGTGCTTTGTTGTTGTTCACCTTTGGACCGGGTCCCACGCTGCCCACCCATGTATCGAAGTGTAGTTGGGGAAGACACTGAACCCCACGTTGCTCCTGGTGGTTATAGGTTGGCAACAGTGTTCAGCAGCGGAGCTGTCATCGGTGTGTGCATGTGTGTGTATGGATGAATGGGACTGGGACTATAAAGCATTTTACTTGATGATGAAAAACAGTTTTATCTGCCCATTACCTGCAGCTGAAACGTCGTATATTCTTGTTAAAAAACAGTCTTGCATAGGTTCATGGAACTGCATTACATTGTTTTTTTCTTTGGTCCTCCATTATGAGACATTTTTTGATGACTGTCAGCAACAGCTTTCTGTCTACTCATGATTTTGGCTTTTTTAAGACTTTTAAACCTTTGTACTGTTTCCTCTTTCAGGGGTTTACTGTCACTTCTTTGTGTCAGCCTGGTTTAAAAAAATAATTCCTGTCATTCACCCTGTCTGGAAAAGCTTGAATAGAAGCAGGTACCTGATGGAAAGTGGTGTTCTCCTGTCAGCCTCCTGTCCGGTCAGAGGAGCAAGTCTGCCTCAAAGACGTCCTGGTTGAAGAAAATGTTTAAAAAAGTAATCACAATGATGTCCTCTAACATCACTCATGCTCCTGTGCTTTTGTAGACACAGTTATTTGTTAATACAAGTTGAAGTTCAGTGGAAATTAACAAAAAAAAGCACATAGTTAATGCTAAAATGGAGTGTGAGATGACCCCTTAAGTTTTGAGGGATAATTTCTGAGAATTCCATCTACCACTTTAAAAAATAAAACATGTTTAAGCTCATCAAACAGCCAGGATACACACTTAAAGACACTGTTGTTTGTGTGTTTTCAACATATTTGTGGAATTTTTCTAAAAAACGAAGCTTAAAATTGCATTTCTGAGTATTTATTTATTCAAATCTATGAGAATCAGGAGCAAACAAAAAATGCTTTTTGAAAAAGATTGTAGTTGTGACATAGAAAACACACTGGGCAGGTCACAAGCTCCCTGCTCCGCTCAATTCTGATGCGTCCACTTGTAAACGAATAGATCTATGGACATCTTTGCTTTCCCCGTCTGAGCTGGTATCGGGCTCTAAACTGTACGGCTGGATAGCTACAATATTGCTCGCCATTTTTTGTTGCATCGTTAATGTTAGGTCAGGGTTGTGAGGGGCTTTAAGCTAGTGGGTAGGCATGTAAAAAGAACGCTCTCAGCAGCTGGGAGGGGAAGGGGGACTCCATGCCAACAGTCCCGCCCACAACTTAGAGGTGAATTTTCAATAAGCTACTGCTGTTCTGCAGAATCTAGAAAGTGTTTTTTGATTTTGCCTAAAGGCAGCATAGTCATAATTACAAGACCACTAGGAACACTTAAAATAGTTTAAAAGATGATCGGGGTCAGACTTTAAAGTACACACAGTCATTTCTGCAGCTGGTCATCCTGTCTGCATCTTTCACTGGCTTCATCCTTCATGTTTAAATGTTTGTGTTTGAGTATAAGATTCATTAGTATCACAGTTTTACAGAATTGAACAGAGGGCAGCAAAGCATCTGGAACGTTAAAATCCTGACATTCAATCATTTCCAAGGACTTCCAGGAACTGTCTTTCAGTGTTTTTAAATCAGCTAACGGATGACTTTATTAAGTCGTTGTGGCACTGACCAAAAAAAAGTTTAGATGACCAGACATTGCGTTGTGCCTGGAGAATATCATAAATAAATGTTTAACGTTTGTGCAAGAAAATACCACTCAGAGGAGAACAAAGAGGATCCAAACAAGGACACGTCCTTCATCTGCAGCAGAGAAAAGCTTCACAGGCTAATTTAGTATTCAAGTACACAAATGGAGTAATTCTAGGTTAATTAACAAATTACTTTCGAGTCAGTCCATCTCAGAAAAATGTGAGCTGCTATGTTGATATGTTTGATATGAAATGTAGAAAGGTATTTTAATTAGACACGTCTGGACATCACTGCTAGAATGCCGAACTGATTTGATTTCAAATCACAAGTTCACCATTTAAATAAATAACGCTTTTTTTCATCCAAAATTGAGCTGAAATGGAAACCCTTCAGCTTCCAGATTGAAGCTCATTGAAAACATTAAATTGAACTAATATAATAGTAAACAGAAAACGAATATAAAAGGAACTAAAATGGTGTTTGTTACAAAAGTAGATCACATCCTTTTGCTTCAATATAAACAAAAAAATATACATAAAGCCTGATTTGAGAAATCTTTCACCTTAGGGGCTGGATTGTTTGTTTATATCACCTGTAGAAGGGAGAATGTTTAAAATAAATCTGCATTCGTTTCATAAAACAAATTCACAAAAGCAGGCAGTCTTTTGATTAGCAGGTTGATAACAAAGCCTCAGCTGTGTAACAGCAGCTGTCAGGCTTGTTTGTCCTGCTTATTTTCAGGAAGGCCACAGTTCATGGCCGTCATAACCGCCACAGCACCACAGCTGGCTTTACACCAACTCAGTGCAAACCAATGATTCACATGACCACATCCAATGTCCAGCTTTTTTACATCCATTAAGGGTTAAAAAATATATTTTTAAAAAAGGAGGGAGAGTCCATTGATTGTATGAGACAACTAGACCAAGTCAGTGCAATTTCACTCATAGAAAATTACTTCACTCAGTAATCAGTAAGTAGTACTTCACTACTCACCCATCATATCTGAGCTTGCTGGCAGGCCACACCCCTACCACTTGAATGAGAGAATCTGTCAATCAGATGTTTTGAACTTTTGATATGAGACCACCTACTTTTATAGAGGAATCTGATTGGTCAGTTTATAACTTGAACACCTTAAAAATATCATGAAATAAAAAAACTACTGTAGTTTTCACACTTTAAGTTGCACTGGAGTATGCCGCACTTTTGGGAGAAATGTATTTAACAAAATATGGGAACAAGAACGAACATTTCATCTTGAAAGGAAAATTATAATAATGGAATAGATAACAATACCATAACACACTAATGATTATTTAGCTTCAAGAAACATTGGAGGAATCTAGTAAAATAGCACAACATATGAATAATCATTCGGATAACCATAGCATAAAGAACATGCTAACAAGTCAACTTAACTCTTTACATCACTTTAACATCACTAAATCCATTGAATTCTTCATCCCTTTGGCACAATTACGCCAATACAAGCCGAAGGAAGACTGAGCAGTGCTTCTTCTTCTCCGTTGCTGTCACACCTACAGTGCTCTCTAGCGGTTGTTACTATTTTTTTTTAAATCACATATAAGTCACACCCCTGGCCAAACTATGCAAAAAAAAACTTGACTCACACTAGGAAAAATACAGTAGCAAGAACATGTTAAGAAAAAGGTACCAGAGCAAGAATGTTTTTTTTCTGACAAATAGAATGACTACGTAATGGCTGTTTATTTCTCTTTAGAAGTCTTTGGGATGTTGGTTTCTTGGAGCCAGCGGGTACTTCCTGTTTGGAACATGGGGTGGGGTCCAGTTTTTATATACAGTCAAGGGAAAGTCCCAGGACTGTCTTTAACCTTTGAACTTAGCGCTAGTCTGACTGTTCACACACATGTGAGTAATAAAAAAATGACATTTGAATGAATACACACATGAAGGCATCTGAATGTTGAATGTTTGTTACACAGAGAGAAATGAGTGTTCTGACTTTAAAATGTTTCTGGTTTTTGCTCCTTCAGTCTGGACTGGAGGTGAAGGGTTCTGAGCTCTCTGTACAGGTTTCTTCATCACCCTGTGCCTCTATAAACCCAGTAATGCTTCACATGTCTATAAAAGTCTGCCAAGAAAACAAACTCAACAAAATAACTTTGAACGTGTCTCAAATGTGTCCATCCACCCGAGTTTCCTCTACAACATGAAGGTGTTGCACATTTTGTTTTGTTCATTTCCGGAGGCTGCTGCCCTACTCAATACTTATTTCATTCTCTTCAAGTTTGACCATTTTCTTCAAGCAGAAGTTGGTCCAGGTGTCACAGCTTCTCCTCCAGACAAACTTGGATCTTCCACTTCTCTAAAATGACAGGGTTCTCATAGAGATCACATGTCCTGATACCTATTTCCTGTTTTTTCAAAACCCTGCACTTCCATAAAAGGGCATTTGAGAAGTGAGCGTGCTCCAGCTATGATTAAGCCAGGAGCAAGGAGTCGTGTCTGCGCAGAGCGGGAGTGCAACCAAAGCAGCAGGCTCAGTCACGTCTCTGATGTTCAAAACAAAGCTTTCCTTTATAAAATCTGTCCTCATTAATGATGTCACATTATAGTTCGAGACCGCTGGGTAGGGGGTGAGGGCTATGAATCCAGACTGCTTGACCCAACTTCCTGTTCACTTCATGTCAACTCTCATTTCCAAACCCAGTGACCAAACTTCTGACACTTGTGTTTCGCAGTTCACCCAGAGGAAGTGCCAAGTCATAACAGTAATTACTGCAGCTGCTCAGGAATGAGGAAGAGGGCGCCAAAAGAGCTGAGTGTGCCTGAACCCAACAATCAGAACCAGAGGAATCTCAGATGGACCGCCAGTCACTATGGAGCACCAGAACCGAGCAGAAGCTGGTTAGTAGAAGTTGGACAGCCTCCCAGCACTGACTAGACTTCATGTCCATCAACTCCAAACTTCTGGAGTAATAATGGCAGCCGGCAATCATCAAACCACACACCCAGCCAACCAGCTAATCCAGTCAGAAACCACACGTCAGATCCTCCATTTCATGTTGTCCAGAACTAACCTGAGCAGACTGACAGCTCTGCAGAGACCATCCACGCAGCCTACAGATGTCCTCTGAAGTTTACTGTTGAGCTTTCCATATTTTTAACTAAATCAAATAAATGGTTTCTTTATAAATGATGAAGAGAAAGGCTTGTTTGAAAAGGAGAAAAGGTTTGTAAAATCTTAATGCAATCTTGTTTTTGCAGAACTGTGTGGTAATTTCATGCTTGGTCATTTACTGAAATGACTTCTGACTATTACGGTTTCTTTGTTGAAAAAAAGGTGACAGATGATCACAGCAAACAACAAGACTTTAGTTTTTGCCAACAATACCCAGAACTTTGCAAACAAAATCTGTAGGAAAGTGTTATTCAGTCAGATCAGAGCAGAGGAGCCCAAACTATGAAGGACTCATCAGATATGAATTAAAAGCCCAGACATCTGACTCCCTTAGGGTTAGGTGTTATCCTTCTCTTCACATTCAGGTCAAACCAAGGACCCCAAAAAAGGTCCTCAGTATCTCCCTGTTTGACAATCAGCCTTAAGACCCACTTTTGTATTTTTAACATGTTCTTGTGACATATTTAAATTAAATTAGGCAAAGTATGTGTTATTAAAATTGTTGTGAATCAGTAGTAGATGGAAAAATGTTGTTTGAAAAAGATTTTAGTTGCATCCACTAGTAGACGACTAGATCCATGGACATCCAATATTGCTCGCCATTTTTGTTGGACCACTAATGTTAGGTTGGGGTTACAAGGGGCTGTAAGCTAGCTGAAGAGCTCGTAAACATATAGCTCAGTTATGGGTGACAGAAAGTTCACCTGCTCCAGGTGAACAAAAGGATCTTAAATGGCCACCGAGATGCCAGCAGAACCCTAACCCTGACCCCAAAAAGTTCCATGAACAGAAAATGTTTCTTTACCTAACTTTGTCCATCGACCAATTTAAATGGAAGTAAATATCCTTTTACAAGGCTGTGCATATAACAGTGACAGTATTCCAAACCCTTTCTGGTTTTACTTCACGCACATCCACAAACAAACAATAAATGTTGGGGTGGGCTTGCATGAAAAGAGTAAAGGATTAATAATACATAAAATAAATGGAAAAAAAAATAACAGGATTTTAGTGGGTGGAAGTTAGACAAGAGTTCAGTGAATATGTGGTGGTTGGTGCAGAGCTCAGGCTGCTCTGTATTCGAGAAATCTCATTCACTCCATGTTCAGAGGATGGATGTCTTTTTGAGAGAAGATCCTCCATAAACAAGTTAGATAGTAAGTTCACAGATTTCTGCAAATCATTCGTATGATTCGTGATAAAAAGCAAACATATTTAATATTAATGCACAGGTCAAATGAAGTCCTACAGACTCTGACAGTTCAAAACTGCTATTCTAGCTTTCAGAGCTCTCTGTTCAGAGAACCCTGCAGACATGCACAAAAGCATGAGGATGTTTGCTTCTCACATCCATCCTGTGAAAATTTGTGGCCTTCTGCTGCCACGCTGACTCTGCCTCTGCACTGCTGTGCAGCCACAACCAACGGAACCAACGCGGCAGCAGCGTATGGTACCGCCATTAGAACGAGCAGATGCAGAAAACCGTTGTGGGTGATATCAGGGCAAAGGTCATGGGAAACTTCCTACTCATTGAATGCATCAAACTGCTGCGCATTTATGCATTTCTTCCAAACAAACGCAAAAGGAAACTCAAAAGGATTTGTCTCAAGGTTTGTTTGATGAGCTCCTCTAACCTAAAATAGAAGACCTTTACATTCAATTTCTCAAAGTCTACATTTATGAAAATCTATCTGCAGAAATATCCTCTGATCCAGCAGATGAGTAGTAGCTCTGTGGGTGACACACCAAAACGTAACTGCTCAACGAAAAAAATATGAAATGCTAGAGCATTAAGTAGAGTGTGAGATCCTTCATAATAATCGAATTGTATAAATTTTTACTAGTTTAACATCAGACAAAATTAAACTGGAAGTCACAAAAAAGGTAGAATCTGAAAATGTGTTAAAAAAGTGCATATAAAATATATATTGAAAAAAATTAAACAATTTTTTGCTATTTTAAGAATTTCTGTGATCTCATTTTCCCACAGTTACAAAGCTGATACTATGATACTTATTTAGGTCCTTTGCATATTTAGGATGTCAAATACTTGTTACAGGAAAAAAGTGTAACTATGACAAATATATATGTTTCTTCAGATGCGACTTCTTAACCCTACATAACCATTGGTATTATATTTGATACAGGCATTTCTGAGACCCTTATCTCATTAGTATGATCCAAAAACTTCCTTAAAAATCCATTGTAAATAGCTTGGTCCAAGTTAACTGCCCTGTAGTCATTCTCATTCCACAAGGGGCACGAAAAGGGTTTTTCCTGCTCATTTAAAAATGGCTGCTTCCATGAAATCTCAAAAACACTTTTGGCAGGACATTTTTTACCAATTTCTAAAACTCTATGTTGAGAATAACTCATCTATTGGTATTCATTTTTTAAATGACTAGTTGCTGTATTGAAAGAATGCAAAATTTGTTGATAGTTAATTCTTTATAATACACTTACACCATGTTAAAAATATGTCGATCAAATTTGAGACAGTGTATAAAGAAGGTGTTTTTTCCTGAACACTTTTCACATCTAAAACTGACATTTTGTGAACAAAAACTAACTAAATCACCCAACGTATCTTAAATGATACCATCTATATTTTGTTGTTGTATTTTGTTTATTCTAAACAATAGAATGGAGTCGAGACTCATTCAGCTGTAGTGTAAAAAAAATCCCAATTAGTTAAAAAATGAGTACCATAATGACTTCTTGTGTTGAGTAGTATGTAACACCCACATAAAATAACATCATGACACATTTTCTTCCCCAGCTGTGACCAAACTATCCAGACATCTGACACAGTCTGAAGGCATCAGTCTATGCACAGCAGCAGGACCATGTGCCATTATGGCCAAATATGGCTGAGCCCAAACGCTGCACTTCATTCAGAGCAGAAACCTGGAATGAAAAGCAGGTTTCACTGATTCAAGTGATGACAAACATCTTAAAAATAACACATGATTTTGATAACCACTCTTTTTGAAAGAAAAATGTATTAGCAACTTCATAAAAAATGTTTCGGGGTAAACTATTGGTCCATAAGCCTAATAAAGTTGTCTTTGACACGCATTAAAAGACAAGTTGATTCAACAGCTCTTCTAATGACAAAGTGTTAAAAAGAAGAAGCTTGTTTACAAGCATCACAACATCTCAAAAAAGAAGCAGTACAAAGTGAATGGACAACCCCAGCCTTCTGACGCAGAACAATCTGCAACTTCTGAACCAGGTGAATTTGGACAACAAGATCAGAATCAAGATGAAAAGTGGGATATATAATACTTCAATAGCTGCACTTTTAAATCCCACTCACCATCTTTTGATGAATTTAAAAGCATTCTCAGTGGTCTTTATATTTTGATTATGTCATTTTTAGTCAAAATCACAAACCCTGTGTCGTTATCTAGGAAATAGTTTCTGCAGAGTGGCAGGAGTTCATTAGATATTCATCTATAAGTTTTGAGCGGGACTGTTGGTGCGCAGCATTCCCACCCCATAACTGAGGGCTCTCTGTTTACAGTGTCTCCTGCTAGCTTACAGCCCGTGACACTCCCAAGCTAACAGTAGTGATGCAACAAAATGGCGAGCAATATTGAAGCTATCCAGCCATACAGTTTTGATCCCAATACCAGTTCGGACAAGGAAAACAAAGACGCACATGGATCTATTTGTCTGCAAGTAGATGCAACAGAATGGAGCGGAGGAGCAGACTGCGTATTTTCTACATGACAAATACGCCCTTTTTCAAACTGCATTTTTAGTCTGCTCCTGATTTACAACAATTTGAATAAAGAAAGAATCAAAAATGTAATTTCAATCTTAATTTTATTTATATATGTCCTCTATCAATGATTTTTATCAGTGGGTATTTAAAGGGGTGTGCTGTAACCTTTTTTCCAGCAGGCATCCACCCGAGTTTTAAGCAATCCTGACAACTATTTGCTCGCATAAAACTCTATCTTTAATGTGTTTTAGATCAGCTTTGTAAAATGCAGGGAATTTTTATGACAATAACTAAAAGAACAAAAAAAATGTTTCAAGACTTTTAGTTTGTGTCATAAAAGTCCACCTTCATTATCTCTACAAAACTAAAGAAAATGACTTTAAGTAAGTACAGAGTCGAAACATGCTTTGAAAAACACTCAGTTCCATTTTACAGGGAATGGAAAACAACTCTTATTAGGCATTTTTACCTTTTTTTTAAACTTTTTTCATTGACTTTAAGTATAAATGATTTAGTAAAACTGAGCAGACACAGCAGAAGACAAAGGACCCATCAGGATTGACTGCCCAACTACTTTAGCAGTCAAAGTGTTCACCAACTTAATCAAAAGAGCTTCAATTAAAGACAAATAAAAGTACTCAAAGTGGAGCCACAAAGCATGCTGCTTTGCACACCTACACTGCTGTCACCCTTCTATTTCTGTTATACCACAATGCTATTTAGGAGCACACACAGCTATGGTGCTAAGCTGTCTTGTTTGCAATGTGGGTTTTCAGCCGACATGCAACAACAGAGATCTGTGACATTGACTTCTCTGAACAAGCACCACCCAGGTGTTACTTCATCAACTCTTTCTGTGAAAACAGGGAGTGAGGAGCTTTGACTCATGGTAGCTCCTTCATACTCCCTCTGCCAGCCCCTCTTCCATCCAACTGGAGGACGATGAAATTCCAGTAATTCCTAACACATTCTTTCATGTTTCTGCTCTCTGTATTCTTTAACAACTGTTTGTGTTTCAACCAAATGCGATTTCAAAGAACTGTTGTACCAAAACTGCTGCATTGTATGTTAATAGTGATTTCTATAAGATTTCTTAATCAGGCATCATCATTTTTTATTTTATAATTAACCTCAAACTTGCTCCAAAACTTAGACAAGGTGTTTTGATTGACAGGTGAAAATCACCCATGGTCTTAGTGGTCATGTTGCAGGTTCCTGGCTGCAGACATTAACGGTCAGAACCAGGACTGGAAGTTACCCCATATCTATTTTAGCTGGCAACCATAACAGTTATGTTTTTTTCTGTTTTAAGATTCAGTCAAAGGTTTTTTTTCACAAATCTGAACACTTTTGAGTTAGGGTTACGAATAGAGTAAGTTGTATAATTTCTGCTGATGATGTCAGGCGCAATCTCATCTGCAGCAAGGTCCCTCTTGAACCATTTGGTGGTTTAACCCCCAATCCAATCTCTTAATGCTGCGTGTCAAGCAGGGAGGAATTGGGTTCCATTTTTAGTCGCCACCATAGATTTGAAATCATGACCTCTCAGTCTCAGGGTGGACACTATTCCACTGGACCACTGAAATAAAACAGCCCTTTTTGACATGGTGTTTCCTTTCTGCCGGTGAGGCATCTTTTTTTGCCTTACTGTGCACTCTGAACAGAACCTCTCAGTCTCTGCTCCAGAACTGCACCTTGAAACAGCACAATGCCAAAACATCTACATGAAGCTGCAGACAGATAATACTGCAGCAATGTTTTTCTTTTTATTATCAGCAAACATCCTTTATTAGAAATTATGTTGACTCCAAAGGTGCAGCACATGGGGCAACAAAAGTACGCAGGAAGGAAAGTCACCAAAGCGAGACCAAAAGACCTTACAGCGCTGGGCCGCATTTCCACAAACAATCAGAAGAACATCAAATAAACAAGAAAAAGTCATGTTTCTCTGGTTAGTGGTCAGTCATTCTGCTCAGAGGATTATAATTAGTACTAGTACAGCTGATCACATAACACCAGACACCCCTGTTAGCCGTTTTTTTAAGACAAATATACAAATTTAAATAATGATCAAGCACTAATACGCCCTCTTATTTTCTAAAGCTGTCTTTTTAAACGTACTTTTAGATCTGAAGATCTTTGACAGGAGAAGTTAAAACCCTCAAAATGATGCTTTCTAGCTAGCACAAAAAAATAAACAGAAATGACACCTTAAAAACAAAAAAAATGTCAATACGTACCCTCGTTTGGTTTCATTATTGGTTTATTTTTATGAGTTAAACTCATTGCAATCATCTTTTTAAGATTCATTTCTTTACACATGTTCTTTACCATCAGAAAAATGCCACAAGAACATGTTAAAAACACAAGGAACACATTTTTTATTGCAATCGGTCTTCAAACGTAGTAATTCAGACAAGTGTTCTTATTATAGTTACAAATCTAGTTTTGACAGTTCAAACTAGACAATTTTGTAATATATCTTCTATGTTTTGAGCAATTATGATTAGAGTTCTATATCACTTCTTTAAAATGTGCAATCACACAGCTATCTATTCAAGCTTTACCTGGATTTATTTTTTACGACCTTCATACATGATTACAACTCATCAAAGTCTTATATAGAGTCAGCAAAGTTTCCATCATCACAATGAGGTCCTCAGACTAAAAATGAATCTCCACACTGTTTTGCCTTTGACACACCACCCTGTGATGCATTTCTGTAAATTAAAGATAAGAATGTGTTCATTAAGCAGAGTGACTTCACACTTTGACCAGGAAGGTGGAGCACAAACATCCAACACCACCCAGTTTCATCGGTGACAAATGGTCACTCCTGCTGCGGCAAAGTCTCAACTTGTAACTGCTAGGACAGTAATCTCCCACCAAAATTTTAACCACAACCCAACGATTCTGCAAACTAATAAAAAAACAAACTAAATTGTTGGGGTGTCACGATTAATCAATGAATCGATTTTTATTTCTATGATCTGACCAGACTGATCTGTCTGAGGCAAGTTGTCAATCGAATTGACCTATACTACTTAAAAATTGTTTAAATTAGACAAATCAATAAGGAATATTGGAAAATACCATTTGGAGAGAGGAACTGTTGGTTTACATTACTATAACGTAAAAACAATCAAGTATCATCACAGCAGACAACACACACGTGATGCAGCAAAAAAATGATCAAGCCATCATTACAGTCCAATGTGTGGAAACACTGAATTTTACAAAGACGTGACCATACTGTGTGGTAGAATGTTCTAATCATGTTCCTTTTGTATTATTTTTATGTGGAAAAACAACAGTGGGATGAACTTTATGAAACAAAAATGCAAATGGATTTGACATTCATTTGTGTTTACTTGTGTGTTTGTACACATATTTAATTGACACTTGATTATCTTGCAAGAAACACAAGGAATCTGGAAAAGTTCACCTGCACTGTTCAGTATCAGGTATTTATCTCTGAGTCACACTGGTTGAAGTTTTGGCTAAAGATGTCCTTGATTGAGTTTAGGTCAGTGAATTGGATCTTTCAAAATTACCCAATATCAACTATGAATTGGATAAGCAACCACAAATAATGATGTGAATAGAATCGCTGTTAAAATGAATAGTTATACCCTTCTAAATTATTATTGCAAAACCATGTCTATAAGTAGAAACAGAAGGAAGTTTGTCCCTTTTCTCTTCATGTCTAGGAATCTGTTTTTATTTTAAACCATTTTTAAATGTAGTGTACATCAGGTTTTAATGTTACTAACCGAAATGCATAAACACTAACAATATATATGTTTTATTTACTTGGTTAACTCGGTTTTGGGTTCAAACTTGAACAAATGTTAAAATCCTAAACTAAAAGACGGTTTCTTTTTTCTGGGACTTTTAAAAACCCTCTGAAGTTTTTTTTTGTTTTGTTTTGTTTTTTTAACATTGAGGAAATACTGAAGGGTTTTCACACCTAAAAGAAAGGGGGAGAGCATAAAAGTGAAGCAGAAGAATGGGATTCGTGCTCATTGCGTGTTTTAAACGGTAGTTATTTTGGTCTGCATTCCCATCTCACTTTTGTATCCGCAAGAATTCCTCTTAAACTCCGTTAAACTGAAATAGAAAGTGGCGCCACATTCAGACCCATAAGTGATGTGTAGTAGTGTGATTCTAACCGCGTTCAAACGTGAATGACTCGAAAGTGACGCCGCGCGGCGGCTTGTCCGTGTGCAGGAAGAATGCGCAGCCCGAGGGTACAGGTTTAGAGAGCGGAGGAACACACCCAGGAGCGGCGCGAGCGGCCTGCGGGGCCTCCTGATGGGAGCCCGTCCGAAACTAGAACCGCGCACGACCCGGCGGGCTTTCTGTAATCTCCAGCACGCGCGGCGCAGAGGCGGACAGACGGACTGACAGCACACTGGAACGGTGGGAGCCCCACTGACACGGCGGTTCGGCTCCGTGTGTGTATGTGTGTTGAGGTAGGGGGGGGGGTGTCAATGTCTATGTGGCGCGTGCAACTTCAGACTCGTTTCCTCTTCTTGTAATGCTCCTAGCTGTGTCCTCGCGCGCAGCCGTTAGCTGTAAACACGTCGCTTCGCTCGGGTTCTTCTGGTCGTTCTGGTGACGTCACAGACCTCTGGCCACAAGTTGGAAACTTTTCGAAGTTAGTAAAAACTCTGAAGGTCTGACCTGCGCGCGTGAATCCGATCACGTCGACGGCAGCGCTTCCACCAGTGGGTCCCCGCCTCGTCGAACTTTTCTCCGGTTTTTAATCCAGAACTAAATCAGTTTTTTCTTTTTTATGACGGAAGAGACCAAACGCTGCTTTTCCTTCGCTCCCCTCCCTGTCTGCTAGGAGTTGTGGTGCTGCTCAAACTCCACCCTGACGAGGCGCGCGAGGGTGGAGTTTGCGCAGCACTCTCTGAGCCCAGCTGCAGCACAGCAGTCAGGTCTGTGTGCACGTCTGCAGCGGCGGTCCCTGCAGCTGGACAGCTTCAGGTGATGCAGCCGGTGCCGCTTTGAGGGGAACCGAGACCCGCTCATATACTTCTTATGTTTTTAAATGCCCACTTCAGTTAAAATTGTGTTTTTAAAATTTGCGTTTCTAACATGTTATTCTAGCATTTCTCATGATGGATGACACATATAAAGAAAGTTCAGATTAAAATTGCATTTTTTTAATGTATTTGTTCCAAACATTGTGAGTCAGAAGAAGTAAAAAAAAAAAAATAAAATCGTATTTGTGACGTAGGTGCTACAGTTGGTGGGCCACAAGCTCCCTGCTCCGCTCCATTCTGATGCATCCACTTGCAGACAAATTGATCCATGTACGTCTTTGTTGGCTTCTGGCTCAAAAATGACAGCTGGATTGCTCTGATATTGCTCACAATTTGTGTTGCACTGGTAATGTTAGGTTGGGGGTTTAAGCTAACGGGGAAAACTGTAAATAAAGGAATAATGGGACATGAGATCAGGCTTTCTCCACGCCAACAGTCTCACCCACAACTCTAAGGTGAATTTCTAATGAGCTTCTGCCGTTCTGCAGAAACTATGTCCTAGAACAGTTTTTTTTATTATTATTTTGGCTAAAAACAACATAAGCGAAAAATAAAAGACAACTGGGAACACTTTTACAATAAATCAAAAGATAATCAGAGTGGGACTTTTACCATAACAGGCATCACGAGTCGTTTTGATTCTCATGCATCTTTTGGATGTTGTTGCTGAATTAAGGCTTTTACTACTAGCTTCTGTTGGAGAAAGCAGTGGACAAAAATAGATTAATAATTCATAGTTAAATGCCTTAAAGCATATGCTGGAAAAGAAGCAATCTCAGTCTGATGATCAATGCTAGACATGTCCAATGTCCAACCCCTGGGCCAAATGCAGCCTGCTGTTCAAATTTCCACCGGCTCCCAGGTTCTTTTCATGAATGTGCCCCCAGCATTTATAAAACCTTTGTACACCTTCTTTATTGATTACAATTTGATTACAATTTAAACGACCTTGCTGTGACACTTTCTTGCTCATTTTTTAAATATGATTAGATGTACTTGTTTTCTATGTGATGAAAGGAAAAATATGTAATTGATTTAAAATGTTCATTAAATAGTTAATTTGTATTTAATGTTATTAAAATAATTCAAAGAATCAAACATCTTCACATCACCAAAGTCTGGCCCTCTGCAAAAAGTTTGGACACCCCTGTTCTATGTAGTTATTGATGATCATGGTTGTCATAGTTACAGTATGCCTCACATCCTTGTCACTTTGTGGGATGGATCTTCCTCTTCTTACTCCTCAAGCTAAGATTTCTATATTACCAAAGTGTTCTCTTTTAAAAAGAATATGTTAAGATTACAAATCCCCAACATTGAGACTTCATTTTTATTTAAAAGAAAAGAAAAAGATGTTTTGTCAAAAGAATTTGCATTTAAGGTGTTTATACAAACATTTGTTTTCTCAAACAGCTTGTTAATAGCAGGAGGGTGTGAGGTCTACATTCCTCTTTTCCTTTAACCCTTTATGCAACTGATTCACACACCAGCCTGTTTTGCTGACTAATGTAAGGCATTCACAGCTTTTAATTAATATTATCCAGTCAGTAGAGTAGTTAGTGAAGCAGCCAACAGTGCAGAGAGACGTACAATCTGCTAAGACATTAAACTAAAGATCTTTGAATAGATTTAGTCCAATAAAAATGTGTCCATATCTTCCTGTCTACCAGCAATCCAAATGTATCCTCCGTAAAGGGCATATCTAAACCAGAATATCTCCCAACTGCTGGATACTACTGAAAAAAACACTTTTGGTATCATTTGGGGCTTTTCAATGATACCAAATTATTTGGGATGGGGCACTGGGAATTGTAGTTATTGGTAGATTTGAAAAGAAAAATTGACTGGAATTGACTGAATCTTATAATTAATTTTATTGTTTAGTGTTAGTAGTCAAATTTTCTATTTATCAACTGTTTATAAATGTAATTTTAATCTTGTTTAAAAGCTTTTTTTTTGAGAACACCTCTCTGCAGAGCAAGGGCTAAAGTTTATAGACTCAAGGTGGCAGTGTTGGCTTTGATTAAACAACATGGCTCCTTTCCTGCATTTCCCCATAATTGCAGGTCGCAGTTTTCTGTGGTTGTTCTTGCTCTGCTTACTAGTTCTAGTCAAAGATTAACTATTGTTAGTTCTATAAAGTGACTGATGGGGGAACTCAACTGTTCTGTTGGATCCCCTCCTGAAATAACAGCTGTTAAGAACACATCAGAGCACCTTTCATGTTCAGAACCATTTATTCATGCTTTTACAAACCCATAATTCAGTGGACCTGAACACACTCATGTATCTACATCACATAAATAATCTGACTTTGTTCTGTACATGATCACTGATGCTAAAAAAGGTCGTTTTGAGCTGAGACCAGCCGCACTCAGACACACCAGCGACACTGAAGCCGGTGTGACCACAGCCCAGCATCACAGCAACCAGGTGTCTGTACAATTTAAAAGAATAGATCTGTACATTATCTGACGAAACGCTTTATCTACAGTCTTCACTTCACACTCTGTAAGGGTTCTCAAGGAGCTCAGCTTTACACTCAATTTTCCAGCTCCCCGGAGCCAACGTTGCCGTCAGCAGGAAGTCACAGTGCTGCAAAGGCTGATGGTTTCTGCCAGAGAGCTTTCAAACCTTTGAGGGTCTTTTTAGTTCCAGCTTCTGAATTAAAAAAACAAATGCTTCTTATCATATAACGGGCTACCAATTATGGCTTAAACCCTTTTTAACATGATGCGATGCCCATTGATAATTAGTGTTTTAGAGAGGTATCACTCTGAAATGTATTCTGGTTCCACTGTCATACCAAGGTGATAACTGATTATGAAAAACCCGATCACTTCCAGTGGGATAAATGGATAAACCTGGCAGCTCTGGAATACTCACTGACAGAACTTGATGCACTCTTGTGATTGTTTGGCAAATTAAATGTGGACAAAGTGATTGAAGAGAGCTCATAAAATGGGTTCTTAGATCCATGAAAGAGCAACATGAAGAGGGGCAGCAGTCTGTAAACAGGTGGAGCCCAGAGCAGGGTAGCACAGGGGGACTCAGGACCTGGGCCTCCTGAGTCAACACAGTGCAAGTGTTGAATGATGAAGTCATGTCTCAGTGAGGCTCCTCTCTTCCTATGAGTCCTAAACTGCCCAGATTATGATTTAAAATGAAAAAGATCTAAAACATGTCAGTAACTTGAACGCAGATGGTGCTGCATTTCAGACAGGTTTCTGCTGAATCATTATGGTTGACGTGATGGAGGGTCACTGGCAGGGGTGAGTCCTTCTGGGTATCGCTGCTGCCACTTCTGCTACAATTCAAAAGGGCTGTGCAGGGAATCGTTTCTCTTCTGGGTTGTTGCTGGACCTTTATTCTGCTGGACCCAGATGACTCAGAGGAACTCTGAATGCTTTCCTAGCTGCTGGCCTCAGGAGCTGTGGTGGTGGCAGGGATGCGAGGCATTTTCTTGACTGGACTTGGGATGTGCTGTAAGACAAAACCAAGACATACTGAACATGAGCTGCAGGTTTCCTGTTTTGCAGGGAAAACAGTCGATGGAACCAGTGATTGACAGTTAACTTTTTAACACCAGAGCTTTAGCTCCAGTGTTGACGTTCTTTCCACAAACGTAATTTCAACCGTTTCTGTAATTAACCTAGTCCTAGCAGATTCTGAAGCAGAGAAAAAAAAGACAGCCTTGTGCTGATGTGCAACACTTTACAACAGTGAAGTGTTTATGCAATCACGTAAATCTGCTGATTCTCTCGTGGAGAAAAGCGGCTTTGCGCCGTTATGTAAAGCCACAGCTGATTTACAGCGAAATTGCCGTTGTTAAAGACCAACTCCAATGAAAATTGTGTTTTTGGTGTTATTTTTTTACTTGTTCTTGCAGCATTTTTTGACGATTGAGGACATTTATGAAGAAAAGTAAGCTTAAAATAGCTTATCTGAGTATTTCTTTACTATATTTATAAATCAGGAGCAGACGAAAAAAAAGTAGTTTGAAAAACGTCATATTTGTGACATAGAAAATATGATGGGCGGGTCACAAGCTTCCTGCTCCGCACCATTCTGACGCATCCACTTACAGACAAATGCATTCATGTTTTCCTGGTCTGAGCTGGAATCTGTCTCAAAACTGTACAGCTGGATAGCTCCAATATTTCTCGCCATTTTAGCTGCACCAGTAATATTAGGTCGAGAATATATAAACAGAGCGCTCTAAGCCAGTGGTCTCAAACCTTTTTCAGGCTGTGGAGCGGTTTAATGTCAAACAATAATTTCACGGACCTGTCCGAACGTAGCCAACGTGGCTTGCTATGCACAAACGGTATGCCCCACAACTCAGAGGTGAATTTCTAATAAACTCCTGCCACTCTGCAGAAAATATGCCCCAGAAAACAACAGTTTTTATTTTTATTTTAGCTAAAAACATCATAATCATAATTAACCCTTGTGTGGTGTTCGTATTTTTGTTGTATGTAATATATATGTGTAGGGTGGGTGTACACTATGCGGTCAATGAAAATGTGTTTTGATTTATGTTCTTCACAGAAAATGAGCCAAAGCTAATGAATTTCAGGTTGTAAAAAAATTAATTGTTTCATTTTTCTATGGATAAAAAAACTGAAAATGGGTCCCACAGACCCGAACACCATACAAGGGTTAAAGGACGACTGGGGGTGCTTTTACAGTAGATCAAAATATGATTGGAGTGGGACTTTATCATGCCTGGCCACTTCTAATGAATAATCTGTGTAAAGACACATAAATAAGTGTTTTGTGCTTCAAAACTTTCACGTTCACTCATTGCTATGCAATTTTTAAGTCTGTTCTACCCACAAAACGTGCAGTGACTGAACGCATGTTAAAAATTAAACCTAATTGAACTTTGAGGAATTGGGGACTCAGATTTGGTAGTGACGTATGGATGGCATCCTTTTTTTATTAAAAAGAAGTACCAGCTGTGGGAAAATTTATCATGGAGGAGGAATAAATAATTGTGGTTTGTGCCTAGCTGGAATTATATGGCACCAAGTTTTTCATTTATTAGAATAGGGCTGTGAAAAAAAAAGCCTGGAGCAAAATTTACCAGATTTGCACCGCTTTGACGTTTCACACCAAGCCTCTTCCAACTGTAGGTGGCGGACATGTGCAAGTATTGGATAGAAACAATCTAGTGTGGTCACCATGTGCTAAATGCACGTTCAAGAATGTCACATGCCCTGTGTGAACAGCCTTGTCTCAGTTGACCTACCTGAGAAGCAGCACCCAAACAAACCAGCTCAGGCTCTGCGGGCAGGTCATCATCCAGAGGTCTGCGGGCATATTCCCTGCGATGCTTTTCATCCACTCTGGTCAAGTACCACGTCCCTGGGAACAGATCCTCCACAGATCCTCGAGGGAGATAGCTGGCTGTGAAAATAAAACAAAAAGTGAATGGATGATTCCGTTCAGCTGTAATGGATACAGAGATAAATGAGTCCAACATCCAAACCACCTTCTGCAAGCAGCTGGTGACAGCTGCAAAGAAAAACTCTGTACACTCCAGACGGGAAGTTGGAAAGCCTTTAAGCACATTCTTTATTAAAACTCACTGACACCATTCCTGAGAGGATAAATGTCCAGGTTTCTCAGTAATGATGACAGATTAATGGAAAACATCAATTACTTGTTGAATAACTTACAACTTTTACAAACAAAATCACCCTTCAATTTATTCATTCAATTAATTATAGCTGAAACTATGATTATTTAGTTTCTTTAGAGCTATGACTGGAGCAGCGAAAAGTAATGTAGTCAATTATATTAATAATATGCCAGAAATAAAATATATTTAACAGCAAATACATTTCTAGTCCAGTCTTCTGTTTTTGAAAGTTTTCAAATTAAGTTAACCATTTACCGAAGACACAACAGTAATTTATCCCTTAATTCATGTACTACATTAAATGATTTCGAATGAATGAATTGACAGGTCGGCCATCTGTCATCAATTTTTGGGGGGAGCCTTCACTATGCCAAAAATTCCTTTTTACCAGGTACTAGCTGCGTGCAAATTTTGGTGAGTTTTTGCATATGTGGTGAGGTTACATTTTTCCTCAAGGCACAGTAAGAAAGAAGAATCGGGAAAACAATCTGTTCCTTTAGTCCAGGACTCCTGTGGGATCGTTGACTGTATCTGAGAACTGGACTGAGTGACCTCTACCCCCCCACCAAACAGAAAGTATCCGTCAGTCCCAAAAAGCCAAAATCCCACAGATTTCTATAGAGAAACAAACAGCTGTCATCAGTCATTCTATTTGCCAGAATAACCATTCTTGTTCCGATACCCTTTTTAACATATTCTTGATAATCCTTATTTTTTTCACTTTTTTTCTGTAATGCAAGTTATTCAAGTTATATACTGACCAATCAGATGCCTCAATATAAATAGATGACCTTGCATAGAGTGTTCAAAGCTTTTGACTGACAGATTCTCCTGAGCCCACTTTCACTGGAAGGGGTGTGGCCTTCTAATATGCTCACACTTGATTGGAGAGAGTGGTTGCCATAGAAATGTAGACACAGACCTACCACTGCCTACTGAGGACGTCTGATTCCAACATAGTGACAGACATATCGCTGATAAATGGCGACTTCATTTGATTGGAACCGGAAGTATCAATGGGTGACATCGCACTCAGTCCATTTCTCTATATACAGTCAATGTGAAAGACATAATGAGCATCTTTTAAAAGACTTTTTAAAGACCCACTCCAATCATCTTTTGATCTGTTCCCAGCTCCTCCGTTAGCTTACAGCCCCTCACAACCTCAACCTAACATAGTGCAACAAAAATGGCGGGCAATGTCAAATGTCCGTACAGTTTTGAGCCAGATGCCAGCTCAGATGAGGAAAACGAAGACGTACACGGATCTAGTTGTCTGCGAGTGGATGCATCATGCTATTTACTTTAGAAATGTTTCTTCATTCAAATCCGGATGTTTGTTATTGTTTGTTTGTATTTTTTTGGTTTGCTTGTTGTGCTTTAGTCAGTAACCTGATTTCAGAGAATATTTATAGTTTATTAGGATTCATAAACCAGAAACAGAGACTCATTTCTGGCTGTGTGCTTAGTGAAACCTGAAAATGTGATGGGAAATGGCATTACCTAAGTGGTGAGTATCTTCTCTCAGCTTCATGCTGTCAGAGAAGACTGCAGGAGCAACCTTCTTCCTGGAGTCCAGTCTGACTCCCAGGTCACTCAAGCTAGAAACCAGTTTATCCAAAGCTGATCCTGTAACCAGAACACATCACACAACTGTCATCTTCCAGATTTCAGACACCAGCTTCCTGCTCACCATCCCTCTAAACTCACCTGGGGTGTGGTCCTGTGTGACTCTGAGGGAATACAGAGAGGCAGCAAACCCTGAGCCATAGGAGAAGAGTCCAATCCTCTGTCCTGCCAGCTGTGAGGGGCTGTGTCTGCATCAGAGCAAAGACTATAGATGCTCAACACAAGAATATGCAGGCTAACACAGACAGTACCCACGAGTCTTTGTGGCTGCACATTCTATCAAAAAGAATTCACATTCTCTGCAAACTGTAGACACAATGTGATGCAGGCATCTACAGTCCTTGGAAGTTTGGAATCAATTCAAGGCCTTACAGCCCACACGTCTTTTGATAAGACCCTTATCTTACACCATATGGCCAACTAGACTATTTAAATAACTAGACTGTTTAAACCCAGTCCATCTGCTGTTCTGTATTCTTTAGATCTGAGGGCTAAAAGCTGGTCATCCTGAGATCAGGTTTCAGAGTTCCTGGAGACTTGGAATGGAGTGTGAACTGACATCTTCCATCTGCAACTTCATGTTAGCGAAGGAGAAGTACGTACTCCGCAATGACGGAGGCCAGGCAGCCGTAAACAGAGGGCGTGTACATGTTTCCATTCTGGTTGGAGACCAAAAGTGACGTCTTTGTCTTCCTCTCAAACAGATCCGCACTAGCCTTCATAAAGGCTTTCTCCACGTCCCTGTCGAAGTAGGTTTCCTCTGGCTTCACGTCTCTTTAAGACACAGGCAGGAAATAGTAAAGTGAGCTACATTCATCGATTAAACTGATGCAGGTGGAAGCATTTCCTGCAAGACATGTTAGTGTTCTTTCTACAAAATCATGCGTGAATACTTTTCTCGTACCTGAAGGCATCCAGGCCGGTGAAGGGCCCGGTCTCTGTGTTGGGGTTGGGATGGTTCAGGAAGTCGTTGAGCATCAGCCGAGCCACTGACTTCTGCACCAGCTTGCAGTACGGAGAGTGGAAGACCAAAAAGCCGAAATCTTCCAAACTGAAGCGCTTATCTGAACCCTCTGTAACATAAACATAACAAAAGACAGTTTCTGGTCATAAGATGAAGGTCTTCTCATCAGACAGGGCAAAGAGCAGTGACAGCTTGCAGTTTCAGCATTTAGCACACTGAACAATACTAGCATGCTCGTGCAGAGTGTCTACAGATCTACAGAAGGTAAATTTAAAGATTTTCAAGACCTTTTTAGGAACACTTAAAATCTACTTTAAGACCATCTGTACAAAGCAAATGGAAAAACAAACATCCAGAGTGCAATTCCATTGCCTTGATTATGCCAACTTTAAATGTTTTTGGCAAACCCTGGTTTTTGCCTCATAAGGATTTCAACTAACCAGTTTTAACCACCACAAGCCATCCCTACTTTTCAGACCATTTCTCCATGAACATCCAGAATTTTTTCATGACTTTGCACTTTTCCATTTTCCCCACACTCAAGCTTATTAGCTGGCTCAGGTTAAATGATTACAAACCAATTCAAGACCTTCTGACAGAGCGCATACTAGAAAAAGATGTTTTTGTGATAGAAAGTCAAATCTTGATGAAAACATTTTTAACCATTAACCAAGATTTAAAGAAATGTAAGGCTTTTTATGGCCTTATTTTTCACATTTATTTTTAAATTTAAGACCTTTTAGGATTTTTTAAAGACCCACTCCAATCAACCTTTGATCTGTTGTAAAAGCGTTCCAAGTGGTCTTTTAATTATGATTATGATGTTATTAGAACTAAAAAAAAATCCTGTGTTGTTTTCTAGGACAAAGTTTCTGTGGAGAAGCAGGAGTTCATTAGAAATTCACCTCTGAGTTTTGGGTGGGACTATTGGCGTGGTATGAGCCTGACAAAACTTCCCATCATTCCTGTGTTTACACTCTCTCCTGCTAGCTTACAGCCCCACAACCGCAAACTAACATTATCAGTGCAACAAAAATGGCGAGCAATATCAGAGCTATTCAGCCATACAGTTTAGATATAGATACCAGCTCAGATGAGGAAAATGAAGGCGTGCATGGATCTAGTTGTCTGCAAGTGAATGCATCAGATGGAGTGGAGGAGGGAGACTTTAGCCCACCCAATGTATTTCTAACATTAACTACAAGTTTTTTCTAATATTATTTTTTCATTTGCTTCTGATTGACAACAAGTTGAATAAAGAAATACTCAGAAATACAATTTGAAGCTTAATTTTCTTTATACATATCCTCTAGTGTCAAAAGAACAAGTATAAAACACCATTTTCGTTAAAATAAGTCTTTAAGGATCCGCAGCCACCTGTCTTGTCAAAAGGTACAAGTCTGCGTCTGCATGAAACTAAACCTTAAGTTCAGACAACATGTGAACAAGTCGAGTTGTTTTTTTTTCTCCCATAATCGTAGATAGAGCAAAGTGTTACTTTGTGAAATTGTGTGTCCGTGTCAACCCACCTCTCTGCCACTGCGTGTGGATCTTGTTACGGTACACTGAGTAGCAGCGATCCAAGGCACTGAGGTAGCATTCAATGGACAGCTTGCCGTCCACGACAGGGTACTCAGACATCAGGTCTGGTTTGTAGAAGTCGTAGGCATGCTGCATATGTGTCCCCCGTAGACCTGAAAGATTCAGAAATCTTTCATTTTTCACAATTCTGATGTATTTTGTTCAGACTGGAGTAGTTTTGTTTTCTTAATCTGATGGAGCGCTACATTCCTGTGACTAAACTTAGTTTAACTTGTGGGTTTAACGCTGTTTTGCAATCTTGGTATTCATCCAAGTTTGATTTTTCTCTCTGTTCCAGCTCACCTGACTCTGGGGATTGTGTTTCACAATCAGGGCTCAGCTGAGCTGGGTTATCTAAGGCTCCACTGTCTGCTGCTCTTATTTAGTCTTGATCGTATGTATAATCTGTGCTGTAATTTAAGATACTGTGTCAGTGTAGTTTCTGACATAAAATTTTAAAAACATGATGCTAACAGTTCAGGAGAAACTGATTCAAGAACAGAAATCAAAGTGTCGCTGAATCTCAGAGACCTGAAGCAACAAGAGCCTTCAGAGTAAAACCTCACCTCGTTCAAAGGCTAATGGAGCATTCGGCCCCACCAGCATGGCCACTGCACCAGCGCCTCCTGTAGGTCGCGCACTCCCTGTAGCGTAGACGGCAATGTCCCCTGCGACTACCAAAGCGTAGCGTCCTGTACAGAAGGGTGTTAAAGAAGAGACTGAGAAATAGCAGCAAAAACGTGAGGACATCGACATCAGCATCTCTGCAAACCTTCATCCAAACAGATTTCACACAATCCTAAAAAAAATCTAAAAACGTGTGTCGTTTTCTAGAACATAGTTTCTGCAAAGCAGCAGGAGTTCATTAGAAATTCACCTCGGAGATGTAGACGGGGCTGTTGACGTGGAGTAAGTCTGCCCTCATTTCCGATCATCCCTTTCTTTATACTCTATCCCACTAGCTTACAGCCCCTCACACCCCCGACCTAACATTAGTGGTGCAACAAAAATAATATAATATTGGAGTTATTCAGCAGTACAGTTTTGAGCCAGATTCATGCTCAGACGAGGAAAACAAAAACATACATGGCTAGTTTTCTTCAAGTGGATGCATCAGAATGGAGTGGAGCAGAGAGCTCGTGGCCTCACCCAGCATATATGCTACATCACAAATGTCACAAGAACATGTTAAAAACACCAAAAACACAATTTTCATCAGAGTGGGTCTTTAATGGTTTACATCGTCCCTATCACACAGGTGCCTTCTGAAAAAGCTCTTGATATACCAGACCAGCTACAAAAAGGTGAAGGCACCTCTGGTCTACAGCTTTACCATCTCCATTTGTAAAAGGAGCACAGTGCAAATAAGTGTAGATCATAAGGCAGCAAGTAGATGGCTTGATTTAAGAAAGTTTTCCCTCCCTATGATCTCCTACATGCTAGGTTACATGCGAGACTTCACCGTGTGACGTAGACCAGTGAGAACACCCCCAACCGGGAAGAATCTGCACTGCAAGCCCCGCCCCCTGGCTAACACAAACACACATCCACTTTCTCTGCAGAGCTAGCAGTGACGCAAAATGACTCATAGAAGAAGTGGTTGCTCTTGATCTGCAGAGAAAACAACGGCTAGTTTTTTTGCAATGCAATGTCTTTTAAGTGGAGAAAATGTTTTTTAGGTTGCGAGAGATTTCTGTGTTTGTTCAGCCTTCCCAAAGAAGAGCCTGCTCATCAGAAATGGTTGGAGTTTTTCTTAGGGAGCACGCAACAGACCGGCCAGCAACTTTCACAGATGACTGTTTTGTTAACCTTGATCGATATCAAAGTGGACTGTCTGAGAGACTGATCCTCAGAGATGGCCCCATTCTTACAATCAAACCTGATGAAGATGCCAGACCCGTAAGTAAATCATTCAACTAGTTGAAATTATACAGTATAAGCATATAATGCATGAGCTAATGCTACATTTCCATGGTAATATATATGGTAAAAAGGTAATATAATCATATTCATGGACATTGTTTACTATATAAGAGTCAAGAAAAACGTGGTATAGGCCCTTTAAGTTAGATCTCGAACTAAAACAAAAGAACATCGACAATTTATTACCAAAGCATTAATCAGCAATTCACTCCTGAAAAAACTCCTGAATACCACTTTAGTTCTTTTATTTTTCTGAGGTTCTGTGTTCTGTTTGTCCTGAATGAACCGAGGATACATCTGTAAAGCATGTCAGCTCACTCACCATCCCATGAGCTGGACTCCACCCAGTTTACAGCGTTGAAGAGTGCAGCTGTTCCACCATAGCAGGCATTTGTAGTGTCAATGCCCTCCACGTCTGTGTTGCCAGAGTCCTCAAACAGCTGCATGATCACAGTCTTGACAGACTTGGACTTGTCGATGATGGTCTCTGTGCCAACCTCTAGGCGGCCTATGCTGTCATAGGATAAGCCGTTCCTCTCCATGAGTCGCTGGACGACGGTCAGGCACAGAGAGTTGATGTCCTCACAGTCTGAGCAGAACCCCATGCGAGCCTGGCCCAAGCCCACGGTGTATTTCCCAGCAGCCACACTGTCGTACTGCTCCAGCTCAGCTTGGTCCACAAACTGGGAAGGGAAGTACAGCTCCAAGGCAATGATACCCACATCTTTGGGCCACGGTCCCATGTAACTAATCTGGGCTGAACCAGGCATCCTGAAAAGTTTATAAAGAATGTCAAAGACCTACTATAGTCATCTTTTGATCTATTGTAAAACCGTTCCCAGTGGTCTTTTAATTATAATTATGCTGTTTTTAGCCAAAAATGGAAAAAAAAAAAGTTATTTTCTAGGACATGTTTTCTGCAGTGTGGCAGGAATTCATTAGAAATTTATCACTGAGTTGTGGGTTGCACCATTCACGTGGAGCAAGCCCGTCCCAACTTTCTGTAGTCCATCTGTTTACGCGCTCCCGCCAGCTTACAGCCCCAGCAAACCCCATCCTTACATTAGCAGTGCAACAAAAACGAAGAGCAAAACTGGAGCTATACCGATACAGATACCAGCTCGGATGAGGAAAACAAAGACAAACATGAATCTAGTTGTTTAGAAGTGGCTGGATCACCGTGTGACGGAGCAGGAAGCTTGTGGCCCGCCCAGTGTATTTTCTAGATTACAAATACAAGCTTTTTCAAACAACATTTTTTTTGTCTGCTTCTGATTTACATCAATTTGAATAAATAAATACTCTGAAATGCAATTTAAGCTTAATTTTCTTCATATGCATGTCCTCCGTTATTAGAAAAATCCCACAAGAACATGTTAAGAACAGCAACAACAATTTTCATCGAAGTGGGTCCATAAGTCCAGCATTACACAGCTCCAGAAGACAGTAAGAATGTCAACATCTACAACAAACGCAATGGATGATGGGTAGAGACAAAGGTGACAGTTATTCAGAAGCTCCATAGGAATATGGGCTGTTATTTGCGGCGTCATGCAGCTCCAGCAAACAGCAGGAAAGAAGACCGGTGGCCGGTTAGCTTCAGTGGTTACAGCAGCTACTTACCCGGCTCTCTACACTCACAAGTGGTCAAGCTGAGTAATCAAATTGATGGTCACCACTCACGAAGTGGACGTAGGCGCTCATTAAGGACGTGTTAGCAGATTATTAGCAGAGCTAGCAGATGGATGTGATGTCAAACTCCGCTAATGTTTGATGCGGACAGCAGCCGTAAACTATCATTTAGTTTTTACCCGGACCGGCCCGGGTGGGAACGGCGTGTTCCGGCAGCAAGGGACCCAGATGTAGACAGAGGAGAACCCACTGGGTGAAAGGTCAATGGGATTTTCTGACTTAAGCAGGTTACGGACGCTTGGCTGTACAAGGTCACACTGATGGATCGGTCCAAAGGCTGGCATATTAATAAACGTAGATGCACTTAGGTAAACGTCCCGTTAGTTACAATATTTTAGATTTAAAATACACATATATATAGGCTGTAATTGTCTTTGAACTGTTGTGTTGCACGGAAGAAAATAGGTGACGGACCATTTCATGCTTACATCTCCTAAGCGGAAGAAAGTCGTTTAACGTTTTTATTAAACTACAAGTAGTAAACAGACAAATGAAAGTTTTAATACCGATAATAGCTTCAGGTTGTTAGCTAGTAATACCGCAAACTACAATACAGCGACGTTTTTTCTTATGTTCAAACTTTTCAAGAGTAATAAAAAAAAATAGGATTGAAATCTTCAATAATCCTCCTACCTGTCTGTGGCGTCAGCGACAGTTAAACGTGGGGTTTCAATATTGATAATACTCTGCTTAACACTCTTCTACTTGCAAAGTATTTTATATGCGGACTTGACAGCTCAGCGGTCCCTCTTTGCTCACGTACCCGCCCACGTGGCCAATCGCAGCTCACGCGCACCATGCAGCACCGTCAGCCGCACGAGCTGCTGTCCAATGTCAGATCAGGAAACACAGCCACGAGCCGGCTGGCCAATGACAGGAAATGTACGATGTCTGGTGAGAGATCGGGAACCAATAGAATCGCAGCAATAGTTGATGCAGCTAACATGCGCAGTGTCCAGCGGTGTGTATCAAAGCGTAACCAAGGTAACAGACAAGGATGGCTGGCTCAAACTTCCTACTGGTCAGGACCACGACTATCTTTAAGTCCGCAAATAATGTCAATCTAGAAAGAAAATCAAGAAAATAACAGATTTTTTACTTACATTTTTTCTATCCTCGATCACATGACTGTTTGTTTTTTGCCTCTTTTATGTCATTTAACACAATTTTTGTTGTGCTTTTTGTATGAGTTTATGGATTTTACTTGTTAATCATGATACTATCTTAAAGAGATGTTGACAGCCGCCAACAGAATGAACTTAATCAAATCCACAGCCATAATCCACAATAAAATAATACATAAACAAGTGATAACTTCTTGTTTTTCAGCACAACACATCTTTTTTATTTCACTTTTCCGAGAGAAAATCTTACTTTTACTTCCTGACAGTCAACCCTCCCAATGCTGCTGCGTGGTTGCACATCCCCAATAAATGACACAACGCTTGTTTCATGTAAATATATATAGGATTTTTTTAAAGCCATTAAAATCTTTTTTTTCTTTTATTGCCAGAAAACAGAGGTCATGAGAGTTTATAAGAGTAAGTAAGAGTTTATAAAGCAGATCACTTTAAATACTGGGTTTATGATGTTTCTCAGAGCTCAGGTGGAGGAGAAAAAAAATTCTGAATTAGCTCATTTATCCTTCAAACTAATGAAAAAGTAAAACTAAATCCATGTGAAACAAGCATGTGTGATTCCTTTTCTTCATGAATTCCACTAAGAAAAGCTGATTTTTCAAACTGATTCCCTCTTTGCTGTAATAAACTTTGTTTTCAGCAGTGCATGTCAAACCTTTATGAAGAATTGATGCAAATTAATTCTGCAACAGACTGGTGACCTGTTCAGGGTATACCCGGCTTCGCCCAGCAGTAGCTGGGTTGGCTCCAGCAACCCTGTGACATCAGCAACCCAAAAACATCTGATTAAAATAAATATAGATTAATGTGTTGCAGAGATTATATAGAGAAAAAAAACTTGTGAGCATAAAGTCATATTTGTGATATTTCTTCATCATTCGAGTGAAATCATCTCCAATCATCTCTGGGACTGCCCACACACGATCTCTAAAGAAAGATCAGCAGGTTCTTCCTCCTTGAATAGATCAACGTGTCACATTTGTCATCCAATCAGGTTGGAGCGAGGCGGGCCCAGCTTTGTTCATCTGATCTGCACAGTCACCCCACTGCTCCGCTGTACTCACAGAGGACCAAACTTTGCTGTGCTTCTGCAGGGCTTTCTTGAGGAGGAAAAACACTACTATAAGTATCCATGTGACTTAGAAAAACAAAAGTTGCATCTTTGATGTATTTGTGAAAATGGTATCTGATTAAAGCCTTAAAAGGAAGAAACTGTTGTCCTGGTGGTTTTTACATTCATTTAGTGTTGCAGGAGACTCTTTACCTGAATTTGATCTTTTTTTGTCTTATATTTTTTTCTTTGAAATTGTATTTATTTGACTTTTTTAAATTGTCTGTAATTAAAGTAAATCTCAGTTTTCACAATAAAAGTTAATGCTCAATGAGGCTGGATTGGAACACAGTGGAACGGCCTCGCCTAGGGTTTGAGAACCTAAAAACACATACATAAGAAGCCCCAAACTTTAACTCTGAACTATAGAAAGAGCTTCCTTTTGTCATCATTTTTACTAAATCTTACTGGTTACGTTATTTTCAGATAAATATTTGGAACTTTATGAAATCTCCATCATAATCAAACACATACAGGATATTTAAAAAACTTTCTAAAAACTGTGTATCTTGCAAGACAGAAAATAAGCCATTTTTTCTTGAAGCATGAGTCTTTTTACTTCCTCAAGATTAAGTTTTTGCTGTGTAAGTTCTAAAGGTGACAGAGGTCAGAGCTGTACACATCTGTGGGTTCTTATTGATTGACCTTTTGACCTCTTAAAATTTGGACATCTTGTTCTGGACTTCGTTTCCCTGGACATCTGATGCATTTATAGTTATTTTAGGGACACTGAAACAAGCCTTTGAGGTCCTCCTGCATTGGCCTTTAAGTCGTTTCTAAGGTGAGGACCAAAACTTAACGGTGAGGCCTTGTTCTACCATTATGGTTCTCACTTTTGGAAGATTCTGTCAGAGAGCCTCAGGGCTGCAGAGACAGAGAATTAGGAAGAGTCTCAAGACCCACCTTTTTAATTTCATTTTTAGATGATCTTACCTTCATTAATTTAGTTTTGTTCCCTGTGCCGGTCCCCAGTCCAGATAAAATACAGGGTTGTGTCAGGAAGGGCATCCGGCAAATGTGTGGTTTAGTAACAGCTGGTTCGCAGCAGCGACACCTGAAGGAATGTGCCGAAAGGTGAACATTTTTTGTATAAAATTTTTATTTTATGCATTTAAATGTATTTTATATATTTAAGTTTGTTTTCTATTTCATGTTTTTACACATATTTTATGTATTTATTTTAACCTCTTTCTCAGGAATTTCACAGCATTGTACTGTACATTTTACAGATTTTATTTTTAATTAAATTAAATTTTTACTTAATTTAATTTTTTTTTTTACACTGAAGTGAAGTTCATAATAATTGCAGAACTGAATCAATTAATCTCAGATTAAAGCAGCTCCAACTGCGGACTCAGCAGCAATCTGAGGGAGTTTGATGATTTGGTGGAAAGAAGATATTCTTATGCTTATATTCTTATTCTTATTATGCCCATAAAAGCATGAAACCTTTTCTAAACATGTAACACAATTCTGGATTTAAGACAATGATGCAGACAAATGACCAGAAGCACGAAGCGGTTTGTTTTGTCTGGCATAAAAGCTTTGTCCATTCATAAGGAGATGATGTATCAAGGAGAAACCTGCAGCCTAAAGTAAAAGTTCTGGTTAAGGTTTAAATAAGGCTTTTCAGAGAAAGGCAGTGTGGAAAGTTCAATGAAACCTGAAAAATCTGCCAAACATAGTTTATTTTCAAAGTTCTTTAGTTTAAAAAAAAAAACTGTTATAATTTCAGAGATAATGTAGTTTTATTGATGAAGCTTAACCAGCTCAGACAATAACAAAGAAGGTCCAACAGTGGTCAGATGTGGTCAAACCATTGAAATAAAAAAAAAAGTGTTTTTTGAGAAAAAGTGGGCAGATTTTCGTAAACACAGAGACAAATGTGGGTGTGATACTGGAAAATGTTTTATTTTTTTGATAGCATGTTGATAACAGCACATTCTGTCTGCCAGAAGAACAGCCCAGCAGCGAATAATTATAAAACAAATTGTCACATTTTAGGTTAAAATATTTCTTAAAACTTTAAAGAAATGTTTGCACTGATCCTGTTTCTATAGTTGTAGCTTTTCTAACTGGATTTCTTATTAGAATATTTAATCATGAAGTTAAAAGCATGAAGTGATCGAAGGTTCCTTGATATTAAATTAAAAGGCAGCTCATTTAGCACTCTAAGTTACTACAAATTCACCACAAAGTGTTGTTTTTTTCTTTGCAATTAATAAAATAACAAAGAAAGTAGGAACTGTTTAAAAGTAAATTCCACAGAAAAAGTGTCTGTTTTAGCTTTCAGAGATTATATGTCCTTCTATAAAACGAGGAAAGCATTGTTACAACTAAACCCTGGTCAAACTTCCTTCTCTTACACTGAAAAAAAGGCCCTTTTAGAAAAGCGTCTAAAATTCTTCCCTCATTGGCAGATTTTCTTTAAATAAGCAAAAAACCTGCAAATGGAGTAACAAAAATGGTCTTATCAAGAATTCGTACTCAAAATTCTAGTCAGTGAAACGTGTTTTCTCAAACTATTAATTTTTTTATAATATATTGAAAGGCAGAAAATAAGAATTTTGATCTCGTAATAAGGGTCTCTTTTTGTTTTTAAGATCATTTTTTGTAGTGTGTTTATGGATTTTCATAAAACTTCTTTGAATCCTTCACGTACAGCCCTATTTTGATGCAGATTTTTGCCTATTTGCTGTTCTCCTTAAAGGAAAAATAGGGTAAACATCACTAAAGAGCAAATGAAAGAACATCTCTGATGGAGAGGTTCTTCATGCTCAATGTTTGAAATTTACACCAAACATTTCATGTGTTTGTGACTCAAACTAAACCTCATATAGTTGCAGATAGCTACTGTATACGTCACACTGTTGGGAGATACCTGATATTTGAGTGATGCTCCAGAAATCTCAACAACATGTATCTTAATAAAAGCGAAGCCAAAGCTAGGCTTGTGGGATAAAAGGAGACATCACAACTTAAGGTGGGTCACACTTAACTCTGTACTCAAAAGAAGGAAGTATGCTGCAAATCCACAGAGACTTTAACCCGTTGATATGAATATGCATCAAACCACTTCTGCTCCAAATTGACCTTCATTTAGCATCAACTTTAAAGCAGAAACATTAGTTATATTAGTTAAATTGGATCAATATTAGCTGCAGCGGTCAGAACATTTGCATGCTGTTAACCTTTTTATCCTGTAGATTCTTTAGAATTGTTTACTACTGAATCAGCTGATTTTTTTATGAAGTTAAAAAAAGTTTTTAAAAATTGTTGTTTTTTTAATTTTTTTTCCTATTCTAATGGTCTGTTTCATTGGTAAATGTCTTCATATTGACAAATAAATTCCATTGCATCTTGCTTTTTTTTTTTTATTCATTAGACCAGCATAAACTTTAGAAATCTAAATCTTTTTTTAAACAAGTCTCCTAGCAAACACAGGCAGGAACCTCAGTCAGCAAAATATACATGTTAAACATATAAACACCATAGGAGTAATAAAACATAACTTAAAATACCTCAAAAAGTACAAATAAAAATTAAAAATTGAATATTTGTTAGTGTTACCGCCTGATATTTGATCAGGCCAAGTCCAGCATGCATTTCTTCAGTTGTTTTTCCCCCATTAAAATGATAATTATGGCTCATTCTCTGGCTGCTGCAGGAACCAGGCTGTCGGGAGCAGATAAGGTCAACACACGTCTGATGAAGCAAGGCCAGGAAGGATGGACAGCAGCGCAAGATCAGGATCTCAGACACATTAGACACAAAAGAAAATCCCGCAGCATCAGTTTAACAGGATCAAAAACTCAAGTAACAAAATGGAGACGATAGATGGAGTGACGGACGGAAATGAGCATCAAATCAAGGAAAATCTGCAGATCATTGAGTTACCTTCACATGTGGGGAGGACTTATAAGACACGGAGTAGTGTGCAGCAGAAAAATGCCAAAGCTTTTTAAAGCTTCTCCATCAAAACACATGAAAAAGTCATTCAACCCTTTTCGGGGTTTTAGGCAGCATCAACACAGAATAGGAAATTATTATTACTTAATAAATCCTAAGAAAGAATGGAGAGGAACATCAAGTACTCCCTTTAATGACCACTGAACCTCATCAAATCAGTGCCGGACTGGAGCGCTCAGAAGTCCTCTCAGTTTTTCCAAACAACTTCTAAAAAGAGGAGAGGAAAACATTCAGGACTTTGCCAGACTTCCCAGCAAATCCAGGCCTCAGCAGATCCTGTAACAGTTCAGGAGTCGGCAGAAGGCGTGGAGATCTGAAGATCATGATGGATTAACCCAAAGGGGCGTTGAGATAGGATGGAGGTGTTGCTTTGACCATCAGTCTGACAGCAAACCGTTATGCTGAGAGGGTTTTCTCAGAAGATCTCTGCATCTCCTCTCTGGTTCAGCTCTGGAAATTTGAAGACATTTTTTTTAAAGCATTAGTGTGTCAAATCTTAGAGTTTAAAAAAGGGAACAATCCTTTTCTGTCTGAGCAGCTCTGTCCTGTATGTACAGACTGCTGCCTTCAAGTCTTCAGGAGGAGTCAGTGTTCCACTGAGGACCTGGGGCTCAGCACTGATGCTCGCGGAGCATCTGTGGAGCCCCGAGTGTCTCAGCTGTTCTAGCTGCCCTTCAATCCATTTCTGTAAAGCTCAGCCTCTGCCGAGCTCTGTTTGATTGAAAACCTCAGTTACAATAATCAATGGAGTGAAAACTTCTGAAACACGATCATACATTTAGCCCTGCAGGTTGATCTAATCCAGTTAATTTTGAAGGATTCTAGGTTCTCTGTTTGGGATTTAGCGTTAAAGGCCTGCAAGCTGGTCATTCCTAAACACAGCGGCAACCAGCCACTGCTGTGGGAGGAGCTAATGTAAACTTTGTCAAGCTGGAATGAGACTCGGGGCACTACTGAAATGCTTCAAGTAAGAGAACCAACAGACACTTTGCTTTACTCAAAAATCCACAGTCTGCAGACTTTCTGCGCTTTGCTCCATCCTCGCCTTTTCTGAACAGTTGATCATTTAAGCAAACCGTGCAGAGTCTCACTGCAGCCAACAAGGTGAAGCTGGGTCCGCCTCTGACGTCTTGCTTCTTTTCCGTCTCCTCACTTTGACTGCACTCCCAGTGCAATCTTGAGGTACTCGTAAACCACGTAGCTGATGCTCACAGACGGTATGACCTTCATGAAGTTAGGGGCCAGACCTCGGTAAAGTCCCAGCGCCCCCTCGGTCCGAACAATGTGCCTGAACAGCCCGGTCATGGTCATCTGAGGACTTCCCTCCAGTGAAGCTGAGGAAACAGGACATGCAGATCTGCAGGTGAGCACCTCCAACAAACATCTGATGAAGATCACCGTTACAGTGTGCTCCTCTGTGAAGCTGCACAGCTGATGGAACAGACGTGCATGCATTTCAGGAGCAAATAGTTCAAAACTGACTGGAACATAAAAGAGGAATCATCAAAATGAAACTGAACAGCTTTCAAATAACACGCAGCGCCTGGTTGCAGTGTGTTAATCAGTGTGTAGAAACAATGGCCTTCACTACAAAAACAAAAAATATCACCAAGAATTTTTGTCTAGTATCTTGTAACACTTGATATCAGACAAAACTAGCTTACTACTAAAGTTTTAGTATAGTGCAATGCCTGGTTTTTAAACAATAAATATCTTGTTGAAACATTAAATCTTAGAAACATCTCATTTTAAGATAAATTCCCCAAGAAACTAGTTTTTTTATTTACAATTGACTCATATTCTAGACAAATTTATCTTAAAATGATAGTCTTGTTTTAATTAGTCTAGACATAAGGTTAGTTGGTCTGTTGTAGCACCTAAAAAGGATATTTTTTGGAGAAAAAGTATAGACATATACATATAAATGTACCTACCGTACTTTAATTATGCAAAACTTTGTTAAAACAATTCACAATTATTTAGGACATATTTCCAATGATCAGAACAATGTAATTGGGAGTTTATAGCTGATGTCAAGATTGAATTTTGTCTTAAAGTCCCACTCCAATCATTCATTCATTCATTTATTTTCCAATCCGCTTTATCCCTTTCGGGGTCACAGGGTTGCCGGAGCCTAACCCGGCTACTCATGGGCGAAGGCAGGGTACACCCCTGGACTGGTTGCCAGTTTGTCGCAGGGGCCACAATCACACAGGACACAGGACATGGACGGTGGGAGGAAGCCGGAGTCCCCGGAGAAAACCCACGCATGCACAGGGAAAACATGCAAACTCCACACAGAAAGGTCCCCCAGCCAGGACTTGAACCGGGAACCTTCTTGCTGTGAGGCAGGAGCGCTAACCACTGCGCCACCATGCAGCCCTCCACACTCCAATCATCTTTTGATAATATTTTCAAAGTGTTTTCAGTGGTTGTTTGGTTATGATTATGCCATTTTAAGCCAAAAAAAATCTTTGTTGTCTTCTGGGACATAGTTTCTGCAGAGCAGCAGGAGTTCATTACAAATTCACCTCTGAGTTGTGGGCAGGATCGTTGGTGCAGAGTGAGCCTGCCTTCTTTTCCCGTCATTTTTTTGTTTACATGATCTTCTGCTTGCTTACAGCCCCTCACACCCCCAACCTAACATTTGCGGTGAAACAAAACGGTGAGCAATATCAGAGCTATCCACCCGGATAATTTAGAGCCCGATCCCAGCTCAGACGAGGAAAAAAAGACGTACATGGATCTATTTGTCTACAAGTAAATGCATCAGAATGGAGCAGAGCAGAGAGCTCGTGGCCTGCCGATTGTAGAATTTATGTAACAGCTACAACCTTTTTTCAAACAGCAGCTTTTCCGCTGCTCCTGATTCACAACGATTTGTATAAAGAAAAAGACTCAGAAATGCAGTCTTCATCTGAAAATGTCTGTATATGTCCTCCATCATCAGAAAAATGCTACAAGATAATAAGAAAACACCAAAAACACAATTTTCATTGGAGTGGGACTTTAAAAGAGCAGGACGTCACAACTGTTTTTAAAGAAATCTTACCAAGACAAATTCTACTACTTCTTTTGGGAGATTTTTTCTAACCTGTAACATGGAAAAACATATTGTATTCTATATTTTTTAAATTGTTTTGAGAAGGACATTTTTTACGGTGTGAAGTGAAGCTCTGCAGTGACCCACCTTGTGCCTGCATGCGGGTCCTGACCAGGGCAAGAGGGTAGCTGGCGAGCTGCCCACAGGTGCTGGAGGTGGTGCCACAAGCCAAGAGCACAAACACTCCAGGATCAGCACTGTCTGTGGCAAACCGCTGCAGCCACGAGTTCTTCAGAGTCTAAGGGGGGCAAGAAGTCTTCACTGAATGTTGCTCTACAAGAATTAGTTCTTTTTCTCTCAGTTTTCATTGAGTTGCGTCATTTGACCACATCTCTAACTAGAGGCAATTGGAAATGATGCTATCTGAACACGTAGAAGTTAATTTTATGATGAAACATATTTTTAAAGCGAATAAAGGGATTCCCTTTCCTTAAAATAGCGTTAAAAGCCACAACAAAATGTAAAAACTGACAGCAAATTTTCAAAATAGCATAATAAGTTCAGTGAAACAAGCTTTTATTCCAGTTTTAATCTTAAAAAGCAACATTGTTTCATAACTCTGACTAGAACTGACAGGTCCCTGCTGCTTCCAGCAGAATCATCTGCTCATGAAGTAAAATCCTCAAAGCGAAGCTCCAGCTGACTTGAAGTAGAGATGATACAGTCCAGGAAAATGAAAACCTCTATAGCTTCTTGCGCCCCCTAAAGGGGAAAATTCTCTATTCATCCATCTTTAGAACCCTTATGGGGTCACTGCTTGGCTGCAACAGGACTCACGTCGATGACAAAAGTGACCCATTCTAAAGTAGAACAGTACCACAAACCTCATAGACAGCCAGGTCGATGCCAGCGTACGGGATGATGCCCAGCATGTTGGGGATGTAACCCTTGTAGAAAGCAGCCACACCCTCCTTCTGGATGATATGTTTAGCACAATCCATGATCCCAGAAAACTGGCCGGTCCTTCTGAGGGCTAATCGTGTCTTCAGAACCTGTCAGAACAGGAAATGATGATACTAGCTCCTTTACAAACCGCCTCCAGCAAGATTCACACGAGCTCTTTCTTTTGGTTCTACTAAAACCCAATCATTCCCTGCCTCCTGTTCTAATTTCTGGCATAACTTAACATGAATGGAACAACATTATGATGGAGATGCTCTGCAGGATTTGCAGGAGACAGAGCTCTGGATTCATTCTGCTAGAGTCTGGAGGCGTCTCACCTCCATGGGGTAGATGCTGCTCTGAGCGATGGCGCCGGCCAGCGAGCCCGCCACGAATCTTTCCATTATGCCCAAAGTCTCCTGGTTACTTCCAATGAGCCTTTTAATCTGAAACAAGCCATACGGTTTTAGTTCAAGGTGAACGCAAGAGCAACAAGATGGCGACAGCATCAGCACACCTGTTCATAAGCCATAAACTTGATAGCAGACTCAGGAGCAATTTTGATGACATTGATCCCGTTTCCTCGCCAGAGTGACCTCACGCCACCCTCTCTGATCATCTGACCAAAGCCTCCGACAATCTGCATGCTGTTGCTCCTCGAGGCGTGGACCTGGGTTACAGATAAAAAGTTGCTGAGAGTGTAACGTAACTGGAGTTCAGGTCCCTCAAAAACTTAAGGAAAAATATGTTTTTCTGAGGCTCATTCTCCTAAAAAAAAATCTTATTTTGTGGTTATTTTTGGTCTCACCTGCATTAGCACCTTCAGCCTGTCTAGCGGCGCCGTGCAGGTTCGAGATGCGGCGCCGGCTCCTCCTCCAGCCACGAGATGCCTCCACCACATTCCAGTTTTCTTCTCCTCTGCTGTGAACTCGTCAGGAACGATGATACTCTCGCCAACATCCAGGATCTGTGGAAGAAGCAGACTGCTTTCAGCCAAATGCAGCTCTGGTCCAGTCTCCGATATGAAGCCCAAGCAGCAGTCTCAACTGTTTGAGTAAGAGTGCTGAGGAGCAGTGGACCTCCACTGAAGAGCATGTGTCCACTGATTCTATACAGATTGATGAAATCCAACTTACACATTTCCATCCACGTTAAATAAACCAAACAATAAAATGCGTGTAAAAATTAGTTCAAAACAAATGACATGTGAGAAACTTAAACATGTGAAAGACAATCGTACTGTTGTAAATGAACGCTATGCTGATAGAACAGGACGTCACCATTGACTGTATATGAGAACTGGACTGAGTGACCCCTCCCCCTGGCATTCCAAACAGGAAGTACCTGCTGGCTCCAAGAAGCCAAAATCCTATTAGACTTCATTAGAGAAATACACAAAAGTCTGCACTTCCAACACTTGAAAAATGGGCTACACGAAATCTGTCAATTAAACTTGTCAAATGTTCAAACCTAGGGACATCTGAGGCATCTGATTGGTCAGTTTATAATTTTAATAACTTGCACTACAGAAGAAATATCGTGAAAAAAATGAGGATTATCAAGAACATGTTCAAAAAAGGCATCAGTGCAAGAATGTTTTTTGTGACAAATAGAATGAGTAATAGCTGTTTATTTCTCTCTATAGAAGTCTATGGGATTTTGGCTTCTTGGAGCCAGCAGGTACTTCCTGTTTGGAATTCCAGGGGTAGGGGTCACTCAGTCCAGTTCTCGTATACAGTCAATGGATGTCACTCAGTAACCCCCCTCCCCAGCTTTTAGAGGACAGAAACATGCCCTTCATTCTTTATGCATATAAAAAAAAAACTAACAAAAAAGTTGAAACAAAATCCAATAAGGTATAGACACATATACAATAAATGACTTTTTTCATCAAGTTTAATTCTGTTATTAAGTCTTTTAGCATCTAAAAAGTCAGAGAAGACTGGAGCAGTGCTGCTATGGTGATAAAAATCTGTTGCTTTTTATGTTTTATAAGAAACAGCTGCTTGTAAAACTGTGAAGGGTGAGAAAAGTGGATCGCTGTTTTCGATTCTGTGTGGGTCTCAGTGCTGTAATTGCATTAGTGGGGATAGAAGCTGAGACTGAGATGCAAAGGAAGTTTGATCCAATTAACAAAACCCACTTTGCAGAGCCAAGTGTATGTCGCATAGCACACAGGAGAGTCCCATTTAGTCTGTTGAAAGAATTCCCCTCATTGAGGAAAATACAATAACATGTGGATATGGATTTAAATCTGATTTACCTTCAGCTCTGCTTCTTCTGTCTACAGATCTGTTCTTCATCACACATAAGAGCTTTGTAAAATCACATCACTACACCCATATTAGTTATATCTTTATTATTTTTGCTTTATTGCCGTGTTAAAATGTTAAATTACAGGTGATTAACACAACAGTGACAAACAGTAACCTGTTGAGATTGGGCTCATCCTTGCAAGTACATTAAGGGATCAAACAAAAATTCATCCAAGAGAGAAGCCACTCAAGACCATCTTTTTGAAGAAAAAAAAACTCTAATTTTAGCTGTAGTAGGGCATTCAGACACTCCATCAAATAGACATCTCCTGACAGCTGTGTCTACCTGGCTATAGTTTGTGGGCGGGACCTAAACCAGTTAAGGTCTTTCTTTGAACCAACATCCAATCATTAATCCTCGGGGAGTGAATATTCAGTGTATAAATCCACTTGAACGTAGTAAAAGGACATAAGAAATATCAGAGGATCCATGGAAAGATCCATCCTTAAGATATCATCTATCTTGGGGATCCCAGAAGACGTGTGGTCTCCAAACATGCCACAGTTTTTCCAGCATCTGTCTGCAGTAGTGCTGTTAGACATAAATAATCCCATGGGGGTTCTAAAGAATCACTTTTTTTTTTTTTCTGTCAAACTCCCCCCAGAGTTGATTTCAAATTCCTTTATGACAGTTTCACTTTTCCACATAACAGGACTTTCATCTCAAGCTCCCATTGCCACTTGATATGTATGTATGTTATCTGCTATGTGTGCCATCAATTCTCTGTACATTACAGATGTTAAAGTCTTTGTTGAAACTTGATTTTCCGACAAATTAACAAGATTCAATGTTGCTAAGTTCTCTCCTGATCCTATCCCATTTTGTTATTTTTAGGATGTAAAAATAAGGCTGTGTTCTTGGAAGCTGGGAGGTCTGAGCTCTTTAAATCTAATTTTCTGAAATAATGTCGTTTTCGTTTCAGATTAATTTCTTGTTTGTTTTTTTTAGGTGGAACAAATCCTTTTTTTAAATCCTAATTTTCTGATTCCCAGACAAACTCTCGAGGCTTCTTCTTCTTTTTTTTAATGTTTGAACTTTTTTCAGAGGAGTTTTAACCCACAAGAACCCATACCAATTTTTCCTTAAAATACCATTATGTGGACTATGCCAGAAACCACAGGACACATTTCTGATATTTTTCTGTTACACTGATGTTAACATAGGTTTTTCTGGGTTAAAACTGAGTGTGTTCCAGGGCTCCAGCAGCGTGGAGCAGGTTGCCGTACCGTGGAGTGCCTCCAGTACAGGATGATCTCAGGGATGTTGTCGGCTGGATGCAGGAGATGGTAATCCCGCCATTCGTCCCAGTCAATCGTCATGGTTCCATTTTTATCCATGCTGCAAATGTCAGAAGAGAGTGGAAGTCCGTCAGGAGACACGGCGGCTTTGGAGCACAAGACAGCGCTCACATGCACACACAAGTATTTTCAAGGCCTCATCCTAAAGGTGGGGTGCAGTTGGATGAAGAGGGGCACTTCTTTAGAGCAGTCATGTCCTACAATCAAAACATACGATTTCTTTCTTTTTTTTTTACATTTTGTTTAAATTTCAAAAGCAGCCAAAAAAAAGAAATCTTAGCAAGCAGAAGGCTTCAGGCGCGGCATCAGTTACCGGCAGGAGCTGAATAAGCAGACGCTGCTACTTACGACAGAACAGGGGCCCAGATTTGGCCCTTCCTGATTCTGAGACCAGACAGTGAAAAGGGGGACAGACAGACAGAAATTAGGGACAAAACTGACACTAATGACACCAATGTGTGAACACGATTATAAAATCCTAACATGGGAAGCCTGAGAGAAGCAAACAAAACGGCTGTAAACAGACATCAGGTCAAAATTAGGAGGAGTTCAGATACAGGAGGAGCTAAACAGAAATGGTGGAGCTAAATTCCAAGAAATTAAATTAAAGCGGCTTTGATTGTAGATGTTCAAATTTGTCTGGAACGCTGCAGTAATAAAACATTAAAGCTGTCAGCTGATGGAAACTAAACACAAACAAATACATGCATCTGATTACTTCCTAATCAGATAAAACAAACAGAAATAGATTAACAAAAACAAAAATAAATAAATTAAACTATTTCTTAAATGATTTTAGACTTTTTGTGTCAAAGAAAATCAAACTGAAGCCACAGATCTTTGGCTGATAGACATGCTGGACAAGTTAATTGAATTAAAAAAATGCACCAATCCCCCATTTACTTGGAGCAAAGTGCAAGGTATTAGTGCTCCCCCTTGAGTGCAATCTGAACACTGCAGGATGCACAGTGTCATTTCATGTCGTGAAAAGTCAGAAATGTGTCTCAGTCCCGTATGCTGCAGCAACTCTCCAAATGTGATGGATAAATGCAAAAACGGCTGCTTTTTTAAAATCTGTTCTAAACATCACAACCTTAGGACAAAAAACAAGTAAATTCATCTTTAACAGAAATGTACAAACCACTAATGACAAATGCAAAGGTAAACCGGCGCTCTGCTTCAACCACAGCATGTTTACGAAACCCAATATCTAGACTCACTTTGAACTCAGCAGAATTTATGCCCAGCTTTGATTTTTTTTTGTCACTGTTCATATTCTGATCAGAGCTCTTCAGTGTTTCCAGTGGTCTCATTAAAGATGTCATTTTCTGGACATAGTTTGTGCAGAGCGGCAGGAGTTCAGGAGAAATTCACCTCTGAGTTGTAGGAGGGGCCGTTGGTGCGGAGCAACCTAACCCCCCTTCCTGTTTCTGAGAGCTCTCTGTTTACATGCTCTCCCACTAGCTTAAAGCCCCTCTCACCCCCAACCTAACATTACTGATTCAACAAAAATGGTGAGCGATATTGGAGCTATCCAGCCCTACAGTTTTGATCCACATTCCAGCCCAGGCGAGGGAAACAAAGACATACACGGGTCTATTTGTCTGCAAGTGGATGCATCAGAATGGAGCGGAGCTTGTGGCCCACCCGGCGTATTTTCTACATCACAAACACAAACAGCCTTTTTTATCTGCTCCTGATTTCCCACAATTTGAATAAAGAACTAGTAATAATAATAGTTATTTTTTCTGCTCTTTTCCAGACGCTCAAAGTGCTTACAACGTGAATCCATTATTCATTCATTCCTCATTCATATTTTGTGATGGCAAGCTACTGATGCAGTCACAGGGCAGACTGACAGAGTCGTGACTACGAGTGCGCGCCTACGGCCCCTCTAACCATCACCAGGACATTCATACACCAATGGAGCTACACTGGAGCCAGGGAGGGAGCCGTGCCCTTGAACACAACAACGGTTGACAGGGGGGAGTAGGAATCGAGCCACCGACCCTTGGATAACTGGCCAATCTAATCAATCACCTCAGCCACTGCTGCCCTTCACAAATGCAATTTTAAGCCTAATTTTCCTTAGAAATCCCACAAAGAAATGTTATCATCTCACGTGCATTTTCATTCATTTGTGACATCCCCGTTCAGTTCTTTAAGTTTCTGACAAAAAGAAACTAAAAGAACTGAAAGCTAAAAGAAATGGTGCATTTTTAATATAGGACGAGAAAATACTGAAATCCTGCAGCAAAGATATTTCATAAAAACAATACCAAAAATCTTTAAAACATAAAAAATGCATCATTTTTGATTGATGCTAAAATTACTGGTAGGTGACTTGTGGAAATGATGAGTTACAATCAGGAAAACCAGAAAGAAAGAGGAAAACCGACTTCTACAATACAGCAAATGCATATGAATGATTTGAAAATAAAGTGAAGATAAATCTGAGGAATCCTGGAAGTTTCCACTGAGCTGAGCTGCAGTTACTGAACAAAAACTTTCCTAAACAAATATTTTCAGACTCTCAGCCTCAAAAAAGTGGGAAGATTTTTAGGATTAGATTAGGAATTGTGATGAATCAAATACACGTTAATTTAAGCTGACGAAAACTTTTATTTTGAAACATTCCCTTAAGAAAATACCTCACCTCCTGAGGATCTGCTCGGCCTGTTCCTCAGAAATATTCACTCCCAGGTCACGCAGCGACTGCATGATCTCTTGTGAGTCAATGTGGCCTGCAATGGATAGATTGATTAGTTCTTTAATCAGTTTAAAAAATCTTCTAGCTTTGTTTACAAAGTCTCTTCATTGCAAATGCAAGACTTGGAGAAACAGGAAAACAGGACTTTCATCAGATCTGTGCTGCTGCAGAAAAGAGGACACAAAGTCCAGAAACACACAACGCAGGCAGGAATCCATGCACATCACATGAGGAAACACACACCAACAGATAGGAATAGAAGAAGACAGCAACACCAACAAGTGACTAATCCATCCATTTGTAAACCCACCAAATCCTGTTTGGTGTCATGGGGTCGTGGAGCCTATCCCAGCTACTGTACATCCTGGACAGGTCACACACTTATATACACAGTAGCACCTTGGGGGAATTTTAGTATCCAATTCACCGATGAATCATGTTTTTGGACTGTGGGAGGAAACCAGAGTGCCTGGAAAAGGCCTACTCATGCATGAGGAGAACATCCAAGTTCCACACTGAAAGAACCGAGCCGGGAGCTGAACCAGGAATTGTTCCCTGTGAGGTGAAGAGTGTTAACCACTGCACCACCATGCAGCTTAACAATTGACTAATCCACACTAAACACATCAGCGGCCAGCTTCCACGATCAAGGTGCAAAGAAATCCTGAGGCTGAAAGGGTTAGTGTGAGGTAAATTCAGGACAGCTCCTCGTCTGGGTTTGTTCGGATCAGAGCACTTCAGCAGGATGACTCAGGACACAAGGCAAGCTTATTTGTGTAGCACATTTTGTGTACAAAGACAATTCAAAGTGTTTTCCAAAAAACATTAAAATCAACATTTAAAATAAATATTATTGAAATAAAGATTTTTTTTAAAAGTAATCTTAAAGTAACAAAATACAAATGAATCAAATGCAGCTGAGAACAGGTGGGCCTTTAACCTGGATTGGAACCTTTAACCTGGATAAACTGAGTGTTTCAGCTGATCTGAGGCTTTCTAGAAGTCTGTTCCAGATCTGTGGAGCATAGAAGCTAACTGCAGCTTCTCGATGTTTGGTTTGGACTCTAGGAACTGAGAAAAGACCGGATCCAGATGACCAGAGAGGTGTGGTTGGTGCTTGATAAGGAGGTCAGTAACAGAACTTTAAAGTCTATCCTCTGGCAGACAGTGTAAAGTCCTCAGAACTGGACTGATTGGGTCTATTTGTTTGTCTTTGGGAGAACCTGAGCAGCACAATTCTAAATAAACTGCTGTTTCCTTCTTGGTCGTCCTGTAAGAACACTGTTACAGTAGTCAACTCAACTCAGTTTGTCCAGGTCCTGCTTGACATCAGATCCTTAATCCTTGAAATATTTTTAAGATGACTGTAGGCTGACTAATGTAATGAGGTGACATGTTGCTCAGGACGTTATTGTATTTTTGCAGTTACCTTCTAGTATGACAGAACACACAGGACTTCTACTTAAAGGAGGCAAAATGTATCTTCCATGACTGCTGATTGACTGTTGATGAAGGTCAAGGTCCCTTACCATCGTTCTTTTTGTCCAGAGTCATAAAGACCAGGCGGAGCTTCTTCTCATGGTCTCTGAGGTAATGAACAAACTCCTCAAAGTCCAGCTGTCCATCCAGGTCTTTGTCTCCTGCTTTTACAATTTTCTGATAGAAATCAACAGACAAGAAGAAATACTTAAATGAGAGGCTTTAAGAGAATTCAAACTGAAAAGTCATCATTAATGTCTACCAATTGAAAGGGACATTTTGGGCTGTGTCTTTCGGTTATGGGTAAAGAGTCCAGAACTGAAGCTCTCTCAGGTCTGTTACATTAACCAGACTTGGTGATGGGACCTGAGAGCCCAAGATTAATCCACCAGAGTTAATGGAGGTCTGTGTTTTTCCCAAGGCTGAGTTTATTAAAAAAAAAACTGATACTGAATCAATAGTTATAAAATCAATACTGAAACACTGAATTCATGAATAAACTTTTATTTAACCTTCTTTCATTTATTGTAAGGGTTTTCAGACAAAAACTTGCCTTCATTCAGTTTTTAAATGTAAAAATTCATGACATTTCTAAAGAAAGTTTGACCTTTATGGAGTTCAGATCAACAGTTAAGTGAAAAGTGTTTCTCATCATCAAACACTGGATTTAAACGGACATTTGAAAGTTAAACTCAAATGAAATCAGATTGCATCACATTCATTTGTGATTCTGTGAACTTAAATCACAATTCACTATTTTGTAGAGCACCCATTTGCTATTCAACGAAGCTTCACTGGTTTTAGTAGATGGTTAACAAACTACTAAACTGATATGTAAAGCATGAGTTAATATATTAGTTAGGTATTAGTTATTAGGTTATGTATGTTTTTAGGATGTTATTTTCTTCCACCTTCACTAACAGTTAATAAATGAGGAGAAGTTGCAACTTTAAAATGACATCCAAGTAACAAAAATAAACTATTCATTAATACTTAAGTCATTAATAAGTAATTTTCTAACAGCTTGTTCGTGATCTATTCATGAACAGGAACATCTATAAATGATTAACATATAATTAAGTCATTAATAACTCGATAAAAGTTTGACAGTCATCTATTGTCTATCTACAAGGCACATTTATAAATTCTTAACTGTTAACTGTGTTTTTAACACTTTATAACTCATAAACTAACAGTTTATCAATCTTTTATTATTTAGCCATAACACATTTATTAAGTGTTACCAATCCAGCTGTTTCTCCAAAGCCTCACAGAGAACAGTTTAGATCTACAGTGGAATCCCTGAAGCCTCCACCTTTAATGGCATTAGGTTTCATCTCTACATTACTGCTATTTATGGAACAGCATATTTGTTTTCTGGTTTATCTTTTCTTTCATTGTCTTTTAAATTATTTTTTTCATGAAAACTTGATGCTCAGGTACTTTTCTATGTAACTAAGACAACAAAAATGTTGTTTTTACATTAAAGACATGCTAAAACTTTAGAGGCTGGCCGTCTGTCAGATGTGTTGATCTATGCATTAGGTCTTCTTTACATTCTATGTAAGCATTGCTGCATTTTGAACTTGTTTTTCTCTCCTCGAAGCAAACAATCCAGTTTTTTTTTCTGACAGATGAGTAGCTGATCATCGTTCTTGATGAGTTCTTTATGTTTTTTGTGTTTTTATTTAAACTTCACCGTAGTGTTCTTGGAAAGTTGCTGCTTTTTTTCATGATTTTCAGTCCAGCAATTGTACCTGAGCAGCTTTGAGGGGCTCAAAACCCCCTTTTTTTTCTCCTTACACCAGTCAGTCTTTAGTGGCTCCAGAAGAACAAAATGTCTCTGAAGTAAAAGAGTAAAAACTGACAGAGAAGTCTTGTGTTGGAAGGAGAAGGTTAGAACCAAGGACTGCTGTACTACTTTGTACTAAAATGAGGCATAACACCAAAAACCAAGTGGTCTGTACAGGATGTCCCCATCCTCCTGCTGGTCTTTATCTTCACATCGTATCCTACCTGCTGTAGATCAGTAGGTGCTGCCACCATGATTACAACTGTGGACTTCTTTGGCAGAACATTCTTACTGATTGCTTCCTCGCTTCCAGGAGAGCATGATGGTTTTTCCTGGAGACCAGTCTGCAGCTGTCTGCAGTTTTCAGCTGCTTCCTCCTCTGCTGACTGCTCCTCAGCGGGCTCAGACTGAGCTCTGCCAAAAAGTCTATGAAAGAGGACAGCTGGGAAGTCCTGCACCCTCATTATGCTCACTGTCCACGTGTCTGCTGATGTTAAAGAGCTGCACCGGTGTCACAACTGTGGACCGCCAACAAATAGAAACTCAGTGCTGCTCTTCAGATAAATGCCATTCTCTTTCTGCAACTTTTTCAGAAAAAGATGTCCAGATCAACAGAGATCCACCACGCTAAAGTAAAAAAAAAAAGTAGAGAAGTCATTGCATGTCCATTTACAAAATAAAGATTTGGATAAATAAGCAGGATTCCACAGTCTCCTGCTTTCAGCATCAGCAGACAGGAAAGTGCAGCACAGAGGTCCTCCAGAAAGCTGCATCCTCACTGCAGCCCAGACCAGCCAATCACCACAGCCCACACTGGCAAGTCTGACTGCTGAGCGAGGGAAGCTCGCCAATAGGAGCCAGAGGAGAAGCGTGGAAACGGACTGATGCTCAAGTCTGTCAGTAGGAAATGTGGAGATTGGGTGAAATGCAGGTCTACACTTCCTCTTCCTCCTTCTTAGGAGCAAATCTGCTGAGTGTTGCCTCTCTTGCTAAACTCCGGCTTGTTTTATTCACTCTGACAGCCTCCCTCCAGCTCTCCTGCAGTTCACCGTGATGCCAGCACAGTGACACAGCAAAACACTCCAGCTGCCTTTTTCCAGACAAATGAGCTGCTATTACAAGTACATGCAAACTCAGCTGTGTACCACCAAAGTCTGCGTTACAGCAGAAAAACCACCACTGCTCATCCTCACTGTGGTTCTAAACCTACACTATAATGAATAGAAACAACAAACCACACTTTTTAAAGCAGAAATGAATAATGGCTTTTGGCATGTCTGTAATCGTCAACAATGCAAAAATAAGGCCCGCTTATAAAAGTGTTCTGGAATTGCAGAAATCTGCACTGCATTGCTTCAAAACAAGAAAACAGAAAGAATGAGCTTTTTACAAAACATATAAAAGCTATTAGTAATTTATTTCTTATAACGGCCCAAATACATTTCTCAAATTAAAAATGTTTTCTTTATTTGGTACCTATACACAATTTGAGATTTGATTGTATAAGAGAACTGGACTGAGTGAGTGTGACATCACCCATAGAAAATGGGTTACTTCCAGCTCCGACACAATGAAGTCAATTCAGTCGCCTTTTTTTTTGCGATATGTTCACTGACATGTTGAAGCCAGATGACGTCAGTCAGCAGTGATTGGTCCTGTTCAGTCTAAGTAAACATTTCTTTGGCAACCACTCTCACCAATCAGGAGTAAGCTTGCTGGGAGGCCACACCCCTACCACTCAAGCCAAACATTTGGAAAGCTTAACGTAGGATTGTCGACTTTTATTGAGAAATCTGATTGGTCCTTTAAAACTTGAACAACTTGCAATAAAGAAAAAATATCATGAAAAATGACATTTTTAAAAAAGGTAGCAGAGAATGATTGAAGAATGATTATTCTGACAAATACAATGACTGAGTAATACATGTTTATGTCTCTGTAGAAGTCTATGGGATTTTGGCTTCTCGGAGCCAGAAAGTACTTCCTGTTTGGAACACCAGAGAGGAAGAGTCACTCAGTGCAATTCTCATATAATTTTTTTTATTTTTGATTTGAATCAAATATGTTCAATTAATTCAGAGGGTGTGAAGTCATGAAGACTTCCTTTGTGAGTTCACATGCCTTCCATCCTCTAAAGGTAGTGAACTAAATCCGATCGTAGATACGGGCTGCAATAATAAACCATTCCCTGGAGCTTCCCTGTGGGATGGAGTTTGAGCTTAGTTGTCCTGAGGGAGCTGTAAGTGGAGCTGTTGCTCCTCAACACTAAGAAAAACCAGCTGAGGAGGTTATAACCTGAAAAACTCCCTAACCACCTAAGACTGAAATGAGGAGGGAGTCTGCAGCAAATCCCTGACGTGAGGCAGACATTGTACCAGTGGGCCCACCTACAAACACATTCCAGACAGCTGAAGGAGGTTGTGGATATTTCAGTCTGGAGGTTTGCTTCAATTTCTGTTCCCTCGTTCCAAACCTCAATAAGAACAATCTGATTTATTTAAATCTTTAAAGCAGTTTCATCACAATATAAACAAAGCTGAGAAAACGTGGTTTTTGTCAATGTTCGTGTCTCAACCATAACACTGTTTCACTCAAACTAAAAACACTCCAAAACACATTCCTTCAGCAGATTCCATTAACACTGGATGCCTTTGTAAGGAGGCAAACTTTCTAGAGGTTCTGATCCTTTTTCTGTTCATAATTTCTGTTCACTGCAGCAGTTTGTAAGAGGAACTCCTCTGCAGCACAAGTAGATTTATTAGCATAAGCTTTTTATTTTTATTTTTTAAGACGTTTTTATATTTTTTGTTTTTCATTTATAGAATTGTTTTCCAGAAAAAAGTAATGAGGATTTAAAGAAATGTTTGTTTTTACAAGTCATTTAAATAATGCCATGTTTAATTGATTTGTAACAAATAAATGTAATATATTTTAATTTAATGTAACTAAAGTAATAGAGTAGAGGCTGTACACGCTAATTAAAAGTGCTTCAGTACAGAACATTTTTTGAAGAAAAGCTCAAAGAAAAGACACATTTTGATTTTGTCTGAATGAAATACAAATGAAAAACAACTGGTTTAAAACCTTGTGAGACAAAGAGATTTTGATATAAGTTCCATCATAGCTTTACACTGAATCTACCAGGAATTTACACAAATAAAAACCTTCCTTTGAAACATTTTGTCACAAACGGGCAGACGGCGGGTTGCAGCAGGTTTTTTAATTTAGACAAAAACCAAGCCCTGCTAAAAGTCCACAAAGCTAAATCAGAGTCAGACAGGCAGTGGTCAATCACGAGCATGGGATATCTCAAGAAGAGACTAGAGATGTCAGAGTCCAGGCAAGGGTCAGGGCAGGAGGCAGGCAATCAGAGAATAAGCAGGGTCAGAAACAGAAGATCGTGTCCAGATAGAGACGCTCGGTAATGCAGGCAGTGTTCCACAAAACAACACTTCACACTGAGTGATGCCCTGTGCAGTGCTTAAGTACCATGTGGGTGATGGGGAAGGGTTTTCATAACCAAAAGAGAAGCAGAAAATCTTTATAGTTTGGAGATTTTTTCCATCTTCTGTCACAATAAATGTTAGAACGGCTACAATGACACTCTCCATCAGTAGAAACAAACAAAATAAAAATGCTTTAATACAAATATCCTATATCTTTACTGTTTTGCTAAATCTGTGAGAAGCCAAAGCACAGGTTTAATCTTGAATCCTGGATACTGACTCCTGATTCTGAGTCAATCCTCTTAAAAGCTGTAATTACATGTTGGCACAGCAAAGAACCACAATAACACTGATATGTGTGCAGCTGGAGCTATCATTTGGCAGCTACACTTCACCTTTCCCATTTCTATCTGGACCACTCTTTCAGCTTGAATAGAGTGTGAATTAAAATGAGTTGCCTGATCTAACTTCAACATGTTTGACTGTTTAAAGCCATCAGAAGATTAAACCACTGAAAACTTAGCCTGAAAAACAACCTGAGCTGAACATAAAAAGTGTGAAAACAACCACGCATTGTTCGAATTATTCAGCGCTATTCAGGGTCTGTTAAACAGCTATGAAAAAGCTGTTAAACAGACATAACTAATAGATTGTTGTCTGTCGATGAAATGCAAGTATTAATCGAATCGAATCGAATCGAATAGAATAGAATAGAATTTTATTCATCACATAAAGAGAAATTCACCCAATATTGAAATTGTTTTTGGTCATATTCTAAATTTAGGCAAAATCTTTCTCTGATCATCTTCTGATCTATTGTAAAATTGTTCCCAATAGTCTTTTAACTATGGTTATGGTGTTTTTAGACAAAATACAAAAACCTGTGGTTTTCTAGGATACAGTTACTGCAGAGCAGTAGGAGTTCATTAGAAATGTACCTCCAAGCTGTGGGTGGGACTTCTTGTGAGTAGCAATCCCACTCCTTTTTCCTTCCCTGTTGCTGAGAGTTCTCTGTTTACACACTCTCCCACTCATAGGCCCTCACAGCCCCAACCTAACATTACCAGTGCAACAAAAATGGCAAACAATATTGGAGCGAGATCTCGGACGAGGAAAATGAAGGCGTACATGGATGCATCACGGGGAGTTGGTGCCCCGCCCATCGTAGTTTCTACATCACAAAGAGAGGTGTGTATTGGCAAGTATTTCACGATATGATACATATCGCAATATATCCCAAGACTGTACCAAAACAATGCCCCCCTCCTTATAAGAGAATGAAACTCTTATTTGTCTTTTATTGATATAAAATGGTAAAATTCATTTATTCAATGCTCACACTGTTACTGCAGCTGTGTCTCATACACAAGTTCCTTTTATCCAAGCAAATTTAATGTTTTTTTTTTGTTTTTTTTTGTAAATAAGGAATATTTAATCTTAAAGGAAATAGTCAATATTGTCTGATTTTCACAACAAAATATTTTTCAGTATTAAAATATAGAATGAATGTGCCTTAACCAATACAAATACAACATTTTTCAAAACTTGTTTTTTATTCTCCTCTTCTCCTAATTGACATTATTTGAATGAGGAAATAAGATACTAATGTGTTAAACATTGCTGTTTCTTTCTCTTAGCTAACAAAAATCATGCTTACAAAATTATTTTGTTTGAAAGTGTTGGTTAATTAGGTTTGCTCTAATTTGAATTAATCTGTCCATCCTTTTCCCCCTTTCTAAAACCTTCAGAGCCTCTTTTTTCTGTGTTTTAAAAATATCTTTAAAACAACAGAGGATCCTAAATCAGTTTTTTTTATCTTTCTGTTTGGCAGCGACCACCACACAGTGTTCTCAGCAGTTTGGAGGAACATTTCCCTGATGCTGATGACTTCTTGGTGGTACGTGTGGAAGTGCACGGAGCTGCTGCCATGTGATTGGCTGACGGGGTGGCTACGTCACCTCGCACGCGAGCAGAGGCAGCAGATAAAGGTGGTCAGAGAGCGAGGCGGGTGAAGTGATGCCGCGGGACAAAAGCAGGGGAGTGAGTGAGTGAGTGGGGAAGGTGCTGCGGCTCACCATAAGGTCGTGCTCGCTGCGGTGCACTCCCAGCTTCTTCAGCCCGATGGTCAGGTCGTTCACACAGATCCCTCCATCACCGTTCACGTCCAGGATCTGGAACAGAACCTTCATTCTGTGCTCCTGTTCCGACACGCCACACGAGGCACACGACTGCGGAGAGTGGCTGCCAGAGGGGTGACAGTCTGCGGCTGACCGGGAGGCTGCAGAGGGGTCCTCCGCATGGCCGCAGCCTCCGCCCGGGTCCGCGCCCGGATGCCTCTCCGCCGACCGGCAGTGGCAGAACACGTCGCTGCGCAAGCGGGGCATCAGGGAGCCCTGCTGACGCATCCTCAATGCTCAGCAACACAGGCTGGACAGAAACACGCGACCCGCACCGAGAAAAACCGAGCACAGCAAAATCCACGTCACTTCTGAGCCCCAAAAAAACGCCAAGCAGGAAGGTTTGCTCCTAAAGCATCGCTGATGTCGCCTGATCCGGTCAGTTTTCAATAACGCAAGTCAGTCTGGATTGTTGGCATTTTCGGAATCACCTCGATAGCGATCAGACGAGCCGCCGCTGACGAGATTTCCTTTCGTGACAGAACAAAGATCATCCGACAGAACCGAACTCCACTCTAAACGGGATTCACGCAAAACTTCGGCCCGGCTCGCGACGCATACTCCAGGGTTTATTCTCCTCTTCTGCCGGCTGTTTATTCTGACGCCGACATGCCGTTAAATTTACCTCGGAGTTCTCAAAGGGTATCGCGAGACTTTAGAAATGACAGTCACGTGCTGTGGCAGATTACACGCGCAGCACGTCCACACCTTCTCCTAACATGTTGTTGTTTTTCCTGCTAGTAAAAACGACCAAAAATTACAACAACAAAAAAAAATACCATTACATGTTTATATATCAATAAATAAGCACAGTATATATATACTATATATATACACACACATCCATAAGAAACAAACTTTGTGGTTCTGCACTTTAAATGGTCCACGTGAATACTCTACTCTGATTGGCTGCTGGGTGTTCTGGAAGAAGTTCCAGTCACAATGTTCCATATGTGCAGGCTTCTTCAAAACAAACTTTCTGCTTCATCTTCTGGACAAAAACAAGCGGTAAGAGGTGAACTTTCTTTCTTAACTGATGCTATATTTAATCTACTGTGATGATCAGCACATATATCGCTTTCCTTTACCTTTACAGTTGAGGTCTGCCGACCTGGCGACGCATTGTTACAGTGACAGCGGGCCGCATTATGTATCAAATAGTCCGCCTTTAGTGAAAAAGCGATCTAAACCTGAAAAAAAAAAAACAAGAATAAAGTGCAAAAATTAATTGAATATTTATTTCTTTTGTGAGTTAGTATTCGGTGGCGCAGTGGTTAGCGCTCCTGCCTCACAGCAAGAAGGTTCCCGGTTCAAGTCCTGGCTGGGGGACCTTTCTGTGTGGAGTTTGTATGTTCTCCTTGTGCATGCGTGGGTTTTCTCCGGGGACTCCGGCTTCCTCCCACCGTCCAAAAACATGCTTCATAGGTTAATTGGTTACTAGGTGTTAATTGGTTACTAGGTGTTAATTGGTTACTCTTAATTGTCCCTAGGTGTGACTGTGAGTGTGCATGGGTGTGTGATTGTGGCCCCTGCGACAGACTGGCGACCAGTCCAGGGGTGTCCCCTGCCTTCGCCCATGAGTAGCCAGGTTAGGCTCCGGCAACCCCGTGACCCCGAAAGGGATAAAGCGGATGAATGAATGATGTTAGTATACTATAAGCGGGATTGTGACTGACAATTATGTAGTGACAAGTATGTGTAGAATTTGATGCACGCCGCGAAAGCCTGAACCACTGTAAGACAGTTGCTTTGTTTTCTTTTAAAGGAAAATTATTGTACTCTGAAATCTGATTCTCTTTACATTGTGTAATCTTAAACCAGACAAAGGGTCAGCTATGGGGTAAGATAGTCAGCTTTCACGTCCGGTCTGACAGCCATTAACTCCATCAATTTGCTTAGCTGGCTTCTTTTGTCTTAGACATCAGAAGAGAAGTGTTTCTTTTTGTCCTCTTTTTTTCTCATTTTCTAAGAAGTATAATTTGGGCCACTAAAATGAGAACAGAAGTCACAGTTAAAAAAAATGTCCAAAACTTCAAACAAACAAAAACAAAATTTTCTTTATAACTTAAGAAAATCTTATTTCAAAACTGTGACTTTTGTTCTCATTTTAATGGCAGAAATATTAATTGATAAAATATTACATCCTAGTTTACTTCTTTACCTAATATTGTAAAAGTGACCATTACAGAAGCAGATTAATAAAAAAAGAAAAGAGCAATTTCAGTACGGTTTTTAGTAATATAGGCTATAAACAGTGATATGCAAGTTACTTTGAAACCATAAGGAATTTGAGATTGTTTAAAAGCAATCCCTCACTCTACAATACTACTGAATTGTAATGGATACCATGACTATTTGATAACATTCAACTTAGTTTTTTGGCAAAACCTGCAGTAGCAGAGCCCAAAGTGTCAAATGTAGATTGGAGGAAGTGATATGGCTTTAAAGTGACTACTAGGGTTGAGATCTGGTGACTGTGGAGGTCATTCGAGTCAAGTGAACTCCATCATGTTCAAGAAACCATTCTGAGATTATTCCAGTTTTGTGACATGGCGCCTTGTCCTGCTGGAAGTAGCATCAGAAGATGGTACTCTGCAGCCTAAACCTTTGATACAAGGCAGGATGGATCCTTGCTTTCATGGTGTTGATGCCAAATTCTGATCCTAACATCCGAATGTTAAGGAGAAATGGAGACTCATCAGACCAGACAACGATTTTCCAATCTTCTATTTATCCTTTGGGGGTGATCCTGTGTGAATTGTAGCCTAAGTTTCATGTTCTCAGCTGACAGTAGTGGTACCCGGTGTGTTCTCTTGCTGCTGTAGACCATCCACTTTAGCAAAAGAGAACACAGAGAATCAGAGACCTGTGTGCTAAAACAATGAATAATGCAAATGTAAAAATACCCCACTTACTACAACAGGACATAAAGCTAATCACTGTGGAAAAAACACTGGACAAAAAAACATTTATTAGGAGCAAAAAAAAAAAAAAAATCGAAATGAAGTTTTGAGTCTGAAGCCTAACAGGAAGTTCAACTCTTGAATCTAACTTGAAACAAACCCTAAAGTTAGTTCAAATAAACAAGTTACTTAACATGTAATGAGAATATATTACTAAAAAATAAATCATTATTTATATTACTAAGTCATAGCAAATAGATTACTTTTGTAATGAGTTACTCCCCCGCACATCACACATTGAATAACTTGTTTATAACAGACTGACCCTCCAAAATGTAACTGTTCAAGTCTTTTGGTAATAACTGATCAAAAATAGTTTACGTAAGGCTTTAGAACATGTATTTTCCATTTACTTTATGTACAGAGTCATATTTTCTGATCAAAGACCTAAACACTATTATTTTTGCGTTCCTGTTGTTTTCCACAGAGGGAACAGCTGACCTGTTGATGCAGTAAACAGGTGGAGTAAGTTTCTGGTTTCCTTTTAAAGTAAACAGCCTCGATATACCAGGATGGACTAATCTGACTGAAATGGTGTTGATCACCAACTGGGCTTCATGAAAAGTAAACTAAACCAGCAGTAATCATCATTACTCCATTTGCCTCTCACCAAAATGTGAAATACCTTGCAGTACATCAACATCAACACATCTTTTCCAGATTAGATGAATACATTGCTAACAGCAAGTCTTCACAGCAGCAATTGATCAGATATGTGAGGAAAAATTTGAAGTTTTATTTTAATAAACGTAGTCCTGACTTCAAAGATTTTGTGTTTATTCAGGTTTTCCATGTGTAACACTGACATGTCTTTTTCAAAAACATGATGACATAACAGGTGTGTATAAAAACCAATGAAAATAAGAAGACTGCATCACTACACTGCAAGGCCAGATTTTGTCCGGATATTTACATGGAAATCTATGTTCATGTTTGTTCAAGTGTGTGAATAATGCAGTGGGAACTTCTTGTATTCCCTCTCGCTACTGAACTCAAATGTGGGCAAAACAGGAATAACAAATTTTCTCCACCAAATGGTGACGATAGCATGAAATGTTCAACTGGAGGAAGATCGTGGAGGAGCTTTAACTTGTGACCAGTGCCAGAGTCGCATTGACACATAAATCTGACCCGATAATTTGAGGCTTCTGACATTTGTGTAGTGTGACGGATCGCAGAGATGAGCCACAGCCGGTACAGAAACAACCACATCATTCTACAGTCACATGCTACCCAGAAAGGCACTAAGCTCCATGTTGCCTTGGTGACGTGGCTTGCAATATTACAGTACTTCAGTGGCTGGACGACTAAAGTGCTATAAAAAGACAAGAACACTTAAACAGCTTTATTACAGAAACCCCCTTACGGAAAAGATTGTGACAATTTTTAGATACTTTTAACTCTTTAATTTCAAAAAGTAAGAAAACTTTCAAAGTACTCGTTGCTGTTTTGTCATACAGCAGATGAATGACTTTAGCAGGACGTTACAACAGTATGTCCAAGCACTGGTAAGCTGTACTTAGACAATAATCACGTTTGCTCTAAATCCTCATTAAACCGCATTAATAATAACTACAATTAAAACAGAAATGTTATAGCTAAAATAATGTGTACCAAATGGCCCTGGAATGAATAACTAGTGTAATGTGTTTTTTGTGTGTGACATCCTATCAAGCCAATAGATATGAGAATATAAGCTGCTGCAGTGGCTGCTGAGCTACAAACGAGTCCTAGTGTGCAGAGGAATGTCAGGGGTTTCCAGCAGAAGAAGATGGAAGCTGCTGTCGTGTATGTCTAGGATACTGGAAGATAAGAGTGGAATTTGCTAAACACATCATTGATGGTTTAGGAGGGAGAGGAAACTCCAGGGCTGCTTGGATCCTGAAGCACCTTCTGGTTTCCTGCTACCAGGAGGGGGCAGTGTTGGCCAGCCGTCTCATGCGTCTACATATTAACAAAAAAAAAACAAATTTACTCCTATGCAATAACTGCAAAAATGGTCAGCTATTTGTAATATTTAGAAACAGTCATTAAGTTAAAGCCCCACTCTGATGAAAATTGTGTTTCAAACATGTTTATGTGGCATTTTTCTGATGATGGAGGAAAGACATAAAGAAAATTAATCTTAAAGTTGCATTTTTTAGTACTTGTGGAAATGCTTTGAAAGTAGATCAAAAGATGATTGAGTGGGACTCATTTCATCCATGTCATAGTAATTTCAGTTTTGGATTAAAACGGCATAATCATAGGGTGTATTCAGACAAGAAAAGTCAGTTGGTCCGGACTGAGTCTGCTTAATTTGGACCGAATCAAGTCCTGAACCTTGCACTTTCTCTGTATTCAGACTGCATTCAAACAGTCTGGCATTTCTGTTTCAAACCAAAGCCTGTAAACAAAACTACGTGACTAAAGATCTCTTCACTCATTGGCCAGGAATTATCAGGGTTCGGCTGGGTGTAGTTAGACAGAAGATTTGTTCTGGGTTATCAGGGAAAACGAAGTGTTGTTGACTTTAAGTGAACCAAGTGTCCAGTCTGAATATACCCCTTAATGAAAAGACCACTGGGATTGCTTTAAAATCTCACTCCAACTCTATTTTTATCTTTTGTAAATTGTCAGGAAATCATCAGAGATTTTCATTCGAGTTGTGGGCGGGACTGTTGGTGCAGAAGTTAGCTCAGCTAATTTTCCCATCAGCCCTTTGTTTACACACTTTCCCGCTAGCTTATAGCACTTCATAATAACCCCAGGCTAGCATTAGCATAGCAAAAACATGGCGAGCAATTTGGGAGCTTTCCAGACGAACAGTTTCCAGCTCAGACAAGGAAAACAAAGACATACATGGATCCATTTGCCTATACGTGGATGCATCAGAATTAAAACAGAAGGGAGACTTTGCCCACGTCAGTTGCTGCGCCACAAATCTGAGCTTTTACAAACAATCTGTGTTTATCTGCTCCTGATCCAATGCGATTTAAATAAAGAAATATTCAAAAACGCAGTTTTAATCTAAAACTACTTCATATTTACCCTACATCACGAGAAAAATGCTACAACAACATGTAAAAAACACCAAAAACACAATTTTCATTGGAGTAGGTCTTTAAGATGCAGACAGTACAAATTACTTTTTTGGTCAAGTTTCTGTTCTAAACTGAAGTTTGTTTGGTTGTGACATTTATTTGAACAAAATTAATTACTTAAATTTAACAAATGTAGAGTTTTCATTGATGTAATAAAATTCCTAGTATACTGAAAAAATATATATTTTGCCTAATAAAATACTAAGTTAAAAGTAAAATGATTCATACCTTCTATGAATCTAAGAAATGAATGATTTTAATTTAAATTATTTTTTAAAATAATATAAAATAATGGTCAGAAAAAAAAATCTATTTTTGTTTTAAAAGTAAAGTAACAAAAAACATAATTTGGGTAGGTTGAAACTATAACCAATTCTAGATCAACGGGTCTCAAATCTGCTGTGCAACATCTTTGTCGAGTTGACCAAATGTTTCACCTGGTAAACATACTTATACTTTAATTAAATGTATGATATTTGGTAAATGACTTTATTAAGTCAAAACTGTCTGGAAAACTATAGTTCTACATCGATGTTTATTTCTGATTGTGCCTGTGGGCGTGTGATGTTTGGACCTTGTGTTCCTGTCTTGGTCTCGGATCTTCTTCTCCATTTCAGCGTCTGTGAGGGTCTCCAGCAGGGGACACCACTGGTCTGCATCTCCGGTGTTACGGATAGCAATTTCTACAGTTGGAAGTGGGTTCTCACTGGAATGACAATAAAAGAGGAAAGGAATCATGAACTTCCAAACTGTTCTAAACTGACCTAACTTTTCCGGGTTCTGTGAAAACAAAAACAAATCAAAATGAAAAATTGAAAAACGAAACACAAGGAGAAACCGGAAATTGTAGGTACTGACAGACATCGCTGATTGGATGATGACGTTGAAAGGTTACCTGAAAGCATACGTCCTCTGGTGCCAGCTGAGCTGACCACGAATACTGTAGGCAATGGTGGTGACAAACTCGCCACCGAGGCCCAGCTCAGAGCACAGCTTCAGGGCAAAGGACTCTGGTGAGTTCTCCTTTTCAGACATGTCCCACTCAAACTGGTCCACCAGAGAAATGTTCCCCACATGGATGTTCAGCTAAAACACAAATCATTCCATACGTTCAGTTTTTGAATGTCCATTTTTTGTGCTTTCACTAAGTTTCTCTTTACAGCTATTCTTTAGAAATATCTTAAAAATATGATCACGCATACCAAAATACTACCATGCAGCGACCTACATGCAAGTTTTTCAGCAAATTCAGCAGGTGGTCGCGCAGTGGCAGTTGTAATCGGAAGGCGGTAATTGCATTTTCACGTGTGGCTCAGTGGCTGTGGAGGTTTTAAGAAAGTTAAAATTTTACCACGACCAGACGATTTTTTTGCACTTTCTTGGGAAGCATGCTGTCTAAAAATATGTAAATTGACAAGATTATAATCTGTGCTCAAAATCTGACGTGTGAATGATCAGTGGTGCAGAACGGCCCGCTTTTTATGAACCCCCAGGCTGCTGGGCAGAGACATTTACACATCGTCCAATCAGAGCTGCTACCGGACAGCAATCCGCCTGCCATTGCCCTGTGGCCTGATTTTGTAATTAAGTCTTCCCCGACACCTGATGGCCCCCGACATCAGTCTTTTTGATGCTGCACATGGGAGTGTTTTCCACCCAGCATCAGTTTATCTTCAGTAAAACTTGGAATTCATTTCTACTCTGTTTTAGCTGCTCTGATTGGTTTCAGGGCCTCACCTTGATGATGACTCTCTGATCTGCCTGCTCTTCAAACATGCCCTCCGTGGGGTAGGACTCAATCTGCTGACGGATAGCTGAGGCGATGGCAGGGACAAAAGCCAGCGGGTTGAGGTCCAAGTCATCGCACAATATTTCTGCAAACATCTCTGGGGTCATCAGCTTCTCTGAGGTGGACAAAGGAGGTTTATAAGAAGCTGATACGCTACAAGCTGTAAAAGCGGTCAAGCCTGAGAGCTAAATTTACTTACCATTCATGTTCCACGTGAAGGCATCTCGGAGCTTCTGTCCATCTATCTCCATGTCTAGACGAATGGGGACCAGCGCCTCTAACTGGGCTGCGTTTTCATGGATGACTGCAGGGTCGTGATCATCAAAGCTGAGGGAAATGAGAAGGATTCTAGGTTGGATTCTTTTGTTTTCACACTACAACTCCTCAGGTTCTCACACAGTTCAAGGAGGTTTCAAAAAATGTAATAAATTTTCAAATTCAAACAAACTCAACTTTTTTCCACATTACCAATCTACTGTAATTCAGTCTGGATAACTTCAGTCTCTATCCAGCTTCTACAAACCACTTCACAGTTGTGTAATAAAGGCTAAACCTCCAACATTTGAATTAGCAGAGACTTCGTACGAATAGATCTGAAAGCTTTCGAGTTATTTTCATACAATTTGGCTTTTTGTCCAATAGTTTGGAGGAATGCTTCACAGCCTGGACCGCCCACGTCTCCTACTATAAACAATCGTGCAAAAACACAGCATGTGCTACCATTACCTCTAAAAAACAATAAACACATCAAAAGCTTAAAAAATTATCTGGAATTTATATACTTGTACTTATATTAATATTATAAACAAAAAAATATATATTTTAGTGGTCTTTCTTCTGGTGTGAGAAACAAAAACAATATGGAAAGTAAGCAACGAAGATATTGATGGTTGCAGACAGCAGCCCTTAAATTTGCAAAAGGAAGGGAATTATCCGTCCAACGTTGATCGTTCTACACCGCATGTCTGGGGCAGCAGCTTTTTATGACTATTATTCACAAGACCCAAGTTCTCTCTAGGAAATCATTCAAGAAGTACACAAAATAAACAAAAACAAGAGTAAAATACAGTCTTCTAACCACAGAGGGAAAGTCCTCTTCTTGTCGCGGCCCATTCGATTGCGGTTGATGGCTGTAGATGAAGGAACAGCATCCAGATGGTGCGAGCTGCTGGGTAATGTGGGAACCCACTGACTGCTTCTCTTTACTTTCTGCTCCCTTTAAAAAAACAAAAGGGAGAAATTTTGTAGAAATGTAATGTGCAAGAACTGGGAAAATAGACTTTACATTCTAAAAAGATGCAGCACTGAAGCCAAAACAATGGTGATAGTGGAACACCTTGATGTTCTTCTTTTTTAACTTTTGAAAAATAAAGCACATAGTCAGTTGTAGATGTGTTTTTAAATTAAAGTCATCAGTGGAGGGGGATTTCATCATCTGATATACGTGTAGACAAATCACAGATAATGAAAGTTTAAGTCAATTCATGTACAGAAGAAAAAAAAAAAGGCACACAAAGAAAGCAATCTGACACACAAATGAGCTGTCCATGGTGCTGTAACAGTTTTAGAGAGGATTTGGATTTTACAGACCCTTTCCAAAAATTAAAATATCATGGAAAAGTGCATTCATTTTCATAGTGTTTTTTGTGTTTGTAGAAAATGATTCAGATCTTTAAGTTCATCTCATAAAAAATGAGAGCAAAAACAAAAGTGTTGTGTTTATATTTTGTTCATTGTGTCTCTGTATAGACTTTCTGTAAAAAAAAAAAAAAAAACATGAGGTAAACATATGATCAACAACAACAAATCTCCCAAAAACATAGATGAAAACTACAGGCAGTGATGCCAGCGACACCAGAGTAGTGAGAGTTACCTGAGGTACGCCGGGGGCTCTGTGTTGATAGAAACTGCTTTGTATTTCTCATCATTTCCTTCAAAGATTTCCTCACATTCTGACGCCTTCAGCAGAGTCACGCTGGTGGCTAAACCATAAGGAAAAAAAAAAAACATTTTTAATGAATGGATTTTAGACTATGGTCACATATCCCAAAATGCCACTGCTTGGCGACCTAAAGGCTAGTTTTTCAGCAAAATCGGCAGGTGGCCGCACTGTGGCATTTGTAATCAGGAGGGGGCAATGGCATTTTTACGAGCCGCGCAGCATGCAACTAAATTAAATTTTAAGGCGATGGGACAATTTTTTAACATCAGTCAGTTTCTACACGGGCACATTTGGAGGTCGCACGGTGGCATTCCAGTGACAGGCGGGTGGCAGCAAGACAGCAGCGCCATAATTGACCGATAAGAGGGTCTTCAGGGTCCACAAAATCATCTGATGATCTGCCAATTTCTGACTGCCACCCTCCAGCTACCCCCTGCTCATGTGCTGTCCCTGTGCGATTGTTAGATAGTATTTAGTAGTAGCAGAGGGTAGTGGCGCAGGCACTCGACTAGGACTGTTGACCTGGGCCGGGGGCCTGGCGATGACCAGACAACAACCTGGCGATTCCGGCCACCGTTGGTTCAAATGTAGAGATGACTTCTTTCTAAAGAGTTTGCTTTTACAGTGTAGTTTCTTTTTAGTCTGACCTGTGCAGAAAATCACAATAACTATGTTTAAAAAAAATCTCTCTGAATTGAAATTTCCCGATTTAAAGAGATAAATCTCACATTTAACCCCAGAATACTAATTTATCTTCCTTTAGAACTTTCTTTTCGGCTGAATCCAAATTCTTACCCTACAGCTTCTCCCTACCCCTACATTTAGCCCTCCAAACAGAGAGTTATGGAAAAAATAGTGTCCCTCGAATTTGGACGGCCCAAACAGGCACTACCCCTCACAGTGATTTCTGGATTTATTGAACAGATGAGAACATTGTATTCTGTGGAGGACATGGTGGAACAAAGGACAGCAACCAAATTCAGAGCATCAGAAATTCAGAGTCATAAAAAATAACAGCCATCCTCTTAATACTGTCCAGGCCAAACAAAGGAGCTCCTTCAGTGAAAGGCTGCTGTCTCTGAAGTGTTCCACAGAAAGGCTGAGGTCCTCTTTTGTGCTGAGAGCAATCAGACTCCATAACTCTACTTTTGGGAGAACAGGACAGACAAGTAGGAGTTAATTGTTTTATTAACTGTTATATTCTTTTAGACCAATTTGATCCTTTTTTCCTTTATTTATTGTTTTAGCACATATAAATTATCATCTCTTGTCTCGTATCTTTTGTGTAGGATCAGCAGACCCAAAAACTTTCCTTCAGGATGATTAAAGTATTTTCTTCTTTCCATCTATCCATTTCCCTTCCTCCCACCCACCAATCCATGTTCTGATCAGCACTGGCTGTGATTGTTTCTTTTTTCTGTGAAGCATCTTCAAACTTCGTATCAAAAATCCTCTTCGCTTTCTCGACAATCACTTTCCTGGAGACATGCGCACCTTTCTGTCTTTGCTCAATAATCCATGTTCAAACCAGTTCTTCTAATTCGTTGCTCGCTTTCTTTGCACCTACACCAGGAAATCATTTGCCTTTTCCTGCAGCCGTCTTCTCAATATCACCTATGTGCTTGTGCCATTCTCGGTTACGTTTAGGATCCACCACAAAATGTGCAGCACAGACTTCTCCTGGAAAGGGCTGTTCTCACTGTATGCTCACGAGAACCTGCTCGTTTTTGTGGGTTTGGGAGGGGCTGGTGCTCAGAGCTGGTGCTACTTGCATTTCTCCACTGTTTTCTTTTCAAAAACTTAATTAATAATCTAAATTCTGAACATTCAAGAATCTAAAAAAAGTTTTTAGCAATTTGAACAACTTATAATGACATGGTTAAACACTGTGTCCATGTTTGTACCTACCATGTGAAGAGGCCATGATTTTTTTCCTCTCTTCCACAGACGCTAACCTCCTCCATAGGGATGGATATCTTTTATACAGGGAGCCTCTGAACATCCGTAGGTAGTTCCCAACCTGAACAACAATAGGAACATCTGCTAGTTTTCAAAGGTTTTCAAGCCTTGAGCAAATAAAAGCTGTTAAATGCACAACATGAGTTACAGAACTCGTCTAATTATGTTGTTGTTTTATACTTTCTCACATATTTTTACAATAAAATAAATGCATGTTTTGTATTTGGATTTAAATCTGGCTGTACATTTACCTAACACATTATTAAGTGCACATAATGAGTCAGAGATGTAATGTTCCACATCAAAATATTCCAAAGGGAACATTATTAGAACACTCTACCACACTGAATGGTCAAGAGTTTGCTAAATTTAAAGTGTTTCCACACATTGGACTGTAATGATGGATTGATCATTTTTTGCTGCATCACGTGTGTTGTCTGCTGTGATGCACTTGGTTGTTTTTACATTATAGTAAAATAAAACTACCATGTCTCAATCCAAATGGTATTTTCCAATAGCGAATATCAATTTATCTCATTTTGAAATTATTTTTTGATGATATGGGTTGATTCAAATAGATTTGTTTACCAACTTGCTTCAGATAGATTGATCTGGTTGGATCATAGGAATAGAAATCGATTCATCAATTAATCATTAGAACCATACTAAATTATGCTTTAAGCTGTTTTGTAAACCTGTGTCAAAAACTTGTGGCTACCTGAGCTTCACAGCCTTAAAGATCAAATGAGAAGAACAGACTTATTTGTTTCTGTAATCAAAACCACATTCGTTTGCACTGTACCATTTATTTGTTTAGTGTTATTTTCCTGTTCACATGATTTGAATTTAAAGTTTACAATGAGCATTAAAAGTGAACAATAAGTAACAGTTCAAATGCACCCACATTTAATGATGATGAAAGTTTTTATTTTTCTGTCAGACATTGTGTTTCCCAGTAATTCCCAGTAATTTCAGTAAAACTGTATCTAGATATAATTCTGTTCTGTGTGAAGAAATGAAAAGTATCTCATGGCAAACAAAAATATTAAATAGCTCATTTGCATTCAATGTTATAGGGGTTTAAAGAATGCAGAGAATTGGTTGACCCTCACACATTTTCACCTAATCAAATCTGGCCCCCTTTGTACAAAAAGTTTGGATACCCCTGGCCTATAGGAACCAGATGCCAAAGAGCCAATATAATTAAAAGTATGAACATATTCAAACACTTAAACATGTAAAATTTCCCCACTAGCCTGTCTAGAACAATAGACAAAAACATAAGAAACTGTCCTCCACTTCCTGTTACAGAGGCATAACCCCACATCACAGTGGTGCCACCTCCATGCTTCAACACTGGGGTTGAAAAAACAAAACTAAATATGTAAATAAATAAAAGAAAACATTAATAGTTGCGTAGGACTTTAGAGGCAATAAACACAAACTAATAAACTTTGATTAAGCTTTAACATATGGAGTCATTTTGAACCCACAGCTAAAATATTGATGTGAAAGTCTTTATTGTGCTGTAATTGTTCACGTTGAAACCTCATCCGTACAGAAATTAATCGGCGGCAAACAACCACTTTGGAAGTTTAAACCTACTAATCATAAATAATCGACGTTGTTTGCGTTACCAGTGATTTTAAATGATAAAAATGTTGAGGGAAATGCTGCTTCATGACTGTGGAGTGGACTAATGCCAATTAACAAACCAGTTAAGACTAACTTTGATGAACAGAAGTTTGAAGTTGAAAACAGAAGTTGGTTTGAAAGGTTTTGGAGCAGCCAAACTCATCCTTCTCCTTCTTTATGGTGGGCGCGTGCCCCAATGCTTCCTTACGACGCTTGTCACCGCTCTCACTTTTTTTCTTTGTTGTTTAAACCCACGCGCGAACCCGTTAGCATGCTAGCGTGGACTAGTCAGCAGGATGGACACGCGGGGTCGTTATTGAGGGAGACTCGGAGAACGCGGCATACCTCGGATCCCACCATGTAGAAATCTCCATCTTCTTCCAGCTGGAACTTGACCGGCTTTTGTCCGAACGTTTTACTGAGAGCTAGTTGCATCTTTGGGCTTTGGTTCTGCAGCTAACGACAGGCTTCTGGTTCCTGCTGCATTGGTAACGCAAAAAGACGGTGGGAAAGCAGGCTGTTTGCCTCAAAACATGCCAACACCAGCTATAAACAAATAATTTTTAAAGTTTCAAATAACTAACAGAAAAAGTAAAGAACACAAGTGACACTAAAACTTTTTTTTACACATTCAAGTAAAGTTGTTAGTGCTGACATTTATGTTTCCGACTAGATATTGTAATTTCCGAATATTTTGAACGTCGCATTAGACAAAGCTCCTTTACGTCAAAAAGGGAGACATTTTCCCCTCAAAGCTCTTTAGTGCCCCCACATTAAAAAATGATTGTCATAAAATTGCGTTGTCGAGCAAACCTTATTGCTCTGATTCAATTAATAAAAAATACATTTTTATTGTCACAAAGGGTCTGATTGTCAAAGTTATAAATTTTGGCTTCAGTTTAACAGATCTTCCAGTTTTTAATAAAAAAAATTTTTTTAAATACATTTTTTTTTATTAAGACAGTCAGTCTGAAATTATTAAGGGTTATTCAAAATTAATTAATTTGTTCATTTGATTAAAAGTCAAAGAAACCCATTTTAAAATAATTAATGTAATCTACACTGTTGCTGAATTTCTTTGAAACAGATTTGAATTTAATGTTGAAACGTGCACTTTGTGATTTGAACGATGAAACTTTGAAACGTATGTTTTTCTCATGTACATTTTCCAAGATTGTCTGGATAAACCTTAGAAATAGGATTCATCTTAAATTTAACCATGTTTTATAAATGATTAAAAAAAATACTATAGCTCATTAAAAATCTCGTAAACGACCAATACCGGTATAATCTTTCAGGAAAATCTCTGTTTGATGATCATGTTAGTGACCTTGTGTTATGTTTTTGGACTAATTTTTATCTTCATTCCTATTTTATTTTGCTTCAAAGTTTTCTGTGTTTTTGGTCATCAATAAATTACTGTCCCTATAAGGTTTTTGTTATGTTACTATAGACTGTGAGAAATTATACATTACAATGTGCTGTGTTAAAAAGAAAGAAAAAAAACTTTAAAGACATACCGCAATTACCTATTTGATTTGATAGAAAATACTGTTAATTTCAAACCAAATTTTATATTCATAAATACAAAGTAAGATATATTTTTCTTTTATTTATTACCGAATTATATACATTCTATAACAATCTTAAAAATGCTAATTCTCCCAAAGCATTTCCAATGAACAAATACAATTAACCTTCCCTGTTTGATTGCTGTAATTTTTTTTTTTTTTTGTAAAAAATTTCAGTTATTTCTCTGTTTCGGATGCACTGGTTTACAACTTCTGTAAATATGTTTATGTTCAATAAAGTTTTTTTCAAAAAGCTCTTCAGCGGCCCCCGTTGACGGAAAGTGGAGTTACAATCACATGCGCAGTTTGATGCAGTATTTTGACTCCGTTTAAAAATTGATGTAAGTAAATAAAAAGAAAAAAAACACAAAAGAAGTGAAAAAAAGAGATTATTTGATCATAAATGAAACAAAGCACACATTCAATCAAGAAAATAACCTCAGAAATCCTCTTATATTAAATTTGTAAAACCAATTGAATAACTTACCCCAAATATGTTGTAGTTTAAAAAATAAATACAAATCAAACTTAAAGGTGTCTGTAGTTCTAAAGCCATGTGTAACTGCACTAGAGTGAAGCAAGTCATCAAAAATTAGCTTTTTAAAAACCATTATTAGCTGCTAGGATAGATCACCAACTTCTGGTAGCAGCAGGTACAACCACTGACCAAACTTTATAAAATTCTGTTCAAAAATAACAAAACTTGACACCCAGAGCAGATGTGGTGCAGCTTTGTAAAGATGGAGCAGCAGAATGACCTGGCTCTGCTGGCAGACATTTATAGCCAATTTTTTTGGTTTACTGAACAAATTTATCAATAAATAGACACACAAACGGGTTAAATATGACTTTCTATGATTTAAAGCAGTATTTTCCTGAGAGCACAGGAGAAAACGAGTTTTAAAAATAAAATTCTTTCTTAACAGCAAAGGGAGGAGAGTCAAACCCAGGTGAACGAATCATAACTGGGTTTAAGAAGCTGAAATCAGTCTAAAAACTGACATTTCACAAAGCAAGAGTAACTTAAACATGTATCGTTTGGATTAATTAAATGTAATGCAAAGATGAAGCAACATTTGCAACACACATTTATTCTCTTAAAAAGTAAAAATAAAAAATGCACTTGCCATCTGAACAAGTTCCTTTTTATATTTGGAGGCTCTTATTTTCTTCTTTTTATTTTTTACATATTTGTTTGTGCACATGTTGTAAGAATCTGAAGACAAAGATCACTTGAGCCCAGCAACTCATTGTCCACAGTTTGTTCATGGTCCAAAGTTTGGATCTGGTACCAAGAGGGGCTTCTCAGGATGATTCATTTCCATTCACACAAACATCGGACCACTAACTTTTGGCTGTTCGGCATTCTTCATCCAGAACTGAAACACATAGCAGAAAATACCACATTCGCCTCCCTTCATTTCTGTGAAAGTCCTTTGAAGGTTTCAGGATTTGGGCGTGATTTCAGAAGGGTTATCCTCCGAGGCGCTGTCCTTCTCCCCAGGCAAAACCTCCAGGCCGCTCCTCAGGCAGGGGGTTGTAGTTGGCATCTTCTTCTGGAGTGTCGAACAGCATTTTTCTACAGAAGACATGGAACACACACAAATAATGGGAAAGGATGTCACATTTCCTCACAAACAAAAGCATGAGTGTGACTGTAGAGACTCACATGATGGATGGGGTCCGGAGCCACCTTCCACCACCTGGTTGGTTGGGAAAAACATCTTCTAGGAAAAAGTACACGTGGCCCACAGCAATCCCTGAAAGATGTTTTTTTAATATAATGAAAAGATCCAACTTTTCTGTTTTCAATACAGATTAATGACAATATATACCTAAAAGATCCACAATTATGGAGTTTCCGAGCAGAAGTGAAAATCCCATCAGCACCCAGGGGAGGAACGGAGCCTGGAAGTTGAGCAGGCCAAAAAAGTTCATGCGAACGTTTGGATTCCTTCGACTCCACACATAAACTAGCATTATAGTGAAGGCTTGTCCCAGGAAGACCAGATTCACAAATGTGCCAAAAATCTAAATGCTTGTCAAGGAAACCTGGTGATCCTGCTGGTATAGTGCTGGCATGAACTACCATGACCCAATCTGCAATGAAGAGCAGCTCTCAAAATAATTCACACACATTCACTTGAACAAAATCAAATCCCCCCCCCTAAAATCCTTTAACTGCCTGCTCAAACAAACGTAGAGCACATTTAGAAAACATAGTTTTAAAAACATTGATTGTGAGTGTTACTCCCCTTAATTCAGGGGTCTGCAACCGGAGGCGCATGTGGCTCTTCTACCCCTCCATTGTGGCTCTCGGGCAAAAGAAAAATAAAACTTATTTAACTTTAAACAGATTTTTGAGCACCGTGTTGCACAAAAAAATCAACTGGGGGCTACTAAGTACAACCAAAATTCATACTTAAGGTGCAGCGAGTTATGGTTAAAAAATAATGGTAAAACAATTATCTTTGATTATATTTTGGTTGGTTAGATTTACACATTTCTGGCTAAGATACACTCTAAAAATAAACAATGTTTTTTAATCTTTATTGTCTTGAGTCACTGCCTACCTCGACATTTGCTGTATTGAGATGATCCTTTGTGTCACTGGGCCTTTTGTTTTGAAAGCACGTTGTGTCTGTCAAAAGTTGTAAACTATTTCATATTTCGAAATAAAATTATTTTATCTTTGTGTTCATGTTTCATTTTTTGCAAAAAAAAGAAGAAACAGTTTACTTATATTAGTCATAATAGAAATGGCTCTTTAAGTGTTCAAGGTTGCAGACCCTTCCCTAAACATTTTTAAATTGATTTTGTTTGGTGGGTAGCTAAAGGGTTAAACGCATCAATCATAACAAACATGGTGGATGGTTTACGTATTATTTTTGGCACCAAGCTTCTGAAATCAGAGCTTCTTTTTTGCTCCAGGGAGGATACAGTCATCAGAAGGCCGCCAAAGAGGAACATGAAGACAAAGTCAGCCGTTCGTCCCCTGAATGAGCCTTCCTCCAGCATCCGACAGTATCTGTAGCTGAGGGCAGACTGTTAAGGAAGCCGACACACGCAGTCTTCCACATTTAGCATTTGTTTGGAATGAATGCAAGCAGCAGCATGCCCAGAAAACAATCAGAAGCTGACATCTGGAAGTCATTAAATCACGTACTATAACATGGATGAATTAATACAACCGACTACTACATCAAAATAAGAAAAAGGTTCATTTTTCAAACCGTAGACAATTAAGACATTTCCATTTAGATTTGAATATATGAAGGGTCCACTTCAGCCTGGAACCGAAACATGCAAAACATCTTCCGTTCAACCAAAAAGGATACAGAAAAATCATATTAAACAGGAAATTGAAGCCAACTGGACCAAAAAACAGGAAGTTTGTTATTAGTCGCCATACCTAGAAAAAAAAAAGACAAAAGGATGTCCATCTGTAAACTGCATGGAACAAAAGGACAGACGGACATGCAGGGGACATCCTCAGGTTCAGCCGTCTCACCTGGTAATTCCTCAGAATCAAATCTGGATTGAAGTAGAGCTGAAAAGGTGTGATAATCTCCAGTTGCTGCGGCAGAAAAAAAACAAACAAAAAAAACACCAAGTGAGGCAGGTTTGCAAAACACTTCAACTCTCGATTTTATTTTCTGTCTACTAGGGATACAATGATTAGCCTTCACTGTGATTTGGTTCAAATCTCGATTTTTGGGTCACAGTTTTTTTTTTTTAATTTGTGTATGACAAAACAACAACAAAAAATTTAAAAAATATATATTTAAAAAAATGTGCAAATAAGCAACTAGGAATGACGAAAAAGCTTGAGTTGGCTTGTACTAAGCCTGGTTTGCCTTTGACACTTTCAACATAAACATACGCAAACATATGCAGCAGGGATGCAACAGTTCACTTTCCCAATGATTCGGTTCAATGATGTCACATGCAGTTCGGCTTTAAACTCAGAATTGTGGTATCCTTACAGTCTCTGCCTGTTGATCAGAATTTGTGTAGTTGTTTGGTTAACTAAAGTGTGTAGCAGTCATTATTGTACGTGTTGTAATTTCTACTAGACTGATGGTGTCAAGTGTTTTCTTGTTTCCACAGCAGCAGTGCGTGACTGCATGTGGAAACTCGTACTTTCCTGTAAACTTGCTTAATTTATTTAGATTTTTTTTAGCCTTTATTCTGAGGGTATCACAACTAAAAAATTTGAAAACTCCAGGCATCAAAGAGGTAGTTAGCAGTGAAAGCCTATGACCCTTTGACCTTCTCTCCTGAACTGGGTTATACAGTTTACAAAGGCATAATTTGTCACTTTCAAAAGACATCCTTATTTTATTAAAACAGAAGAGAAAGAAGTCTGGCCTAGACTTTTCAACAACAAAAAAAAAAACCCCAAAAAATCCCACCCTGATCATTTTCTGCTCTGTTTTAAATGGTCTTTTAACAACGATTATGCCGTTTTTGGCCAAAAAAAAAACAAAAAAAAACGTTGTTTTCTCGGACCAAGTTTCTGCAGAGCAGCAAGAGTTCTTTAGAAATTCACCTCTGAGTTGTGGGAGGGGCAGAAATGCAATTTTCATCTTAATATTTTTCTATATATATCCTCCATCAAAAGAAAAATGCCACAAGAACATGTTAAAACCACAATTTTCATTGTAGTGGGCCTTTAAATACCAGAGTTTATAACAAATAAGACTGTAAAACTGTCACAAAACACTATGGAATGTGGCAAAAACCTTTACTGAGGCAAATTGTTCTGAAAATTTAGACAAAATAAATAGATCAGAGTAAGAAGATTTTTTAGTGTAATTTTTAATATGACATAAAATTATTGGTTAACTATTGCTACAGTAGGTGTTGGTAAATATTAAGAACACATTGTTAGACATTCAGGAGTTGCTTTTTGAACCCTGCTGCAATTAAACATTTTTTAAATCCCAGTTGGAGAAAAAGGCACATGTTCATATTCACAAACCCTTTATTTTCTTTCAGCTGCACTTTTGCTTATTTTCTTAAACTTTTTGCTCGTTTCAACATTGTGTTTTCCCGGCAACACAAACAAAAAGCATGTGGAGTGTGCATGGCTTTTTAACTGAGCAGAAAAGTCAGATTAGTCATTGTCATGACTGTTTCAGTGAAAGCGTTGCACAAATGTGTCCAAAGTTTGTTAATGAAAACGTTTAGTTTCTCGTATAAACTACTCTGTCTTTCAAACAAAATCTGTGATCATAGCACAGCAAGTAGTTGTACATTTCAGTCATTTAAAATAAGATTTATTCTAGTTGTTTCATGCGAGCTGGCGGCTGTATCAAGTGGTGTCAACCCAGAAGAGCGGTTCACCTGGAGGGCTGCCAGTCCTTCCCAGAACCCCTGACAGAAAGCTTTCCCATCATGCTGCGTGACAGTCCCCCTCCAGGGAAACTGAAAACATTTCATCTGAAGTCTAAAGCTGACAAACACAGCTGGAAAGAGTTGGGATGAAGTCTGCTGGTAGGATCCTTCACACCCTCTGTATTGATGCTTAACGGTTTAGAGATCAGCATCAATGTGTCCCAATGATGCTGAAGCAAACATCCCCTCAGACACCAACACTTGTCACGAGGACAAGTTTAAGTCTTGTTTCTAAAAGATGGGGGTACGCCTCAGCCTTTATTTTGAAGTTTCGCGTTCGCTTCCTGTCATCCCAGCAGTACACTAAAGGGAACCAGTAAGTTCTAAGTGCTGACTGTTTTGAACTGGTTCAGGGCTGAAACCAGGGGACGATGGGGAAATAACCCGGGTTTTGAGTGGGAACGCCTCTTCACCCTGTCTGCGCGTTCCCCGTACACGAACAGCCGTGCTAATGCTACACGTTTGTTAGACTGATCCCAAAACGACGGCTATGTCGCCTAAACCGCCACCGCAGGATAGCTCCGTTTCCATGTTTCTATGACGAGAGCAGAGCTGGGTATCATGACAACAGGGCTCCCTGACAGGGCGGCTGGACCCGATGCGGTACCGAGCCACGGAGATCCCTGAGCGGGTCTTACCACTGCAGCAGTCGTGAGGATGCAGGCCGTGGTGTAAGCTCTAGTGACGACAGGAATCTGTAAATACTCCTGCTGCAGGGTCTGGTAAGCCATCTTGGACAGACTGAGCGCTTCCGGCACGGCGCTGACACGTCACTCTACACCGTGAGGCGTTCACGAGCGTAGGACAAATGTAGGAGGGTCCCGTACCGCTCTTTGACAGCAGGATCTTTCATCATCATGTGTAAAAACATTTCTGCTCTACAACTTTCCATCTTACTCTCTAAATGTCGTAAAAAACCTTTATATAATTTTGTTCTCTTTGTTTCATTTATCACAACTTAAACACTCATCTTTTACGGCATTTATTTGAACTCACCATCGGAAATCACCCAAACGTTATGTGCACTAAATTCCCTCCCAAAGGTATTGGCTCACCTGCCTTGACTCAAATTTGAACTGAAGTACCATCTCATTCCTAACCTATAGAGTTCAATATGACATGGGTCCACCTTTAGCAGCTATTACAACTTCAGCTCTTCTGGGAATGCTGTCCACAAGGTTGAGGAGTGTGCTTATAGGAATTTTTTACCTTTCTTCCAAAAGCGTATTGGTGAGGTCACACACTGATGTTGGTGGAGAAGTTCTGGCTCTCAGTCTCCGGTCTAATTCATTCCAAAGGTGTTCTATCAGGTTCAGGTCAGGCCAGTCCAGTTCATCCACACCAGACTGTCATCCATGTCTTTATGGGCATTGCTTTGTGCACTGATGCACAGTCATGTTGGAAGAGGAAGGGGCCCGCTCCAAACTGTTCCCACTAAGTTGAGAGCATGGGATTGTCCAACATGTTTTGGTATCCTGATTCCTGAAGCATTCAGACTTCCTTTCACTGGAACTAAAGGGCCAAGCCCAAGTCCTGAAAAACAACCCCACACCGTAATTCCTCCTCCACCAAATTTCACACTCACTGTACTTGGGCTGGTCTGAAGGTCACAGGAAGTTTGGAGCTCTGTAGTGATTGACTGTGCAGAAAGTCAGCGACCTCTTTGCACCATGAGCTTCAACATCCACTGACCCATCTCTGTCAGTTTATGTGGCCTACCACTTTGTGGCTGAGTTATTGTTGTTCCCAAATTCTTCCACTTTGTTATGATAGAGCTGACAGATGACTGTAGAATATTTAGGAGCGAGGAAATTTCATGACTGGATTTATTGCACTGGTATCATCCTATGATAGTTCCACGCTGGAATTCACTGACCTCCTGTGAGCGGCCCATTCTTTCACAAATGTTTGTGAAAACAGTCTGCATGCCTGAGTGTCTGATTTTATATACCTGTGGCCAGGCCAAGTGATTAGGACACCTGATTCTGATCATTTGGATGGGTTAGTCAATACTTTTGGTAATATAGTGTACCTTGAGCTAGAATAAGTGGGTTAGGTAAATGGTCAAATGTATAGACACCATAAAATTCAGATATATTTCAATTAAACTTTGCAATTATTTTATGGCTGAGGCTCATCTGATGACACTAAAACTCACAATGAGGCTGCATTTAGACTTTGCAGCCAAGAGGCAGATATTGTCTTGTCTGGTTCATGAATCTGAGGAATTTAGGAGAAGAGAGGGGACTATGGTATGATCCGCTATGACCGGGTAATTACAGATTCATAAAATACAAAAAAAATTTCAAAATGAAAGAAATGACAGCATTTTGCCAAACAGGTGGCTCGGCCTAAAATTAAGCTTTTAAGCTCTGCAGAACCTCTGAGTGTTAAATGCAAACTTATAAATAGCTGCATGGGCCTTTCAGCGGACAGATCGTAAGACCTCTGGTATTATAAAAAATACATTCTTTGTTATAATATGACATGGGCATACTCTTTTAGTTATAAAATATACTCATGTCAGAAGTTACATGCAAAACTACTTCCATGAAATGGAAAGAAATAATTATAATAAAAACATAAAACTGGTATATAAGTTGCTTTTTAATTTATTTTCAACAAATACAATCTTTTTTAAACAGTATTTTTTGTCTGCTCCTCATTAATAACAAATTTTAATAAAGGAATACTCAGAAATGCAGAAAAATGCCACAAGAACATGTTGAAAAAAAAAAATTTTCATTGGAGTGGGTTTTTAAAGAACAGAGTAAGTAAACAAAACAAATAAGACTTGAAATGTATCATTTTTTTATGACATAAAAATCATTGGTTAACTATTGCAACAGTAAGAGCTGGTAAATATTAATGTCAGAATTTTAGAAATAGGAGGATGAAATAAAAGGTTTGTGAATGTGAATCCAGCTGCAATACAACATTTTTTTTTCAAAATCCCAATTGCAGAAAAAGGCACATGTTCACATTCACAAACCTTTTCTTTAATTTCAGCTGCACTTTTGCTTATTTCCTTAAACGTTTTGCTCTTGTTTCAGCATGTTTTTTTATTGGAGTGGGTGTTTCTCAAGGCCTAGTCTTAAGATCCAAGCCCTCATTTCTGGCAATACTGTAATATCCATGACAAACTCAAATGTATAGTGTGTTCAGTGTGTGCCTTTTTTGTTTTCCATCAGGACAACCAGTCAGAGACCAAGTCTATTAATTGCTGCAGATGAAATGATGGAAGTTCATTAGAAGTGTAATGAATAATCGATGAGTCAATTTCTATTCCTACAGTCCAACCAGATTGATCTGTCTGGGGCAAGTTGTTACTTGAATTAAATCTACCTATTATTTTTTTTCAAAATCAAATAAATAGATTATAATAAATATTGTAAAATATTTGAATTGAGGCATGGTAGTTTTATTTTACTGTAAGGTAAAAATGACCAATTTTTATCACAGCAGACAAGGCACGTGATGACAACAAAAAAAATGATCCATTACAGTCCAATGTATGGAAACACTTTGAATTTAGTAAAGACGTGACCATACAGTGTGGTAGAATGTTCTAATCATGTTCCCTTTGGATTATTTTGATGTGGAAAAACTACAGTGGGCTGAACTTTATCAAACTAAAATGTGAATGGATTTGACATTAATTCTTGTTTACTTGTTTGCCTGTATATTTAATTGACACTTGATGATCTTGCAATAAACACAAGGAATCTGGAAAACTTCACCTGCACTGTTCAGTATCAGGTATTTATCTCTGAGTCACACTGGTTGAAGTTTTTCCAAAAGATGCCTGATCGATTTTAGGCAAGTAAATCAGATTGAATCAGATTGTTTAAAATAAACTAAAATTGACTATTAATCATTGACTATGAGTCAACCACAAATTATGATATGAATCTAGTTAATGTAGTTCCGTGCATGAAATATATGTCTTCCTACAACTTGTTGCATATGAACCAACAGTACTGACATTAAGTAATGCATGTGCAATCATTCTACTACCACGCCTGCTGATGCTTCTTCCTGATCAGGTTTCATGTCTGCATCGACAAACTATTCACAGAACTGGATGTATAGCCTCAGAAAACATTCTCCTTTGATGCACATGATGCTTCTTCCACCATTTCTTCTGAATCTTCCTCTACACAAGAATGTTATAATCCATAGCCGTGTGTCAATCTGTGACTGCTTCACCCTCCAATCAGTGTGGATCTTTTTTTTTTTTAACTTTATTTAAAACAATTAGATAAAATACAGTAAAGACTAAAGAACAAAAAACTGTACATGACATTTTCAAAATGAATGCCAGGGGAGCTTACAAAAGTAGAAAACAACATTTACTTTTAAGTTAATCTATAAATCTCAGACAGATGATAGATTTTAAGTTTTTTTAATTAGAAAAAATAGTGTGCAAGTAATGTCTGATTTGGGAAATTAATTGTAATAGATTTTGAGTTTTATTGCTAAATTTAGTTTGGAGTATAACATTTTGTGGGTAAAACCAGATGTGTCAGATAGAATTGTAAAGACAGATTTTTTTGTTATCATAATCAATAAAAACAAACAGAAGAAATGAAGATAAATTTGTTCCTTTTATAAGTTGTTTGAAACCAATCATTCCACCTGTCAGCATTTCCCTTCAGGAGAAGCCACAGGACACACTTTTCACTGATTTGCACCCTTGGTTTAGCAGAGAGTTGTACGCCTATACCCGACCTGACACAACCTTGTATTTTATCCAGGCTAGGGACCGGTACAGGAAGACCCAGACTCGGGCCCCCTTGTGTCTTGAGAATCGTGAATCTTAAGACCCTGATAGGGACCCTGATAACCCTAGTGCCCGTCCTGCGCTTAACCATCTGAGCCTATCTAACCTCTACATGCCCAAAATATAAGCATTAATGTTTCTTCTCGTTTTTTTCAAAAATGTACAGCTTTTATTGCTATCTTTTGGTTCGGACCTTCTGTGATTTCTGCCCTACCAGCTCCGGGTGCACCTGCGTCTGAACCATAGCCCTCCGTTGATTGGTTCTCCTTTCTTAGAGGCGGGATCTCCCCGAGAAGCTGGCCCGGTGATTGGACGCCAGGGCTGTCTGTCAGGACGGATGAGTCTACCTGCCACTTCCTGCTGGTCGTTGTTACTCAATTTCACTTTTGTTTTTTGAAGGCATCTCTGAGCTTGTTGACGCGTCGGAGTTGTTGGGCTCAGCGGTTCGGTCGCCATGGCCCGGGTGGAGTCCAAATGAGAAACCTGCTTGAGTAACGCTGTTTGGGCTTCATGTGCTTCTGCGTCTGGCGCTGTTTCCCCAGCAGCGATGCTGTCCTCTGGATAAGCAGGACAACGGCGGCCGGGAAGGACTGACCGCCGGAACGGTAAGCAGCCCCGCGAGAGGATGCAGAGCCGCCGAAGCAGGCCCGGTGCCTCCGCTTCGTCACGGGAGGAAGAATGTCACGAGTGTGTGTCTGCTGTGGACGCGCTGTGCACACGGACGTGCGTGACATTGGTGTTTTGTTGTCTTTCGAGGCGCTTGTTGTTGCGGGGTTCTGCAGGGCTGCTGCGGCTGCGCTAGGGCCAGGAGCGTCCTCCATACATCCTCGCATCAGACCTCTCGGGGACACGACGGGGCCTTCCAGAAATCCAGCATCAGACTAGAACTGTTGGTGCTGATCAGGATCGTGACCAATGGATGAATAAGAAATAGGATATGTAGGAACAACCATTCGTTTTGAGTGAAGGATTTGCGCCTTAACCTTTTTGTTCTTCAAACATTACAGTCGAGGTTCAAGGGGGCCCGGGTCTCCCTGTGCCAGTCCCCAGCTCGGGTAAAATACAGGGTTGTGTCTTATAGGGGATCCTGCATGATCTCTCTACCAAACCTATGAAAGTTGATTTGCTGTGGCGACCCCTGAGGGGATATGCCAAAAGATGAGCAACAAAATTACAGTTGAGGTTCCTCTGACCTGAAGGCGCACAGACCAAAGAAGGGGTTCACACAGTTCAGTCAAACTTTGGGGGCAATTCTACCTCCACGCTGTTCTTCTTAATGTGTTTTTCATGCTACTCTTTGTGAGCTGGATATGTGTGGGTGGGGGGTGGGGGGGGGGGGGGGGTGAGGAGGAGGAAACACAACATAAAATAAAGTCAAATTCATTCCAGCGCCTGGCTGCAGCGACTGAACAAGTTGTTGACCCCTTCAAACACTGCAAAACAGTGATCCCAGTGCATTTATCTACAAATGTAGAGTGAAGACCGCCTTTACCACCATCAAAACAGACATTTTAAACATATTTACTACAGTTGTGATCATTATGGTTCCATACACATCGAATTCCATCCCAAAATGTGCTCACTTCCTGTCTAAACAAAAAGAACTTGGACCAATGAAGGGTATTCATTTAATGCCTTAAAGATCCACTCCCATGAAAATTGTGTTTTTAACATCTTCTTGTGGTATTTTTCTCAGGATGGAAAGCATATATAAAGAAAATTAAACTTAAAATTGCTTTTCTAAAAATTTCTTTATTCTTTATGAATCCACCTTATCAGTTTTATTGAGCCATCCATCCATCCATCTTGGGTTACTGGAGCCAACCCAGCTTTTGTTGGGTGAAGGCGGGGTACACTCAGAACAGATTGCCAGTCTGCTGCTGGGAGACTGCAATTATCAAAGAAACTGCATATCCTAATGTAATAAGTTAGAAAATCGTATTAAAAAACTCAATTTTATCAGTAGAGTTTTATATTAGAACAAATAAAGAATTGTGCTCAAATTTGTGATGTTGAGTTCAAAGACACCCAAAACAATAGTATCAGCTTTTTCTAAACCAGTGGATGATGGTCAGTGAAGTTTCAATTTATCCACTCCAGAAGCAGAATCCTCTACACACTAAAGTTTAGTGTGTTCAAACTCCCTTGTGTTTGTGGTAGATGCTATCTGAACACCATGGCTGTTATGTATCAGAAATAGTGATTATTTTCACTGGAAACCTTTACATCTGCCAGTAAAACTGAGATGACGTTTCTTTTTCTTAGTATTTTCATCTTTAACAATTTGACCGTTGCCCAAAAACATGCTTCATAGATTAATTGATTATTCTAAAGTGTTTGTAGGTGTAAATGTGATTGTGTGTGTTTTGTTTTATCCTGGGATGGACTGGCGAAGCTAGGCTCCAGCAACCCTGTGACCCCCCCAAAAAGAATTAACAGGTTTAGAAAATGGATAGGTGGAACGATCATTTTTCTTTGGGGAAGTTTGTTTATACAAGTCTTTTTATTTTTTTAAATTCAAGGTCAGAGTCAACACATTTAAAGATTTTATAACATGCACATGTAAATGGTTTAAAAACCCAGATTTCTATTAGTCTATCTTTGTGAATAAGAGAGGTAATATTACCATCATCCAAATACACTAGCTAAAGCATTTAACTCCTTAACATTTATTTTTTTTATAAAGAGCTCACTCACAATATTGTATCAGAGTGCTACAAAAAAAATCACACGAATTACGATGAATCGAGGTTACTGTAACTGTAGTAATGGCCTCTAAATGACAGATTAGATCAAACGTTTTTTTGTGTAATCCTTGTGCTGAACAAGGAAAAGCGACAGCGGGGAAAAACCCTCCAAATGAAAGAGTAGGAGGAAACCTCCAGCAGAATCAGACTCAGTAAGGGTAATGGTCAGCTATGACTTTGTTCTGAGAAGACCAGAAAGAGTCAAACAAAAATAGTCACTTTTGGCTGATATTTTTCTTTTTTAGCCCCTTTACTGAAAAAAATGATGTTTTTTGTTGCACTGCTTGTTCTAGTTGAAGAGGATCGATGGTCTGTTCTATGTTTAAAGTGATAAATTGGATTTATGGACAAAATCCTTTGAATAATGACACCCTTGTGACCTGAAGGTGACACTGAGATGTTCTCCAGCTGCAGCAGCTATGGCTGAGACTGGAAGCGTCCAGGGATGTTTTCAGAGTGTGGGAGGCTCCTTAAAGCTGTGTAAAACACTGCTGCACTGTAAAGTGAATTTCAATAGGAGGCCTTCATAGGATTTTAGCATCATAGGTTATTTTTCTCACTTTAAACAGCGTTAATTCTCTTAAAATCCTATGACATCTCATATTAAAAGAGAAATGATGTGATAGATATTAAAAAGGTATTAAAAAAACATTTTTAACACCTAAATGATAGACCATTTAAAGCAAATACATCAATTAATATTTGGGCCTTCATTTTACGTGATTCACTGTAAGCATGCAGTGTGGCATGGAGGCAATCTGTCTGTGTGAATGGCTCTAAAACCTCCTGACTGGAGGTCCTGACCTTGATTCAGCCTCTGGGTTTGTCTGAGCGATGCCCCTGATGTTCTGGCTCCACTGAAATAATCCTCATTTCAAAATCCCCCTCAGAGCTGTTGATTGTGCTCTTTTTTTTCTTTCACGTTGTATTCTATCATATCACTTTCCACGAATGTGTTTGGGTACAGCCGTCTGTGAACAGACCGCCACTTTAGCCGAGACATTTGTCTCTCGCTCTCCTCGTGTGGGCTGTCACAGATCGTTTTGTGAACAACTGTCAAGTTTGCTCTTCCCCATTATTGTGTTGATGCTGATCCAGACTGACTGAGTTCAGCATAATCAGCTTATTAGAGATGGACATTAACTTTCTCACTTAAATAATGCTGTAAATTACAGTTATCAATGGAATAAACACTTGACATTAGTCAGTGTGTAGTGAGTCTATTTACTGTAAGTTTCACCTTTTTGAAATAAATAATAAATATTGTAGACATGTGCATCCAAACATAAATGAAATACTTCACTATTCTTGTAAAAAAAAGAAAACATTCAGTCTTGCAATCTATTGTTGATCTATATTCAAAATTGTTCAAATTGACAGAAGTTTAGCTTTATATCTATAAATGGATGCAATGAACCCCCTCGGCCAGCACCAACACACACTTCTGAATCAGTTGTCCAGCCAATTACTGTCCCTCACTGTGATGTTGTTGGGGGTGACCGCACCCCAAAAAACAGCTCTGGCTACAACGGAGTGATAAAAAACTTTTCACATTTCATTGCAGACATTGAATGACCATAGCCTTCTCAAAAAGAAAAGTCTGCTCTGACCTTTCTTGGAAGATGCCATAGTCTGCACAGACAGGTCCATTTTGTGATCCAAGTGAATTCCAAGATACTTGAAGGATTTATTAATTGAAGGCAAAATGATATGCAGTGTAGAAAAACGACAAAAGTACTCCAGAGAGTAACCACGTGTTTCCTCTGTCTGTAGGCATGGAGTTGAAGTCATTTGTGCCCCAAGCTGAAGGCCTCTGTAGCCCTGACCTGTGCAGTCCACCAGTGCCTTTGTGAGCATGTATCGCAGAAACGGGCTCTTGGATGGCACCAGCATCAACTCAGTCACCTCAGAGGTAAGAGCTTCACTCCACCAGTAACATCTAAACTGGATACTTATTGTTCTAACTGAAGCGCAACGGCAGAGGAGGAGCTGGCAGATCTAGATCTAGTTTTCACTATATCATTTATATGTTTTACCACTATTGTGCTGATGTCATTATTATTTTTCCAACACTCAGCACCACACAATGCTGTCATCATTGCAATCATAGCATTGCTACATTCTGTACAGATGAATGCCAACTCTGCTTTTGTGAGTGGATTCTCAAAGTTTCTGGAGAGCAACTGCTGCACTAAGAGACCGAGTATCCAGCTCAGCCCCGCGCCTGTCATCAAGTTGACATTATTCCTGTCATATGGTTGACACATAAGGGCATCATGTCCCTATCGTTGGGCAGTGTTGGTCTTGGTGTCTGGATTTCATACTTATTCATTTTAAAAAAATAGGCTCCGATTATCCTTTATTATATTTTTAAAGCATTCCCATTACGATTATACCATTCAACAGTTGGACAGGTGTGCCTAACAAAATGGCCGGTGAGTCTGCAAGTGGATGCATCAGAATGGAGCAGAGCAGGGAGATTGTGGCCAGACCAGTGTATTTTCCACATCTCAAATAAGCTCTTTTTCAAATGTCTTTTTTGTTTGCTCCTGATTCCCAATGTTTTGAATAAAGAAATACTCAGAAATGTAATTTTAAACTTTTTTTTTTTTTTTAAATAAACGTCTTCCATCATTAGAGAAATGCCACGAGGACATGTTAAAAACACCAAAAAATGGATTTTTATCAGAGTGGATCTTTAAGCATCTGCGTTTGCCCATTCTCAGAAAGCATTTTTGATGTTAGCATTACATCCAGGGCAGCAGTGTGGGCTCACACCTTCATTATATTGGAATAAATACTTCTCAGGCTCTCCTGATGAAGTCTGCTTGCTGGTCAAACCACAACTTCAGAAGAACATAGTAGATTCTGTCCTGCTGGAACACAGAACAGATCTTGGTTCTCATTGATGTGCTTAAAGTTCATGTATGTTTGCTCCGCTGGCCTGTCCAAATATGACTGAAGAGTTCATGTCCTTTAGGATGTCATTCAATACTTTCAATGGACTGATTTAATTTACTGTGACAAATCGACTTGTTGTTTCCTTATGAATAGACAAGGAAGGAATTTGAGCATGTTATAAGTCTGCATCCCAGTGGTGTACTGTCAGGGCCTGCAGAGCCTTCAGTGAATGCCTAAAATTATCTGAAAAGAAGGTTTTTTATTATGTATACATATTTGTCCAAAATGTATTTTAGATCATTCCAAATGTTCTGTCAGTTTCTCTCACAGCCCTATGCCTGAGCTGCGCTTCTGTCAGACTGTTTTTACACATGAAAGTTTCTAACCAATCAGATTTTAGCTTTCATTTGTTGCTAGGTTCTTAAAAGTCTGTCTTACACCCGCCATCAACTTCCGGGTTTACTGAATAAATTCATTAACATTGATTCAATTAATCAGAATTTGAGTTAGTCTCTGTAGATTCATGAAGGCAAATGACGTAATCGCCTCTGAATGGAGGTCAAAGCTCGCGCTACCTAAAGCAGGCTAACTTCTTCTGTAGGCTACTTTGTTTCATCCCGTAAGCAGTAGCTGCACTTGATTTTTGTTTGAATTACTCGCTGTTTTGTATTTAGCAATAAAAGAAGGAGAAGGTAATTTAGCTGCAGATTAATTGCATAAGCCATTCTTAAGACTGACTTTTCCAGAAAAATTGGACTTTGTCAAAAAATGCCCAAAAATTGTTACATGTCATCCCCGAAGCTAGCGAGCCTGTCTCAACATTGAAAAGGATTTGTCCGTCACTGTCAGCCTTGCAGCAGTTTTGTCAGGCAAAGGTAACAGAGTTTGTGACAATGTTGAGTGACAAAGAGACCACGATGAGAACTTCTATGCCGCCACTGAACGCACCACGGCCCCTCTGACCTCATTGAACTGCAGCATCTTATTACCAGCAGCTACACGGCAGGATTTCAGACAATATCATTTCCCAGACAAAAAAAACAGGTTTCAAGACCATGAAAAACTAGCGTTTGTCAGCCTCCTTGACCCCCAGAGATTTCGGGAGCACCAGAAAAACTTCCCACGTGTATCCTTCTCCAGCTTAGCACAGAGCTACGGAGCGCTCTCTGATCTGTCTCGGCTGAGAACAGATCATATGACGGGTCATATATGGCACACAGGATTTTGCAGGGAAATCTTCTGCTGATCCAGCTGGACTTCCTTCAGGGATGGACTTCATGTTTAAATAAGTTGGATTGGCTGTGAATTAAAAAAAAGTGCTTTGATGTTTTTGATGTTTGATGTTGCAGCTGTCATTGCAGTGGGAGGAGACTTGCGCACGTGGAGTTTGTTTTTACAATAACTATGTACAATTATAGGGAATTCTATATACGTGATCCATTAATGATGGAATTGCTCCATTAAATAATATTCATATAAAGCAGGATTGTGATAGAAAGGTTAAAATTTCAATATTAACGTGGATGGTTTTGGCAGAGGAAAACTGAAGGCTCAGTTCTGAAATGCACGGACCGCCACTGCAGCATCCTGACCTAAAACAGTAGTTAAAACAGTAATTAATACTAAGTCATGTTCAGCCTGCTTAAAGCTGCAGTGATGTTTACTTTGTATCTGTCAGGCAAGCAGCAGTTCATGCTCTTTGGATGGACCTTATGTGGACTGCGCCAAGAGCTACGATGCAGTCGTCTTTGACGTGCTCAAGGTGACACCAGAGGAGTTTGCAGTGAGTAAAAAAATGTACTTTATTATGCCATATATTCGTTGAATATTTGCACCCAGCCCTCATTTTTGTACCTTTGCAAATTTTTTTAATTTATCTCAGTCCCCTGAAGAAATTAAGTTTTAAACAACAAAAAGCTGTTTAAGATTTTGTTGACACAAACTTTGGAACTTACATAGATAAACCTCAACAGTGAAAGACAGAAGTAAATAAAGAATCCAGGAAATCACAATGTTTGATTTTTAAAGAATGTGTTTGTATAGTGATGGAGAAAGTGTTTATCTTGTACAAACAAACAATAATTATTATTATTAGACCTATAACTTCTTCTTTATGAAGCTCTTCTATCGTCCAGTGGTTACATGCAGAAATATCACCTGTTTGAACCTGGTTATCTGTACAAAAGACACCTGTTCACATCCTCAGTCAGACTGCAACCTCTCCATCATGACCAAGACCAACAAGCTGTCAAAGCTCATTAGGAACAAGATTCAACACCTGAACATGACAAAATAAGTGGCTACATAAAAAGCATTTCAAGGTTCTGGAGTGTTCTAGCCAGTCTCTGGACCTCAATCCAATAGAGAATCTGAGGATGGAGTTGAGTTCATGTTTTCCAGCAACAGCCCCAAAGCATTACAGCTCTTTAGAAGAGCTGCATGGGAGAATGGACCAAGCCTTAAGTATTAAGTATTCATTGTATGTGGGGTCATGGGTCTGTTAAAGATGTTTTTTTTAAAATGTAAACATTAAAAAAAGAAAACATTTGACCTCTGTCAAGATGAACTTCAGTTATTGATCAAATACTTATTTTCTCCTCCATTATACAAAAATAAATAATTTAAAAATCAAACAATTTAATTTCCTGGATTCTTTATTTTCTGTCTCTACACAGTTGAAGTTTATATATAATGAACATTACAAACTAAACTCTTCTTTTGAAGTGGATGAACGTAGAGAATTGGTGACTGACAAATAATTTTTTGCTCTATTGTATGTGGTTATAAGTTGCTCAAGCATTCATTGTTGCATTGCAGAATTCTTTTACATTTGTTGATGTGTGCATGCATGCCTTTGTGTTTGCATTGACTTTAAAGGGAGACTACAAAATAGTCGATATAACAAAACAAGAATGTTAGAATGTCAGAAAGCCCAGAGATATATTGACCCAGACCAGAGTCTGGATCCCTCGAGCAAAACAAAAGAACAGACCTTTGCAGAGTTCACTTGCTTTTGTCATCATTAATTTAAAATGGGTATCATGCAACTGATATTTTTTTTCACTCATCAGTACCATTTGACCTTCTTAGTCCTCATAAAAAAATCCACCCATACTTTTTTATATTGCCTGATTGAAGATTTATTGATGTCCTCACCAGATTTTTTCTTAAAAAATAAATAAAATCATACGTAGTAAAAAAAGCAAAGTGCTTTACAATAAAGCATTTTAATTAAAGCAGACAAATCAACGCAATTAAATTATAAAATTCATATTACATATTTAAAATACTATAGATAAAAACAATCTAGTTATTCAACATGTAAAAAGCTGGTTAAAATATTCCACAATCTACAAAAAATGTTGCAATAAAATAATACAATATATAAAGAAAAGTCTTTATGAAGTACCACAGTTTATAAAAGCCTTAAGAAAGATGAATTTGTAAATACAGAGGGGCTCAAAAGCTGACAGCTTTTAGGTGCTGCTGCATAAGTATTCGGCAGTTTGCCGAACATTTTACATTTTTTTATTTCCTTTTGATTGACAATTTGGAAAATCTAGATACTTTCTGCCATTGCTGTTGATCTTCTTAGATAAAGTCATTCTATTACAAATCATCAAAGCAAAAATCATCCACTTAAATCCAAAATAAACGGAAAGACACACTAAAGCTGAAAGCTGTTTATGAACCAGTTGAGAGAGAAGTAGCTTTATTTTCAGGCCTCAGAATGTAGGAGCAGTGATTTCTTACTAGAACATCTGGGGTTATAATAATTGTCCCACAGTTATTACCATCATTCAGCCAACATTGTAACCATGTAGAGAGTGGTTTTTTTTTTCAAAAATTTTGATTATTTTGAACAAAAAAAGCATGGTTATCAGCAGAAAATATAGCATCAATAATAAAGGCAAAGAAATACGTAAAAAAATCTTACATAACATTTATCCAACTAACAAGTGCATAGCCACATTGTCAAATATTGATTATAACTGTAGCTTTGGCAATAACTCTCCTGAATCTGTACTTCACCTTTTCTATGAGTGTGGTTTTTCTTTTGACCTCTTGAACAATTTGTAAATGGTAAATAAAAAAATACATTTTTGGACATATGCCTAAAATCATCAAGTATGCTGCTGGTTTATTACTTCTTCAAACTAAATTTTATATACATAAATGCAGAGTAAAGAAGATTACTCTGACTGTTTGTGGATTTATTACTGAATTTTATTAGTTTGATAAAACTCTAAAAAATATTCAGTGGAACTTTGTACTTCCCTGTTTGAGTAATATTATTTCTTGCTAATTTTCTTAATATTCTTTGTTTCACCCTTTTTTTACCTCTAATTTCTTATTCACACGTCCTTTTCTGTGATTGTTTTGTGTTAAAATGTTATGGTCACTTCTTTGTTTCGGATGCACTTGTCTATATGTTTTAAAGATGTGTTTATGTTCAGAAAAGTGTTGTTTTTTTATTACAAAATGTACTAAAAAACATATTTTTGTTCATTTTATTTTACCAAATTTCTATAGAAGCAAATAAGAATTGTCATTTTAAAATTTAGTTCCTTGACTGCTTGGTTTTGGCTTTCTAATGTCCCTGTGTTTAAAAATATTTACAATTGATGCTTTTATTTTTCCAGAGCCAAATCACTCTGATGGATGCACCAGTTTTTAAAGCTATTCAGCCAGAGGTAAGTCATATGTGCTGGTACTTTCTCTTAAAGTCATGCTGCAACTATATTTTGATCTAATGTAAAATCGTTCTCAGTTCTCTTTTATTTGGGATAATTGCAGCTTTTAGCCACAATAAAAAACTGTCACATTTTAAAACAGTTTCTGCAGAGCAGCAGTATTTCATCAGAAAATTGCTTTTGAGTTGTGGGTGGTACAGTTGGTTGCAGAAGTAAGCCTCCACTGATATCCTGTCATCCATCTGATTACGTGCTCTCCCGCTAGCTTACTGCCCCTCACAACCCCAAGCTAACAGTAGTGGTGTAGCAAAAATAGCGAGGAAAATTGTAGCTACCCAGCCATACAGTTTTGATCCAGATTCCAGCTCAGACGAGGAAAACAAGACGTACATGGATCTGTTTGTCTGCAAGTGGATGCATCAGAATTCCATCACATTTTGAATCAATAAACATGCAGAAATGCAGTTTTAATATTAAATTCTTTTAAACATCCATCATGTGAAAAATGCTACAAGAACATGTTAAAAACAAAAAAAAAAACAATTTCCATTGGAGTTGGTCTTTAACTAAGACTTTTTCCAAGTATTTTTTGCTATTTTGCAACTATAAACACTAAATAGTCTTGAGTCCACAAAAACAAAGTTTTCTTACTTAAATTAAAAATTATATCATCTGTTCCTCATAATCTTCTGTCAGATCAGATTGAAGTGTGCTGCAGATGTGTGTTTCTGATGTGATTTTGTTGTTCCTTGGCAGGAGCTTGCAAGCTGTGGATGGAACGGGAAGGAGAAGCACAGCTTGGCTCCAAACGTGGTTGCATTTACACGCCGCTTCAATCAGGTACGGTGCATGGCGTTTCTATAGCAAGCATTTGATTCTTCAGTTATTTTCTTATGTTTTAAATAATTAATATTAGAGTAAGTGATAGATATAACTTTTGATCTGTGTGTTTTGAGAGTTTTCAAACAACTTAGTAAACAGGTTTCTAGCAGTTGCTGTTTTTGAACTGAAATCACAGAGTGTAGTCTGATAAAACTGAGATGTTCAAAAATGGTAATAAATGGTAATAAAAAACATGTTATTTTCTGTCTGTCCTGAGTTGAAGGAGACTTTTTAAGAGAAGGTTTGACCTGTTCCTGCATGAGGACACAAAGACACACTCCAAAGAACAGTGGAAGCAGTTGAGATTGCTCAAATTTGTTGTCTAATATGGTTCAGGTGGAGCTACCATGAATGCTACAGGTCACTTATGCAGTTCTCCTCAACATATATTTGAGGGTGCAGCTATTTGTTAAATGGAAAGCCTGCTCATCCTCTGCAGCAGGAGAGACGTGAGGCTTGGGAGAATGAGTAGATTAAACAGAGTGCAGTCAAAGCTGATGAATTTTCAGGCTTACTCTGGGTCTGAGTAAAAGCTTGTCACTCAAGAAACTGATGGTTAGCTTTGGCAGGACTTTTTTTTTTCTGCTATCTTCCTGCAGCTCAAGAGCCCAGCATAGAAAGAGGCAGCAGCGGATGTGGTTGCTGTCAGAGTGAGGAGTGACCTTGTTTCTTTTTCTGTTTGCAAAGCGCTGCATTTGCCTTCTGTGTTTTAGAAGGAATGTAGACAAAGGGGAGGGTTTGAGAGGACTTGATGAGAAGCAGAAAGGGTGAAGACTTCCTAACTTTAAAACCTGAGTCATTTATTGATCCAATTGAAACTCTCTAGAAGCTCCTAACTTTAATATCCTTGAACAGACTTTTGTAAGACTTTAACCACAGAAACATCTGTTGTTGGTTATGTACTCAGCACTGCACTCTGTGCATTTGATTCATCTAAATACCATTTTGTTATACAGTCTTTGACTTATTAGGGATATAGAAGACCATAAAAAGTCCTGAAGTCCCACTCCAGTCATCTTTTCATCTATTTTTAAAGCCTTCCCAGTGGTCTTTTAATTATGATTATGTTGTTTTTAGCCAAAATCAAAATACCTGTTTCGTTTTTAAGGACATAGTTTCTGCAGAGCAGCAGGAGTTCATTAGAAATTTACCTCTGAATTGTGGGTGGAACCGTTGGCGCAGAGAAGGCCAACCCCCATTTCCCGTCACCCATCTGTTTTCATGCTGTCCTACTAACTTCCAGCTCCAACCTAACATTAGCGGTGTGCAATTTTGGAACTATCCAGTTTTGAGCCAGATGTCAGCCCGGACCAGGTTAACAAAGACGTACATGGTTTTAGTCGTCTACAAGTGGATGCATCAGCATGGAACGGAGTAGGGTGGTTGTGACTCGCCGATTCTTCTATGTCAGAGCTGCAAGATTTTACCAACGTTTTTACTTTTTTTCTGCTCCTGATTCACAAGGATTTAAATATTCACAAATGTGGTTTTAAGCTAAACATCCCACAACAACATGGTTAAAACACAATTTTCATCTGAGTGGGTCATATTGTTATGGTAATTTTTCTAGATTCAGGATAATTGTATAGGATTAATTACCTTTCTCTCCCAGTGGATAACTGCTGCATATTATTCTCAAACGCTTTTGAAGCAGAAATTTCACGTCATTGTGCTTTTCTGGTCAAATATGTTAACTAGAAAAAGAGGAAAAGAGCCTTACAGACATGTACATTTCAGACTTATGTTGTTTGTCTTCTTCTCAATCCTTGTTCCAGGTGAGCTTTTGGCTGGTGAGAGAAATCTTAACGGTCCAAACGCTGAAAATCCGAGCGGAAATACTGAGCCATTTTATCAAAATAGCTAAGGTGAGTTTAAGTAAAAAAAGAACTACACACTGTGCACACAGGATGTTTTATTTTTGTCGTTCTTGGTAATGTGTGGGCAGATTTGTTCTTTCTTAAGGAGGAAAAATATGTTACGTCATCTAGGTCAACAGGTCAGAGTGACAAAATGATTTAGTGATGATGGACTCAAAACTGACTGAAGCAGAGCTGTTATTCAGCTTTTACTAAACATCCAAATGGAAGTCTGTAAAGACCAATCTGGGTTTTTGTTAAGTACAGGACTAAGTACTAAGTACTGCGTTGTTTGTTTACTATCATCCCAATTTGATTAGAAATATGTTTTATTTAGATCTGGTATGTATGGGAAACACAGAATCCCATCAGCCCTTTACACTGTCAGGTGTTATGGCAACAGCCGGTCTTTTTCTTCCAGGATTGCCAGATTTCACTTTTATTTTACTCTAGGCATCTGTTGCCACAAATGACTAGAAAAACTTTAATATTCAGTTTATGTTCTAAGCTTTTCAAATATGTGCTGCTGCTCTGTGCAACAATGTCAGTGTGAAATGGGAAAATTAAATCACCTGAAACAAGCAAGTAACAGTAAACAGAAGCTTAATGCTGCTGAATCCTGCTTTCAATGAGGCCAGAAACTAAGGGTAGGATGGAAAAAATACTTCAAGATATCCTTACATGATTTAAAGTTGATTTTATTACAGACTTGATTTTTTAAGAATTATTATTCGAACCCACTGATGTCTATTCATGACATAGTTCTCGTATGAGTTGCGGACATAGACTGTAGAAGAGAACTGGACTAAGTGAGTGTGAAGTCACCCATAGAAATTCCTTACTTCAAGCTCTAGCAAAATGAAGTCACTTCAGTCAATCCACCTTCTTTATCTCTTCTCCCTGTAACCTCACTCTTCCACTTGGGTTCCTCTCTTTCACACACATATACTCCGTCTTGCTGCGGCTAACCTTCATTCCTCTCCTTTCCAGGGCAAACCTCCACCTCTCTGGCTTCTCCTCCACCTGTTCCCTGCTCTCACTAAAAATCACAATATGATCTGCAAACATCATAGTCCATGGTGATTCCAGTCTAACCTCATCTGTCAGCCTGTCCATCACCATTGCAAACAGGAAGGGGCTCAGAGCTGATCCCTGATGTAATCCCACTTCCATTGGGACACAAAATTCAGTGTTGTTGGTCTCAGCTCTAGAACACAGACTGTGGTTCAAACTGCTTCTGTGCCAGACTTACCTTATTTTAACATCTACTTAAAAACAAAAACACAAGTGATTTTTTTTTTCCTAGCTGGAACTAACTTCAGGAGTCCAGGTGTTCATATAACATGATTTTTGCATGTAGACTGTGAAACAGCTGCATTAAATATTGTTTCTACAGTCTAAATAATTGTGTTTGCTTGCAGAAATTGTTGGAGCTGAACAATCTTCATTCTCTGGTGTCCATAGTTTCTGCTCTGCAGAGTGCACCCATCTTTAGACTGGACAAAACCTGGGCGGTAAAAACAGTTTTAACAATTTGAAGATATTTTTATATGACATTCTGCAACCTTTCAATGCTAAAAGAGCCATTTGGTTGAGTTTTTTTAAAGACCAAAATGCAGCAAGAGCTGTATATTCTCAGCTCTATGTCCTACCTCTAAAATACTCTATATTTATGTTTTTGTGGCCATTAAGTTTTTTTTTAAATAAAATGAAGCTCTTAAATATTTACAATCATTGAATTATAGCGATGTTGTAACAATTTTAACTTCTTTTACTTTTGACGGCAGCACATACAAGTTCCTTTCATAATAAAATGCACCCTGCGTCAAATAAGATCATCAAGTTGCAGCAGATTTAGTTGAATTAAAAATGCAGGAAAGTCAAACAAAACATTTCCTATTTTGTTACTTTAGTGCACCGTCATCCTTGTAAATGTAAACATGACAACATTGGTGTGGAATCAATTAAAAAACATCTTTACAGATAGGCCTAAATACAATTATAAACTTTAAGAAGTTTGCCACATTATGTGCAACAGAAGATAAAAATAAGTGCTTTAAGTTTATTCTAAAAATAAACCACTCTGGCAGTAGATTAAACCTTTCACCATCATTTGATCAGTTATCTGACATATTAAAGATCTAAATAAAAAAAAATTAAATAAAAAAAACATAACTAAAACAAATTAACTAAAGCTATAAACCCATTATTTGTTTCAATTATTAGCATTTTAAAAATAAAAAAATAATGTAGGGTTTAAAACAAAGAAAATCTTTTTATTTAACTGTTTGGTGACATCTGCAAACTCTTTTTTAAGCATTATGATATAATATAAATAGATTAATACTGTAAAATTAAATGTCTTCCTCTCTCTGCAGCAATACAGTCAGGTTCTTGTTAAGAGGCCAGATTAAAATTTTAAATTTCAGGAAATGTTTATGTGCACAAACACGGCTACAGGAATAAGCACAGACAGGGAATGACTGATCTGAACTGGAGCAGAAACGTCAGCGGTGACATTTCCGTTTTATGTAACACTGAGATAGTACTCCCAATGTATTTTTAGTAGTTTTTCATTTTCATAGTGTAGTTTTCTTATTATTTAATTATACCACGTGTGTGTTTCATATAAAATAATCCTCATTATTGAATGAGATACTCTTTATTTAAACCTTCCAATAATCTTTTGAATGAAAAACTTGGTTTTATCCCTTGGATTACCTTCAGATATTCATATATATGTAGCTGGAATTTGAAATAACCTGTGGAAATTTCCTCCAACACTTCCTTGTTTTTATATATTATGTAAGCTTCATGTAAAAGCTACAGTCCTGGAATGCCTGTTGCAGTGCAGCATTAAATGTGTATTCTAATATCTTTTGAAGATACACACCAGTTAACTTGGCTCTAAGTTGTTTTGGTTGCTCTAAGTGATGGATCATTCATTTCCGCTCATATTTTCGCTGTAGTTGATCAGTCGGAAAGACAAAGCCACATATGAGAAGCTGAATTACTTGACCTCAAAGGAAGAGAACTACATTCGCATGCGAGAATACATTTGCTCGCTGAAGATGGTGCCCTGCATACCTTACCTTGGTACGTTTTTTCTTTGTTTTTTTGGTTTGTCAAGTGTACTCGTCAAAATAGGTTTTGTTTTTATCTATTTATGTTTGTAATATTAAAGCAATAACTTACAGCTGCATTCATCAAGCAGGAGCTTTTGAAAGAGGTTTAAGAGAAGCTCTGGAAGACAAATGTTTGACATAACACTGTTGTATGACGGATTTATAGACATCTTTTTACAGAAAAGAGTAAAAATAAACCCTTCCACATCATTATATAGGGGATTAACTGAGTAAAAAAAACAAACGTCACTCTATGTGCAAAGTAGAGTTTCACATCAGAGTTTGGAGCTTTTGACTACCCCGTTGGATGTCCGAAAGAGCATCAGGTAATTAATGAGGTTACACTATATCGTAGATGTGTAGAGGAAGGCAATTTAGGAACATTTAGGACTTCAGTAAAAAAAAACAGGACTAACACAGTTTAAAAAAAGTTTGCAATGAACATTATTCTGATTTTGGTGTTGCACTAAAACAAATACAAGTGATTTTGTTAAAAAGTAGGACAATGTAGTAGTGGCAGTTGTTCAATAATTCTGTGAGATAAAGTTGAGTCCATGAGGGATTGTTTGCTGTTTTTTTTTCATACAGGGATCTACCTGTTGGACATGATCTACATTGACTCCGCCTACCCTGCATCAGGCAGCATGATGGAGACAGAGCAGCGGACCAATCAGATGAACAACCTCCTGAGAGTCATCTCCGACCTGCAGATGTCATGCAACTATGGTGAGATGTGATGACATTTATTGTGTTCTCTTCTCATTTGACAAAATAAAAAGCTTGAATTGTTTCTTGTTTTTAATAATATTTTGCCTCTCGGTCCACTTAAACAAAAACAAAATTCTATTTTCTTAACTTCTGGAGATGCTCAGGTAAATGATCTGACCTGAAAATGAGAGCATCAACTATTGGAAGGAGAAAATAGCACATTTCAGAAAACCTTTAAGACTGAACTGTTGCAGTTGTTTTGATGAATGAAAATTAAAACACACATTCACATGTTTGTCTTTGGCAACGATTACAATTTTATTCAAGTTTAATCGCAAAGATTTCCTGTGATTAATCACATTGCTGACCACAAATTTTAATGATGTATTCAAACGGAATTGATTGCAACATTTTAAATAAAAAAGAACTAAAGCTTTAAAGAAATTAAGTATAATATTTTCAGTCTCAGGATCCAAACAATAAGTGGAACATTCAAATAATTGGAGCAGTTATTGTCTGAACAAGAAATATTTTACAGAAAATACCAAAGAAAGTTATAGTCTGGCTCAGTCATTTATAATTATTGATCTTTTGGGAAATGCTTCCATTTAAGTTTCCCATTTTGTCTTTCTTCTCCCAATTAACTGTAAAAAAGTCTGTAACTCAAAGACATTTCTGATGTTGGTCGTATAGTAACCCCATCTTTGCCCAAAGATAGCCAGGTGAAGCTCCGGCAGCTGTGACCCTACAAGAGATGTAGCGGGTTTAGAAAATGGATAGATGGAATGAACTAAGCTGTTTATGAAATTGTTTTTTCTAATCTTCCTGCAGATCACCTGATAACTTTGCCACACGTTCAGAAGTATCTGATGTCGGTCCGCTACATCGAGGAACTTCAGAAGTTTGTAGAGGACGACAACTTCAAGTTAGTTAAACCATTTTAACAACTTTTTAAAAAATATCTTAAAGTTGACCCTAAAATGTCATTCTGATTAACAAAACTTCTACTGAGAGATGTGGTCAACTAATTCCAAGACTTTTTACCTCTACAATGATTTCTAATTTAGACACTTTTGGTTAAAGAATGTAAACCTCCAGAACAAACAAATAATAGAACTTTCATCTGTTGGTCTTCTTCTTGTCTTCTGAAATGGTAAAAATAAATCTTTTTGTAATAAGGGTTCTATTTATGAATTTTATAACAGTTCACAGCAACTTCAGTTTTTGAGAACTTAAAGTCCCACTCTGATCATCTCTTGATCTATTGTAAAAGTGTTCCCAGTGTTTTTTTTATTATGATTAAGCCATTTTTTGGCAACATTAAAAAAAAAATCTGTGTTTGGTCTTCCAATGACCTTTTTTCTGGTAGCTCCAACCTCCTCATCCATTTTCCTAACAAACATCATCCCTGTTCCTCCTCCCGTCTGCTTCCCTGCATTGATCTCCAGAGCATCTACCATGATCTGTTCCTCTGATGGATTCATTCCTGATCCTCTCTATCCTGGCCACTCCCAAAGAGAACCTCAACATCTTCTTCTCTTCTCTTCCTCCAGCTCTTCCTCCTGTCTTTTCCTCATTTCAGTCTAACTGATCTTTGCTACTTCCTGTTCCATAACTCTTCTCCTCTGTGTTCTCTAATATCTTCTCCATTCATCAGTTCTTCAAAGTTCCCCTTCCATGAGTCCATCCCAGTTGCAGCAGGTGGATTTATTAAAAACTAATACAATTTCCATTTGTATGTTCATGCAAATCAGCTGAAACCACTTTGTCGTAACTCGTTCGATGCCAAATGATCCAAAAACGAAATAATTCTGTGAACTCTACAGCAGACCCTGATCCTGCAGGAACAATGTTGCGCACACTAAAAAACCTTAAAAAGATGATAGGAGGGGTTTTCAAGATAAGCAGGAACAAAGGAAATCTTGAATGTGACATTACGCTTTGTCTTAAAGACCAAAAATGTCAATACTTTTGGCTGAATTATCAAATATTAGGGAAAGATGGACTTACACAAGTCAAAGTGAAAACAGGAGCGTTTGTAATTTTTGATTGGTCCTTAATTCAGTGGTTTGGTGGATGAAACAAAACAAACATCAGTCAAAAGTGTTTTGGATTGTTTTGCTGTTTTGAACTGTTGTTAATTTTAACTCACCCTGCAGAAGGGGATTCAAAGTGTTAAGGAAAATCTTTTTTTTTTTTTATTTCCCAGATTATCCTTAAAGATTGAACCTGGCAAAAGGTCCCCTCGCATTGCATCCTCCAAAGAAGACTTGGCAGGTAGGAAACTCGGGGGTTAGCTTAAAGTTAGATATATACATGAACATTTACACTCTACAGGTTCAATGAGCGGTCTAAGACCTTGGTATTTCCTGCAGGCCCCATATAGGCTTGCCCAGTTTTTGCCCAGAGACAGCCCATATCCACCTGTGAGGGCAGTTGTGAAAAAAAGTACTTTTTGTCTTTGTCAAAACTTCTGACCTGCTCATTTTCACAGCAGCAAGGTAATCATGTATTTCACTTTGATTAGGGTGTAATTATGGTGTTTCCTTTGTTTCAGATCTCTCTGAAGTCTCTGCTTCTTTAAAGTATAACCGACGACCTACTTGTCCAGAAGCGTCCATGGAGCTGCACATCCCCACGCCTCCACCGGCTCATCACAGGAAGAGTCACAGTTTGGGAAACAAGTGAGTCCAAATGTTTGGACGTCATTTGAAGGATTGTGTGCAGTGAGTTGGCAGAGGCTTAAGCAATTAATAAAATCAACAGAAGAAAAAATAATTTTAAAGTAATATAAAAAATTAAAAGGTGCATTCAGACGGGACAAATTTGGTCCGCTTAAAGTGAACCAGAGTTAGATTTTGAGGTGTGTTTAGGATCATTATCAAGTTAGTATCCAAAATTTGCTGAAATTTTGTGGAATCCATTCTATGTTTCCTGTGCCGCTGGCTGCAATACTAGCCCAAAGGATGATTGATCCACCTCCATGCTTAACAGTTGGACAGAGGTTCCTTTCATTAAACTCTGTATCCTTTCTTCTCCAAACGTACCTTTGTTCATTGCTGCCAAAAAGTTCAATTTGAACCTGGTCGGCCCACAGAACTTGTTTCCAAAATGTATCAGGCTTGTTTATGTGTTAATTTGCAAACTTAAAATGTTGAATTTTGTGGTGAGGAAGTAGAAGAGGTTTTCTTCTGATGACTCTTCCATAAAGACCATATTTGTACAAGTATCTCTTCACAGTAGAACAGTGTAGCACAACTCCAGAGTCTGCAGGTCTTTCTGGAGGGATGCTGCAGTCAAACGTGGGTTTTGACTTGCTTTTCTCTCAATCCTGTGAGCTGCTCTGTCTGAGATTTTCCTTTTTGTAAGGGTAAATGATAGAAATTAAGTCTGATTTTTTTACATATTAAAAGGATGTCTCATCTGTAAACTGATGTCTTTAGGATATTTTTGAATCTTTCCTTAAGTTTTTTTTATGCACAATAATATAAAATTTGACCTGGGATGCCTAAACTTTCAATCCCCACTGTAGTTTCCTAAAATAATTATCTTAAAAACAATGCCATAACACCCCGATTAGACACAGGAACTATGAAATGTGGTTGGATACATGTAGGCTCATTAAAACAACGTTTTCCATGATGCATATTGCTTCTCACAATTTTCCAGACAATCTGTATATCATAAACATTTATCATCCTACCTTCATAGTTGTCATCTTGCCAGTAACCACCTTGCAGCATTCCTCTACGGTACCAAAGTAGCAGTAAAAAGTGTTAAATCGGATGTTGATGCAGGCATTCAAAATTGGTTTAGCAAACTATAAATAGAATATAATAGAATATATATAAAAGAATTGCAAAGTGCAAGACTTCCATAATTTCCGCCTTCTGAAAGGGCTATCAGATAACCGAAAAGAAGGAAAAGGTGGAATTAAAGATGTTTTTCTAGGTCAGGAGGAACAAGAGCCTGATTTTCATATTGAAAGACCCACTCTAATAAGATGGTGTTTTTATACATATTTTTGTAGAATTTTTCTCATGATGTAGGACATACATGAACGAATTAAATTAAAATGGCATTTCTATATATTTCTTTTTTCTATCTGTGATAGATCTGGAGCAATAAAAACACGCCGTTTGAAAAAGCTCTCAGTTGTGACACATCAACTGCAATGGTAGGGCCAAAGTCCCCCTGCTCCGCTCCATTCTGATGCATCCACTTGCAGGCAAATAGATTCATGTACATGTGCAACTCCAGACCTCGAGGGCCGCAGTGTGCATGATTTCCAGATATCCAAGTCCTCCTCATGACTGAATACCTGGTTCAGGTATGACCAGCCAATTAGAACATGCCAGAGCATGGTATGTTGGAAAACATGCAGGAATGCAGCCCTCGAGGCCTGGAGTTGCCTCTCCCTGATGTACATCTTTGTTTTTTTCATCTGAGCTGGTATCTGGCTCAAAACTGTATGACTGGATAACTCTGATATTGCTCGTCGTTTCTGTTGCACTGCTAATGTTAGCTTGAACTTGTGAGGAGCTGTAAGGTAGAGGGAGAGTGTAAACAAAGTAATGATGGGGTATCAGCAGAGGCTTACTTCCAGTCCTGTCCACAACTCAGAGGCAAATTTCTAATGAACTCCTGCCACTCAGCAGAAACTATGGCTTTAAAACAACTAAGTTTTTTAAATTAGTCAAAAAATTGCATAATCATAATTAAAAGACCACGTGAAACACTTTTAAATTAGATGAAAATATAGTTGGAGTGAGACTTAAAGGGAAGAATGTGAACTTTAGATTCAGATTCAATTTAATCAAAATAAATGCTGGAATATTGTTCCCATGAGTGAGAAACCCATAGTTCATCTGGTGATACGCTGCTGCTGCTGATCACATCCACATTTATACAATAACACAGACACGGTTACAGACGATGATCTACCTTGGATACATCATAATTTTTCTTTCCTGGAGTCCTGGATGGGATCCAGGCAACTGAGGCTGATCCGTCTCCGGCCTGTGTCCAACACCTCCTCCCCCAGCCAGAGCCATCTGGTCACTTCTCTGCTGCCTCCATGTTGTTGCTAATGGCTCTTCTTTGGTTGGCACCCGTTATGCCCAGTGTGTGCCATAGACTTTATTTAAGGAGTAGCTTGCAAATCCCTATCTGTCCACTTCCACTGGCATACATCTGCTCCCACTGCCATGCTCCTGATAACCCACCACTAGCTCCTCCTTTCTTCTTCCGCCTCCATCCTAAGGCACGGTCAGCTTCAGTGTCTCCAACTGTTTTGTGGCCTCAGAGATTTGATTGATGTCCGGTCTCAGTTTAGACTGTGTGAAATATTGTGAAATCTTCTTCAAACAAAAACAAAAAATACAAATATTTACAAATCTAAAGAAATGGAAAACAGACATGTTTCCTAGCTAGCATCAGCATACAGACTCTAAAGTACAAAAAAACTCCTGATTGTCAGTGAGTCCTATCCTGACCCAAAGACTGGTGTCAGGGGGAATGCAAAAATAGAGCACTTTTCTAGTTTGTTCTACTCTTTGGATCAGATGGACGCAGAGTTTCTGGACAAATGCGATCTTTTTATTCTAATAAATGACATGAGATGAACGTTAATCAGACGGCTCCAGCGTGGAGCAGATGACCCGCTGTAAGAGTTGAAGCAGAGTTACATGTCAGCTATCAGACATCCAATAACCAGGAAACCGATCATTATTTTCTTTTGGATGGGGAGTGACAGGATTTTTCTAGAACAAGCACCAGCATTGTCTAAAACTTGTGGAAACTCAGAAGTTCACCATGAAAGTCCCGCCCAATCCCACTGTGGGGGGCACCGTGAATACAGAGGAGGCAGACACGCCTCCACCTGTGAGAAGATTCCAGTCCATCCAACTGGATTAAACTATTGTCCAAAAAAACTTTTTCTTTTATTCTTTGCCACTGACACAATAAGGAAAATTTGAGAAAAAAAACAAACTTCAGGACAAATTTCAAATGGACAGCAGTGCACCCAGATTCTTTGTGCTGCCTAGAAGCTAAAGCCACACATGCAGAGTCAAATGCAGACGGTCTGTATGACAATGTCAGAAAGGTCACAGCATGGAGCTGTGAGGCCTGTCATGTGCCTCTATGAACAGAAACTGTCCAACTTTACAAATGTGGCACAAAGAAATCTGTGAATTTCGCCTGGAATTTTTTCTTGCATTCTCATTCAAAAACAAGCAAATTAGTTTGTCGAAAACATTTGTTCTTGTTTTTTTTATTTATATTACCCTTCAAACTTTCATTCTATGTTGTAAAAATAGTTTAACATTTTTTGGGCTTCCACGTCTAAATTAAGCACTTTTTATCTGCGAGAATTCTCATTTTTTTGTATGATTATATGTAAAGTTTGTGAATACAAGATGGAAAAATGACTAAATAAAGTCAGTGCCACATAGGTGAGGTTGTACTGATTAAAATGATACCAGGTAAGCAAGCAAGTAGTCTTTCAAATTAAGAAAATTGAGGTAAATTCAAAAGAAGACAAAAACCAAGATGTAGGCCCTAGCTTCCAAAGGGTTAACTACTGAAAGAAAACACTTTAAAGCTACTCACAGCTTTTAGTCATTTACACTGTCCTGCATTGTTTCTGTTAATCTGAAATATTTGCTACATCACGCACATAATAATGTGACTGATAAAGCTTGTTTGCATTGTTTTGACACACCCTTGTTGTGCTGTAGAAATAAAACATTCACAAAGATGTGTTTTTGTGTGTCTGCAGCATGATGTGTCAGTATGGCATGTCACAAAGCAGAAGTGCCACGTTTACCATAGACAAGGAGCGCCACCTGCTGGACGGAAGCTTCTTAGAGTCTCATAGTTCGGTCAGACGGGATCCATACACCACATCTGTGTCCAACGACCTGTCATTGAGTAAGTGTGGGTGTTACTGGAAAAAGGCTTTTTGCCATTTGAGAAGTTAAAATGTTTGTTATTCCATCGTTTGTTTCTGCTTTTGGTCAAGCCACTTTCAGAACTGAATCTTTCATTTCGCTAAAATAAAGTCAAAAAGAAACATCACAACTGTAAAATAGTTATATTGGTTATATTGAATGAAGCTTTACTTTTCTTTACAAGAATTAGACATGAATGTATTTAGTCAGTTGTGCTTTAGAATGTTGCATTTATAACTCTGATTGTTTTAACAAAACACCATCTCCGCTTGAAGATTATTTAAAACCTATTTTTGTTTTAATCAATTAACATTAGGATGTTTAAATTTTATGTTATTGTTATATTTTCAAAATATTTTTATATTAATAAAAGCAATGACTTTTTTGTTTTGCAATTTATTGAATTGACTGTGAGATTGTTAGATGTTATCATAATCACATAGTGTGTATTTTGATTGTCTTGATAGGCAGCAGTGCGAGCTCATTTGGCGAGGAGTTCTCATCTACAATCCAGAGGTCAGTCTCATAAGTTCATTAGCCCAGCTCGTGAGTTTTAATTTTTTCTTTTTCATAAATCATGCAGCCCCATATTACACAGTCAATTTCAAATGTCATGTTCTATTTTAGCTTTGCCAAAAATGAAAAAGTATCAGGTGTTCAAGGTACAATAAACGTTTTCTTTTAGAAAATCTAAGACTGTGTCTGAATTCCCTCCTTATTCCCTAACCACTAAAAAAACATAAAGCGAGGGTCTATCCAGTTCCCTGGATTTTAAAAGCGATTCGTTTGCCATCATGACTTCTTTTTTTTAACGTCAAATACGGACGGCGTCACCGATTTCCTTGAAGTAAAACCTAATGGATAAGAATCTTGTTAATCGCGATGAATTAGTTACAAAGAAACTAGTACGTTTAATTAATTTTTTTAGAGCGTTAAACTCATTTTTAATCTAGAGTTATTGTTGTGGTCTCAAACATAAAAAACAAACTGTTTACTCCATGAATGTGTTATTAAACTCATCTGAAACGCACTTGTGTCTCTGTGTCTGCATACAATGAGCTCTCTGCGGATCCGTCGCTGCTGTGACATCATCAACATGCGACTGTATTTCTTAATGGAGCCAACCCAAAACAAAGCCACAACTATATCTATTATTTAAGGAATAAAGCCTGACGAGTTGTTCGTCATTAATGGGGTATTTGGAGAGCTGATCACGTGGGACGGTAAACTGTGGTCAACATTTGGATTGTTCAGAAAAGTGCTCCTGTTATTTTTTTTTTCCTTTTGTTAATGTTAAATTAGAACACTCTGGACTGAATACTTTGTTCTTGTTTTTTCCCCTAATTGTTCAAGTTTTTAAAAAAAGTCTTGGTGGTGTAAAAGTAAAGGTTGAAAGTCTGGTAAACAGTTTTTCTCAATCTTTTTGGTTGAACGATTAAATTAAACTTTGGACCACTGCTAAGGCGTTTCTCAAAACAATTAGTGCAAACTGCAAAACAAGGTGAATGTTTTTTTCTATCTGGTCAAAAGATACCAGTCTATTATATAAAGATATTTAACATATAATGAGAGATCAACTGCAGTTAATTGTTGAAAATGAATGGAAGTTCAGGAGAACTATGGATCAATTCACTCTATTGAATGTGTTTTCTCCCTGCTGTGACTGAAAACATCTTGACAGCAAACTGGTTGACGCAATGAAGCAACCTCACCAAAGTTTAAAATGCAAACTGCACCACTCAAATCACGCTGCTGTCAGACCGCCGCGCTGGTTGCTTAGATTGCGTCTGTATTAATGACTTAACATAAAAACCGTCCGCCTCTGCCACCCGAACCACATTCGGTGTGAACGCAGCTTAAGGCATTTTCAATGGATGATGTCATTCAGTCCAGCTATCTTATGCAGACAATGGCTCCATCAGGTTAATATGTTAGACTTTTTTGCTTTAGAATAATGCTCTGTGTTACTTTTTAATTAAATAATTCCGCAAATCTAATTTTCAAAATGACATACTGCACTATTGTGTGCACATGGAATATAATAAAAATGTTGTATTTACCACTATGCAAGTCCAAGAAGCTCCTTAACTGACTGTGTTGACACGTGTGTGACAGGGGCCGCATGTACGCCACTCTGGGCCCAAACTGGAAGGTCCCTCTTCGCCCGTCCCCCCGGAACCGAAGCTACGTTTACAGGTACCAAAACAGTTGACTTTTTCTTCCATCAGCAATTTAAAGAGACTATTCGAAAATGTTTTACTGAAAGGTTTCTTAAGTAGACATGAAAAAAATTACTAGTGATAAGAAAATTCCCAAATATTCTCAATAGCAGCTTCACGATAAAAATATTCCATAAGTAGGAGTACAAGTTAGTCATTTAAATGAGGACAAATAAAAAAGTTAATGGTTAAAAAAGGCTCAGTTACACAGTTTGACAATTTAAACCTTTTTTTTTAATAAGTTTATACATGTTGGATTTTTTAAAATATATTTTGATAACAAATGTGAATAACATTTGCCTTACAAATTTTCTTAAGCAACATACCAGGATTATAGGTGGCATCTAGAATAATAATTCATTTATTTGTGGTGTAAAAAGATCAGCCCAGTGCATTGTGGGATAGCCAGACATGGGTTCATCCTTAACCTCTGCTGACTATGGTAGTTGGCATAGTTACTTGCATGAAATTATTTATATTTTTCTGTGTGACAAAATAAATATTTAAATAAATGCAGCTTTATCCTGCTTGGGTTAGATCGTCTTGTTGAACAGCTTGGATCATGTAGTGATAACAGTAATTGATGTCCTCTTCAGCTCCACTGCTGCAGTGTCCTGCCACAGATGCTGCGAGGCCAAAAGCGTGACCTTCGAAGGACCCGTACGACGGAAAACGCTGCTTAAGGAGGGACGAAAGCCCAAGGTGTGCTCGCTGGTGACGAGGTCTTCTTTGTGCTTTTAGACATGGTTGTAAACAGATTTGAAGTGAATTTTGCTGTCTGGCAGCTCTCATCATGGACCAGGTTTTGGATCAGCCTGTCTGGATCTGCACTTATATTCTATAGTGCCAAAGCACTGAGGGCCTCTGAGAGGAAACATGTAAGTTTGATGCCCCGAAACATACAAAGCTGCACTTTAACACTCGTGTATTAAACATATTCAAAGATGCAGATGTTTGAGTTGACTGTAGAGAGAATAGCATGAAATCTTAAAATGGAGTTGGTGTTGTTTTAGATATAACATTTATTTAAAAGTTCTATAAAACTGTTCATGAACTGCCAGTATTCATAGCAATTTGTTCCCTCAGAAGCTCAAAAATGAAGAAAAAGTTGAGAAAAATTTCCCACCTTTGGGTCGTTTACTTCACCGTTTGTATTTCCTATTTTTCTTTGTTTCTCCCAGTACAAGTCAACCCCCTGTAAGAAGGTCTGTGTGACTGGGTGGATAGTAGTGCTGCCAGATGACCCAGCCAGACCCAACATCTTCCAGCTAAATGACCCCGATAGAGGTCAGATTAAGAAAAACACAAAACCAGAACTTCTGCTTCTATTTCAACCTGTTGAGACAGTCTTACATGGACTTTCTGTGTCACAGGAAATGTTTACAAGTTCCAGACGGGATCCCGGTTCTCCGCGATCGTCTGGCACAAAAACCTGGAGGAGGCTTGTAGGAGCTATAAGTCCCAGGTCAGCCATCACAGGAAACTGATTTTTTCTGTTCTTTTAATCAAAACAGAAACTCTGATGCTGTTTTTAAAATATTTGTTTTGATTTTTTAATTGTTGTTGTGATCTTTGTTATGTTTTTTTGCATCGAGTGATTTGTGGATGTGATTTGCACTTCAGGGCCACCGTACATTCCTGACCACACTGTGTTACAACGTGCTTATTGAACCACATTAGATAGATCTTTGCTTCAAAAAAAGCTCATGTTTCTTCTGACTGCTGTTTCTCACTGAGTTTACATTTTTTCTATGTTTTAAAATGAATTCTGTTTTTTCAACAGATACCAGCTAACCTCATGTCGTTCGAATGAAGGCAGGCTTTGCCCAGCAGGACATTCTAATGCCAACTCCAATTATTTGGGAAGACTTCTTTAGTGAAGCTTCCGACTTCGATGGCGTCTGCCTCTGTGGGACAGCCAAAAACCTGGACGCTGAGAGACTCTGTGACACTGGCTTTGTGACTGTAATGTTAGCATATTTTGTCCGTTGTTGCTTTTTTATAAGACGTGTAAAAATCCAGACATCTGAAGACTTTGATAAGGTGCTTTCTATTTATAGCACTCCTCTATCATTTTCTTAACCTGCTGTGAACATGTGAGCACAAGGAGTTTCCGCCTGCATGGAGTTTCTGATCTGAAGGAGTTTTTTTGTGCTTTTGAGCACAAATGTGGAGGACAGTTTGAGCACTTTAGGGCGGATCTTTGGTTCCATCACAGTATTCCACAGCCTTTACCACAGCTTGAGCTTTAGACGATGAAAGCTTAGAAGCTGCTGAAATAATTGGACTGCTTTTGCAAGAGAAAAATGCTTCATTTCAACACCATTACAGGAAACTGTTGGCTTTCTGTTCTCTGTTGTCTGGATATCGTCTCTTCATTTTATGTACATGGTAATGATTACCATGGTGTCAGTGTGTGAAAATCTTTCCTTGAAACACAATCTTGCTTTATGGGCCCTGGGTTATGGCACTTTGCTGTGGGTTTTGTTAATCCAGTAAAGTCACAGACTTATTGTTACAGGAACAGCTTCCCAGAAAAACGTGCCAAATTGTTCCTGCTGGATCATTTAGAGCCTGAGAAGGCTGGGATGAGGCGTGCAGAGCTCCACGTCCACTGCCTCATGTCACACCTTGTTGGAAATCCCCCCCACTATCGGACTAGAGGGTCAGAGATTTTTCCTCTCAATGATGCTGCTGTCTGTGCATTGATCCTGTCGACAATTACTGGGGTTTTAGTTGCATCCTTAAGTCCCACTCCGATCACCTTTTGATCTATTTTCAAAGCCTTCCCAGTGGTCTTTTAGTTATGATTTTTGCCGTGTTTAGCTCAAAATCTAAACATCTGTGTTGTTTTCTAGGAAATAGTTTCTGCATTTCTTCATTAGAAATTCACATCTGAGTTGCGGGTGGAACTTTTGGCGCAAAGCAACCCAAGCCCCCCTTCCCAGCCGCGTTGCTCAGAGCTCAGAACAGGGAGCTTGTGCCCCGTCCAGTGAATTTTTTACGTCACAAAAAAGCTTTTTTCCATCAGCATTTTTTTGTCTGCTCCTGATTCACAACGATTTGAATAAAGAAATGCTATATTGAGCTTCATTTTCTGTAAATATGTCCTCAATCATCAGAAAAATTTACATGAACATTTGTCAAAAACACAATTTTCATCGGAGTGGGTCTTTAGGGTGAAGGGGAGAGGTGGATGACTGGGGCATCGGACATGCTGTTCTCCTAAACAGAGAATTCAATCCTGGATGAACTGTTTTAGTGTGCCTGTGCTTATTTCAGAGACTATTTGCCACATTTTTGTAAAGAGATGGCAAAAAACTTATAAGTATGGTTGAAAAATACTTCTTTTGTTCCTTGTATTGTTTTTAGTTTTGTTTGCTGTTCAGCCTATAGATAAGCTGTTTGAAATGAGCCCCCCTTGTCCCTGTGGACCCTGTGCTGGTATGTCCAGATGCTAAGCAAGCATGTGAAGCCACGTGTGACCCAAAAGTTCTGAGAGCTGGAAGATCTTAAAGCTGTTTGCAGACATGATAGTCAATGCCAAGGGTGAAGAGAACCAGCTAATCGGAGGTCTTCGCTATCCAATTCTGACAGTTTGGGAAACCAGGTCAGCCTGCTTCCACAAGCACTCATCTCGCAGCATGTTTGGCTTTTGGATCCAGTGGTCCATATCTCACACCCAAAGTTTGCATAGAGAACTAAATCTCTCTTCCCCTCTCCAGGACCCACATCCTGCCATAATTGTGAGCAGAGAAACGACCATAAGAGAGGTCAAATGGAGAATGGCGCAGGATTTTAATCCTGTTCAAGCTGCTGGATCTGAGAGACTTCAACATTTGCCTTTAATTTTACAATCTATGAGTGCAGCAAGCCATTGACCTCAGAGGTTGGTTCGCTACTGATGAGGAGTCCTGTCTTTACCTGGTGCCCAAAAGGTTTTTCACATTGCTATGCATCACGTGCCTGTGATGCAGATTAAAAAATATTTAAAAAAACAAATGTTAACTTTGGTTAAAGAGTAAGGGGAGAGAGCTGCGCAGTGGTGTAGTGGTTGGCACCCTTGCCTCACAGCAAGAAAACCCCAGTTCAAATCTCACCTGGGACCTTACTGTGTGGAGTTTGCATGTTCTCCCCGTGCATGTGTGGGTGTTCTCCCGGCCCTCCGGTTTCCCCCCTCAATAATTTAATTGGTTTCTCTAAATTGTCCTGAGTGTCCTAATTGTCTGAGTGTGTGTAATTGTTTGACCCTGCGACCCAGGATAAACCCCAGCTTCACCCAGCAGTAGCTAGGTTAGCCTCTGGCAACCTTGTGACCCCAAAAGGATGGATGGATGGAGTGAGGGAGAGTCTGTTTGTTAAAAAAAAAAAAAAAAGAAGTCCTGCAGTAACTGCATTGCAGTGATGGCAGACAGATGTCAGTGTGTGAAAATCTTTCCTTGAGACACAATCTTGCTTTATGGACCCTGGACCTGGGTTGTGGCACTTTGCTTTGGGTTTGTGAAAAGCAATTTGTGTGTTTTCTATCTGACAAACGGAGAGAGAATGGTTAGATACATTAAAAACAGTATTAAAGAAGTGATCAATGAGTTTCGCACAGCGTGGACACATCTCTGCGATGAGGAGACTGATTGCTTTAATACTGAGCAATTTAAAATGGACTAAATTTTTAGAAATGAGTTATGTGTAAATAATGCTATTTTATTTTTTAGTTACTTTTCAAATGAAAAGAAAAAATAGACTGTGATATAAAACCCTAAAACAGGTTGGCTTGTTAATGTTGAAAAGATATGAAAGAGATATGTCCTTTGTCTCAATCATTGACTGTATATGAGAACTGGACTGAGTGATCTCTCCCCCTGGCGTTCCAAACAGAAGGTACCCGCTGACTCCAAGCCAAAACCCAATAGATTTCTATAGTAAATAAAACAGACATCACTCTGGGATTCTTTTTGTCAGAATAAACATTCTTGTTCTGATACATTTTTGTAATTATTCTTGATAATCTTAACTTTTTTTTTTTTTTTTTTTGTAGTTCAAGTTATAAACTGACCAATCAGATGCCTCAATAAAAGTAGGAGGTGCCCACTGCCTCTCACTTTCGAAGTTTAAGGTGTTTGGGAGATTCTCCTGAGCCAGCTTTTAAGTTGTAGGGGTGTGGACTTCCAACAAGGTGACTCCTGATTGGTCAGAGTGGTTGCCATAGAAATGTTAGCTCAGATCAATCACTGCTTACTGACTTTCTAGTTCTGCATGGCAACTTCTGTATCTAGAAAAACAGAGACTGAATTGGCTTAATTTCGCTGGAGCCAGTAGTAAGACATTTTATTTGGCTGATATCACACTCACTCAGTCCAGTTCTTTTATACAATCAATGGCCTTTATCCTGACTGAATCAAAAAAGGGAATTTCTTCATCCCCTTCAACTTCATAGGACTAGACTTTTTTTAATTGTTCCCCGATGTGAAACCAAACAAGAACAAAAGGAATAAGAGTTTTCTTCAGGGTACATTTCACTAATAGACCCACTCTACCAGTGCACATTGGTATGTTTGCAAGACAAGCAGCTATGCTTCACTAAGAGGAAACCCTGAAGTCATGGCCTCACAGAGCTTGAGAGACCGGAGAGCCAAAGACAAGGCTGGACAAAACAAGGACAGATGTTTACACCTTTTCACTTTTCCACCCTACATATTTCCAAGTACCAAGCCAACTATACTTGCTTATTTTGTGTGAACAAAGTTAGTGTAAACAAGTGTATGTTAAATAAAAATGATCGTTGAAAGTGTTGTCATGCTGGTTTTACACCCACCCACTGATCCACTCAGAATAGTTCTAAGCTGGTTTCTTGTCCTTTCCTTTTGAAACACGTGTAGCCATGAACAGTCTGTGATTTGTTATCCTGTTTGCTTTTTTTTCTGTATATGCCTTAAATTTAATTTTATTGTGCTATATGAATAAACTACTACTGTACCCTTATACATTTCAGTTTGTTTTAAGTTTTGCTAACATTAAAAATCATGTAATAGTGATCAGAGGCTTCCAAAATATACTTTTGTAGCTTTGCTATACAAATATTACTCAAGTAGGAGTATAAAATAGTCATTTATATGAGTAAAAAAAAGTAAATTGTTAAAAAAAATCTGCTTTAATAGTTTAAACTTTATAGAAATTATTGTGCACATTTTGTCTTTTTTGGGGGGACAATTAATTTTAAAAAAAAATTTTTAGCAAAAGAGTAACATTTTCTTGTCTGTTTAATAACAACAGAGCCTTTTAAAAAAATGTTTTAATACAACTCATATAAGCAAAAAATCAAATAGACAAAACAGACAATTCTCTAAACAAAAAATAAACAATAAAAAAATAAATAAATAAAGGCGCTAGATTGAAGCTAAAATCCCCCTATAGTTCAGTTTGCCCATCTGTTAGTCCGGCTTCCACATTCATACATACGGCCGCCTCTGTGTATCCCTTTATGTGTGCATGTCAAAATACCAGCCCAGCATCCCTTAATGTAAATATTCAGGTAGTCTTTCACTTCACTCCACTGTTGATGAAAAACCTCCACATTCATGAAGGGAATCAGTCATTTTTTCCATGACAAACTTGTTTGAGTTTGCTTTTCTATTAATTTATAGTTAGTGATTTAATGTTTTCCAATTGAATGTAATTCTTTTTCTTGCACTAACTAATAGTGTATGAATAACAAGTCTTTCTTACATTTTGAAATTTGTGTTAGGTAGCATGCCAGGTAAAAACAGCAATGTGTCTGCAGGTATTTCCTTGAGTATTTTTTTAATTTCCTCCTTACTATTAATCCAAGAATCTCTGATTACAGAACTGTCTCAAAATATGTATTTGATCTCCCATTTTTCCACACAACAACTAGGCCTTTAATGGAGTTTGGAAAACCATATGAAGTTCTCCCGCTTGAAGGCCAGCAATTCTGGTGGAGCATTATCATCATTGATTGATTGTTTCCCAGGGCCTCTGTCCAGTGGGACATGCCCGGAACACCTCCTCAGGAAGGCGTCCAGGAGGCATCAGGACCAAATGCAATGGTGCAATGTGGTTCGGGTGAAGGCGGGTCTGAGGCCCAAACCTCGGTCATGGAATTTGGCTTTCTATTCCCACAGAATGTTGAAACTAATGCCACATAGAAAAGGGTTTTCTTTTTGAACTTTTGGTTTTTGGTTCCAATAGGTAAGACAAACCTGACATAGAGAGACCATTCTGTGTGTAACACTAAAGGAGGTGTGTCCATCACCACAATACAATTAACTCCATATCCTGAAACTCTGTGAAGTGAAACACACTCTGTGTTTACAACCTCCTCTGAATTTTTCACAATATGTCTCTTTTTTCGAGTCGTGTATAAAGTTACACAAGTAAATATATCTACTACAGTAATAAAAAAATATTTTTAAAATTAAAAATAAAATCGTGATTTTACCTTTTTTTTTAATTTGTCCTTACATTTTTTTTTTTTTTTTAAAAAGGATGAACTTCTGTGATGCAGTTAAAAAACATGACAACTATTTGAGAAGAGTTGGTCTTATTTGAAGTTTATGTCATTTTATTGAATCCAGTTTATTCATAAATCACCTGATCAGCGCAACTGGAAAGAAAGGACAACGGTCAGCTGTAACCAGAATCTAATATATTGATTATAGAGTAATTAAAGTTGAAAAATAAACTAAAATCCACGATACATCGGCTGTTCAGGTGTCCCTGTAAAAGAAAAGGTTATCTGTACAAAGCTGGCTTATTAAACACAAAGAAGTCTACAGAATATGAACCAGTTGAGATGTAAAGACTTGGATCCGACCAATGCAAACAAATCCGGGGATTTGCTCTAACACAGCTCAAAGTTTCAGAGCTGATAGAGACCCAACAGACATTTTGTTAGTAATGAGGCACATTTCACATTCTCCTACGGTGATAGGAAAGCTATAATCTCAAAATCAGATTTAAAATTGTAATGTTGCACTGAAGTGCAGTCACCTTAGCCATGCATTGTGCAAAAAACCTTAAACAAGAATCCCGAAAGTAACATATTTATACATGCAGTATAACTCATAAAAAGTAGCATGATGGCAAATTAAAAACTGCACATTCCAAACATTTACAGCGCAGTTACTGCAGTAAAATGAAGCTTTTTTAAATAATTATTATCCAGTTTGAACCCTTTAGAAAATAAGAGTAAACAGCGAGTAACTTCTCATGGTGGATCATTTCATTTTGCACAAAAAAATGTATAAAGCCGCCGCGGAACTTCATCAGATAATTTAAAGCTTAGAAAACAGCTAAATGTGTGTAGTTTTGAGAATTTTAATAAACTATTAATGAAGCATAGAAGGTAAATGACTGAATGAAAGTTAAAGTAGCTTTATTTTTTGATTAAGAAAAGAAGAAAAAGTAATCATCACAAAAGTAAAACCTAAAAGTTTGTCTTTGTAGTCACAGAAGATGTTAACGTTGTTGCAGTTTAGTCTTAAAAGTAAAAAATGATTCACAGAAGTAAATCAAACAGAAACAAAGGTTGACGTTTTCAGATAATTGTTAAAAATCAGATTTTAAAGAATAAGATTCTGACCCAGAAACAGAAGAAAACCTGTATGGGGAGTAGAAAGCAAAGCAGAATGATGAGAAAAATACAAAAAATCTGCACAAAGATAGTCCTTAAAAGACCCACTCCAGTGAAAATCATGTTTTTAATATGAAATTTTAGGTTTGAATTATTTTTGGAGAATGGGTTTAAGCAACACAGAACTGAAAAAGATTAATTTGGAGTGAAAACGTACAAGAATCACCAATGGTAGGAAATCTGTGTTGCTTTGGGAGCAACTTGGAAAGTTTCTATTACCAGGTTTAAGCTTTTCTTTTAAAGCATAAATTGCTCCACATTTTAAGGGTTCCATCTGCTATAATACACTTGACACCCTCATCCTGCAGCAACACTACATTATTTTGGATACAGTGACTAAAATACATGTCAGTTGCAGCAGGAAGAACGTTTTCCATTCCTCTTTAATGATTCTTATATTCAAAATTCCAGTAAATGATAGAAATGACGGATTTCATTCTAAATATGCACACATTTTCACTGGAAAGATCCCACTGCTTTACAAGAAGAGAGCTTCTCTGTCTGTCTGCTGTACATCATCTAAGCTAACAGTTGGGGCTATGGCTTAGTGCTTTCATGACTTTCCTCTTTGTTTTTACAGTTTTTGAATCAGATGTGTTCCAGCTAAATGTGAAATAAATCTGTTTAGGACAGATCCAAGTGCTGTTAAACGCCTGTAATTCAAAGGGAGGAGAGCGGGGGACTTTGAGAAAACACAGGAGAGAACAGAAGCTGTAAAACAGGACCAGCCCCATCTGTAAGATGCAGTGGAGCAGCAGAGTTTACACTGGACGCCAAACAGCTGAAAGCATTGAAGTTTTTCGGTTGCATTAGTATTCATCCAACATGCAAAGCGAATTTCAGCTGCATCCATTCCATGAAGGAGTTGCAGGATGAAGCTTAACCTTCTAAAGCTGCTTTTAATAAAACATTTTTGTGTAGATCTCTGGATATTTTTATTACTTTATTGGTTTTTTACTTCAAAAACTTAATCTGAAATTAAACAGCCAATTTGATGAATAAAAGATAAAGTTGGTGGATTTATAAACATTTATATTATAAAATGAAATGAAAAAGGAACCAATTTTAACAGGAGGAGAAGGCTGTTAATCCCATGTTTTTGGCTGTCTGTTAATTCGTGAAATGTAAGGACTGGAGAACATGAGCTGGAGCTAATAAAGGAGGTGTTTGGATCAAATCGTTTAAGGCAACCTTTTTTTAATTAAAGACATCAAAGCTTCAGCAGGGCAGCTCAGCGTGGGCCATGGCGTTCACTGTGACGTTATTGTATCAAACAGTTTCTAATGGTGATGGCACATTTATTGGAACATTAAGGTCAGAAAATGTACTTTTTTCACTTTACACTGCCAGACTGACAATCAAGAAAAACTCCCAACATGTACTCCTCCTGACAGACATCCTTTACACGAGATGGTCGTGTTGAGTGTTTGCTTGGTTTTTGGCTGAGAGAACTTGGTTTCTGTGGAGGTTATTCTGGTGGGTGGGTGGGGGGTTAATCCAGTGTGGAGTAATGAAGTTGGTAATCTGGCCTTCCATTTCCATCGTTACTGTACATGTAAATGTCTGGAGGAGATTTGCTGCTGAAAAGGAAGCAGGTCAAAGGAAATGCTTTGGTCCGAGTGTGATATATGTTGGCAGTTAAATGTTCCACGGCACACGTGGCGGCTCGCAGTTCAGCTGTTGGAGGGGTCGGGTGGTGTTAATGGATGTTCTTGTCATCTACCCGTTCTCTTTCCACAAGACTAAGTGAATGCTATGGTCGGGCATGCTGGTGGCAAATACCAGTCCAGAGTCGTTGCCCCCATCCAGGCCATTGAGCCAGGACGTCACACCTGCCAGGAAGCTGGAGCCTCTTTTGGACTTCCTGTAGGGCGGCAGAGGCCAGCGGCCTGAGATGACCTCCGTCCTCAGGTCCATGACATACAGGAAGTGGTTGTCGAAAAGAAGTGCAAACACCTTTCCAAAACTGAGCAGGGAAAGGTTGGCTGGATCCTGCAGCTTTATTACCCTGGAAACACAAGGAAAGCACTTGATCATGTGTAATGAGGATGAAGATGAAATATTTATGGTGATCTTCATATTCCACCAGCCATATTTAGAAAAATCTTTTAAAGTAAAATATGCTTTAATAGACATAAAAAAAAACAATAATAAAAGAGTCTTTTAGGCCAAATCTGAACTCTTCCCTTACCCCTACCCCTCCAACTGTAATGGTATTTGTAGGGGCAGGGCTGTCTGAAATAGTTTTTTAAGGGGTAACGACATTCCACGTCACGCTCTGCAGCAGAGGAAAACTGCTTTCCTCACGTCAGTGCACTCTAAAGCACAGAAGTTTGCATTTAAATGTAAGTAATGACTTTTTGTTTTAGCATGACCTTTAAAATTTAGAAACCTGCTGTTGTTATGCATTTTCAAGAGCTGGAAGCGCCGTGCTAACGTAGCTGACCAGCAACTATCGACGACGTCATCGAGTGGCAGTGATGTCCAAATTCAGAGACACTATTTTTCCATAATTTTCCACTTGGAGGGCTAAATGTAGGGGAAGAAATCAGATGTATCCTTATAGTTCAAGTTGTGTTTGAAACTAGTTGACTTTATGCATTTTAAGTTTTTTTTTTTTTTTTTTTTTTAAAGCTAGTCATGAAAAAGTACTGTTCATGGAACAACCATGGGTGACTTACCGTGTGGACATGTGGGGAACGCTTATGAGACAATAAATTAAATCTATCCTCAAAAACAAACGCTATTAAAATATTCTAAAACTTACTCCCACATCTATTCAAAAACCTCCCAAAACTCATCACATTTCAAGATCTGGTGATTTTTTTTCAATTCTTAAGTTAAAAATGATTAGTTACTACTCAATATTGAAAAGTTTTTCCTCACAAAAGAAAGTAACTTTAGTCTAACAGCAGCACATGTGTGCAGCAAACCAGAAGTGGGAACAAATATGAATTGTGCAGCTCTGGACTAAAAAAACAAACCAATTTATGAAAAATGTAATTAAAATATAGGAGACTATTAATGAGACCAATTAAAAACAATGTATGTTGTGGGTCAGAATGATTTACGAGAAGAATTGATTAAAACCTCCTAATTAAATGCTGTGAAAGTGTGGGTCTTTGAGGTTTTTTTTCCAAAAAGGCTTTCAGCTGGGAAAGTTTTTAACTTTATCTCTAACACTTGTTGTATGTTATTTTTTAAACTTAAAAGTTTGAAATTGTACTTAAAAGGTTTAATTTTCTCAGCCCATAAACACAAAACAGACAGAGTAAGCCTTGACACAGCACACAGACTGCTGTGTGCTCCTTTGAATGAGCCAAACAAAAACTGTGAGAATCACCAGCTACCCTCACTGCATCACCGTGAACCAGTTACACACGGCAGTGACAAAGAAAATCTAATTTGTAGATAAGATGTGAGATGAGCTCATTTTAACTGGAAGTTTGCATTAAAGTGTCACTTGGTCTCCAACCTTTTTAGGCCATGAACTGATTTAATGTCTGACAATATTATCACAGGCTGGTCTGAATGAGGTTGAAGTTGGCGTTTAATTTTTTTAAACTTCTGGATTCTGAAAAATGTGTTTTTTCAAATTAAAATACAACTCTATTAAAATTAGGCAGCATTACCAGGTTTTTTCTTCACAGAATGTCAAAACACTGGGAACTCAATTCAGGTTCAGGGCATAAAGATGAATCGTATTTTGTTTTTACATAAATCTTAACTCACTGTGCATTTCTCTTTAAAACAATAGTATTTTCTGTGCTAAAGTTTCATAACAGGGATTCCTAATTCAGCTTTGCTGCAAAAAGATTCTTTGATACGTTTCCACAAATCAGAAACTTTATTGTATTGGATCTTCATTCTCTGTAAAATATTTGCAGTCGCAAAGCTCTTTGCAAAGCTCAGTTGCTGGTGATACTATACATAAACGCAAGAATGGAGCCCAACTACAGAACATGGTTAGGTGCTGCGGTACATCCCACAAGCACCCGTTCACACCAACTCCCTTACCTGACAATAAGCTGTCTCAGTCTGCACACTTATCCATTCAAACAAATTATACTACTTCCATGGAAAAAAGATGTTCATGCACGATGATGTACCTGAGAATCTCAAAACTAGCAAAGTCCCACTGGTAAACTCCGAGGTCTGAGCTGCAGACGATGTAACGTCCATCGAATTGCAAGCGGGGCTGGAGGCTGATGCTGCGGTCTTCTGAAACTGAGAGCGTCTTCAAACACTTGCAGTTGATCTCTCTGCCTAAAGGCCAAACCTGCAAAAGGAGCATGCTTTTGGTCTTTTTTTTTTCCAAGTATTGTGGCACAAAAATGAAAACACCTCTCAAGAGAAGGTGTTCCTTTAGAAGAGGTTGTTAGCTTACCTTGATTTCATACTTATCAGCACTGAGGAGGATGTAATCACCGGGACTGTGAACTACCGACTCAACTTCACTTTTCTGCAGAATCACCTGGGACACAACATTATTTCTATCAAAGTCTGATGCTGTTAGAAGGAGAATGGTCTGATGAGCTGACTTGCCTTGGTGACCCATTCTGTGTGTCCAGTCAGAGTGTTGAGACAGGAACCAGCAGACAAAGACCAGATCTTAACTGAGAAGTCTGCAGACCCGCTGACCAGCAAATCCAGTTCATCGTTGTAGTCCACGCTGAAAACTGAAAAGACACAAACAATTCAGAGGAATTAAATAAAAGCCACGTTTAGCAACAAGAAAGAAAAAAAAAACAAAACCACTAGAAAGTAGTTATCAGTTTTTAATTAACCTCACAGAAAACTGGAAAATAGAATTAAGGAACAGAACTGATTGATGTTATCGAGTCATGTATGACAGCACTAAGTGGCAGATGTCGACCATCATGTAACCCTCTGCCTTTTTTAAGAGCGAGAATTCAGTTTTTAATCCCACAATTCCTTAAGTGCCATTTACAGAAAACACTGCCATATATTTAAAAAAGTAGTGTTTCCTCATTTATTGCGGGAGTTACGTTCTAAAAATAAACTGCAATGGTTGAAATCTGCAAAGTAGTCAAATGTATTTTTTTATAATAATTCTAGATGTTCTAAGGTTGTGAAACTCCTCACTACACACTATATCCACTTTTCTCAGACAGTCATGAACATTTTCCCATTGTTACTTCCTCATCGCAGTGGGAATGCTGGGAGTTCAATTAACCTTTGAAGCATGTTTTTGGACTGTGGCAGGAAGCCAGAGTGTCCGGAGAAAGCTTACACATGGATGAGAAGAACATGAAAACTCCACAAAGGAAAAATGCAGCCGGGATTCAAACCAGGACCTTCTCACCGAGAACACGAACCACTACTCCACAGTGCAGCCCCCTTTCAAAACCAGTACAACAAAAGTTCCCTTTTCTTAAAACACTCAGGACAAATCCTGTCTGGGGTTTAAACTGACCTGCTCCTGTGTGGCCACGAAACTGTTGAATTTTTGCTCCTGTGCTCCACTCCCAGCATGCAATAGTGTTGTCAAATGACCCAGTCACCAGCTTCTGCTCATCAAACTTCACTGTGGCACAGGTGTGTGTTTGAATTCCATAAATGCACTGTCCAGTGCGCACATCCCATAGTTTAGCAGAAAGGTCATCAGATCCTAAAAAGCAGAAATGGATAAGTTTAATCATTGTGGTGTTCCCCCCATTCTTTTCCAGACCCTTGAGTTTAGGTGTACCTGTGCAGAGTAGACCATCCTTATAGTAGAGAGCATAAACGCGAGCGCTGTGCCCGATGAGTGATGACGTCTCAAAGGCTTCCTGATCCTTCAGCTGTGTCATGCGCAGCCTCGCCTTCAGATAAACCACCTTCCAATGCGATGCGTCTTGAATAGACTCATCAATCTTCCAGCCCAGCTCCTGACACACACTCTGCCACACTTCTGTGCAGGAGTTTATAACCTACAAGGAATAAGCCATTCAGAAATAAAAACTGGCAATTCAACCATCAGCTGGTTCACAAATCCATTCATTACAATATTAGAAAACATGAATTGGTAAAAAAAAATGTCATCCATTTTCCTTTTTTTATTTTATCCCTTAGTAATAGTATATCGAAGGAAGTAATCCCACTCCCTGATATCAAAAAGATGTCTCATGTTTCAGACCTTCATCTTTTTTCTGGTCTTTATGACAGTCTAGCTCAGAGCTCCTGAAAAGAACATTTCAAAATTGCTTAAAGGGGCCATACCATGAAAAACCAACTTTTTAAGCTTTTAAGTGTATTATACTGTTCTTTCCTCACTATAAACAACCTCAAAGCGGTATTTTGATTCATTCGCTCATTTCTGAGTAATCCTCTAAAGACCTGTGCTCTCTGCAGCAGCCCCTACCTTCCCAGGAAAACGAGTGTTCTCATGAGCTGACGTCATAGATTGAGGACAGCCCTGATTTTAGTGTTCCAAAGGTAATATGTAACCATATATATATATATATATGGATATAGTTTACTCTGAAATGCTGAAGAAAATCATGGTATGGCCCCTTTAATATTCAGCACAGCCATGCTTGGTGGTTTTTAGCTCCAAGTTTGGGGTTACTGCTCCACACAAGACACCAATTTTTCCCTATGTCCAACAGCAAAATCTTCACCTTGTTCCACTGTTTGCAGACCAAGCAGCAGGTGAGAAGGCTCTGAGGATCCAGCCATTGCAGCAAGTAGAAAGCAAGTTCCAGAGGAAGCAGGCGTAGGAAGTCACGCTTCAGCAGAGTTTCGAGACCATTGGACAAATGGCGGAGCTGAGCGGCACCACTTAAGGATATAAGGTGGTCCAGACACTGGTTCCGTTGCTGGTCATTCAAAGAAAGGAAAGCGGTGGAGACTGACTCCAGCCACCCCTCAAAGGAAGTTTTGTCCATGGGCACATGGGAGCAACCTGCAACAGCTGCAACAGCAATGATGCCTCATTAGAAAAGCAAATGTTTTGATTTCTTCATGTGGCGGCATCAGCCACAAAAACAGTTTGTAAGATCTCCCTGTCAGTTGGCTAACCAAAGTAAAAAAAAAAAAAAACAAATCTTCAAAGAAAAGAATTAGACAAAAGGAGTTACAGGAAAATCTTAGGAAAAAAAGTCTTGGATTGTGTTTGAACTCCTTCACTACCCAGCCACTACTTAATGCATTTTCTTGTGCAGTTGCCATTTTGTTGAGGTGTCTAAATCTACAATTCCAAAATCCAGTGCCCTGGAAAATTCTGAAAAGTCTCACTAAACTGGCAAATGTAGACCATCGTGTTTAAATTATTTTCCATTAAAAAAAGATTGTAATTGCATTTATTTAAATAAATAATCCAAGTTTTTGTAATCAGAATACAGTGGATTCACAAATATTTGTCATCAAATGTTTATATGTATTAGTTTTTCACTTCAGCTTATGGGCAACATTGTATTTGACAAAATAAACAAATAAATAAAAAAGGAGTGAGCATGTGTCTGAATTGCTTTTGAAATCCAGGGCACTGGATAGTCCGACACTATATTTTCTTTTCTTTCAAAAAAATATTATGATTTAAAGTAAAACTAATAAGTGGAAGAAAAACACAGAGCATTTTACACTCTGACATTTTTGAAGAGCACACAATCATGGCTGGCTTTGCAGATCCCGTCATCCAACCAGCCCCGACTTTGCTTAACCTTTTAAGACTTGGCGTCCACATATGTGAACATCCCATTTTGGGAAATATTTCCACAGCAGTTAATTCTGCTTAAATGGGGCCCTGTGACTACATGTTTAGACAGTTAGCTCAAATTTTAGCTTGGGCCCGAAGAAGTTAAAGTGACTACATTTAGACTTTTAAAGGGTAAGGGCCAATTGACTTTGGATAAAAGTCATGCAGTGTACAAGTTCTGTCGCACCAAAATTAAATATATAGGAAACACAACAAAGTTGCAAATCACATCATAAAGTTCCATCCCGATGAAGAGGAGGGAAGAAACCGTTCTGGTGCTACTGGCGTGAATGTAGCTTCAACACGTTCTGCTGAGAGCACTTCCAATGGTCATAAAAGCATTTGGGATATTCTAAAGACACTTCCTCCATCGTTGGAAAAGGCTAAGCGAATAACAAAGTCAACTGGAGCTTTTATAGCAAAGGACGTAAGAGTTATTATTATATGGTGGAGAATCATTTAAGGTTGTTGAGTTCAGGGAACATGTTTCCCTTTTTATACTGAGAAAACATTTTGATTACCAAATATAATATTTTATGTCAGAATTTTTTTTCTCTTAATAAAAGTTAAACATATATTGATCGTCTCTTTACTTAAAAATGCACTTCAGTGGAGAAAAGTAAGTACTATTGGTCTAGTGTATTGTGATAAACAGAAAACATTCTGAGAAATGCAGACTAAGGATGCATTGATAATCGTTTCATAAGTGAATCGTTGCCTCCTGAATCGTAATCGAATCGTGGGGAGCTTCGAGATTCCCACCCCAATAACAACAGATGGTTTCAAAGCACCGGTTCACCGTTCATAGAAACGCAGCAGTTCCTCACGCCAGACACTAGGGCGCGTGATCGTTCGTGTACGGGGACAACAGGATGAGACTCATTTGTGCAAACTGGGCGTGACAATCACGCATCTCGGGGACACCATGAAACAATATTAAACCTGTTTTTACCTGTCTGCAACCCCTCCGGCTCTCAGTCACACGCTGTAGGCTGACGCCCGCAGTCCTGTCAGAGATAGGGTAGGAATGTGTTGTTTTCGTGAACACAACATTTTGAAATGAAGACCTTGAAAGAAAGGAGGAAAAAACGGTTTCCAAGTTTTACTGAGGGCGCGCGCGCTCACACACCCCCAGCCGCGCTTGCGCACAGAAACAAGCTCTGCTTTGTTACCTATACACACTTGTCTCTTAGAGGACACTTACAAGGATTTCATAATAGAATGAAGCTTAAAGAAAATGTGAGCACGACACAAAAACATATTTAACAGGGTTTGGATTTACTGAATCACTCAAGCCGTTTATCAGTATGCTACCAAAGCATCTTAGCTAGGCTTAGATCGAACCAAGCAAACGGTTGTATACGCCAGTCAATAAAAAACACATAATCGTTCAAATTTAAATCTGCACAAACCAGTAAATTGCGGCGATATCCTTTTCCCGACGTCATGGTTATGTAGTGTACATAGCGGAATTAGCCATCGCCAAGCTAACCTGTCGAAACTTATTCCTACCATGTAACATAGCTGTGTAGCTTTCGCCAGCGAACCAACGTAACAAATCACTTAATTGGCCTGAATTTGATTCAAATACTACGAATCTAAACTCCCTCTTAAAATTATATGAGCTACGAAACGTTGGGCTAGAGAAGGTTGTCAGCTTCTGACAGCATGAATACCAGAAGATAATGGAAACGGATTCTACTGTCTGTGGGAAATTGAACCCGCAGTGATGTCTTACAGGCGCTGTCACTGCTACTTTAAGAGCGTTAAAAAAGTATTTTATAAAATAAAATGTCCGAATAATCACTGTAAAAACGTACATGTTTTATTTGGAAATGTGTTTAACTATTATTTGTTTTTGCATTTGAATTATAACCAGTTCACTGCAAGACAAAAAAAAGGGAAACAATTTGCGGAAGCAAGTTGCTTCCGGTGCAACCCTAAATATGGTACGTAGTAAAACCGGACGTTTGAAATTTACGAGCCTGGCACTGATTTGGTTATGTGTGGCTTTTTAATTACACGAGTTTAATTTAGCAGTTTTTTTTTTTTTTTTTGTTTGTTTTTTTGTTTTAATTTTAGAGGTCTGACTCAAAATATTCGAAGTCAGCAGTGGAAACGCCTAATTCTTTTCTTACTCTGTATGGGAAACTAGTGAAATTGATGAGGTTACAATCAAAACATCAAAAAGAGAAAGAGAACATTCACTTTAGCACATTATACATTTATTAAAATATTTTCTCCACCAACTGTTTAATTTAACAATGGTCATACAGGTAATCTAGTGAGAAGATGAAATTATTCTGTTCTGGTTTTCCTACTAAACTCCTTTTGGATATTTTTATGTCTTAGGGGGATATATTAGGGGGAAAGCCTTTTTTACCTGTTTTGCACAGGACATGGATTAATTAATGATGTGAAGTGAATTAAAACAAGCAAACAAACAAAAAACCAAACATGAAAAAACAACAACGAAAAACAAAGCACAGTAATAAGAGCATAGCACAAAGACTGCTGTATTAACATTGCAACATTTCACTAAAAAAACGTATCTGTGCATGACAAGCGGCTGTCAGCTTTTATTTCGTTGCTTGCTAACTCATTGCAGGGGTAAGAACTTCATAATCCGAATACAAAGCAGATGTTACAACTAAAATTTAAATTAAATCAAATAGAACATATGTTATTATCCCAAAGGTAATTCTTCGTGAACTGACAGTGCCAGTGGCTGCAAACTACATTCGTGCACGCACACAACTCTGTACACGCACGAAAGTAAACAACACAAATATAGTGCACATGAAACTTGTGCATCAACTGCTTTGTCAAAATTCTGTTAAAGACCAAGAACTCTCAGCAACTCTTTCATTAAATAGACAAAAACATTAGTCATAATGATAAAACACCAGTTTCATGAAAAAAAAACACCCCTTTCACAACCTGAAATGCTGAACAATTTTCAAGATGTGTGTGACACGGCGCCACCCTGTGGTGTCTTTCAGTACAGCAGTCAGTGACAGACTGAACTGGTGTGGGCCAGAAGAGACTGCACATCTTTATGAATTTATAATAATAATTTAAAAGAACGACACTCAGACTTTACAACAGATCTATTAAAAAAACTTACATTTTGTGCTAGGGTTATTCAAAGAGAAACAACTTTAAATGTGTATTCTGACAAAGTTTACTAAATGATGGAACAGTGCTGTTGACTGCCAAACAAAGTATATCAGCATAAACTGGTTTTTAAAATATTTTCTTCTTTTAAAATGTTACCTAATTAAAACAATGTGTGACTATTTATCTATTTTTGCTGTAAAACAGGGATTGGTACTTTTTGACTACTTAAGTGTTTATTTATAGCATATCATGTCCTTGTGGGGGACACAAAAATCAGAAGACACTTTCAGATTGCACACGTTCTCAGCAGCTTAATGCAGGTTGGTAAGAGGCGAACTGCTGTGTCTTAATTCTAAGCTCTGCGACATAAAGCAGCTACGTAAAGCTGCTGAAGCAGCCAGACGCTAAACCCCGGCCTGGAGTCACTGGAGCATACAACTATAACAGGCTTAATATTTTACTGCAAGGACCTCATGAGGGATGATTGATTGATTGTGATTTGTATTGACTAGAACTCAGTCAGTGATTCATTTATGATTGAAAATGGTTTGAAAAACACATTTTAAAAATTGATTTTTTTACAAATCTCTTGACTTACAAACTTAGTCTTCTCTCAGATAAAAATGGGTTGGGTTAAAAATGCAAATTATATAGGGTTCCATTTGTGCCAAAAATATGTTTTTGTGTCTACTGATTATGTGTCTTTGGTCCGTTTGTTCTACCGACGGTCCATTGTCTGTCTATTGAACACGTTTATTGAACATTTCCATAAAATTCTATATTATTATTTATATTATTATTTTGTGATGGGAAATGTGGTTACAGCTCTTGATGGTTATTTTCTTTTAAAAACTGGAAACAGTAGGAGGCAGTGATGGTCTTTACTCACTTTTCTTTGCTAAAACCAGATAGGAACGGGCATTCTTTACAGACTCATTCAGAAGCTTTGGTATCTGGTTTCATACTCACCCTGACTGATTTGTTCTGACACTTTTCCCCTCCAAAATAAAATCCCTCTGCCATCTCAAGCTGTGATTCTGTCCAGTTATTACTAAGTGTCTTAATCCCTGGATGTGACAGAAATGAACAGGAGGTGGCTGCTGACTTGATAAGGAATCACTTGTTAGTTTGCTCATGAGCACTTTAGCAGCACTGCATGGGTAACTACTTAAAGCTGCGAGGAGATACAGTAAAAAAGGAATGCGTTTCATTTTAGAGTTTGTCTTTTTGAATCTTTTCAGGAGTTTAGATATGACTTCACACAAGCACTTCTGAAATTAAGATTCTGTTTCATCAGCTGGTTAAAGCTGCATAATGCTTTCTATCTTGACCAGTAGAGATAAGTGATTGTTTTTTTTTTTTTTTTAAAAAGCTCATTAAAAGTCTTGTTAATGAGCTTGTCTGGGATTAAGCATCTCTTCTCAAAGGTGCAAGTCCACCTCTTGTTTTCCTTTTGTCTCTCACAGCTAATAACGGTCTATTAGAGCAGGGGAAGGCTGTGGTTATTCGGGCATGGGCAGCTTGCACTGTGGCAGCTCCTGAGCAGAGTGCAACAGTTAGTCCGCACAGCAGGAACTCGGGACTTCTGCTGTTCTCCTTTCCTTTTTCTATTTTTATTCCTGTTTTTTGTGACTCTTTTCCTGGTCACAAACCTTTTTTTATCCCAAAATAATCTCCTAAAGCCATGGAGCTGTGGACATTTCATTTGAACCTGAAGACGTTGCTGCTCACTATGATGATGTTCAAATGGGGTGAGTTGGATGAACACTTGATATGTTTTTTTTTCTCTGATAATGCAGAAACATGTGACTCTTAAAATCCCAGTTAGCTCTAATATTGAATCCCAAAGCAACATTAGACTCAGATTCTGAACATTTATTGAACAATTTCAACTCTGAGTCCAGTTTTGCTCTAAATGGAATGACTATAGTAATATTATAAAAGAGATGATATCAGGGTTTTTAACTTTATTTTTAGTCTGCGTTGCAGCTTATTTAGGAGAGATAACTACATATTAGAAAGCAGGAATCTTAAACAAAATAGTTTCAAATAAACAATTATTATTATTGATTATGAGAACATTGAACAGCAGTCCCCATAGTTTACTTTAGTCGCTCACATGTTGATGGAGACGGTCCTGTGCAGTTTTTGGGTGTGACATTTCTGGTTTCCAGGCCTTTGTGGGACTTTTGTCAGATTTGACACATGACTGGTTCCAAATGAAGCAGAGCTCCTCAGTCATGCATGCTTAACGAGGACTAACGGAGATGAGAAGAGAGTCTCATTGATATTTATCTACGCATGAACAGAAGAGCAGAACCAGGTCACAACCAATCCTGGAAGTTTGGCCTTTTTATGGGTAAACAGAACCGTTTTATCCTCCATTTGTTCACTGATCCAATAAAAGAGCGGTTGGTGTTCAAACCTTTTTTGTGTGTGAGATTATACATCTGTAATTCTATATTTCCTGTCTTTCCTGAATGTTTTTGTTTACAGTTTTGCATAACAACAGCGGGGAAGTGAGGTTAGCTCCTATAGTAAACACTAATTAAATGAATAATAATTTACAAATTAGTTTCGGAAGTAGAATTAGTGAAGAGTATGTCTGTGAATGTGTTACAGAACATTTATGTCCTTCTTTTTCTTCAACCATTAAATCATCACCGATGTCATGAAATCATTGTGTATAGGCTGAATAGAAAAAAAATCCTATTAGCCTGAGCATGAAAAGTGTCAGCTATAAATCCTGTGGTTTTTTTGTTTGTTTCAAGTGTGTTATGTTGGTAAAATTTGACTGAAGTCAGAAGGTTTCACAGCTTGAGACATCTTCAGTGTGTGAACTCTGATCCTCTGTCAGGGCCAGGTGTTAGGGGACATTGAACAGAAAACCCACGAGTCAGAGGAAACCGAGTCGGGGGGCTTCTGTAGATGGCAGATCACTTGTTCATCCCAAAGGGTTTTATGAAACTGAGACTTCCTGGTTTGCCACAGACAATAGAACACAACGGGGAGCTGCTTTGCTGCTGGGATTAGATATGAGAACAAGTCTCACTGATCTGTCATAGAAAAAGAAGTTTTACATTAAAATACTTTAAAATTTAAATTTTTTAGCACTTTTCTTGCCAAAGAGCATCTCAAAGTGCTTTACATAATTAAATAAAGTATAGTAAAAAAAAAATAGTAATGGCAATCATTGCACACATCCCACAAAAGTCAATTAAAAAAAAGGAAAAAGACACAGTGGTAACTTATCTCATTTCTGATTTATCTCAGTAAACCAAGTTAAATGTTCATTGTGACAAACAGAAACAGCCACTAAGACCTGTCAACTTTTCTGTGAGTTTTGCACACTTTACCAGCAGATGTATCCTTTTACTTCTCCTAAACAAATGAGGACTTCACATCAAAACCCAGAAAAAAATACTCATTCTAGGCTGTAGAGATAATCCAGTTTATAACTCACTAACAGCAAAATGCATTTTTAGGTCACAGTTGCATGATCTTTAAACTACATTTCTTAATTAACTTGAACTGTAAAATACAGGAGTAAATCTGCAAGACCAGAACACATCTAAGTGCATTTTTGTGAGGATTATTCTATTGCTTCGGTGCATCAAAAACGCATAGGATGCTGTACAATAAACAAAGGCAAACAATTTAAAAGGAATTCTTATCAAGGGACAAATTAAGGTTTAAACATGTTGTTGTGCCTTAGTCACATCTGCCCTTAGAGGTGGATGAGGGCTGTCTGAGGGCAAAAAACAGGCAATCGAGTGCGATATGGGGCAATCAGAGTGTAAGTTGTGTGGACATCTTCTTGGCATGTGTAAATCACCTGCACACCCTGTGCATGCAGCATTTGTGTGTGGTCAGTGAGGAGCAAGTCACATCTTGCTATTGACTGGATTGCAGTGTAAGAGCATCGTATGTCAGCATCGCCTGTATGTCATAAGTGTGTACAACTTCCATCATTTCTACAAATACTTTACAATGCAGGAGCTGCATGGTGGCACAGTGATTAGCTCTCTCTCGCCTCACGGCGAGAAGGCCATTGTTTGAACCCAAGCGGGTTCTTTCTGAGTGGAGTTTGCATGTTCTCCCTGTACATGCGTGGGTTTTCTCTGAGCACTCCGGATTCCTACAGTTCAATAACATGCTTCATAAGTTAATTGGTTACTTTAAAGTGTCCTTAGGTATGCATGTGCGAGTGATAGCGTTACCGCGACAGACTGGCAACCTGTTCAGGGTGTACCCCGCACACAGTATGGGACAGGCTCCGGCAACCCTGTGACCCAGAATGGGATACAGAGGGTTAAGAAAATGAATGGATGGACTTCATAGGACTGAAGGACTGAAGGATGGCAACAAGAGGTGACAAGAGTCATGTGGATCACATGATAAGCAAGTTACCACTGTAACTGAGCTTAACACATCACTGTTTCTCGAAGTGAAAACTCTGGAGTTTGTCTAATTTCAGTGAAGAGAAACGTGGTTTCTGTAACAGAACCCTGTTACAACAAAATCAGTGAGTAAAGCAGAACAAAGCCAGACAGAAATCAGATTTTGTTATGGACACATCAGAACCTTGGCATCATGTCAGCTTGTTTGGTAAAATCAGACGTTTGTGATACTCTAAGGAAATGTACAACTCTCATCAATGCAAGGCTTACACATTTTTATGAGTCCTTTTTAGTGTTTTCTCCTACTAGGTTAATTTCTTTGTATTTGTTCTTTTTAAAGATACTTTTTGCTCATGAGAGGAGCTTCATTGGTTTTTGGTGGAAGAGTCTGGGTTTTCATAAACCAAGTGGTACCTAACACTGTTTAATAATTCAGTTCATGTCTGAATGTTTGACCACAGACTGACGCTGGCTGGTTGCGGATCTTTGTGTTAGTGCGTGACAGCAACACATTAGTGATCTCTCTCTGGCAGGAGCAAATAGAAACTTCAGCTTTCACTGAACAATATTTCAAGTTACCTAAAAAACACTTTTTTATCAAGAGAGACCAGAGGAATTGGGTCTGAGGAGATCCTGTTTCCACACAGATGTGTGCACAACATGGAATCCCTCTGACACTTTCATCCAAAGTGTACACAGGAAAAAAAGTTCTTCTCAAACGTGAGTTACAAGGAGGTTAGTTGTGCCTTATATCAAGTGTTGTTGTTGTTCACCTTTCGGCACATCCCTTCAGGGGTCGCCACAGCGAATTGGCTTTCACTGCTTCACACAGGTGGTTTGGCACAAGATTTTACGCCGGATTTACTTCCTGTTACAGTCCTGTATTTTATCTGAGGACGGGCACAGAGAGACCCAGATCTGAGCCCCATTGTGGCCCCATAGTTAGGCATCAGTGTAAAGGGTCTTGTCTAAGGATATTTAAAGTATAAACTAGACAAAAATACTTGATGAGGTTTTGAGTTTTTGCAGAGTAGCACTGTCACAAGGTCAAACTTCAATTCACTTCAAGAAAAAAAAGAAATTAAATAGAATTTTCAAGTAAATGATGCATTTAAGTTTGTTTATGTTGAGTTGAACAAAATTCACAATGTCATTCCCCTTATTTATTTATTCAAACGCACCAAAAAAGCTACTTAAAGAGACACAGAACCTGATTCTTAAACATACGATAGGAATATGGTTCAAGGATTTGAAATGTACAAACAATTCTCAACCACTATCATAAAACAGCCCAGGAAGAGCGGATGCAAACTTTTAATTATGAGCAACAAAAAGTCTTTCCACCATTTGGGACATATTTGGGGACACACAATTGGGATATTTGGCAGATTCTGATGTCATGATGTCATTTGAAGAGTTGAAAACTAAATATGAGCTGAGTAAAAAAACCTTTTTAGAAGTTTCTCCAGAATAAAGTTGAACAACGTTAAGTTTTAAATGTTAAACAGAGTGGAATGTAAAGTTTGTGTTATTATTTTATTAATTCAATAAAACAATATAACAATGCTATCAGTTTGTAAAGATTGTTATAAAGACGATGATTAGGTTTTTACATTCAATTTTGATGATCTAAATCATAGAAGGAAATTTGATTTTTAAGTACAAAGTGACTCACACTGCTTTAAAACAACTGTCTTTTTCTGTTGTTGGTGCTAAACTTTGGAATTCACAACAGAATTATTCTAAAAGGTGTTCACACATTCTTCAGTTGGAAAAAATACATAGACAGATCCAATTTGAGAGTTGTGATAAAGGTAATGAATGTATGTTTCTTCATTTTCTCTTCATTTTCATACTTCTCTTTTTTTCTTTGTTTTCTCTTGATTGTGTGGGTCACATAAACTAGAAATGTTATTCGTCAAACTGCTTCCTTCCATTCATGAAGTTGTAAAATTGTAAGATTTGTGCTGTATTCTGTACATGCCTTTGTATTTTTATGCTTTATGAAAGGAATAGAATAAATAAATACATAAAATACTTCATTTTCAGTAATAGATGAAAGTGCTGGCTCATCTCAATAAATACAATGTTGATAAATAGCAGCTCTTTTATTAAAAATAAAAATAATAAAATTATTTCAAATTAAAATAAAATGAGTGTTGCTGTCCTTTTTCAGAGCTGGTAAAAACTGCAGAATAGAAAAATCCATGAAAACTGTTTTGTGTGTTTCTGTTACACATGGTCATTCATTGATCTTCTTGTGAAATCTTCGACGGCTCCATGTGTGTGTGTGCTGTGAGCTAACCCTCCTGAAGCCCACTGTAATCTGTGAAGTTCAAACAAGATTAATGAGTCCAACTAAGACTTAATGCACAACACACTTCAGGCTGAATTGGAAATGACAACAACCTTCTGCTTTAGCAGAGCAACGGTGGGTCATGGTAGAAAAGGAGCTTATTCCTGTCAGACCTGACAAGAATGACTGGGAAAATCTTCCGCTGATGCTTCAGGTGTTGTGGGAGAATACATGAGAAAGGTGTCTGAGACTTGTGAGCTCTCACGTGTGGTCCCAGACCCACTATTTCAATGCTTTTTTAAATATCTGTTTATCGTTCGGTCTTTCTGGGCTGCAATTTAAAGTCACACCACAAGTTGAAAGATAATTTTGGACCAACATTGAAATAATTAAATACATTTTGAAAATAGAACTAAAATGTCAAGCAAACCATGAAAGAATGACTCAAGAAATAACAGAGCAACTAAGATTTTTAAGATGCAAAAGGGGAATGTTAGAACAGAAGAAATGTGTTTATTTCTCTCCTTTAGACTATGGTGGGAATAATTTTGAAAAAACTGCAGCTGTTTATCATTTTTGAAGAATTTTTTGGTGAATATTTGACTGGAAAGTTGATCTGTTTTGTCAGAAACAACCTTTTTTTTTAAAGATCTTTGTAAAAAGCTGTTACATTTGTCGTCTTTTCTAAGTTCTTTTTGTTTAATCTTAGCAGCTACTAGACTAAAAAAAAGAAAATAGTATTTTCATGTTATTATATAACTATATAATTAGTTACATTGTCTTAAAGAGCCAAATAAGAATCAGATTTTTTAATATCTATGTAGACGTCTGCTAAAGTCTCAGCTTAGTCGAAGGAATTAGCCTTTGATGTCAGAAAGGTCAGAGTATCTTCTCCTCACTAAGACTGGATCTAATCTGCTGTTCTGTTGGTGTCAATCAAGCACTAACTGTTGATATGAAGTAATGCAACTGACTGAAGCCGTTTGGTTTTCTCTGTCACCGCAGTTTTTGTCTCAAACTAAACTTATGGGATGTCATTTGAATCTATGACCAACCAATCATCAGATTTCTGCACAACCCAATGAGCCACGACTCCATTATGCTATCAGGCTGGTACCACTTTTGGCATATGGTGAATTGTCACTGACTCCTCTTACTATAAGATTATTATTCAGGGTGGAACTCTCAGATCAATCAATGAATTGAGTTGGGGTGTAACCCTGCAAGGACTTAATTGACGAATCGATTTACATTCCCCCGATCCAACCAGATCGATCTCTCTGTGGCAAGTTGTTAATCAAATCAACCTATACAGTTATAAAACTATTTCAAAATGAAATAAATCGATTATAATCGATTTTGGAAAATACCATTTGGATTGAGGCAGGGTAGTTTTATTTTACTATAATGTCAAATGACCAAGTGCATCACAGGGGACAACACGCATGTGATGGCAGCAAAAAATGATCAAGCCATCATTACAGTGATATAAATTGAGTTGTTGATAAAATTAATCATTACACCCCTAATTTGAGCTCATTGTCTTTTTTTTGCAGGAACTCTCTGCACTGCTGCATCTGAAAAATGCTTGTCCGCCCCCTGTCAGAATGGAGCTACCTGTGTGGACACCATGAACGATTATGCCTGCATCTGCGCTAAAGGCGGCGTGCAGTACATGGGCAAAAACTGTGATGAGCTCTATGATGCCTGCACCTTTGCTCCATGTCTGGACTGCATCAGCACCCCTGGTGAAGCAGAGTACCAGTGCGTTTGCCCTGAAGGACTTACAGGTGTTAACTGTACGGAGGACGTAGATGAGTGTCAGAGCAGCCCTTGCTCTGAGCCTCGATCTTTGTGTGTAGACCAGTTGAATGGATACTTCTGCAGGTGTTCCCCTGGTTATAGCGGTCAGGACTGCAGGACACGTATGATTGACTGCATCGATGAACCCTGCAGGAACGATGGAGCTTGTGTGTTAAAACCAAATGGTTTTGAATGCCACTGTGCTCCTGGGTTTGAAGGGAAGACTTGTGAAGAAAATGTGAATGAGTGTTCCTCGGAGCCCTGTCAGAACGGAGCCATCTGCATCGATGGAGTTGCAGAATTCCACTGTTTTTGTGTGCCTGGTTTCCAGGGTCACAACTGTGAAATCGACATCAATGAGTGTGCCTCACAGCCCTGTGAGAACAACGCCACCTGCATTAACGACAAAGACCGCTATGAGTGTGAGTGTCTGGTAGGCTTTGCAGGTGAGTCCACAACAAGAAACCTGAAAAGGTGATACACTACCAAATGTTTTGAATGCTCCACGTAGGACCACATACCTTATTGAGGCATCTGATTGGTCAGTTTATAACTTGAATAACTTTCACTGCAGAAAAAAAAATATCATGAAAAAAATTAGGAATATCAAGAACATGTTAAAAAAAATTATCAGAGAAAGAATGGTTATCCTGGCAAATAGTATGACTGAGAAATAACTGTTTATTTCTCCATAGAAGTTCATGAGATTTTGGCTTCAGAACTTCCTGTTTGGGATGCCAGGGGGGATGGGTCACTCAGTCCAGTTCTCATATACAGTCATTGGTTCTAAAGTAAGATTTAGAATAAGAATAACTTGATTTGTCGCATGGTAGGGAAATTGCTTTGCTGGAAAAGTCATATGAATGTACTGTAAAAAAAATACCAGAACAATGAAGGGCTGAATGGAGATTCAAAAATGTATCTAATATCTACATATTTGACATGAAAAAGAAATAAAATGAAAAAATATGACCAACTATGCATTGTGGACATGCTTGGATCAGGGCTTGTGGTGATGGTGATTGGGTACAGATGGGTCCAGTCAGCAGCAGGAAGAAAAGAAGACAAAAACAAGAAAACTTGTATTTGTCCTTCCAGTTAAGTGCTGAAGTGAAGAATGAGAAGGGAAAGAAAACTATATACAACATGTAAATACTTTGAATTAAATGAAAAAAATGTGGGTATGTACATTTTGAACAGATTAAAGCCAAAATTGGGTTTTTTGTTTGAACTAGACCAGTCACAAAGTGAAATAGACCAGTCATGGGAATCTCTGTAGTGGGACAGAGATTAATGGTAGAGTGTGACAGCAGCAAGAAAAGGCCAATTGAATCTCTTGTCTTTAAACTGGGATGGTGGATCAGACTGGCACTGAAGCATTATCTAGTGGGTTGGACTTGTAGTCCAGCATAGACACTAGTTTAGCCAGGACCCTTCTCTCTCCCACCTCCCTGATTGATTCCAGATGCTCCTGCAGGTGGCGCAGAGTACTAGAAGGTCCTCAGGATTGACCTCTTTACTCCAAAAACCTGCAGCAGGTCCAGTCTGCTTTGGGCCGTACTGCACAGCACACCACTGTTGATGGTTCAGTCTAGGTTACTGTTTAGGAAAAGTTTAGAAACCTCACACATTTAAAGGAAACTGTCTGCATTTCAAATTTAAAATGCAACTCAAACTTTTGGATTTTTTTTAAAGAAAACTGAAATTTCTCAGCCTTCAAGTTGTTAGGGCAGTTTTACAGAGCAGTGAGGGAGGATTTTGGCCATTTTATTCAATATTCATACTGTAATTAGCCTTTTGTTCTGCATGTTTATGGCACACCTAAAGATCCTCAGAGGACATTGATTATCATGTGGTTTTGTCTTTTCATTAAGCCCTTGATGCTCCCATCAGCCTCTCCCACATCCAGAGAACTGACAATACAGACACATACACTCACTGGCCTCTTTATTAGGTCCACCTTGCTAGTATTGTGTTGGACCCCCTTTTGCCTTCAGAACTGCCCTAATCTCTGATGTCAGAGATCCAACAAGGTACTGGAAGCATTCCTCAGAGAGTTTGGTCCATATTGACGGTAGAATGACACAGTTGCTGCAGATTTGTCGGCTGCACATCCATACCAGTCTTCTGTTCCACCACACCCCAAAGATGATCTATTGGGTTCACTGGATATTTTGTCTTTTTCTGACCATCTCTGTAAACCCTAGAGATGGTTGTGGGTGAAAATCCCAGTAGATCCTTAGTTTCTAAATATACATATATACTCAGACCAGCCCGTTTGGCACCATAACCAAAGTCAGTTCAGTCATCTTTTTTCCCCTATTCTGATGCCCGGTTTGAACTGCAGATCATCTTTATCATGTCTACATGTCTAAATGCATTGAGTTGCTGCCATGAGATTCACTGATGAGAAATTTGCATTAATAAGCAGTTGGACAGTGAGTGCAGATCACTGCAGTTGTATATCTGTCTGTGGGATAAGGAGACTCAAATATGAACATTCGTGAGTTTGTGAACATTTGTATTATTTTAAAACACCCCAATTCTAATAAAAGTCCCAATTGTTTTACCATTTTTTTCTACAGTACTTTTACACTATTTCACTTATTTCATGACACTTATCTCCACTAGGAGCATCATGACTGACACCTCACTACCCCTTCACAATGAACCATGTAAAATATTTGATGAGTTCCTCTGCTTGATTTTCAGGAGTGAACTGTGAAACTGAAATCAATGAATGTGAGTCCCATCCCTGCCAAAATGGAGCCATTTGCCATGACTTGTTTGGAATGTATTCCTGTGAGTGTCTGCCTGGGTTTGATGGCATTGACTGTGAGGTGGACGTTGATGAATGCACCAGTGAGCCCTGCCAGAATGGAGCAGTCTGTCGGGACATGGTGAACAGGTGATGTGCTTTCTGTCGCACGGCTGATGATATCAAAACAGTCAAATATATCTTTATCCTTTTTTCTTTTATATCATTATTGTCCAAAGCCCACATTTGTGCTGCTCAAATACTATCCAGATGTCTGAGAAAGCTAATTTTTGCCCTGGTGGACCTCCAACAAGTGATCGTGGAGGGGGCCAAATGGGTCCAAGGACAATTTTGGGGCAACAACTCCAAAAAATCTTCCTGTTAAAACTCTGAGTCAGTTTCATCCAACTAAAGCTGCACAGCACAAAACATATAGAAAATGATCACATTTAAATAAATTTGAGACATTAAAAATTTTGAGAAAAAATACTTTAACACAGCCTGTTCAATAGAGCTGTTTCAGATTGCTGGCAGCTGATTAACCCTTAGTTTTCTCTGAACTCACAGATGTGTTGATTGGGGATTGGCTAATGGCGCAGACACGCAATTAGGACAGATTTTTGTTCAAAATTTAATGCTAAGATTTCAAAAATGTTTCAGCTTTGAACTTTTGGTTAAAAAAATGTAAGAGTTATGACACTTAAATGTGACTCCCCCTTAAAAAAATTCTTGGAACTATGGTTAAAGTTTATTGGAGGTTTGCCTGTTTTTTAAACATTTTTTTCACATTGTTTTGACCTTGTTTTTGCTTTTTTTGTTTTTATAAATTCTTCTTTTTTTCTACACTTGTGATCTACAATTTGATCTATTTTTTGTGAGTGTTGCGGTAAAAATGTGAAAATATACTACTCAGAGCTTTTTTTTTTGCACATTTTCATGTTTTTGTCCTGATAAAAACATCTATATTTTGTCTGTTACAGTTATGAATGTGACTGCAGTGACACAGGCTTTGAGGGAGACCATTGTCAGGTGGACATCCTTGAATGTGCATCTGATCCCTGTCAGCATGGAGCTACATGTGTTGAGGGGATCAAAGGATACACCTGCATGTGTTGGCCAGGTACTGAGCAACATTTTGTCCTCAAAGTATATCCTCAAATCCAGGAGGAAGTTTTTGAGATAACTCGCTGCATATGAATGAAGAAGTCAAAATCAGTGTCTGAGCTGAACTGATTCTCCTGATTGGATGCAGTTTGAAGAAAAAGTTGCGCAAAGAAGACATTTTTCATTTAAAATAGGTAGCCATCATATTTTGGAGGAATGTAAACGACAAACATAAACCACTTACAATAAAAAATAATTTTTATGTTAATTTCATGTTAATTTTGCATCATCAAATAGGTTAATTTCCAAGTAGGTATAACATAAAGTTTTCTGTAGAGAAATAATGTAAAAAAAATCTAAAATTGTATTACCACAGTCAATTAAATTCAAATTTATTCCAGTCCTTTGTTTATGACGGGCCAGAACCGTTCATATTTGGATAAGTTTATAGCCTGCTGAGTCATACTTTCATACACTCGTACTGATCTCCTAAAACCTGATCTACATAAACATGTTTAACAGAAAATCAGCCAAAAACTGTAACCTTTTTTGAAAGATGAACAAAACATCCTGGATTGTATCTATAGAATTAAAACCTGCCTGAAAGCATTAGGAATGTGCTTTGCAGGTATTGGAGATGGATACAGAATACTCTGGGGTGAAATGTTGTCTTCCATGTTCTCCAAACTAAAGCTTAGAGTGAAGAAGAGTGCTGTTGCAGAAAATAGCTTTGCAGTGGTGCAAAAACTCTAGAGACAGCTGTCCTGCCATTGACATTACACCACAAGATCCAGAAATAGGCACTTCGTTTTAAAAAAGCAAACACAAATTTACGGATATGTGTTTGGAGGAAGTAAAAACTTATGTTAATTTTTACAAAAACACACAAAAAAAAATCCTAATTCAGGTGTTAGTTTATGTTCCATTAGTTAAGGCAGTTTTTGACGTTTTGTTCTGGAATGAAGAATATAGACCTGAACAAACTTTGTGAACAGAGTTCCTGCACTTCCATCCCTTGTGTTGCAGATCATTTGGGCATCAATTCTGTTATGATGTAAAGAGTTTGCTGCTGTGAAGTAAATGGCTATTAAAGACTTCCTGGTGTTTTTCTATGTGAGGTTAATTTTGCTGGGGTTTTTTTCAGGTTATGAGGGACACAATTGTGAGGTTGATATTGATGAGTGTGCTGAGCGTCCTTGTGAAAATGATGGAGAGTGTTTTGAACGCTCAGATCTGTCTCACTGGGAGCTGGACTGGAAATTTAGCTTTGCAGAGGCTGCTGGATATATTTGCCACTGTCAACCAGGGTTTGCAGGTCAGTAAAGCTGCATTGTTTATATTACATGATCCAACATTGAAATTCTCTATCAACATTTTAATTGGCTTGACATTACAGGAGAGAACTGCTCTATGAATATTGATGAGTGTGAGTCTGAACCATGTCAAAATGGAGGTTATTGTCAGGATAAGGTCAATGGCTACACCTGTGCTTGCCCTGTTGGATTCTTAGGTAAGTTAATAAACTATTTATTCATCCAACAAGCATTGTTGTCTGTTGTACTGCCACCCCCAAACGTGACTCCATCTCTGTCATATCTAACAGTCAGCATAATTTCTCCACAGGTGAACAATGTGAAATCAACTTTAATGAGTGCGAGAGTCAGCCCTGCCAAAATGGCGGCAGGTGTGAAGACGGCAGGGCCTCCTTCACCTGCCACTGCCCTGAAGGTGATCCAGGGGAATTTCCCTGGGGGGGAGATCGCTGTGATGTCAAACTCTATGGCTGTATTAACCACGAGTGTCAGAATGGAGCCACCTGCCTTCCATGGCTAGAAAACGGAGTGCATGATCACACATGCTTGTGTCCTCATGGCTTCTACGATAAGACGTGCTCCACAAAGACGACGTTCTCTTTCTCCTCCTCTGGGTTTATCCACCTCCAGGTTGTTCTGGAAGAACGTACCCGTAGGAGCATCAAGCGCAATGTTGGAGTACAGCTGCGTTTTCAGACAACTCTGTCCAACATGCTGCTGTTCTTCAGAGGGAATGTGGATAACCACCTTCTCCTAGAGATTGTTAATGGTGGTGTTCATGCCAAAGCCTTTTCCATGGAGGCTGAACTGGATGTAACATATTCTGGTGTGGTAAGCGATGGACACTGGAGGGACGTTCATGTATTTCTGGACCAAGAAGGTCTAGTTTTGATCCTGAAAGGCCCAAACTGTGACAGAGACGGGTGCATTCTCAGAGACAGAGGAACAGATGAACACATTTTCCACCCTTCTGAAGAATTTACCAACGTTTATGTGGGCGGAGCCGTGGCGAAGCTGATGGAACTCTCTCAAAGTGGAACAGGATTCATTGGATGCATGGAAGATCTAAAGATTGACTCAAAACCCATTCTACCACAAGCATTTCCAGAAGGTCAAAGCTTTGAGCTTGGATGTAATAAGAACGACTGGTGTGAAAATGACCCATGTGATGGACAAGGACTTTGCGTGGATCTGTGGACCAGCTACCAGTGTGACTGCTTCCGTCCTTTCCACGGAGAAAACTGCTCTGAAGGTAAAAGTCCACAAGAAAAAAACATCTCCTAAATTTAATGCTAGTCTAATCAAACTATCTTAAATTTTACTAAAATTATCTTCAATAGAAAAAGTTTTTCACTTTTTTTTGGTCACATGTTGAAGTTGGAAAATTTTAAAGACAACAACAAAATTAAAAATATTAAAGATTTTAATCTTGGTTTAAATTTATCTTGTGCAATTTTTTTCTATATGAGTTTGTTTGATTATAATAATCTCAGTTAAATATGATACGTTTACAAAAGTATTGTTGTAATATTTAAAAAAAAAAGGCAAAAAAACTTCATTTCTCTTAGATTTGTGTATATACTTTATTGAAATTAGAACCTGTTTATTTCAAGCAATCAAAATAAAATAAAAAAGACAAACAAAAGAAATACTAGACAGCTCAAATGTAGTTAAATGTACATGAACTGCTTACATACACAAAAAAAGTCCCTACCACTCTCCACGGGTGGTACCTCACCCCATGCAAGCTCAGGTCCTCTACCAGAGGCCTGGGAGCTTGAGGGTCCTGCGCAGTAAGCACATCATGATATTTTCCTCTTTTGATGTCATGTGAATTTTAAATTTGAACCAAAAAATTTATTAAACTAATAGCAGAGTTATAAAACATACAATAAATGGTTTATTGACATATATAGTAAAAAAAAAATTTATTGTGTGAACATAAGAACATTTTGGAAAGTATTTTCATCTAAATCAAATGTGTTAATTTAGCAATAAACATTTGTGTCTGGAGATCTGAATGTGATTATGTTGGTGCAACATCATTTATTGTTGTTGCTGTAACATGATGATCAAGGTGCAGTTTAACTAGATTTGTATAAGTTATGGTAACAAAGATAGATATAACCTGTCATCATCTTGTTGAGTTATCTCAACTTGAATTGTAATGTTAGGTGTTACTTAATTCAATAGAGTAATCCCCAAAATTAAAATTTCAACAGTTCATGCTAACCCAGCAAAACCAAGTAGATTTAAAAATCAGAAACTGTTTAAGTTTTAATGGTACGTTTTATTAATGTGAAAAGCACTCACAAAATAACTGATATCCAGTCATTTAAACATAAGTCCAGTTCAACTCCATCTGGTGTCTAAGAGAAAATACAAACCAGGCTGAAATAAAACAAAGTCAACTTGATTGTAAATACAAATGTATAAAATCTTGTGATCACAATGCTGGGAGCAGGACGAGTCTACAGGTCCTTTGAAATAACGAAATCCCACTTTGACAGAATCACCAGTTCTGACGTATTTACGCTGTTCTTTATTTGCATCACTTTTTTTTAAAGTACATGCCCCTGTCATGGAAATTAATAAACAAGAAATGATATCAAGGGTTTTTTTACTACTATGACGACAGTGTTTTCAGTCAAGAGGAACAATCTAACCTCTTCGTCATCAGAGTTGCATCTAGTTGGTTTGTTTTGAAGCATGACTCAAAACTGACTTGATGGAGTTTTACTGAAATAGTTTGGTCATCTCTTGTGAGACAAAAATTAATTTATGAAATATTCACCTAATACGTTCAAATTCCTACTTTGAAGTCCAACTCTGATCATTTATTGAAAAAGCGTTCCCAGTGGTTTTTTTAGTAATAAATATGCCATTTTAGGCAAAGTTTTGAAAAAAAAAACGATGTTGTTTTCTGGGACATAGTTTCTGCAGGGCGGCAGAAGTTCATTAGAAATTCCCCTCTGAGTTGTGGGCGCGACCATAGACGCAGAACAGCCCCACCCCCTTCCCCTCCCCATTGCTGGGAGCTCAGAGCAGGGAGCTCATAGTCTGTTCAGTTTATTTTCTGTCAAAAATACATTTTTCTAAATGTTGTTTTTTGCCTGCTTCTGGTTTACAATTATTTGAATAAAGGAAAATTCAAAATGCAGTTTTGAGCTTAAATTTCTTTATATATGTCGTCCATCATCAGAAAAAAAGGCTACTATTAGTAAAAACACCAAAAACACAATTTTCATCGTAGTGGGTCTTTATGAGAGTATAAAATGTGTTGCTATACTAAAATCATGGGACCCAAAAACAAAGGCCAGACTACACATTTTACTCCTCTTTGTATGACATCTAATTTTTCCATTTTCCTTTTACAGAATTCCCATCGTGGACGTTTAGTCATGAGGACACCAACAGTTTCCTTGCCTTCAATGTATTGGAGAACCATGGGAACAGCTTCAATGTGTCTTTCTTCCTGAAGTCATTGAAACCAGATGGACTGCTGTTCCAGCTGAGGAGGCCCAGCGTGAATGATGAGGGCGAGGTCTACTTCTCAGTCTACCTGGGAATGGGCAGAATTTTTGTTAGTTCTTTGCCCAACAGCTCCTCTCTGACAGCTCCAATATTTGTGACCACTGGTGAGAAGCAGCTTCTGCTTGTGGAGGTCAAACAGAGACAGGTGATTTTTGGTCATGCAGGTTTTTACTACGGGATTGGAGAAATCCCTGAAGTTACAGTGAACAGAGGGGATCAGGCATATATTGGAGGACTTCTCAGAGACTGGAGCTTGGATACGTGGGGCGGGTACTTCAAAGGCTGCCTCCAGGATCTACGCATCGACTCTGTGAAAATGGACCAAGATCCCTGGAGTGGCTCAAACGAAGCAATTTATTTACCAAGTGGAGCTGAAAACGTAAAAAAGGGCTGCATAAGTGACAATACATGCAAGGTAAGAAATAGTTATTTCTATTTTTTGTTTTTCAACACAAAACCCCCAATGAATTTGAAAGATGCAAGATTTGATAACTTTGTTATCTATATTGGACTTTATCTTTTCGTTTGGCTCAGTTGATATTCTTAGTGCTCATATTTTTTGCAATTGTTTGTATGTTTCAATTTACAAAGACTTGTAAATATAAACATATGGGGAATAATGGCTACAACCATTGAAATTAAGTAGGATGGGGCAACTTGACTTCAGAAAATCAATTTTAAAGGTCTTGTAAATTGGATTTTTTTTTCTCTTGTCACGGTTACAAATTTCCGAAAGTAATTTCAAATTTCAGAAGCAGGTGTTTGTATTCTACACACACATGGCAGTCCTTTGTTTGGGGCATGTGTGTCCGGGCTATGGAGTCACTTCCTCAGCCCGTTGACAGAAGCTCATTAGTTCTAAACAAGCTGATACGTTTGGAGTAGGGCTGGAGTATTCATTTGCATTCACCTCGTGGCTTAACTGAAGTAAACACCACTGTGTCTGTTAGGAAGTGGACCTTGATAATCTCTTTGAACCCTTTGACCTGAACCAGAGTTCAGAAGAATGTATTCACATCTGCATACTCTGGGCTGTTTTAGTTGTACCAAATGAGGCAGGTACACATTCACAGTATTCTATTACTTCTATCTCCGCTTTTGAGAACTGTCAAGGTGAGAAGGGCATCAACCAGAAGTGTCAAATATTCCTCAGCTTAGCTTCATTTTGATTTGACTTTTTGCTTAACGTTATATTCTCTCTATGGGAATAATGTTTTGCTGTGTGTGTCTGTGGGTTTGTACTATGTCTTTGCTGTCCTGCTGCCCATCTTGCTCAGAATGTAATTAAGAATAGAGTGTTATTAAATCTAATCTCAATGCTTGTCTTTCCAGGTGAAGCCTTGTCGAAATGGAGGCGAATGCTCTGTTCTGTTCAACGATTTTGCTTGTTCTTGTTTGGAGGAATACACCGGGAAGACCTGTGAAACTCGAGTGTGGTGTGCTAAAAATCCTTGTATGAAAGGCGGTCATTGTGTGGACCTTCCTGCTGGATATGAGTGTAAGAACTTTTTAAAACTACCACACTAACACATTTGAACCACGCTGGTAAGACTTTCGAGATTGTTTACTTGGGGTGTAAAAGGCTTTTTCAATCAAAAGCAAGTTCTAACATTACCCTGTCTGTGCTTTTAGGTGTTTATAATGCCACATTTGACAACAACCCCGTCCATTTCAGCTCTGGAGGATCGCTAACTGAACCTATCTCTAGCATATACATGGAGCTACGGACTCGATCACAGAATGCTGTGGTTCTTAAGGCTACCTGGGGTTCTGACCTGCTGATGGTGGGCATTCTGGATTCTGTGGCTTGGGTGGAGATACACATTGACAACAAGGCTGAGTCACTGACCTTTAAAGGGATCCGCCAAGTGGCAGATGGACTCTGGCATCGAGTGAATGTTTCCATGGTGGAGAGGAAGCGCAGAGTCTCCCCCTGGATCATCACTGTAGATGGAATCACAGATTCAAGCAGTATGCCACAGCGCACAGGAAGTCTTAGCTTTCTCAATAAGGAGGGGGCCAAAGTATCCATTGCAGAGAGCTTCACCGGTTGTTTGGGTGCTGTGAGGTTAGGAGGAGTATATTTACCATTTAGGGATGACATCAAAGCTCCACAGCCGTCTCAGTTTTATTTACTTGGAAAACCAAAATTCCAGCTGGGCTGCACCAGTGCCCCAGTCTGTGATTCTAGCCCTTGTCTAAATGGAGCCACGTGTGAAGACCTCTTCAATAAGTTTGGCTGTGTGTGTGATCTTGGATGGGAGGGGAATAGATGTGAAACAGATGCTGATGACTGTGCATCTCAGCCCTGCGTTCACGGCAGCTGCAAAGACTACCTGGCAGGCTTTGAGTGTCACTGTGACCCTGGTTACACAGGCAGGATCTGTGATGAGAATATTGATGAATGTGAAGATCATGCCTGTGAACACGGAGGTACCTGTCAAGATGGAATAAACACGTACTTCTGTCTTTGCTCCAAGGACTATAGTGGCCCTCATTGCCAGTGAGTACTCATTTAGCTACCAGCTCTTTAGAATTGAGGTTAAATTATTCTGTCAAGTGACAACCCACTTGTGTTGGTTTTGTGGTCCTCTGCTGTACCAGAAAGGCAACAACTTTATAGAGAAATGTCTTTTGCACATTGCAGAAGTAAATAGCTTTGTTTTTTTGTTTTTTTTGCATTTCATGTTAATTTTGCATCAAATTCCGTACCTTTAGGTGGACGTTTCCTCCTATACAGTGCAACACAGACGTTCAATGCATCAACAATGGGGTCTGCAATGATGGCCTGTGGGGAGCTAACTGCACATGCAAGCCTGGCTTCACAGGAAGCAGGTAAGTCTAATTTGTATTTTGTTGTTTTTGGGTCCAACAAGCCCGATATTCACTGTTCATGCAGAAAAAAAATTTAAATACTAAAGTCAATCTGTGGTGTTGCACAGTGGTGGTTAGCGGTTAGTTAGTGCACTTGCCTCACAGCGAGAAGGCCCTGGTTCAAATTCCAGCTGGGTCCTTTCTGTGTGGAGTTTGCATGTTCTCCTTGGGCATGCATGGTTTTTCACCGGGCACTCCGGCTTCCTCCCACAGTCCAAAAATGTGTGTTGTAGGTCAATGGGTGGTTCTAAATTGTCCCTTTGTGTGAATATGTGTGGGTCTTCAATGGACTGGTGAACTTCCCAGAGTGTACTTTGCCCAACAGTTGCTGGGATATAGGCTCCAGCAATCCCTTGACCCTGAAAGGGAGTGAACAGGTTTAGAAAATGGATGGATGGAAATCAATGCGTTACTTTCCTATTTTTGCTAAAAACCCTTTTCCTTTTTTTACTAGAAAAATGAAGTAAAACTCACGTGAATAAGTTGGGGATGAATATGCTTTATAGTCATTAGTTAAATATAGTTTAGTTTCACCAACGTGTCACTAAACATTAAGCATGTTCTGACTTGTTATTTTACATTATAGAAACTTTGAAAAACTAGAATGTGAAGACTCGAGGACAGAGCTTTGTGGTACACCACGACTGATTCTAATGGCAAAACATTTTATGAAAAAACAGAAACCTATCTGTTCTTTTTATTCAAACCAACTAAATTCAGTTTATCAGATACAAATGATTACTTTAAGAGCTTGAAGTATTGGTATAAGCAGTATAAATATTTGTCCAAAGCTTTTTCATATTTTCTTTTATTCTTTATTGCAGGTGTGAACTAGAGATGGACGAATGTGAATCTAACCCATGTCAAAATGGTGGTTCCTGTTTGGATCGATTTAACATGTTTGTCTGTAAATGTCCCACGGGCTACAGTGGTCCAGTCTGTGACGATCATGTATGTTTCTTACATTTATATATTTCACTGTTTTGTAGATCTTAAGCAAAAGTAGCTTTAATCCATTCCTCATTGTGTCCATCCATCCATGCTTTGAATTTCTTCTGAATGGATTTTGTTTCATGCCCTTGTGCATGGATAGGTTTTCTCTGTGTACCATAGCTTTCTGTCTCAGTCAGGTTACATGTTCTATGGTTATTTGGATGATGTCATAACGCCATCAGGAGTGTGAATAATTATATGTCCATGAAAATGTTCCATTAAAACTGTAGGGACTTGTGATCGGTCCAGGGTATTTCCTCCTTCTGCCTAAAGACAGTTGGACTATTTTCTAGAAATCTCCATACCTTTATCTGGATAAAGTGAGCATAGAGCATTGACTGTAAGATGAAACTGATGACAAGCTTTTAGTTTGTTAACGTTTTACAAACTGAAGCTGTTCCTTTATCAATCCCTGTAATTAATGTTACCTACAATGTTGTCTTTTCTCTTGCAGAGAGAATCTCATAAACAAGTCATATCCTGGCTGATGGTAATTGTCCCACTGCTCTGCCTCTGCACTTTGATCCTCATCATTGGATTGACCTTCATGGTGCTCACAGCAAGGAAGAAGCGCCAGTCTGAAGGCGTGTACAGCCCCAGTGCTCAGGAGCTGGCTGGAGCTCGGCTGGAGATGGACAGTATGCTTAAAGTACCACCAGAGGAAAGACTCATCTAGCATCTACTCATGAAAAAAGAAAAACAGGAAGTGGTCCGGACACTGCAGGCAGATGCAAGGACTCCTTCTTGACACAATGCATTTGTTTGCAGGAGCAGCATGGCTGCACCAGTGCAGTGAGCCTCATGCAAGCTATTTTGAACATTCCATGTTTTGCTTTCACTGTGGCTCCAATGTAAACATAAGAGCACATATATACACTGGCTGAACAGTGCTAGTCTCAGACTCAGCTTATTACTGCAGAACAAACAAACATTCAGTGACATTATTTGTCGAACTCCAGTAAAAATGTGCTGTTTCATTTATACTGCCCACTATGCTCTTTGATGCTGTGAGGTCGCATTACGATGAATGCCACTTCATTTTTAACAGCAGCAAAGGCGATTCTAATGACATGTTACAAAACTTTTATGTACAAATGTTTGAGTTCTTGAGAAGGATTTTGATGTTGTAGTCACAGCAAACGAATAGAACAACATATGGCCTTTCTGACAAGTTGACTTCTTTTTTTTTGTTTTTTTGCACCCTGTCAGTTTTTTTTCCAGGAAGTTCTGTGAGAAATTAGGTCTTTTTCTCACTTTGTCCTTCTCTGCAGATCTCAGTCCTCATATTAATTTAGGGTTGTTTGTTTGTTATTTGTTCTATGAAGATGTATAATTCCTTAACAATTTAACTGACATCAATAAATATTATTTATGCACACACTGTTTTATTTATGAATATAACATCAGCTAAAAAACGTGGTTTAAATAAATTGATGCTTAATTGGATAATAAGCATTTAAAAAGATAGCTCTAAATCATGGGGAACAGGAAGGGGGGCGGGTTCGCACCATGCCAGCAGACCACTAGGAATAGTTTGAAAATATGACTTCAGCTGTTATCCAAAATTTATAACAAAAGAAATGTGTTTTTTTTCTAGGACAAAGTAGAAAAAGTTCTTTAGAAATTCACCTCTGAGTTGTGTGGGGACTATTGGCGTGGAGCAACCCTGCCCTCCCTTTTCTGTCAACTGAGAGCCTTCTGGTCACGCCCTCTCCCACTAGCTTACAGCCCCTCACACCCCTAACCTAACATTAGCGGTAAAACAAAAATGGCGACCATCATTGGAGCTATCCAGTCGTAAAGTTTTAATTCAGATTCCAGCTCAGAAGAGGAAAACAAAGACATACATATGGATCTATATGTCTCCAAGTGGATGCATCAAAATGGAGCAGAGCAGGGAGGTTGTGGCCCGCTCTGCATATTTTTATTGTCACAAACACATTCTTTCTCAAATAAATTTTTTTCATCTGCTTCTGATTCATGATTATTTGAATAAAATAATACTCCGTTTTAATCCTAATTTTCTTTACATATGTCCACCATCAATGGGAAATATGCCACAAAAATATGTTAAAAACACCCAAAACATTTTAAAGTGGGTCTTTAAAGCACATCATGGTTATGTAAATCAGTATGATCCTCTGTCATTGAAATGTTTATTTTTATATTTCTGCTTATTTTTTATTGCTAATTTATAACAAAGGTCACCCCACCATACAGAACAGAGAAACTTAAATTACACCCACAAAGCCAGCAATAACTTGGATCTTGTTTTCATCTGCAAATGCTCCATGGACTCAATCACTCAGTAGCATTAACCTGACCCTTTTTAAAATAACTTTACTTGCTTCTTACATAAATCACCACATGTCCCAACAACACTTCTGATGTTCTGTGACAGCCTCAAGTCTTCCAATCCGGATCGTTTTCTTACTTGGTCTTCTCTGTCCTCCCTTCATCCGCCACATGACTTCTTCAGCCTTTCACACCTACACCACCACCCACATCCCGCTTATATGTTGTGAGCTCCCTATCTTCCAGGCCTGCTCCACACTCATCTCCTAATCCCATGCTGATTGATCTAATCCATGAACAGCACATTCCACTGAGAGCTGCCAGGAGGGAATGGAACAAGCCAAACAACCCATCTAATCTCTATCAGAGCCTGTTTGTGTCTGCCTCAGACAGCGTCACTAAGGTCATGGCAGAATTCTACCATAACATTGTAAGCAACACCACTAACAAGTTATTCTGGGCCTTCATCCTTACTCCTGCATCCAACACCACCCTCACAGTCAATGCAGCTGCCATATACTGCCATAGCTTCCAAATCATCACATCATTTCCACATCTTTAAAAACCCATTCCCTGCTCTAATTCGATTAAATTTAATTTTTTATACAGCCCAATATATCACAATACAGTTGTCTCAGTTGTGTGTACTCCATTCTGACACGTCCATTTGTAGACGACCTCATCTGTGTGCGTCTTTGCTTTCCTCACCTGAGGATTAGTTTTCCCCGAAACCTGTTTTTTAAAAAAATATTTTAGAAGTTTTTCTTCACCGAGAAGGAGAGTCTATAGGCAGGGATGCCCAGTTTAGCTTAATCTGTATAGTTTAGTTTAACAACCAGCTACTGTATTTTATGACAGACTTTATGTTTTTGTACAATTACCAGTAAAGCCCATGGACACAACTGTGTTGTAATATTGGGCTGTATAAAAAAACTGAATTGAATTTAAATGTCTACACTATTCTCATGACATCCAGTCATTTGTCCACTTGACTCCATCTCTTCTACTTTCAAACAGATTAATGCCTCAACCCCAACAAAAACACAAATCATAAACACGCCACTCTCAATTTCTACCCTCCTAACCATAAAATGTGGCCAAGATTAGACTGCTGCTTGCAGACTTTACACACACAGCACATCACTAAAGAAACTAAAGTTCTGCTTACCCATCTGCACTGCCTACAGACATTTACCCAATCTAGCAGTGACCTGGTCTGTGAAATGTGAGCCAAACAACCCTAACTTTACAATGACAGTCATTAAAGGCAGGTCGATTTAAGCAGGGTAACAGTGAAAACATCCAGGACACTGTATCCTGAGGAGCAGGGTTGGAAAACACTGTTCTGTGCTATCCAGAGGAGTCAACGGGGTTCTGTGGACACAGAGGACAGATGTTTTGAAAGAGGAGTCAAAGAAGAGTATCTCAAAATAGAGAAACTTCTACTTAGCTGAAGGGTGGAGGGTCTGAGACATTCTCAGTCTTCCATGTATAATCTTGTTTAAATATAAATGACCACACACCAATAACAATACTCTAAGAAGTCCCAGCACCTCCGAGACACACCAAATCTCCCACTCAGTAGCAGGATTATGGCCGACCTTTGTAAGTAGTGTCGAATTACTGACATTTGCATCAACTCACATAAAATCTAGTTTTTTTTGCCTCACTTTCTAAATAATCCACATATGGCAAACCGAAATTCCCCATAGTTAGAACTAAAGAAGCTTTAAAGTTGCTTTGAAGAACTGAATTCTGAGAAAAAAGGGTTGACATTAGCTGCAATTTGACAGTTGGCACCAGTGATGTAGAATTGATTCAGTTCTGAACATTTGATTATTTTGATAGAATGTCAACAGTCAAAGAGGTAGCTAACAAGACTCAGGATCACTCAAACATTTTTGCACTTTTGTTTGTAAGGGTCTTTTTATCTATAAACTTTTGTTTTGCTTGGGATGGCTACTGTTTTGAAGATGTGTGAGTTTGATTACTGTTTTTAGCTTTACATTACAGCAGAAAAATTAACTTTTTCTAACAACCGCACAACTTAACTCGCGTAAAAATTTGTCTTCTTTCTTATAATTTTACAACTTTATCCTCCTATAGTTTAGACTATTTTTTCCATAATTTTAAGTTTATTTTAATAACATTTTCACTTGTTTTATCATCATTTTACGACTTTATTCTGAAATTTTTTTTACTCTTTTTACTCAAAATTTTAAGACTTATACTGTCTTTTTTTAACAAAACACCAAAATTGTTATAATTCGACAAATTTATTCACGTAAAAAAACTGAACGTTTTTGTTAAAATTTTAGTAGTTTATCTTTGTAAATCGTTGACTTTTTCCTCATAATTTTATGACTTTTTGTCGTAATTTTGGGGCCTTCTTCGCAGATAGGCTTATTTCCTCTCCCCATTATTCCGTCGCATTGTTTACGTTGGAACTAATTTTGGGCTGTTTGGCTTCCTATAGTGATGTGAGCTCTCCATCATTTCCTCCAGTAGAAAGCTTCCTCAACGCACAAACTCCTCCTGCAAACAAGCTGCGTGTTTTTTTAAACGCCGTCTCTTATCGTCATCTGTTCACGCAGAATGTTGTCCTTTGAACAGGCGAAGCAGACTTTGGAAAGTGCGGGACAGGCTCACGTCCTGCAGTTCTGGCCGGAGCTCAGTGAAGAGGAGAAGGACTCCTTCTTGCTGGAGCTGGCTCATTTGGATCTGCGGGGACTGAAGGGTCACTGTGAGGGAGCCGCAGCGGCTGCAGCCTCACCGCCCTCCTGCCTGGACCGGGACATGGAGCCGATTCCCCGGGAGCTCATCGGCAGCTCGAAGAGCGACAGAACGGCTGTGTGTCAGTGGCAAAGCGAAGGTAAGGACTGCAAACCATAAACGACAGAAGTTATGAACTGACTCTTTTTTCCCCTTCAAAATAAGAGTTTGCATTGATAAAAATAAAAGTGATCGAAGTGAACGCTCCTGCAATAGTCAATCTTTGTGCCATCCAGAACTAGCGGAAGGCGAGACAGGTCAGCTGATCTGCAGACTCCCGAAGTTCAGAGTCAGCATCTGCACACCAAAGAAGTTCCTGCAGCACGTTTAAAGGCCAAACCCTGACCACGAACACGACAACAATACGGGCTCTCTGTTGGTTTTTTTACACGACCGTTTCTGGAAGAATTTCGCTTGCTGATTTCCTCAGCCTATTATCATCCCTCTGTGCAGGTTTGGAACAAAAAAGAGGAACTAACTCAGGGGAACCACGACAGTGTTGTGTCTACAGAGAATAGAAAATTAAAATAAAAAATGCATTCTCCTAAACTGGAAAAGAAGTTCCCTTTGGATTACTTTGATGTAGAAAAAAAAAGAACTTTATCAAACTAAAATGTGAATGGATTTGACATTCATTCTTGTTTACTTGTTTGTTTGTACACATATTTAATTTACACTTAATTATCTTGTAAGAAATACAAGGAATCTGTAAAAATCTGCCTGCACTGTTCAGTACCAGGTATTTATCTCTGAGGCACACTGATAAAAGATGTCATGGATCCATTTTAGGTCAGTAAATCGGACCCGATCAGATCGTTCAAAATGAACCAATATATACTGTACTATGACTCGGATCAGCAACAAAAAATATGATATGAGTCAAATTGTTATTAAAAGAATGCACTCAGTTATCACCATACTTGTTGCTATGGAAAAGGAGAAAACATTTTCTTGCTATGTGGCTTCCTCTGACACTCTCTGAACAGGCCTGTTGCAGATCTCGAAGAACTGTGTCGGTGTCCTGCTCTTGGCTGGAGGTCAAGGCTCACGTCTTGGTGTTCAGTATCCCAAGGGAATGTACAATGTCGGTCTACCAAGCGGCAAAACTTTATATCAAATCCAGGCAGAGCGCATTCGCAAAATCCAGCAGATTGCAGACTGCAAGCACGGCACTGCATGCTCCATTCCATGGTAAGACTGTGTCACAGACGCCAGGGTCTCTGGAGAAAACTTGTGAAAATAGGGTTTGACATGCTCACAACTTTTCCAGGAAGTGCTGCTCCAATGCTTTTGATTGTAGTACTGAATCAAGTTTAGAAAAAACAAATATTGTCCAAAAACATCAATTTTATTGACCCAGATCACTGTGCCAAATTTACAATGAAGAGTTAAGTGTTTGTCTTTATTTTAATCTGTTTGGGATTAGGGTATGAGAAACGTGCGTACATCCACATATTTATGTAATTTTCCTTTAAACTGTCTTAAATGTGACCGTTCCTCTTCGGAGCACATGGGGGGTGTGATGTGGTAGCAGAAATAGTGTTGTGAAGAGCACAATTTTATTAGATAGTTGCAGCTCTTTCTGCCTCTCTCTTAGATCAATAATAAGGCCATTCTTTTTCTATTTTAATCCCACTTGCTTGTGTTTTTTGTATGTGATGTATTTTCATAAAAAATGGTAAATGTGCATAATTTAAAGTTATAAATGTTCATATCTTTGACTGTATAAGAGAACTGGACTGAGCGAGTGTGACATCACCCATAGAAAATGGCTTATTCTGGTTTCAACAAAATTAAGTCCAATCAATCGCCATGTTTTCGTAATGCGGTTGTCGCCATTTTGGAACAAGACGTCGTCAGTAAGCAGTGATTGGTCCGAGTTGGTCTTCATCCACATTTCAATGGCAAGCACTCTCCCCAATCAGAAGTGAAATTGCTTCGTTCATAACTTGAATCAGATGGCGGGGTGAGTAGCAGTGGAGGTGCTGGACCTCTGCAGGAGCTGAAACTCACACAAATGCACACACAACCACACAAAACAAATGCACTCACACACACACCCAAGACAACAACAACAAAAAAACACACTAGACTATGGATCATAACAAGTATTTTCAAGAACATAGAAGCAGTTCATTAGAAATTCATCTCTGAGTTGTGGGTGGGACTGTTGATGCAAAGCGCCTCGCCCCCTGCCGCTGAGAGCTCTCTGTTTTCAAGCCCTTCCGTTACCTTACAACCCCTCACACCCCAACCTAACATTACCAGTGCAACAAAAATGGCGAGCAGTAGTGGAGCTATCCAGTTTAGATCCAGATTCTAGCTCAGATGAGGAAAACAAAGACGTTCATGGATCTATTTGTCTGCAAGTGGAAGCATCAGAATGGAGCGGAGCAGGGAGAGAGTGGCCCGCCCAGAGTATTTTCTACGTCACAAACAATCCCTTTTTTAGTGTTTTTTAGTGTTTAGTGTTTTTTCGTCTGTGCCTTATTCACAATTGTTTGAATAAAGAAATATTTAGAAATGCAATTTTAATATTAATCTTCTTTATATTTGTCCACCATCAGACAAATTCCATAAGAACATATTAAAAACACCAAAACAGGATTTTCATCAAAATGTGTCTTTAAACTTTGACATTTCCTTTTATTTTATTGTTGGTTTTTTTCTTGAACAAAATGAAAGTACGCTGTGTATCATAAAGTGGGCATAACTTGTATTTACCTCTTTAGGTACATAATGACCAGTGAATTTACTCTGGCACCCACAAAGACCTTCTTTGAAGAGAATAACTACTTTGGCCTGGAGCCATCAAACATCATCATGTTTGAGCAGAAGATGATACCAGCAGTGACCTTTGATGGAAAGGTCATCATGCAGAGTAAAGGAAAGATAGCAATGGCCCCTGGTAGGTCTCAAGAGGTTCTTTCAAAAAATCCAGAAACAAATGTCAGTAAAATTCAATCACATTTCACCTTTAAAGGTGGATAAAAAAAATATTGGATGTGTGTGCTATGTTTCAGATGGAAATGGAGGTCTGTACAAAGCACTGGAAGAAAATAAAGTTATGGAAGATATGAAGAAGAGGGGGGTGGAGTTCCTTCATGTGTACTGTGTGGACAACATCCTGGTCAAGATGGCTGACCCTGTGTTTATTGGTTTCTGCGTGACCAAAGGGGCTGACTGCGGCGCCAAGGTGCAGTAATGGAATTTCCAGAAACAGTGGAAACAGTTTTTGTAGCTGTATGTTAGAAATTTAACCAAATATTTACAAGAACATGAGCCTAAAGTGTTTAATTTGAAAAAAATTATAAGAGAAAGAATTGATGTCAGGTATGAATCTTTAATTTGACTATTGAGTATTACATTGGCAGAATTTTGTATATGAAAAAAAAGAACAATATTCTCGCGGCCGTCATGTCAATTCTCCGTGTTTCTTTTTTTTCCCCTTTAGATTTTATTTTGTTGTTCTTTAATGTGATTTTGTAGGTATGTCCAAGCAGGTTTTCATCACATTCTCGTCACAATTATTACAATTTTTTATCTTTTTAATGTGTAAAGAAAAGAAATACCACTTGAGATCCACAAAATCTCTAGAACAACAAAAAAATCCCAAAATTTACTTGCGTTAAGTTTTACTTTTTAAAAATAACGTGGTCTGAATCTGCTGATTTTCAGGAAATGAGTGTCCCTTTTTTGCTCTTTTTTGTTACGTGTGGTTGCACATTATAGTAACTTAATGCTGCAGGCTTTCTTGCTTGATAAATTTGTAGAATGTTTTAAAAACGTTGGATTTTGCTCTGTCTATGTTTGATAATGTTGTGTGAAATGCATGGTTTGGAAATCAGAATTTTTAACCATATCGGTACGTGAAATGAGAGGTCCCAGAATCCCTGAGAACTTTGCTGAATGTTGAGGAACAGCCATTCCATCATGTTTTTATTTTTGTTGAATTTGTTAAATTTAGTGACGATGTTTGATCATCAGCAAACATAGTCTGTACCTTCCTTGTGTGTCAAGGGAAGTTTTCATTAATCAATGAAGAAAAGTATGGCCTACTGCTAATTTTGTTTTAAGAAATGACATTTAAAAGCACATCAATCAAGCTGGAACTTACAGTTGTGCTCATAAGTTTACAAATTATCATTATCATATAGAAATTATCATTTATTGGTCATTTTTTAGAGAACATGATGACACTTTTTTCCCCACTCATAGTTAGTGTTTGGGTGAAGCCCTCAAAAGTCATAAAAACAATTCTGTTTACTCTTTTTAAATCCTAATGACAACAGAAACTTCTCAAATGATGCTATTCAAAGGTTTATATACCGGTACCCTGATGACTTTGCTCTTAATAGATGCACACAAGCTGATTCAAAAGGGTTTGAATGAATGACAGCTGAAGGTAACCATCATCACATATGACTCGTTTGTCTGTAATCAATGTGAGTGCACTAAAGGTCTTGGAGTTTTTGAACTTCCTATAGACCCTTTCATCCTTTTTCCAGTGCTGCACTGACATTTCTGGATCATGAGTCATAGTGAAAGCTAAAGAGCTGTCAAAACATCTATGGGAAAAGGTAACTGAACTGTGGATTTTTCTAGCTGTACATAAGGAGGCACCTGAAGAAAAATAGGCTGCCTGTTCGAGTCGCCAGAAGAAAGTCTTTTTTGCGCAGATGCCACAAAATAGCTCACTTACAATACGCCAAAGCACAGAGACAAACCTCCAGACTTATTTGGAGTGATGAGATCAAAGACTAAACTTTTTGGCCACAACCATAAAGACTACATTTGGAGAGGAGTCAACAAGGCCTATGATGAAAATAACACTATTCCTACTGTGAAACACTGAGGCGGATCACTGATGGTTTGAGGATCTGTGAGGCACAGGAAACTTGGTCAAAACTGATAAATGCAGCTCGATAGCAGAAGATACTGGAGAAAAACTTTAAACTTTAAACAGGGTCATTTTGGAAGTTATGATCTCTTGTGTTTGGATCTTTGTTGCTAATTAGGTGGTTGAGAAGACACACCCTGCTGAGCCAGTGGGTGTGGTCTGCAGAGTGGGAGGGGTCCCCCAGGTGGTGGAATACAGCGAGATCCAACTGGAGACGGCTGAGCTCAGAGAACCTGAAGGGGGATTGGTTTACAGTACAGGCAACATCTGCAACCACTTCTTCACCAGGACCTTTCTGCAGAATGTGACAGAGTAAGAGACAGCGCTTCATCACAGCAACCGCTATGACAGAAATGCAGTCTCTCTCTGTGAGGAGCAGCACTGATATGTTGCAGAAAACTGAGTAAAAAAACAGGATGAGTCTAGTACATCTGTATCTTTAAATTAACTTTAAAAAATTGTGTATTATGTATGATCTGATATGACTCCTGCATTAGTTACTTTGAAATGTGAACAATTTGAGAACCCCCTCTATGAAACATGAACTAGGGGAAGTATCCAATATCAGGCACTTAGCCAAGTCCTTTAGTTTGAAAAAATGCATCTGTTGTTTGTATAGGCCTATCTGAAAAAAAAGAGTTTTAAAAAAAGTTGGCAAACAATATTTTATTTAAAAATAGTCATTTTTGTGTGTGTGTTTTTTTATTGCAGGAAGTTTGAGGGTAAACTGAAGCAACATGTTGCTGTAAAGAAAGTGCCATTTGTGGACACTCATGGCAACCAAGTAACCCCCACTAAACCCAATGGCATAAAGATGGAAAAATTTGTGTTTGATGTCTTCCCATTTTCAAAGTAGATATTACAGCTCTTTCACTTCTCATATGTTTCGATGATACAAATATTTTGTCTACAGATGCTTAAAAACTTGCTTTCTTGCTCAAAGCAACTTTGTAGTGTTTGAGGCCATGAGGGAGGAAGAGTTTTCCCCCCTGAAAAACGCAGACGGTGCAGGCGCTGACACCCCGACAACAACCAGGAACTCTTTACTCGCTCAGCACTGTCGGTGGGTTTTATCTGCTGGAGCCACACTAATGGATGAACACGGGAACAACATACTAGCCACAGCCAGGTGAGATGATGATGTTTCTCTAAAAGAAATGACTGTTGTCCTTTTGAATTATTACCTTGTTACACTGTACTGTGGATGTAAATCTTATACTGTTGTAAAGTCTGTTTATTCTAGGGGTGGGTAACATTCCCTTTCAATTGATTCAATACCCATCTAAATACATGGTTCACAAATCCATAAATCAAAGATTCAACTAACTCTATGGCAATCCATTACAGTCCAATTCTTTTACCTAAAATAGATACAATCTAGATATTTATTATTCATTTGCCATTTAAACTTGTAATTTAAATTGCCTTATAAAAACCTACTCCAAAGAAAATGGTCTTTTTGGTGTTTTTAACAAGTTCTTGCTGCACTTTTTTCATTAAAGAAGGGCATATATAAGAAAGTTTAGATTAAAATTGAGGTTTTGAGTATTTCTTTATTTAAATCATTTTATATCAGGAGCAGACGATAATTTGTATTTGTAATTTTTGTAATTACAAATTTTTGTAATTTGATAAAACTTTTTCAGTTCCCTGCTCTGCTCCATTCAGATGCATCCACTTGGATATAAACACTTGGATATAAAGTTGTGGCCACAAATTATTAATTTGAGAGAACCATTTTTTTTAAATGTCAGAGTACTATTGTTTTTGCACCTAATGACATTAAGTTCCAAGTCAGTTTAGTTTTCCTAAAAGCACCAGTTCACAATCGAGGTTGACTCAAGGTGCTGGATGAAAAACATCAAGCAGAGCTTTATTGATTAATTCCAATTGTTTATTACATTGTGTTTAATAGTATTTTGTGGTCCAGTAAAAATGTGTGTATATTTCCCTTCTGCAGTGGTGTGTCATCAGGGAACAGCCCTCTGGCCTTATGTGAAATATCCCCCCTGGTCTCATACTTTGGAGAGGTGAAAGCTCAAACACTTTTCTTTAGTTAAACCTCAAACCATTTAAAGGCTGTTCTGACAAAATGAAAGCATAATTCTTGTTTTGAATTGTTAAAACCATTAATTAAGTCCCCATATCACTGTCAGGGCCTGGAGCCTCTCCTGAAAGGGAAAAAGCTGGTGACCCCATTGATTTTGAATGAAAAAAGGGCTGAAGAACTACAAAACCAGTCCTGAGAGACCACTGGTTGCAGCGTGGAGATGAAACCCGTAATGATGGATGATGTGCTTCAACTCAAGGATCCAAATTGTTTCATTTTTTTATTTTTGTCAAACTGAAAATGAAAGTAATTTTTTGACAACAGATGTATGTGAAATGAGAAGAATTGGTCGTTTGTATACAAGTATTTTTCACTTTTTCAACAAATTAAAAAAACTAATAATGAAGGAGCCATATTGTAGTTTTTACTTTCGTGACTTAAAAGCTTGATATAAAAAATAATGTCTCAAACATTTATATATTTTTGTTTTTTAATTAAAAAAGCTTACTGTGAGAATATAACATATTTGATATTTCTGAGAAAAGTCCACCTTCATCAAATGGTTTTTAAAGCAAACTGCTGTAACTGAAAGCAAAGAAAAACTGGAAATATTACAGAATTCTTTGGAGGAAAATGTCATTAAAGAGCAACAATACATTATTAACGCTTCCATTTGTTGTTAGTTCCTAATGTATCATCAAATCCAAGACTCGTCTTAATTTGGCATCACCTTAAACAGAAAAAAACCCAGCTGAATAATGTTTTATGTAATAAAAATAAAGTCAGGCATGAAGGGGTTAAGAATAAAACAAAGCAGATAAGAATGCCAGTAAGAACATTTTAAAAGTAATATAATGTTTTTATTGTAATTAAAGCAATATCTGAACAAAAAAAAGCAAAAGTGCTTTTAAAACTGCACTTGATTACAAACATGCATCTAACCTTAGAATTTGATTCGTCTAGTGGTCAAAAGTGAGAATGGCTTCTAATACAGGACCTAGTTTAAATAAAAAAGAAATTATTCTGCATGTGATTTGATTGGAAACGAGTTTTTGATTTAGGGTCAAAAGCACGAAATAATTCCTCTCTAAAGTCCATTGCTTTATGGCCGTTGAGATAATTTATGATTTACTAGTTAGTTAGTTAGTTTCTGGTAACTATTTTTTTTTGCCACTTTAAAATATTCTATCGCCCATGAGTAGCCGGGTTAGGCTCCGGCAACCCCGTGACCCCGAAGGGATAAAGCGGCTTGGAAAATGAATGAATGAATAAAATATTCTAATAAAAAATTCTATTCTATTCTATTCTATTCTATTCTATTCTATTCTATTCTATTCTGCAGAGTGTGAAGGTAGCATTTCCAGACCATCGACTAAATAATTAAACGGACCTTTGTTTACGCTCAAAAGTACTGTAGATTACCTCCAGTTTTGGTGTGCTACGTCATGACGGCGAACATGGTCACGTGGTCGAACTTTTCACAAATAAATAAACAGGCCCGCCCCCTGGTGGACTCGGGCTCTGAACTGTCTCCGCTGTCATACGCTTATCTTCGAAATGTTTGACCAAAAAAAATAATAATTTCAAAAATCAAAAATGCAGGGAGACGGTTCGTATCGCTTTAGTAAGAGCAGAATACCTGCATTTTTTTCTGGTTTTATAAAAAATGAATATATTCTAAACAGTCAGAAGGCGTTCTACAGCTCACAGAGTTTAGCTCGACGACGAACAGTGTAAGCTAGCTAACAGCTCACAGTGGGACCGTCTGGTCTCTGGATTCCATCAGGGTCACATCTCGGTTGGCTGAGTTTATTATTTAGAATTTGGAAGCTTTGGTGAGTTTTGCCCCTCCCTGGTATTGATCCGCTTGTTAGCCTGCAGTCGGCGCTCGGAGCAGCCTCAACATCCATCTTAACCTGGAGATTGACAGGAGCGTCCAAATAATGCCAGGACCATGTTCAAGAATGTTTTTGGTTCCGGGTTTTTGGTGAGAACAGCTCATGTCATCCTAACATGGGTTGTAACGCTTATACTTTTTCTGTATGATACAGGTGAGTCTATCCCCTTCCACTAATTTTCAAGCATAATTAAACCCTATTTTTGGTGTGTGACAAACTTTACGTTTAATTGGGTTATGTACAAATACAAATATGTCAATTTATGATTAAGACTAATTATAATGGAATCATTTGCGTGCGGATGTATATTAAAAATAAAGTGCATGTTTTTTTTCCCAACCAAGCCATGACTAATCATCTTAAGTATAATTGATCTATGTACAGATACACATCTCTATTGTCTTATTTAATAATATTTTGTTTTGATTGCTTTAAATAAACCAATTCCAATCACACTAGCATATAGTGGAGGAAATAAGCATTTTACATGAAGGATCCTCACAGGCAAAGTAAAAAATTATAGTTGCTGTAGCACAAAAAACACTAACACACACATACACAAACCACTGGTGCTCATCATTGTGTTTTTCTGACAGATCTGAGGAAACAGGAAGAAACGGGTCAGCTCATCCAACCGGTGGTCTTTGTGTTCCTGGTACTGGTTTCGGTTCTTCTATATTTTGCAGTTTCCCTCGTGGACCCTGGCTTTATCCTGTCAGATGACAGCAACTTGCAGGTAACATGTTAATCTAGTGGTGAATGGTATCGTTCTTATATTATTCATTATTTCTTTTCCTTTCTACTTTTTGAGGCAGTTAGAGGTGGATATGTCATTTATTATTGTTTTGAGAAACAGCTATTTTAAGGAACATGTAAATGTCGATTTTTCATTCAAGTTACTTCAGTATGTAAACTGAGTATGCATAATCAATCATCCCAAACATTTCTTGCTGTGGTCTTTATGAATGGGATTTAAATTAGGTTAATTAAGACGTATGTCTTAATCAGGTGTGTCTGCTAAGACAAATGTTTTCTCCACCTGAAAATGTTTAGAATATTTTGCTTACTTTGTTCTTGCAGCATTTTTGTTGTGTTTAGGTCTCAGTTTAAAAGCGTATTTAAAGTAAATTGAATAGATCTTTACTTTCAAAATTAGTTAATCAGATCCATTAATCAGTTATCCTTTAAAGTAAGTTCTCAAAAAAATGTAGGCAGAAACTGCTTTCAGTTTGTTTTTAATGAAGAAAATTATGATTTTATTGGTGAAAGTTCCACTTTGGTTCACTTTGTGTTTTTAATTGCAATGAACATTAATTTTAATAGAAGTATTAAAAAGTAGTCTGTTGAATTGTGAAGTTGTGAATTTAAATAAAATGGATTTAATATTTTGGCAATGATCTCCAGCTCGGACTGTGTATCTTTGCAGAATGAATGTGTGCAGGGCATTGAGAGTCTGGGTTTTTTTTGTTGAACATGCACAGCAATTCCAAACTGTGGTGGACCATTGTTCCTGTGCTGGTTGTTTCATTCTATACTACGCTAAACAGGAGTCAGGAGCATGCTTCAGAGAGTCTGACTGGGTCAAGTGTTACAAAATGTGTTTTTACATTGGAGTAGGCAGGACAAACAGTTTAAAGTACAGGGTGTGAAAACACTAGTTTTTGTAACTAGTATTACTTGTACTGTTCCAGCTCACACTGGGGGTAACAGAGGAGCAGCAAGACATGATCCCACCGAGTACCAAATCGCTGCGACAGCGCCGCTGTGGCCACTGCCTTCTGCAGGTTTGCTGGACCCGACTCTGCACATGCACCAATGTGGATCCTGGTGGTTCTTAAACACGCTCTTCTTTTTCCTTTTTCTCATTTATTTTCATCTTACTTCTCCTATAGACAGGGGAAGCAAATTATGATATAATAAAGTGCGAAAAAAGCACAACATGCATGGTGAGAGAAAAGCTGGAGGAACTGGAAGATCAGTTTCTATATAAGCTAGTTATCTGAAGTTTATAGCTGCAGCTTACATTAGTGCACAAATGAAAACAACCTTTTTTTAAAAACATTTTTAATTAATGACTGACACTTTTATATTGTAATGTTCAAAGTCTTTTCTTGTTGATGCAGAGCTTCAACAAAGCTAAAGGTTTCATTGTTTTTCTTTAGAAAGGGCTCAAACAAACAAACTTTTAGTTCATTTTAGAGACACTTACAGGTTTTATTGCATAAGAAAAAATGCAAAACTCTTTGACTATATCTGTCCTTGCTTTCTGATGAGGCTGACTCAAAAGTAGGCACACGCAAAGAATAAGTAATTTAAACTCTGATTTTATTTGTTTATTATTTTAAAAAAATATATTAGGTTACAAATAAATAGCTCAATTAAAAAGACACATTTTTATTTTTGTCAGAAAGGTTTCATGTTCTATACAGGTTTGTTCTGCCCTCTACATTTTCGCAATATCCCAAGTTTAAATAGATATTTGCTTGTTGAATGTCTGTTTTTTATTAAGTTACTTTTTTAAATTGAACTTTGTCAGCTGCCAGCAAATATGACTGACAGTTTACAAATATCAGAAAGTGACATCAAACAGAGCATTCATGGATGGAAAAGAAAGCTGTATGTAGATGTAAGAGTGTGGTATACTCAGTAATTGATTTACAGCTTTCACTTTAAAGAAAAATTTTTTTAGTGGTTTTCGTAGCATAAAAGCAGAGTCATGTTTAGTCTGACCTCTATTATAGGAAAAATCCTTAAAAATCTATAAAAACACCTCATTTCAGTTTATAATGAAGACATCAAATACACCACCTGGCCCAAAAATAAGAAAATGTTAATTTAATTCAAAGGGTTTTTAATTTTTTTTTTTTATATCCTTCCTCCTGTTATGAGCAGCAACCAATGAGGTCCAAGCACTGTCAGGCGTGTCAGCATTGCGTGCGGCGTTACGACCATCACTGCCCCTGGATCGAGAACTGTGTTGGAGAGAGGAACCATCGCTGGTTTGTCCTGTACTTGGCTGTCCAGCTGCTGGTGCTGCTGTGGGGGATGCACATTGCCTGGTGAGTATGAAAGCTCAGTTTGTCATCTTTGCTCTCAGGTTGCTCCTGACTGTGTTCCTGCTCCTCTCCTCAGGACAGGCTTAAGTCATGCTCACAGCTGGCAGCTGTGGCTGCGCACCAACAGCATGCTGCTGGCCGTCGCCGTGCTTCTGGCTCTGCTCTCGCTCATCGTTCTGCTTCTGCTCGGCTCTCACTTCTACCTAGTATCTCTTAACATAACCACATGGGAGTTCATGTCCCGCCACCGCATATCCTACCTCAAACACTGCGGTGCGGATGAAAACCCTTTTGATAGAGGAACCCTCCAAAACTTATGGAGCTTCTTCTGTTTGTGGGGCACAGTGGTGTGGGAGCAGGTGTACTTCAGGGAAGACAGTGATCAGGTTTAGGAAAGCTGACATGGAGAAGACACCACAACTTACCTTTGGTTAGATCCTGGTGTGCTTAGTTTACTCAGCTAAGCACAGGATTCTAGGATAAAAGAAAACCTCTCTGGATTACGGATGGAAGCACATGAAAACCTGCAGCCACAGGCCGTTGCTCTGACTTTAACTCGATTCATTTTCCACTTGTTCAAACTTTTAAATCCTGGTTTTAACTCAAAGCATGTCAAAAACCCATTTCAGATGCATGTGAAAACAATCCTGATCTATGACTGGGAAACAAAGCTACTATAAACATTCCATTCATTTCATGTGATGTATTTGAAGTGAAACGTGACCCACAAACCCAGAAGTGCTTTTGTGAGAGTACGATTTTGAAACTTAAACTGTTTTATTCCCTGAACTTTTTCCACCCCAACTCTGATGTACAGGATGTTTACTAAAATATTTAACATTTTTCTACAATTTTAATATTTTCTTTAAACAATTTGTAGGTAGATAAATTATTAAGAGAACCTTAGAACAAGGACCGCAATACCCAAGTTGTTTTTTCTTGTGCAATATGTCCTGTAGAAAAGCAATAAATGTGCTTGATTAACAAACAACGTCCGTTCAGAGTTAAGCTAACTTTCAGTTCATGTTGTGTACTACTGAAGTTTATGCAATACTGTCATGCAACGGTTTTTTTATCTGTTTATATAAAGTTGTCTATACAATAAACGATTGAGTTTCACTCTTGAAGTCAAGCATTTATTCATTGACATTTAAGATTTAAATATTGGCTTATACTATACAACTTTGATCAAAATATTTAATTATCGAGGATATCTAAAGGAAAAGTGAGTTTACATTCCAACAAAGGTTGAAATAAAATGTCACGGAAGAGCCTTCAGTAGAAAACTTGAGATTTGAAGTACTTGCACTTTAATAATCTGGACAGAAAGAAAAGTGTGATTTGTTTCACAAACTAGCAGTTTGCTCCAGCTTAAACATATTTGGTGTTTCTTCTTTAAGATGAAAGTAAAAACAGGAGTATTTGTAGTAAGTTAGGAGTAACATGTAGATCAGTAAAATCTTGGTTGTAGATCCCTGAGCTCCAAAGATGCTACGTTTGGCTGCAGCTCATCTGATCCAACAGAAGGTGGGAGCACCAGAGGTCAGCTCATGGCAGAGAAGTCAAAGTCTGCAAAGAGTTCTTGCTGCTCACTGGTGAGTGCGCAGGGCGCCCGCGGCAGCGTGAGCACTGGTTTCAATTGAGTGAATTCCTCGTCGAAGTTGCTGACGTCCTGCGGCGTTCGGATGACGGGCAGGAAGGGAGGCTTCACTTTTTTGGCCAACAGAGCATCCCAGTCCATCCCCTGTGGAGACAGCAGGATGAGAGTGGATGTGCCACCTGCTTCTGAAGTGTGAGGAAGACTATGGGGTCAAATCAGCTTAAAGTAAATCAAAAACCAGATTGTAAATTGAAAAAAAAAAAGGAAAACAAGTTTTACACTTTGTTTGGAATTTGGAGGTTGTGCGGTTGCAGGCTGATGGCAGAAAGACGGGAGCGCCATAACTGACTAATAGGAGGATCTCCAAGGTTCCCAAAATCGTCTGATCAGCCGATTTCAGATTTCCACCCTACAGCCACCATACTCCCATCACACTGCCACGGTCTGATTGTTAGAGAACCTACGGGTAGCAGTGCCGGCACTCGATGAGGGGTTGTAGCTTGGGGCTTGGCAATAACCAGATGATAATCTGGTGATCCCGGCCACCATGGACCAACGGGCCACTATTCCTTCTGTTTCATGTGTCTGTGCACACACGCACACACAAGCTCCCCGAGTTCATGTAGGACCACTGTGAGCAAAATTGTATGTGTGTGTGTGTGTCCAAGTTTGGGTCAGTTTTCTGGGGGACAGCTGCCCCCCTCCTCTCTCCCCGCCTGTAGCTCCGCCCTTGCCCCATAGTAACACCATCAGAATCAATTATGCTTAAAAAATATTCACATACTGCATTTTGCTATCAAAACATGTCTAATTCTCATAATTTATAAAACTCTAAATAAGTTAAACTCAAATAAGAGGCTTAGTGTTGGTCCTTGCAGGACTTAATGGACAGAATACAGAGCAGCATTGGCCTGCCGCAAAACCCTGCTGCGGTGTGGGCAGCACACAGCAGGCCAGTACCAAATGACCTCAATTTGACCTCAAAAGCAGAAGCAGCTTCTAAACCAGTCTGCTGACAAAGTAACAAACACAGGTTGATGCAGGACTTAGTTTTACAATCACCTGGAAAACCCGGTGTCTTTTGATCTCAGAGGCATCCTCTTCTCCTGCTCCCAGCCTGAGACTGGGATCTTTCTGCAGAAGCTGAAACAGTGACAGCAGCGTTTAGAGTCTAGCCAGGTACCGAAGAGCCGGAAATGTTTTCAAGGTTCATCCTGACTGTAAGTCTTGGTTGTTTGTGAAGAATTTGGAGTCATGTGATGAAGACCCACCTGCTGGATGAGGGACTGGGTCTCCTCAGTGAGACTAGCAGGGTAACGCACTTCATCATTCACAATGCTGTCAAACACTTCTTCCTCATCATCACCAGGGAAAGGACACTGAAAAAAAAATGTTTATTTCACATGCAGTGTCTGGATTTTTGAAGTTTAAAAAAAGGAAATAAATGTAGAAAATCCTCAATCTACAAGTTAAGAGAGTATTGCATGAATAGAAATCCTTTTCTGTAAGCTTATGGATACTGACCTCCCCCAAAAGCATCTCATAGATGAGGACACCAAACTCCCACCAGTCCACACAGCGAGTGTAGCTGTTGTCTATTAGAACCTCTGGAGCCAGAAACTCTGGCGTACCACAGAATGTGGAGGTGCGATCACCGTGACCCATTCCTGTTCACACATTGCACACGTTACTCAATGCAGCATGCACCTTAACTACGCCCTCAAAAAGATCTTCAAAAAATCTTAGGGTTTTTTCTTAGGGTCAGACTGGACACACTTGGTTCGCCTAAAGTGAACCAGGATTCGTTTCCCTGACAATCCAGAACAAATTTTCCGTCCAAAAACATGCTTCATAGGTTATTTGGTCACTCTACATTGTCCCTAGGTGTCAATGCGAGTGTGTGATTGGGGCTCTGCGACTGACTGGTGACCTGTCCAGGGTGTACCCTGCCTTCACCCACAAGTGGCTGGGTTAGGCTCTGGTACTCCCGTGACCATGAAAGGGACAAGCGGGCTTGGAAAATGACCCAGTCTGCATACATTTCGCATTTGTAACTGTGGCGGGTTTTTTTTACAGTTTTTTTTTAATTAGTCTTGAGTTAAAAGCATGTGTACCTTCTTTACACAAGCCAAAATCTGCAATCTTCACAAAACCATCTGCATCCATCAGGAGATTATCCAGTTTGAGATCCCTGGAAGGCACAAACATGCAAACACAGACCACATTATGCTGTATGCTCCCAGCATGCCACTGAATGAACAGCAACAAGGCGCCGTTACAGGAAGTCACCTGTAGACTATGTTGTTCTGGTGGAGAAACTCCAGACCCAGCAGCACACATGAAGAGTAAAACCTGCAGACACAGAAGAGCCGGTGAACAGCTGCAGTTTTTCAGCGAGACTTTTTGAAGTTCAGGACAAACGATGAACTCACAAAGTCTGTTTTTGACTGAAGATGCTGGTGTGAATGTGTTTCATCAGGTCCCCCCCGGATGAATAGGCCATCACAAAGCACACGTGGTCTGCAGTCTGGAAGCAGCCGTGTAAGTTCACCAGGAACGGATGTTGGGACTTATTGATCGCTTCGAAAATCCTTTTCTCACACATGAGGCTGAACCAAAACACACACATACATTACATGAAGACCAGATTCACACCCTTATCAACTTCATCCTTTAAAAGATAAATGGTTTAAAAACACAAAACTCGAACGCTTTGGCTTAACTGGAGAATCACTCACGTGTCAATTTCATCACGTGTCACTATTTCGCCTTTCTTCAGGGCTTTGATGGCATACAGCTTGCTTGACTTCTTGTATTCCGCTAACAAAACCTTTGCAGAATCAAAAGGAGATGTTAGTCTTCTTAATCTGTGTATTTTTCACTACGCAAGATCAGAGATGCACAAGATTAATCTTTGACGGTTCAAGTTGATTAATGAGAACAGCATAGGCTGTTGCAATCATCCAGACTTCACCTCTTGGTCCATGAGTCTACAGTCTAAAATATAAATAAACATGCAGTTAGTCAAAAAGAAAGCAAAGTTTATTTCCTCTGTCACACATGCAGTAAAACAATATTCTTAATCCATTACCTAGTGGTGTAAAGTACTTAACTAAAGTAACAAAGTCCAGTTACTCAAGTATTTTTTTGGCTACTTTATACTTGTACTGAGTATCAAAAATATAATCAATTTTTCCTCTCAACTTGACTACATTTTTTATTTAATATTCGTACTCTTTACTCCACTACATTTGAATGGACACTTACCGATACTCATGACATTGTGATTGTACGCAATAAATCTACATCTTTATCTACGTTCCCATAGCTGGTTTGTTGGGTGGATTCGATGATATCGCCTTCTGCAGGGTGCTGAAGGTACTGGGTGCCATTTATGAGCTAAATCACGGGAACGTGAATAAGGAGCCAGCTTGCCTAATACCAGCTGTAGCGACATGGCTGCTGGGAGTGATGAAGTCAAAAGCAATCGCATCAAGCAGTGTCACTATCAGTACTGATGACCTTCCATTGCCTTATTTGACAGAATTGTTTTCATTTGCCAATATACAGAATGGCTCTTACAGGATGCAGCGTCTACTTTGTTTGCCACACACCACGAAAATCAGTGCTTTAAAGAATTAATCGAAGGTAAGAATCTATGTACTGTTAATTTAATGTGATTTTAGTGAAATTATGTCTGACTTTACAATGGTATTATAAGCATAATGTTACCAAAATTTAATACAGTTACTGACTGATATGACAAAAATCACAGCGACATAACAATATTTTTATTTACTTTTTTCATTTTTCTTTTAAATTTTAAGATTAATAAGTGTGCATATGCTTAATTTTAAAAGAACAAAAAATGTTTTTGAGTTCATTTAAATTGTTGCTGAAACATAATGGTAAATGTACTGTAGGCCTTGATGTCACTTTAATTTTTAATTTTTGAATTTTAATTTACTACAACTTACTACTTTCTTTGTTTAATTGTTTGTGCCTATTTTGAACATTTTAGTGTGACTGAGATTTACTTTTTGCTCTATTTTTTATCCATTTTGTTCTGCCATTTTGAAACATGGAGGTGTTAAACTTCATTTTTATAAATATTAGGAAATAAAACCTCATAAATAAACTGTTGATTGTTTTCACATTTCTTGGTGTTCTTTAAGCCTACATTCAGTACGAGTAAAATACTTAAGTATTTTTAAAATCTGATACTTTAATACTTTTACTCAAGTCCTATTGGGAATAGTGACATGTAACTCGTAATTGAGTAATTTTTACAGTAAGGTATTTGTACTCTTACTCAAATATTGTTTTCAGGTACTCTTTACAATGCTTGCAAACCAGCAAAAACGAACCGCAAATAACCATTTGAAGTCATACAATCAACCATGTCAAGAAAGCAAACAAAGATAAAAATAGATAGCATCAGTAATTAGTCAAACTATAGGATCTGATTAAACCTGTCTGGAGTGTCCTGAAGTAGCACATAAACTGGACATAATATGGATTTGTTTCGATGATCGGAGTGAGACTTTAAGTCACAAATACAAGCAGAGACCCTAGTCTTAGTCACAGGATTCTTTGGATTGTGCTGGAACTTGTAACAAACCCAGCAGAAGATGTTTCATGTGCCACAAATGTAAAAGAAAAAAAAACTCAAAGAAGAGGAGCGCGCTTTTAAAACACTAGGTGGAAAGTTGCATGTGTACCTTTCCAAAATGACCTCTTCCAAGGACTGAAATGCACTGGAAGTCTTCCATCTGAAGTCCAACATCCTTCCTATAGGATAGAACACATGCTTAGGCGGAGAAAAGTTTTCCACACATTTTGGCACACAGAGCATTTCAAAAGTGATTATTTCAGTGAGAGTTGCAGATACTTTTACTATAGTTAAGACAAGAAAAGCATTTACAGAGATTATTTTTCTGCAGGAATCTTAAGTTTTGTTCTGTTATTAGCCGTCATTGTGGTTGCCATGGTGACATTTATTTGAGGTTGTATAGAGAGCTAAGCATCCTGCCTGCAACAGTCATAAAACTTTAGATAAAGGTCTTTTCCCGCATCTGAATAACCTTCCTAATCCTTAACTACTAAAAAAGTACATAATGTGAGACTATCTAGTGACCTGCATTTTAAGAGCAATTCCGACACAAACTCACTATTTTTTTTCAACAGTATATTCAATGTCAGTGATTTTATAGTGAAATTATTAAATATGAACATTCTACAAATACTATTTATGAATCCACTGTATTCTGAAGATGAAAACTTGAATGGTTTTTAAAAAATATATTAAAATACTTTTTTCCTTGTGAAAAAAATGTTTAAAAGTAGTGCATTGTGGTCTATATTTGACAATCTAGTGAGCATCAACATACACTGTTTTTTTGCAGACACTTCTGGAAAATGTCTGCAGCACTGGATTTTGGAATTGTAGATTTGGACAGCTTTACAAAATGGGGAACACACTATACAGTGCACCAAGTAGTACAGGAAGAGTAGTGAAGGAATTTGGACACAGCCTCGGTCAGAATGAATGGCTTCAGGAAAACAAACCTTTCGCCACTGAAAACAGTTCAAACAGGAATGATGTTTCAACTTTCTGTAAGACTGTGAGCCTGTTAGATTACAGAATGAAGGAACAACCTTGATGAGGGATTACACTCGAGTGTGGTCTGACCGTTCATTTAGTGGAACAGTTCTAACCATTAATTAGGAAATGGCTCAAATACAGATTAGAACTCAAATAAAACGTTTTCATTCAGATACACTTACTCCTGAGAAACACGGACAGAGGGCTCTCTCTTTGACTTCAGCCTTTTGCTTAAACTAGGAGACTGTTGAGACAACAGAGGATGGAAGGGGAAGACAATTTTAGTGCAGAAGATGATGAGCCTCATTACTGTTTATTTCACAGATAGCACAAGAAAAGGCCACTACATCTATTGACTGTATATGAGAACTGGACTGAGTGACTCCTCCCCCATGATGTTCCAAAAGTGAAGTATCTACTGGCAAAATCCCATAGACTTCTACAATGAAATAAACAACTATTCCTCAGTCAGTATATTTGTCAGAATACTCACACAGAGGCCTCAGTAAAAGCGTGTGGTGCCCACTGGCCCCCACCTCGAATGTTTAAAGATTCTTCTGAGCCGCTGTCAGTGGAATGGATGTGGACTTCCAACAAGCTTACTCCTGATTGGTGACAGTAGTTGCCATAGAAATGTCGACTCAGACCAATCATTGTCGTCTGGCTCCAAAATGGCAATGTCCATATTGCGGAAAAATGGCGACTGAATTGGCTTCATTTCTTCATATGGATGATGTCACAACCGCTCAGTCCAGTTCTCTATATACTGTCAAGGGTTACATGTCAGAAGGACAGCTTCACTCACCAGAGAGGAGTCTTTATTGTCTTTTCTTGAGCGATGAGGAGATCTCTCATTTGGTTCATCACCAAAGTTCAGCTTGACAACAGCAGGTTCTCTGACAAAAAAAACAAAACAAAACACACACACATTAATGTGGTCACATTTTACATGGTTTACACAGTCAACCTTCAACACTTAAAGAGCCATTTGGGTTGATTTCTTACCGACAACAGCACAACAGCCACAAAGTCTGACTAAACCCTTTAGAAATTTGTCAAAATATTTTGGTATGACTTTGGTCAAATGCAAAGCTTCACTGCTTGATAGATTGTTGGTGCATAGTCAGGAGCCTTGCAGAGTGATACATACTACAGTACGCTTCAACTGTTTGTGAATGAGTTTAATAAAATTTGACTTATCTGACCGTTTTGTTTTGTTTGATGCGCATTGTAGTCTAAATAATATGTTAATTTAAAGAAACTTAAAACATTTTTATTTTTCTTTATCCTAAGAGCCACAACGGCTCTGAAGCCTCAGGTTGCTCAAAGGCTAAGACAAAGGTTCTGAGCTTAAAGAGGCTTTAAATGCTGCAACTAATAATTTGCAATGATTTGACACATTTTCATGGAAATTATAAACATTATGAATATTTTTTTTCACATCTTGCAAATATAAAATGCATGTAATTAATTCCATGAATTAGATTTTGAAGCATTTGAAAGAAGCAAAGGTAGCAGCGTGGGACACTTCAAGAACACAGAAAGAAAGCAGCAAGGCCCTCTGATCTTGAAATCACTGAGAATGCGCTCTTTCTTCTACAGGCAAACAATCTCTCTTCTGCTGGAGCCCTTCTTTTTGATTGGCATCTGATGCATGGACATGAATGAATGGTTAGGCCTCAGTCTCCATCTTTGTAGAGGCAGAACACTGGACCTTTTCATATAAATAAATATAAACTAAATATTCAGAAATGATATGCGTTTCTCTGAGGCTATTTTTAGCAGCAGATTTTTACTAAATGAATGCTCTATTGACCATTTGGAGCAGCACGATGAGGAGTAGGTCTGAGCGATGACAACACCGTCATCTTTCAAGGATGTTTAAACTGCACAATCGTTTATGTTTGAAAGAATAATCTAAACATGTAAGTGTTGATGTTACTCAGCGTTTTAGAAAAGATCATCTGAAAAAAGCTAAACCAAACCCACACCATCCCTTTGCGTGACCGCTTTACGGGAGGTGATTCTGGTCTCAGCATCCAGATATATTTCTTACTGGGATTGAACTGCACTGGGTGATGGAGCTGCTAATGGGGGGCTCATTGGGTCCAACGAGTTGCAAGGAGGCAGGATACTCATCATCAAACGGCCCCATATGGCAAAATTCATGTTCATCTGGGAAGCACGCAGGAAGTTCCTCCCTGTGAGGAAAGGAAAGCATCACACTTGAAACTTTAGTGTATTGTAAAATTAAACTACCTGTGCCAGAGTCAATTTATGCTCAAAGCATCATCAGACAGTATTTATATAATCTCAATTATAAAATATGTCATAAAATACAGTTCTGATAATCTTAAAATAAGTTTATCTCAGAGCACTTGTGGAAAAAAAATCCGTTACCCGCTACAACAACTCCAGCCTTAAAGGCCCACCCGATCACCTTTTGATCCATTGTAAAAACATTCCCAGTGATCTTTTAATTATGCTTAAAAACCTATGTTGTTTTCTAGCTCGTAGTTTCTGCAGAGCGGCAGAAGTTGATAAGAAATTCACCTCAGAGTTGTGGGGGGGACCGTTGGTGTGGAGTCAGTCCGCCCCCACTTCCCATCAATTTGTTTACATGCCAGCTTACAGCCCCTCACAACTGTGGCCCACTAAGAATATTTTTTTCATCACAAAAACAATCATTTTCTCCCTGTATTTTTTCATCTGCTCCTGATTCACAGTTTTTTTTTGAATAAATAAATACTCAAAAATGCTTTTTTTTAAGCTAATTTTCTTTGTACATGTCCTCCATCAGAAAAATGTCACAAAAACATGATAAAAACATTTTTAAACTTTTTTAAAAGTTGGTCTTTAAGGAAGAGCTTAAAAACAACAAATTTGAAACTGCACTCATTTTAAAAGCTTCTAACAGCCTGAATTGATAAAAGCAAATAGAAAAATCACTTCATAAGGACAGCTTAAACATGGAATTAAATTCTAGATTTGTTTCCTTGTTTTGAGGTACTTTAAAAAAAACACTATAAGTTGGTGACGAAGAAGAAACAGTCCACACATAAATGCCAACAAGATGAATGAAAATGTACTGTCTTGTAAATATTTTGTACTAAAAATAAAGATAAAAATGTAAATCTTCAATAGTAGGAAACGTTTAAATATCAAAGACAAGGTGTAGAGTTACTAACAGCGATGGTATGTGGATGTATCATGGCTATGTTCTCCACTCCCTGAGTTAGGCACTTATTTGAATGTGCAAATAAAATGGTCTTTTACTCTCTGAAGAAGATCATAGTTATCAGAGTAATGATACCAAATATCCTCCAACCTGACTATCACCCTGACCTGGTTGAAGCTTTTAGCAGCAAATTTTGAAACTTTGATTCTTCATCAAATAATTATTAAATCAGAGAGTGGGAATGACTCTCTTTAAAGACACACTTTGATGAAAATTTGGTTCTTGTTGTTTTTAACATGTTCTTGTGGAATTGTTTCTATTATGGAGGATATATATAAAGAAAATTAAGCTTTTGTTCAAGTCCACACACACACAAATTGCATTTCTGCTTATTATTTGATCCAAATTGCTGTAAATCAGGAGCAGATGGAAAAATGCTGTTTGAAAAAGATTGTATTTGTGGCGTAGACCATAAACTCCTCCTCGCTCACTCTATGAAGCACTGGAAACGCTTTGAAAATAGATCAAAAGATGATCGGAGTGGGATTTTAAGACTGAAAGCAGATTGTAAAAAAAAAAAAAAAAGTGTTGATTTTACAACTTAGTTCATCACAATTCATCTCTGTGGAAACTGGACTGGTGTGGTGTGAACCAACCTTTTTCTTTGGGGAAAATCCTCTTTTGTCTCTGTAGTTTTGAATGGCGCTCGATGACAGGATTTATAAAGGTCACCTAGACATTAAGAAAGGACACTCAGGAACATCGCTGATGTACAGGTGGGTTTCTCTAAAAAAAGTACAATTTAATTTGAACAAAATGAATTCTCTTTATGCCATAAAATAATAAACATGGAGTGAACATAAAAATAGCTTTGGTTTTTGTATTATTTTTATATTTTCTTTTAATTGGATGTGCCTCAATTGACTAAAACAGCCATGTTGTCAGGGAGGAGAGGGATAAAGAGTGTAAGAGGCAAAAAATAAAAGAACCTCAATGAAGAGGATGCCTTGAGGCTCCATCTGCAGACACATGCCATGCCGTCGGTTGTCCAGAAAGTCTTCCAGACGCAGGAACTTCACTCCACTCAGTCCACGCCAGTCCTTCCAGTACACAGCAATTTCAATCTCCCTAGACTGGGTCAACACACAGATTTCAGACAAATTTGTTTAGTATTAATCTACATTTCACATAACTAGTGATAAAAAAGGAAGGCATGTAAGAATAAACACAGAGGTTGTTTGTTTTTGTTTTGTGAAGTGTGAGCCACTGACCCGTTCCAGCTCTGTGCTAAAGCTCTGACCCCAGGCATCTTTGCCCTGGTGCCTCCAGTTCGTGCGCCCCACCACTCTGTTGTCCACCTTTAGGACAGCACTGACCTCAGCTGCAAAGAGAAAAGAAGGAAGGAACAGTTTCAGCTGCAATCAGCTACCTATAACGGTGCGTTCAAAAAAATGTCTCTACTTCAGACGGATTTTTTTCAGCCTGGGATTTTGGACCTTGGATTACAGTTATCTTGTATTTTCTGGAGTCTATTTGAACATAGTCTGACAAAACCGCCTTTAAGAAGTTCTGCAGAAACAAAACTGTTTTTGAGATGTAAATAAGTCAAAGCTTAGGTCAAGGAATGGTGAGACTCACTTTAACCCCTTCATAACTTAGGTAAACACAATATAAGAAATGCTAAAAAAGATGCTGATACATTCCTACTAATGTTGGCACAAGTGCTAATGAATTATCAAAAACTAACATTGGAGGAAAAAACAAAAATCACAGCAATAATGCATAGAAAAAGTAATGGTATGGGAAGAACTGACAGAAAGCATCACAACTAGTTGGTTTCCTGGCTGTGGAACAGTAATACATCTGAAGAATTGCATGATTTGTTGTGAATATAAAAATAAATCCAGAGATTTTCACCTTTTAACCATACCATTGTAAACACAATACCAGAGAGTCTTCCATCATCAAACAAAGTCTACGGTAGAAAATTCAAACTCAATGCCTCACTGACCGTGACATGTATGGTTATCATTTATGTAGAGGTGTCAAATTATTGCGTAAATCGAAATTAATTACTTGCAGACATTTGAAAGCGTTTTTTTCAAATCCCACTAGCCACATTTTTGTGTTGGACGCTACTTTTGTGCAGTCCGTTCATATCTGATAATGTAGACCTGGAGGAGCATTACCCCGCTCATACCATGGTCATTTACAAAAAATAAAAAAATTAATCGATTAATAAAATGTAAATCCTTTCATATTTTTTAGTTTGAATCGTTTTTCACAAAAAGCGGACTACTTAAAACGCATTGCGTCACATTGTCATGGCAACAGCTCCAGCTCATGCATCGACGGTGCTCTGCTCTCGGTAATTCCTCCCTGAGGATACTGATCATCAAGAAAGGTTAAACAAAGCATCATTTCAGACAGAAAGTTCATCTCTTAACACTTGCTTTAGTCCAGATGATCAAACAAAAGTTAATTCAATTCCTCCTTGTGTTTCATTTCTTTCTTCTTAGATTCTCTTCTGCTTTATCCCAGTCTTTAAAATGATCAAGCAGGTTAAAGGAAACTGTAAAATCCCTCATGTCTTTTCTATTGTCATGCTGTTGTGGTAAACTGTGGAATAAAAGTATGTCAACATATGTTTTATGGTCTTAATAAGAAGTTTGTAGTCAGTATTTTCTGGTTTGCTCTGAAAAGTGTTCCTACTATTCTTTGATGTGGTAAATTAGAGCACTCTGGACCTGATGTATTTTTTGTTTTGTTTTTGTTTCTATTAATTGAGACGGAAAAGAAAACACCTCTTGGTGGCGTAAAAGCAAAGGTAGGATGTCTGTTATAGTAAAAAAAAAAAATTCATAAAGCCACTTCTTTATTGTATTTTGATCTTTTCTGCGTCGCTGTGTCACAAATTTAAATGAAATACATCAAAATTAGGTGTTTAGGCAAAATTAGACAGCTGTTATGATGCTAAAAGTAACTGTGATTAAAAATAGATTAATTACAGGTCACTATTAATTAATTGCACCAATAAAATTTATGGCATGACAGCACTACATTTATGTCTCCCCATGTGGTCTTTGGCTTCTCGATTAAAGGAGCTGAAGTTTTCATTTATCCTTTGCAAGAACAATAATGAATTTTACATGAGTTTGAAACAATGTTATTCTGAATAACAAACATTCACATACTAAAACTATTCTGTTTAATATGACAAAATAAAACTACTAATGAGGTCTGCGTAGTTAAATGCATAATTTTCATGACTACTTTTAATCTGAGTTCTTTTGAAATATGTTGTTGTCAAGTTTCTACTTTTAGGATTTTAGGGTCATTATTTTATAGTCATGTTCTATTATCAAATATTATTTACTGTATTCATTGAGATGGTTGGCGGACAGAAAGAATGTGTTGGGTCAAAGTGTTAACTTACAGGACAGCTCGTCACTCTTGTTCATCTTGCCGTTAATGCGTCCTGAACCTTTCAGTTTAAAAGACTTTTCCTCTGAAAAGTTCCTGGAGGAAGTTAGGGCAGAGGTCACATGACTCCGACCTGGCACAGACTCCACCAGGTCCTGGCAGCCCATTAAACACACCTCTATACGACCTAAAGAAGAACAAAATGTTAGTTTTACAAGACTTTTTAAAGAATTTTAATCTGCAACAACTAGGATATCCATCAGGGGTGGTGCTTTCCAGATAAAATAAAATTGTTGTAGAAATTCTAAATATGTTTTAAGATATAAATACATCTGCTGGTTAAAGTAAACCTGTGAGACTGGCTGGCTTGAAGAAGGTGGACGAGGAGGAAGAGGTTGGAGCTCCGGGCTGTTTGTCTGGAGTGCTGCAGGTGTGGGAGAATCCAGACGATAATATCTCTGTAATGGCGGCTCGTGTGGGATGGTCCTGAGGTAACTCATTTAAACGCTTCTCCAGAGACAGTCGCAGCAGATCCACCTTCTGAGAAGACTCCTGCATTCGTTTCTGGGCCTAAAATGTCACAAGAAATTAAACAAAAAGAGGGTCTTTTTTTTTTCTTTTTAAAGGGGACTGTTATGCCCCCAGCCGTATTTGGATTTTTTTTATTGTGCATTTTATTTCTGTCAGAGTGGGACCTCTTTGTTTTTGTGGAAGTTTGTTTAGTTAGGTTTTAAAGTGAAGCTGTAGGGGGCTTGTGTTTTCTGGCATTCCTAGGATTAATGACCATTTAGGATCTTTCACAGTTTGATCTTCTGTGAGGCATCTCGCTTATAGCTCAGTCGCATGCAAAAACCGCACAGGTCAACCTCCATACAGGTGCTTGATGAGTTGTTGGGTTGTCTGGACCCGTAGAGGGTCATAGAGAAGAGTGGCTGCATCTTAAGAGGAGAACAGGTGTGTCTCACAGTTCCCTTGTGGGTCACCTTAAAGGACGTCTTCAAAATTAAACGTACAATGATCGTGGAAGTGGTAAGTGTATCATGAAGTATTTAAAAGATAATGGAAGCTACACGCACTTATAACATACAAATGTTTCTGTCATATGGTGCCCTTACCGAACACTAATAATTAGTAAAGTGCACACAGGCTCCTTTTTGGCCGCACGCAATGCTGCACGCATGTTGTGTGCACGTGATAGGCGAGATGCCCATAGGATCTCCACATAAACTACACTCTGCCTAGTTTTCTCATTTCACACACAAAGGATCACTTCAGGATTGCTCAACTTTCACTTGAGCAGCAGCAAGGCGCTCCCTACACAGTGTGCAAGGTTTGGGATGGTTGAAAGAAAAAGAAAAAAAAATCTGTACAACACGCCTGCATTTCATCTACTTTCCCCTTAACTTACCCTTACATGTTTAAGGGTTCTCTACAACCTGTTTCCCACAGAATGCTCATAGAAAAAAACATGTGCTTGAACATTTTTGCTCTACGGGCTCACTAGGTTGTCTAAGATCTTAAAAATAATTAAACCTACAGGTTTGCTCATTTTTCACCCACAGACAGCGGGTCTCCACCCAAAAGGACAACTGAGACTAAGGCTTTAACAAACCTCTTTTTTGCAGTTCAGTTCACTGTAGGCCTAACGGCATGTTTTGTACAATGACATACTGACAGCAAATTAAGCAGCAAAAACTGACCAAAAAAGAAAAGATTCATTTAAAATCATCTGATTGGCAAAAGGGAGAACGTCCTCTGATTGGCTGCAGACAGGAGATTGATGCTGATTGATCAGTTCATTAGAAAAGCTTGAAGTTATAACTTGAGTTTGTGTCTGGAGATCTGTCTGTGGACTTCTATAATAAATAAATAAATAAAATAAGTTAGTGTATGTGGTGTTCTGAAGATCCAGAAAATGTCTTACTGCCACTTTTTGCAGGGACAAAATAGTATTTCAAAAGCACAAAATATTCTGCACTTGCACATTTTTTTTACATCACATATAACCATGTTAGTGAACACAGAGGAAGCCCTCTGTTGCTGCTTTAACGTAATGACAGTCTCCAGTTCCATTTTGTTAAAATTCTGTAGTATGGCTTGAATATGACGCTCAAAGAAAAATGTTGAGTATTGCCTTTAAAAAGAAGTTCCTAAATCATGACAAACAAAGGATTCATTTAGCCTCTTTCTATAATATCAACTTAACTCCCTGTTGGCGATTATTGTGTTAAAATTAAGCAGCAGAGTTCTCACTCAGCTGGTATCTTGTGGTTAATGGTAAGATCCAGCCATAAACAAGACAAAGATCTGGTGTGAAAGGACACTGACCTCTGCGAGAATGCGGCGGTCCATGATCATTCGTCCATTCATGGTGTGCTTTGCCACATTTTTAGCTCCCTCTGCTACAGCTGATTCAATTTTCATGTGGTGCATGAGTTCTGCCACTCTCAGCTCAAGAGGATCGATGATCTCCTTCTCAGGATGACCTGAGGACAATAGAAGCAGACGGGAGAATGAATATGACCCTGACCCCACACCACTGATTTTAATTTGAATACCATTATTCAGTTTTTGTTTGTTTTGTGAAATGGACGTGGAGGCTGTTTGACCCCTGCTTGAATGTTGTAGTTTTATATTCTTAAAACTTGAGGTGCATAAGGGTGTTTTAGCTTAAACTCTTAATTTTGACAAAATTCCCTGAAAAGAGTTTAGGAAAAAACTTCAGGAATGTTTTTAGGAAATTTCAGGAGTCTTGTTCCAGCAACAACACACTCACTTAGTATTTTAGTTTGTGTTCAACTAAAATCCAGGAAGTTTTGTTATTTACATAAAAAGTTGTGAGATCTTGAATGCGAGTTTAGCCCATGGTGAAGGGGCTTCTTCTTTTTCTACCTTTTACTAGCACATATCCGCCACCTACAGTTGGAAGAGGCTTGATGCGGTTCAAATCCGGTGAGTCCTGCTCCAAGCTTTTTCTTTTTACAGCTCTGTTCCAATATATGAAAGACTTGGTGTCATAGAATTCCGACCGAACACAAACTACAGTTATTAATTTCTCCTTCGTGGTAAATTTTCAAATGGTTGGCTTTTCTGTGGATGAAAAAGGACGCCATCCATACGTCACCATCAAATCTGAGTCACTGGCTGGTCAAAGTTCAACCTGGTTCAACTTTCAACACGAGTTCAATAGAGCCTGAAAACGGTTGTAGAAACCTTACGTTCCGGTGTTGCTGTAGTTTGTTGTTGTTGCTGCACCTTGATCATACGCGGTTCATGTGCTGCTGTGCGTGTTCTTTGAAAGATATCAATTTCACATTTAAAATATGTTATAACGCCTAAAGTAATAACTGTTTGTGCTTTTGTGTGTTGAGTTTGACCTGGTGTGCCCTCTGCATCTCTGTCTCCGGCTTGGCTAACTTTGACAATCTGCATACGAAGCAGTTCAATCTTGGTGCGACTGTCCTGTAACATCTGCTGAGCAGTAGAAACCATCTTCCTGTCCTGTAATACAACAGACACATTAGACAAACAGTGCATGGGCTTAACCTGACTTTTTAGATCACAACACAAAGGACAGTAAGAAAAAAATGTAAAAGATTGTGTTGAAAAATCCACTCTGATGATGTTTTTGTTGTTTTTAACATGGTCTTGCAGCATTTTTCTGATGATGGAGGTCATATATAAAAGAAAATTAAGCTTAAAATTGAATTTATTAATACTTCTTTGTTCTAGTCGTTGTGAATCAGGAGCAGATAAAAAACTGCAGTTTGAAAAGGAGCTTATATGTTATGTAGAAAATATGCTGGGTGGGCCACAAGCTCCTAGCTCTGCTCCACAATGGGGAGAACAAATTATCAAAAGATGGTCGGAGTGAGACTTTAAACAGTCTGTGTAAAGAAAACTAAGAAGCTCAAAACGGATTTTAAATGGAAATTTAGGGGGAAAAAACGCAAAATTATGAATTAGAGAATGTGTTAATTGTCCCCAAAGTTTTTTTGAACAATATTAATATTGTCAGCTAGATGCACAGATAGAAATCTTCTTGAGAAACTCCAGTCTCGACAAACTCAATCTTCTCCTGACTCCAGGCAGGAATGACAACATGGTGATACATTTAGATCACATGAAAGTCTAAGCATAAGGATCTGTCCAGTTATTCAACTCTGAGATGTAGAAAATCCTGTAGTGCCAGACGAGATTTGTAAATGGCTTTTTAAGTCTGCAGGTGTGTCAATAACAAAGTCCATGTTATGACTCATCAGGTTGTAGAAGCGCCTACAGCAGCACTGACTCCATATTCTCCTTTTTATTTGACTTGGTGGTTAGTTTGACCCTTATATACATCAAACAGGAGTTCCTGATTTGGTCAATGACGTAATGGTGCTTTGGGGAAACTGCTAGAACAACTACTCTTAGAAATACATCGAAGTCCCACTTCAATCATCTTTGATCTATTGTAAAATTGGTCCCAGTGGTCATTTAATTGTGATTGTCATTTTTAACAAAAAACTACACTTTTTAAGGACATAGTTTCTGCAGAATGGCAGAACTGTTGGGACAGAGTAAGCCTGAGCTCGTTTCCCATCCCATGTTTACATGCACTCCTGGTAGCTTACAGCCCCTCACAACCCCAACCTAACGTCAGAGGTGCAACAAAACGGCGACCAACGTTGACGCTATCAAATGCTAAAAGGACATGTTGCAAACACCAAAAATAACATTTTCCTTGACCAGTAATGTTAGGATAGGGGTCTGAGGGCGTGTACACAGGTAGGACAGCGTGTAAACAGAGATCAAAAGGAAAGTATGCAGAAAGTATGTTCTAGAAAAACAACGCAGGCTTTTTGGTTTTGGCTAAAAACAACAATCATAACTAAAAGACTTCTGGGAATGCTTTGAAAATAGATCAATTGATCAATTCTTTAAGCAGAACATGTTTCCAGGTACGAGTGCAAACGTGTATCAAGAACAGTTGCAAATGTTCCTGAGTTATCACAATTCAAATGGAGCCTCACAATTACGACTTCTCGTTTGTAATCTGGACAGGTTAAGCCTCTGTGACAAGCGTCATAAACGTCAGTTCTAACTCATTTGAATGCTTCCCATGGAGCTTGAAACTGGAAGTGAGAAAGACCATATTTGTGACAGACGGTCCTGCTTCAGTACATGGGGCTGACAGGCTTCATACCCTTTAAGCCTAGACTTAAAATATGGCCGTTACGGCCAGACAGGATGACCTTGAACTTAAGTTATGTTGGTACAAGATCACGGGGAGTAGACTCCATGTTAAACTGGGTGTGTTTAACGTCCAATGAATTACATAAAGTTAAGCTCCTTCTATCTTTAACAAAAGGCATGTTTCATTTGAGGGTAGTGGTTGACTTTCCAGAATCTGGTTCTAGTCCACCACTTTCTGTTGTCCTCGCCATACCTGCTCAGTAAAGGAGACTCTCTCCAAAAAAAAAAACATTCTTAATGCATCTAATGGCTCATTGCCTCAACTTATTTTAATGACATTCTAACAACTTGGGCTGAATAAAACTGAATGGAAATAGTTTGCTTTACAAAGCCATGATGATTTGCTCTCTCTGTGTCTTTTTGGCACTTCAGAACATGGTCACAAGCGAGCAAAGGTGCTTAACTTTTGCTGTATTTTATTAATCTATTTTATGAAAGCTTTTTATATAAATATATTTATATATTCATATATTTGCCTCATTTTGCTTTTTTCCCCAAATTGTATTCAGCTTTTGTGGATTTCTTTTGTCATTTATTTATTCCTGTGTTTTTGAATGTTTTTTATGCTGGATGTGAGAACAGCAGAGGAACTTTAAATTTCCATCAGGATCATTCAAGGGTCAAGCCTTTGGTCTATTTTGCTGTGAATTTGCCCTTCACAAAAACCTGAACTGGACAGTAGATCTTCATTCAAACTCGCTATCGGTTACCATCTTTGTTGTTCTTGTAGTTAAACACAGTGGACATTTAATCTGAATCTCCATACAAAGCAACAGCTGGATTTCTCTTGACATGAAGCAGTTCAAACCTTCCACAGAAACTGAATATCAGTAAACGTCAGAACTGTAGAAACTAGTGAAAGTTGCCACTAGAGCCGGAGTGACAAGACGATAAAGTGATGAATGTGATCAAACCAGAACTACATTCAGGAGCCCTTACAGAAGCATCAGAATAAACTACAAAAGAAAATCCTTACTAGTAGAGCACGCTTTAAATATCAGTTAAATAGGCATATTTAAAAATGCAAAAACATTTTCCTAAAAATATTAAGGATTATGTACCAATTTATTTGTACTTGAACAAAACTGAATTAAAAAAAAAATAAGGAGACTGGTGTCAGCGGTTTTTGTCATCTCAACGACATCTGAAGAAACCCATCTGTTCTTAAATGACCAACGGCAGTGGTGTTTTTAACATTATGGAGGTCATTTTTAAAGAATTTGAGATTTAAACTCTGTTTCTGAGTATTTCTTTTTTCAAATCGAGATGAATCAGATGCAGATAAAAGCCAGCGGTTTGAAAAAGCTCACATTTGAGACACAGCGACTGAAATGGACGGGCCAAAGTCTCCCTGCTCTGCTCCAAATCTGATGCATCCACTTGCAGACAACTAGATCCATGTAAATCTTTATTTTCCTAGCCTGACTTACTAAAAATACGTGAATAGATTATTTAGAATACATCACCCAACACTTGTGTTTATTGTTGCTAAAACAAAAAATGTAAGCACCCAATTTTTACAAACTATTTCTTCCTGGTTTGTAAAGTAAGCCTTTCAAGACACCATGACAACATTAAGCATTTGACAGTGGCAGAGTCATAAATCACAAGAATTACGTAGATGAAGGGAATTTTGGAGAGTCAAACAGTAATTTCTAAAATGTTAGAAACATTGTCAACAATGCTTTGTACTGTCATGGGTGACAGTACAAAGCATTATTTTAACAATGTGTTATAGTACCTTAAACGAGCCGTTGGAATAAATCTGCATCATGTTCTCAGCGCCCTGCTTTACTTTGGTCTCCATGGTCAGTTGTTTCTTCAGGGTCTTGATCCGATTGGCTAGCGGTGATGTGGCCTCTTCCCACTGACAGGCCTCGCCTGAGACGTGTCCGTCTGCTTCAATCAGGCCACCTGCATTAACACACAATCAAATACTCACAAAACTCAGTTTATCGAAATTATTCACAGAGCCAAAACGAGTCTGGTTTCTTTTTCCTTCTGCTTTTGTCTTTACATTTGTCCAGAACCTCATAATTCAGAAAAGATCCAAGAGACAACTGACGTGATCATAGCCCTAAAGTCCTACTCCGATCATCTTTTGGTCTATTTTCAGTGTTCCCAGTGGTCCTTTAATAACAATTATGCCATTTTTAGACAAAACTCCCCAAAATCTGTGTCGTTTTTTAGGACATAGTTCTTGCAGAGTAGCACTTCATTAGAAATTTATCTCTGAGTTGTGGACAGGACTGCTCCCGCTCCCCCTTCCCAGTCCCTGTTGCTAAAAGCTCTGTGTTTACACTCTCTCCCACTAGCTTACAGCCCCTCACACCCTCAACCAAACATTACCAGTGCAACAAAAATGGCGAGCAATATTGGAGATATTACAACAATTTAAAGAAAGAAAGAAATACTCAGAAATGCAATTTTAAGCTGAATTTTCTTTATACGTGTCCTCTATCATCAGAATAATGCCACAAGAACATGTCAAAAACACAATTTTCTTCTGAGTGGGTCTTTAAGGAAAAGTAGAATGTGTTTCAAAACACAACCATTTTAATCTGCATTCTTTTTTAAAGTCTTTAAAGACTCTGAACCTGACAAAAGCAAACAAAAAGATCACTTCATAAACCCGTTCCTTATTTCTAATCACACCAACTTTAAACGTCCAAGTATTTTAAATCTCCTCATTTAAAAATAAAAAGCATATAACTTTTAAAGATTTAGCTATAAATGTTTAAGTTTATTTATGATATATACTTAAGTGCTATTTTTGGAGCATAGAAGAACTAAGGCAGTTCATAAATGTATGTTACCTGTTGGGCTTTCCTTCTCTGCGGTCATGGACCTTGCGTTAAGCTCCTGCAGTTTCAAGTGCAACTTCTCCAGCTTTCGACTTGAAACCTTCAGTTCGCCCTCCACATCGGCAGCGTTCCTGCGACTGGTGACAGCTCTCTTGAGTCTCTCGGCCGCCTCCTTGATCTTCAGCTCACGCTGGATCTCCTGCCTGATGGACGTGCGCGCATCCTCCAGTCGCTGCTGAACCTCTGGATCGAGAATATCCCACTCCTCCAAGCACTGCAGGTTGCAGCTCTGAGGGACAAAGCATGCCTGTCTGTTTGTTACGCCTGATTTTACAAACGTGAATTATGTAAGCTCCATGCACCTTTATTTATTTTCAAACAAGCAAAAACAATCTAAGATGCTTCAAGAGACACTTGCAGCAGTGAGACAGCAGATTGTAGCACATATTAGTCTGAGATATATTTTTATTTAATATGAACTAAACTGATATGTAATTTGGGCCACTGAAAGCTGGTTTAATTTCTCTGCAGCGCAGTGGCTAAAAGCAGTCTGTTTCTAATCTGAGGTTCCTCCAGCTGATCGTTCCCTGATCCCAGAGTCCTGCTGGGTTTGTAAGCACAAAAATCACAGGTGTGAATCGACCCCCTACCACTGAGTGGTTTAAAAGCAAGCGTTTTTAGTGGATTTCCGTGGGTACCCGTGACCAGAGTTTTAAAAGGAAGCAGTGTCGTGGTGGTTCTGGTTAAACCTCAGAGAGTAACATGAAGAAGCAGCATCCGTCTGACAATCCTTTTCAAGACACTGGAGTCAGTCACTCTATTTTTTTTAAACCCGCTGGAGCCAATCCCAACTACTGTTGGGCGAAGACGGCATACACCCTTGACAGGTTGCCAGTCACACACTCACAGACACACCTAGGGACAGTTTAGTCACCAATCAACCTATGAAGCCCATTTTTGCTCTGTGGGAGGAGGCCGAAGAAAAGCCACAGATGCATGTGCAGAACATGCAAACTTCACACAGAAAGCAGGATTTCCACCAGGACCTTCTCGCGGAGAGGGAAGAGTGCTAACCACTGCACCAGTTGCAGTGACTGGAGTCACACCTGATCAAATAAAGAAGCATTAGCTTTCCCTGAACATCAGATAAGTCCTACAATTTGATTAAAGCTACTTTAGTTACTGCCGTAATGTCACACATGAAACTCAAACCATACATGATAAGAGGATGTCTTTATGCCAGTAGACTTCAACTTTATATTTTGATTAAAAAAAAAGAAAACGTTTTATTGATGTTGTATTTGACTTTTCAAAAATATACTTTTTCTCTAAACATTGTTAGAATGACTTGGGGCTCAGAGGCTGGAAAAGCAGCAAAACTTACACTACACAGCAATACTTCAAACAATAACCAAATACTACAAAGTGTTCCAAGTATTGACTCAAATAGGAGTAAAAGTTGATCTTAAGAACAAAACAAAAGTTCTGAGTTAGGTTTAACTTATTGTTTAGATCTTATCACACCAGGCAAGCAAGGATCCTACATTTTCAAACCTAAATAAAAGTCTAAAAATGAAAATCTGTTCTAGTTTTTTGTAACAATAAGGTTCATGGTTTGATCTGTCGCCTTCAGCAAAGCTACCGGTCAAGCAAAGTAAGAACAATAAAACTTCGAGAACAGCTTTGATTCAACAGCAATAAACCTTTTAAATATGTCTAGGAAACATTAAACCTGGACCTCTTCAATTATTTTTTATCTGGTTTTAACCTTATAAACACATAGTAATTGGGTATCCTGTTTTTTTAACAACAAAAACACTTCAATTTAAAACATTACATTTGATTTTCTGTTTTTAGTTACCAGACAATGCTCTTTTTGTGTATTTGTATGCATTATTTACTGTTTTTAGTTGAAAGTTTCAACCATGGTTTGTTTAAAGCATGAGCGTTGCACGAACCAGAAAACACTTCATTGTACCTGTGACAATGACAGACAAACATCTATTCTATCATCTATTCTTGTTACAAGAAAAACTGAAAGTTTTTTGAAACGGCTGAAAACGAAAGCCATTAAATTTCATTAATCTACTCAAGTAAAATAGTATAATTTCCCTAAAGGTTTTTCAGTTAAGAACAGCTATGTTGAACTAATTATTGCCAGATTCTGCTTTTATTGACCTGAAGAAAATGATAAACTCCAGTCTGCTGGTGTGTTTTACTGTGTTTATTGTTTTGCTTTTATCTGGTGGTTTTGTGACCTTTATTTATACTTTTTTTTTTTTATCTATTGTGTTATCATCTTAGTTGTTGTTTTTAATGTTTCTTAGATTTTCATTTGCAGCACCTTGATTGACTGCAGTCATTTTAAGGCGCCTAATAAACAAATGAATCCATATTACTAATGCCCATGACTTGAACGATGGAACAGTTTTTAATTATTTTTTTTTTAAAAGCACACACTCACACACAAATAAAAGTTTCTTTAAGTCCTGCGGTGCACGGTGAAACGCGTGACTGACAGCTACAATGTGAGTGGTTTCAAACAAAGCCAAAAACGAGACAAACAGGAAAATCGGCTGCGCCAGAGCTCTTTAAAGTAACAACTTTGGTTGAAAAACCAGGACGACAAGCGATTGAGCTTCATGTGAACAAGAGACAGAGTGGGGGGGAATCCAGGTTTCCTTTGAAGAGGGCCTTACCTGTGGCGCTGGACCTGACATAATGGAGGTTTGACCCTCCCGGGGATCCTTATGATCAAAAACGCCGAGAGAAAGCCTCCGTCACCGTCACATGGAAGGAAAGACCCGACCGAGCAGCGTCCCCGGAGAGCTCCACCTGAGCCCACATGAAAACAAATCTAACCAAATGTTTGAACCCAGTTACGCTGACTCAACTGCAGTCTGACGTCACTGTGCTGAGATTGGTGAAAAACAGTGAGCGCGTCGGTGAAGGAGCCAATCAGAGGCAGCACTTTGATGCACCTGCCCAGGTGAGCTTGACACTTAAGCCCTGACGCCGTGAGCTCATCTTTCAAGCAGTAGGAACATTTCTTCATAACTTGGCTCCGCTGAGGTTTAAAGGAAAAAAACATCTTTAATGCGAGTTTTTTTTTTTAATTATGAAACCAAGGTCATTTTCAAAATGACATAAGGTAGTCCGAGTACTACTACTTGGTAATCTTCATATAAAACATTTTACATAAATATACCCCTAGCAAAAAGTATATTATTTCATAAAATATACTTATTAGTATATTTTATATTTTATTAGTATATATTAGTGTAGTAAAGACCTGGTACTTAAAGTGTAGGAAGGAAGGAAGATACTCCATGCCAACGGTCCCACCCACAACTTAGAAGTGAATTTCTAATGAACTCCTGCCGCTCTGCAGAAACCATGTCTATGCAGAAACCGTGTTAAAAACGTCATAATTAAAAGACCACTGGAAATGTTTAGAAAATAGATCAAAAGATAATTGTAGTGGGACTTTGAATAGATTACATTTAGCTAAAGGCAGAGATGTATTCAAATTGTCCAATAAAACTAAAATTAATATTACTTTAATATTACTTTGGTTTTATTTAGATCTTTGCAAATCCAAAGTGAGAGGAAAACAACCTAACAAACATAAATGTTTTTTTGAGGAAATTTCATCTTTTAGAAGTGAGAATTCCAAGTCCACTATTGAAGATTTTGCATTACAACAGACTAAATGATTTCCCATTCTTCAATTTTTAATCTACAATCTGCATTTAAATGCTTCCTTTAGCAAAAAGCAGGATAATTGAAGTGTATTTATGAGTATAAGGATAGCTACTACTGTAGTGTAGTGTTGGAAGTATACCAGATGAATACTTCTTCAGACATTTGGAACACTTTAAGTTTAAAATATACAGAAAGTATATAAAAAGAAAACTCCACATATACCGCCTCAATTTTAGCATAGACTAAGCATACTTGCAGTACACTTAAATAGACTACTTTTTCTTTGGGTCATCATCCTAAATTACAATAATTTAAACTAAGATTAAAATCAAATTGAAGCTAAGCATTAAAGTTACAACTTTTAACTCCCTGCTTTGATCTGTGAGTGGGAAAATCTCATTAGATTTGTTCTTATGGCCATTTCTCAAACAGGATTTATAGTACATATAGTTTTGTCAGATTTAAATAAACTCCCTGATCTAGATGCATGAGCCCCATAAAGTGGACACCTGAATGTAGCTTAGAGGCTTATGTTGTCTTTCAATCATAAAAACAGGAAATTAACCAATTAACTTTTTGGATCATCTCTACCCACCTAACCCTGATTGGTTTTAAATGGTCATTGGAACCATTTATCCAGCTGTCATATGGCAATTGTCAGACACATTTTGGACAAGCGGACAGTTTTAAATAATTTGAACATAAACCAATGTCATAAACTGACTGAAAAGTAAAACTAACCAGTATCTCTGCTCTACTTCTCTTGTAGAGAGTGTGCTCTGCATCACAAGATTTTTTAACTGAACACTTGAAATAGAAGTAAAAACAATTTGGGTTGACATTAACACCAAAACAGCGGGAACCCCCAGGACAACACACAGCAAGTTAGGTAAAGAAATCTGAGAGTGCAACTCTATGTGACGATTGTACATGTCAATTATGATTGTTTGTGAAGCTAGCATAACACACACAAAAACAACGTTGTAAACCTTTGCTCTATTTAAATCTTCAAGGTTTTTTTCTATTTTTAGTCTTATTAAATATATTTATAATATTGTTAATAACACATTATAATAATACTTACTATTATAATTTAAAAATATATTTTAGATTTGTTTAATGTAAAAGTAGTAATAATTTACAGTACTCTTTATTGTGCTATAAACATATACACTATCATCCAATCCACTGGGGGGCAGTAGCGTTTAGTACTGCTTGTTTGACGAGGCTGTGAAGTGGGGAAACGAGCGTGCAAGGTTGCGTCGGTTTCTTTTCTTTTTGTTGTGGGCTGACAGCTTCGCAGTTTGCAATAAGGGAAGATAACGTCAGTACAACAAAAAGCCATTTCTAACTGACTCGGACGTACGGTGTAACAGGAAACGATCAACTATGTCGGCAAAAGCCAGCAGGAAGGAGAATTCCAATCACGACGCAGCGGACGAGACCTCTGGTAACGTGAAGGAATGGCGGTTATCATGCACAACGCCATTTTCATGTGTTTATCGTCATTTGAATTCCCCCTTCTAATTTCTGCATGGTGGCGTGTTCTTTTGTGAAGTGCACGTGTTTGTTTGTTTTATTCATGCGCAGGCTGGTAAATGTATCTTGAGCGGGGCATTTCAGAGTTGTAGCGGGGGCTAACCCTGCATCCCACGTTAGATGTTAGCTAGCGTGTAGCTTAGGTTAGCTTCGAGCGTCATGCAGCGTGAGACGCTAGCATGCTACACGCACGCGCTAGCTACAAGCTGAACTTGTGACTGGAAAATGCTAATGTTTTCTGTGCAGGGTCGCTTTTACACAGGTTTAGTTCTTTACAACTGATTATTTGAGTTAGATTAGAGTTATAAAGTGTTTTCCCCCAAAAGGGGGAGAGTGCGAGATATCCCAACCACTCGTAGCGTGGTGTCTAATGCTCCCGACTTACACTAAAACTTTACATATTAACGCGAAGTAAAATGTGTTTTCATGCATTTTTAAGTAAACATTTTTCTCTTTTAATAAATATTTTATTATTTTTGCAGTTTGATAAAGTTTTTGTGAATCTGCGAGGTGTTTTTTTTTTTTTTTTTTTTTTTTTAGCGTAGGAAGCGGCGTGGACCGTGTACCGAAACGTTAAAAGCTTTATTCAAACCATACCGCCTTGTGGACAACAGGAAGCCATAAAGAATGGCGGGTTTGACCGCGGTTGAGGACAAAAACTGACTAGCTAATGCGAATTCCGCGCTTGTTTTCATTTCTGATGCAGTTTTCTTTAAAATAAGACTTCATTTCTGAGGTGTTTTAAACAACAAAAATCTTGGTAAAACTAGACGAAGATTTTCTTCATCATCATCATCATACTTAAGACTTCTCGGAATGCTATTGATGATAAGATGATCGGAGTGGGCCTTTAGAACATGTTTTTAAGATACCATTCCCCCTCTGTAGCTATAGTGAACCCTGAAGTCGGATTAGGGTGCATTATTTAGGATACAAACAACCGTTTAGCTGCTGTAGCAGCTTACAAACGACACCAAGGAATGTACTTTCAACTGATCATCTTTTGCTAATAATTTGAAATCTGTTAAGCTAAATTTAGATCTGATATACTTTTGCTGTTTTATAATGGACTGTTTTAAACTTAATTTATACTTGTTTTTGTCATTTCAAAGTTTGTTTCCAGAATCACAGATGATTTAATGTTTTCTTGTCTTTCCAGAAAAAGAGCAGCAGGAAGCAATTGAACATATTGATGAAGTACAGAATGAAATTGACAGGTGAGTTTGAATGTTTAGAGTTAACATTAAAGGGAAAAAAGTTGATTCTTTTTTGTAACGCATTTGTGTTTTCTGCCCACCAGACTGAACGAACAGGCTAGCGAAGAAATTTTAAAAGTAGAGCAGAAATACAACAAATTACGGCAGCCATTTTTTCAGAAGAGATCGGAACTCATCGCCAAAATCCCCAATTTCTGGGTCACGACATTTGTCAACCATCCACAAGGTATGTTTGAAAGATTTATCTGTTCTGTTAAATTAATTATTAAATCCAAATATGAAATCTAGTTTACACAGTTGTTGAAATTGTTTACTGATCTTATTCTGATCATTGTTTATTTATATTTCTGGTAGTTTCTGCTCTTCTGGGGGAGGACGATGAGGAAGCACTCCATTACTTGTCAAAGGTGGAGGTCACAGAGTTTGAAGACATTAAGTCTGGATATAGAATAGATTTTGTAAGTTTTCCAACTCACTTTGTCATTGCATATTTTGAATAATAAGAAATTCTAATGCTATATAATTTTTTCTTGTCTTTCCTTAGTCTTTTGATGAGAATCCGTACTTTGAGAACAAAACCCTCTCCAAAGAGTTTAATGTGATTGAGAGTGGAGATCCTGTTTCCAAATCCACTGAGATCAAATGGAAAACTGGAAAGGTGGGTTTGTAGCACGTTAATGCCAATGTTGCTTTAATACTTTTGGACACAAAGAAGTGATTATCCAAGTTCAGTTAATGTTATTTAAAATCCACAAATCTAATGTTTGTATTGAATAAATGAAACTTGTTTTGACTCTTCAGGATCTGACAAAACGTGCAGCACAAACGTCAAACAAAGCGGGGAAAAAGAGGCAGCACGAGGAGCCAGAGAGCTTCTTCACCTGGTTTACCGACCACTCAGATGCAGGAGCAGATGAGTTAGGAGAGGTGATCAAAGACGACATCTGGCCTAACCCACTGCAGTACTATCTGGTGAGATGAAGCCACCATGTCTGAAGCATTGTGTTCATGAAACATGGTACAATGGAGATTGACAATGTCACCAGCCGATCAGGATACAGAACAAGTAAATCGCATACAAAGTTGAACAAAAAATCTGCAAACAATGAAACAGCAAAGAGGGGTCCGGACCACTGTATGGTTCTTTCTCTGCAACAAATGATGCATTAGACCAATATGCCTGAAAATTAATCTTGCTATTCTTTCAGCTGCCCACTTGGGGGCAGTAAAGTAGCTTTGACCAGTAAATAAATCAAAGCGATAGTCCATCAGGTTTCTGTTTTGTGATGTGCCTCCTTCTCCTCACTGTACTTTGTATCCACCAGACTCCAACTTTATAATTCACTTTTATTCAGATTCATTCCCAGGTGGAATTATTTAATTCACTGCTAAATGGAAGCTGCTTCAGTAATGTCCTCGTTTAGTTTACAGAACTACCGATAAAAAAAAAAACAAAAAAACACAGTAATCCTAATAGATTTGCTATAAATTTTCATTTTCAGCATTTTGTCTTAAGAGCATGACTGTCACTAATGGCTTAGGAAAGTTAAAATTTGACTTACTTTACCTTACCTGCAGTTGTCTGGCCTCTACAAAGGTTGTGTTGAAACTGTTTTTACCAACAGCTGAAATTTCCTACAGGAAATTTCCATTAGAGAAGGGTTACTGTTGTTCTGCCAAGACTTGTTCTCTAATTATATGGTTTGAGTAAGTGTAAGTACTTTAAAAAGCATTGATAAATGACATTTTTCTTCTTCTTCAATTTTCAGGTCCCAGACATGGAGGATGAAGAAGGTGATGGTGATGATGATGACGATGATGAGGAGGGCCTGGAAGATATTGATGAGGGGGAAGAAGAAGAAGGTGAAGACGATGATGGTGAAGGCGATGATGGCGAGGTAAGGAACTTATAAGGTGGTGTGGTGTATAGCAATATCAGGCAGGGATAAAAGTTTGCGTTTAAAATTGCAGTCAAATGATTTTTATTTGGTTTACAAAATCTGTTGCCCTTACTCTAATAAGAAACTATAAGAATACGACTAAAGACTTTTGATAACAGTTTAATTTCACCAGAATAGAAATGATCATATGTTAATGTTTACTTTTTTTTACACGCTATTAATTTTTCATCAGCAGCTATAGATGTGTTTTATCTGTGTTTAAAACAAGAGAAGTAGGAAAATATATTTTGCCCATTCATTGGAAGATTGAGTTTAGAACACATTAGAACAATTTTTAATTATCTTTTACACCAGAACTTTTGCTCCAGTTTTGACATTCTTGTAACTGCCGTAACTCAACTATTGACGTAATTATCTTAATTCAGGTGGATTCTCAAGCACTGGTAATGCAACATTTTACAGAAGTGAAGTTTTTATGCAATCAATGTAAATCAAATGATTCTATCATAAATAAAATTAGCTTGGTGCCATTATTAATGTGTTGCATATGGATGCAAAGCCGATTTGAAAAGCCGCTTATTGATGTCAGAATCAGCAGATTTACACGGATCGCAGAAACAGTCGAAGAGTAAAGTTACGGGCAGCTGGAAGAGGTTTGGTGAGAAATATCAAAGTGGTGCAAATCTGGTGAAAATTGCTCCAGGCTTTTTATTTCACAGATTCACTCCGACATATGAAAGACTTTGTGTTATTTAATTCCAAACCGCAATTATTGATTTTTTTTTAAATAAGTTGTTTTCAAAATGTTGAAACTTGCATGAATTAAAGGGGGCGTAATCCATTTTTCACTACCAAATCAGGGTCCCTGATTGGTCAAAATTCAGCCTGGTTCATCTTGAAATGCGCGTTCAATGGTCATGCGTTTTTAAACATAGAGCCTGCGAAAGGTCTTAAAAATGTGCATAGTGATGCAAGCGTTTTGATTGTGGAAGCCCAAAACCTGCATTTACAAAGACTTTTCATTAGAAGTGCTTGAATGCGTGTTACTGAGGGTGGTGTGAACAGTTTTACTGTATGTCAGAAAGCGTGTTAATTAGGTGTCACCGGTGATCTCTCCGGTGTTAAACATTTGGTTAAAATACTATTTCATAGTCTAACTTTTTTTCCCCTTTTTTTTTCTCTCAGGATGACGGAGAAGAAGATTGAAGATTTTGTCTAAAAACTTTCCTGTTGTCCCTCTGTGGTTATTCTTTAGCTATGGGGAGCAAAATGTATTATTTAGGGTGGGTGGGGTTTTGTATTTAAAGAGGAGAAAGGAAAAAAAAAAAAAGGTCTCACCTTAAGTTTTTGTAAGGCTGTTTGTTGTCTTTCGCTGCGGCATCGGCCTGTTTAAACAGGGCGGAGAGATGGAAGGGATGTTCGGCTCTGGAAATGTCATCCTTTTCTCTTCATTTTACAGAGACATGCAAAACATTAAAGATAAAATGTAGCATTCTGCACATCATCCTACGTAGATTTAATGTACCACCAATAGCAATTTGTATGTACAATAAAAATATAATTTCTGTTCAAGTTGAAAATTCAATAAAGATAAGCCATGGTGCAGTGATAAATGAATCATAGCATCCTTAGCAACTTTTCTATATATAAATATATATATACATATATATGTATATTATTTGTCCAATGGTGGGGAAAACCATGACTTAATGGCTATATTTTCCTTTTGTGACGACTTGTACTAATGGAACTGATTTTAAAAAAGCACCAGCTAGTTCTTTGGCTATCCTAGATGTTTTGTTTACAACCATCTTTGCTCTTTTTCAACACAACTAGACTTTTTTTTTTTTTTTTTTTTTTTTTAAGGAAGATTCAATCTAGTTTTTCAACCACTAAATTTAAAATGTTTGTTATTGTTACAGTAAAAACCTGAATATTTTAGAGCTTCAACGTAATATTTCACTATGGGATAGAATATACAGTAGTCTGCAACATTTCTCCTGCTCCACTGGAATTGTGTTCACACGAAATTAAATGTACCAGTTGCTTTGTTACTATAAATGCAAACACTTTTTTTATTATTATTTTGCAGTCCAATTTTAGTGTTGATCATTTTTAAGAAGTGTTTTTCATGTTCTTTATCATTTGTAGCTCCTAGAATGGAGTGATAACTTGACAACACAATAAAATCCAGTTTTATTGTCAAGTTTGGTGGATGTTATTACCCCTGAACTGTGCATGTGTAAAGATCTCCCTCTCTGCTATTGAATATATTAAAGACCGTCTGGTTTAAACTTGTTTAAAAATAAACATTGTGGCTTTTTAAAAATGTTTTTCTCTACAAATGATTGATCATGGACTCACAAAAAGTATTGATGTAACAAGTGGATCAATGAAGAAAATGTGTGTTACTTCACATGAGTGGAATAGAATATGATCGTTTAACTCATGTCTTTTTAATAATAATCTGGCTCTATATTGTTTGTAACCTGAATAATAGACGCCTCCAAACCAGTCGTTTGTCAGATGCTGTGAATAAACTTCTACAGAAACATCAGTGAAATGCAGATTGCTGTTCAAATCCTAATGAGATCTAATGAGGTCAGGGTCACCTCAAAAAACTAACTTTTAGAACATTCAGATCAGAGTAAGACAATACTTGGCAATAGGTCAAATTTGCTAAAGACAAACTTAAAAACAAAATAAATGTTCCTTTCAGACTTCCTTCTGACTAAAAACCCTTTTACACTGATTTGAGTCTAAATGTGTTTCTTTTGTAATTTCAAGCAGAACAGGAGATATGTGAATGTTTAGTCAAATTTGTAAGAATATTTTATATGTGAATATTTTTATCTTAAAAAAAAGATTAATTTTCCAAACATACATCAATCTTCTGATCATCAGGGACTGGGGGACAGCAGTCTGAACAAAGTTGCCCAGACTTTCCTCCTCTAGAGGGACCCGGAGTCAGCCAAGTTTCCCACTTTCTCAGGCCAAGAGACAGATTTTTTTTTTTTTTTTTTTTTAGAAAAGGAAAATACATAGCTGATAATGCTAAGTGGTTTTTTTTGCAGAAGAATCATCCAGGGCCTTGCCTTCACTAAACAGTAGTGCAACCGTGTAGCCCCTAAAAGGATTAAGCAGGTTGATGAAAGGGATGAATGGATGGAAAAATACTGATTGCTCAGTTGTAATTTGTCTTGTTTCATTTAGATATTATGATGAGCTTAGGGAGTTTCTTTTATTTGAGTTTATTTGGACTTTTATGTAAAGGGCAAGCCAAGCAGTATTTCAAACACGTTTAAACTGTGAATTCCATAAATAATTACCATTAGGGCTTATTTTCCCCATAAATGAAAGAAATACATTTTTTAAATTCATTAGTAAATTTCTTGCTAAATTTACAATTTACTGATATCTTGAACTTATCCCAAAATACAGCTATAATGTTTCATCTGCATAACTTTCATGCTTGTCACATTTTTTATAACATATTTTTTATAATATATGATTTGTGAGAAGAAAAGATCAGGAAAAGCAAAAATTTGCTTTTGTTAGCTTCTATTAGTGAATAATGAATTATTAATGTTTAATTAGCTTTTATTGATAAAATCTATTTTCATCCTAAATTATTATAATTAACTTTAACTCGCAGTTACTTTTTTTTGGTCAAAATCTATCTTTGTTTCGATGTATGACATTTAAGATCTGTGTTTTTTCATCTGCTATTAGAAATGCACATTTTAGACATATCTATTCAAAATATAGTGTAATTATTTTCCGGAGCCATGAATTAAAAAAAACAAAACAAAAAACGAGTAATGCTCTTTCACTGGTATGTGCGAAGTCCTTAGATCGTCACTACCCAGAATGCATTGCAATCTCAATAACAAAGGCTGGTAAGAAGATAAAACTTTTTTTTTTTAAAGGGCTCTTTGTTAGCATCGGTTTTTGTGTAAGTTGTTATTACTTACGAGTATCAAACGTAAATAATGTAAAAAAATACGACTGAAAGAGTTAGTTTTGTTCATGAAACCGGAAATATTCTCATTTTTGGGTAACTAGGTAACGCCGCTGTGCAAAATGGCGGCTGCAGCGTCAAACAGGTCTCTGCCTATTTAGCTTTTATCTGTTCGTTGTTTGTTAATTTTTTTAGTACTCTTTGATTAAAATTTTACCATGTTTAGAGACGAAACCTTAGAGTCCCTCACTGTTGAGTCACAGTGGAAGAAATCCCAAACGGGAACATTACACACGGTACGTTTGACGACGTTTACTTAGACACTGCTAGCTAAAACTGCTTTCCAAAACTTTAGAATTTCACGGAATAGTGTGTTAATTTCCGTAATTAATGCATAAAATTAAATTGTCATAGAATAAAGATTCAGGGCCCACTGTTTAATTGATTTAAACTATTTATTTTTGCAAAAATTGAAAGATAAAACCCACATAAACACGAATTCAGAATATCAGAAAACTGGAGAAATCACCATTTACTTTTCAGTTTAAGAGAGATTATGATCACATCAAATCAATCATAATAAAAAAAATTCAAAATGATATGTCCATGTTCAATCCTTCAATAAGGTAGTCTCTTTTCCTCGTGTTTTTTTTTTTGTACTTGTTATATTTCTCTGATCTATAAACATTCCCACTGATGGTAATGACTAAATGAACAAAGAATGATTAATGAAATATGACAAAAACCGAGTAAAATTGTGCAGCTGTGTTGTTCCTTGGACTGTTCAACATGTTTGTAAAAAGAAATATGAAGTTTAGAGCACGCAGGGTCTTTGTTTTTATTAGAAATTTAAACAAAAGGTTTGATGCTGTCTTTTTAAACTAAGTTAATAATTTTTAGGACTTAAAGCAAGTACAAAGACGGAAACTTAAGCCAGCAAAGAACAAAAATGAAGAAGGGTTCAGCAGGATGGGAACTCACATTTTGTTTTCCATGTGTTAGAAAAGCTGTCAGAGCAACCCTGTGCACAGCACAGAAGCATCAGTCCAGACTGTCTTTACTGCTGACAGTGAAGCACAGACGGAGGAGCAAATAGAACAGAACAGTGAACAAAACTGGGACCAGCCAGCGCCGCCTGGCCTTGTCGACTTCCTTCAGAAAATTGAGGACATGATCATCACAGAGTTAGTAAAAAACACTAAGAGCCATGCCTTTGATGGATTTCAGGCAAACTGGGAGGATCACAGCACGGGGGTAAGCTGTCCCATCAGTGGATTAATCCGTGTATTATTGTTTAATCTACATGACAAGCTCTTGTTTAAAACTCTTGATGTCACTGTCATGATTGAAGGTTTCACGCCTCCACTGTCTTCAGTATCCCAGTGCTCAAGAGCATGGTCTTCATGTCACCAGTGTTAGCTGGAGTTGCACAGGTTCAGTGGTTGCCTGTGCCTACGGTCGGTATGTTGGTGTTTGTCTGACACATCCTGAAGATGCAGCTTTCAAAGGTTTTCTACCATCTACTACTTGGAGAGACATTAACATTATTTCTGTTTAGTACATATTTTTTAGCTCAGACAAGACGTTTTGTTGATCTGCCTTCATTCTTCACTGGATTTCTGTTCTTCAGTACAAATAGAATAGAAATTAGGGTTTAAAGGTGCATTTAGAAGGTATTTTACTCCTCATTCCAGTAGCTCCATGTTTTAATCTTTACTCAAATGAAGATCAAAACATATTCCAGATGAGCCTCCAAAGAAAAACCCTGATGAAAGTTGTGTTCTTGCTGTTTTTACATGTTTTTACATGATCTTGTGATTTTTTTCCAATGATGGAGGCCATTTCTACCAACAAAAAAAAATAGGCTCAAAATTTAATTTCTGAGTATTTCTAACCCCAACACCTGCCTCTCTGCAGAAACTAAATCCTGAGAAAACAGAGACACAGTTTTTTTTTTAATTGTCTAAAAATGGCATAATCATAAATAAAAGACCACTGAAAACGTCTTTATAAATTAAAAAAAATGATCGTAGTGGGACTTCAAAGTCCAGTTGCTCTAAAGAGTAGAAGCCCTGTGACAACAACAGCTGGATTAATCAGGATCTTTACACACATGCTGCTTTCTTTCCTTCTCATTTAATAACACAACATGAAGAGCATTCCATCCAGAGGATCTGTTTTGTGTATTTGTTTTTCTAAAGCAGAGGTCTGCAATCTGGGGCTCTGGGCCCACATGGACCCACACTTTTGTTGTGGCTCTCTGGTTAAAAAAATTAAAGTAACTGTAATGTAAAAAGGAAGTACGTTGTAAAGTAAAACAAAGAAGTAAAGTAAACTAACTCAAACTTTATTCAACATGTTCACAAACAGTTAAAGGACAGTGCATATCACTAGTCGAACAGGAGCATTTTGACAGATTTTTGAGCACTGTGTTCCACAGAAAATCCATTTTAGGTCAGTGAGCCCAACCAGAGTTAAGGTGCAACAGATTATAAGGCAGATGTTCTATTTTGGAATAAAATAAAAGATTTTAAGAACGCTTTATGGTTTTAAAAATACAAGGGTCACCAAATTAGCTTAACAGTTTTACAGTTGTTTCAAAATCCACAGTTCTGATAAAAGCTGGAATAAATGGTATTACTTTTTTTTTTATTTGAAGCTCCTTTTGTGTTAAGACTAGAAAGGGCTTTCTCTGACTCAGGCCTATCAGATGACTGTTTGTAAAGTATATGAATAACGGAATACAGTTCAGATTGGAGTTTTCTGCTTGACAGAACCAACGATGGAGACTGGAGCACAGAGAGGTCTTGTGTTTGTTTGTGGAATCTGGACCAAAGAGGCCTGCAAAGCAACCAGCCAGACCTGATCATAGATGTTCCCTCAGCAGTCACAGCGCTGTGCTGTCACCCCAATCATCCGGCCCTCATCGCGGGTACATATAAAAGGACACGCACCAGATGAACAACAATCAACAGCAACCTCCCTAACCAAAAGAACCTCTTGTAAAGTCACGGTTGTGCCACAGAAGCTGAATCAAAGCACATGTCAGGATCAGCTGCAGATGTTTACAGTTCCACACTAACATTTTCACAACATCTGCACTTCAGTTTTTAAAGCTCATCATATTGAATGGAAGAATGGACACCTCATCAGACACTATTTATTGCTTAAACAGTTAGAAATCTTTCATAATCTGATGGTAAAGAAGTCTGTGGTGTCAAAACTGTGACGTTTGCGTTGCAGGAGGTCTTTACAATGGAGAGGTGGTGGTCTGGAACACCAGCCAGGCTCAGGATCCCGTCTGGGCTCAGACAGGGATGTCTGCAGACAGCCACAGAGAACCTGTGTGCCAGGTACAGGACTACTCTAACAAACAAACATCCTCTGAGTTGTTCTAGAATGAACCAAGTCAACAGTGAAAGAGTTTTGTCAGAAAAGTAGATCAAAACTCTCCATCTTTCCAGGTTGCCTGGGTGCCCCTGCAGAAGAAAGGAGACTTTGGGGTTCTGAGTGCCTGTTCAGGTGGAAGAGTGCTGCTGTGGCATGTGGACTCGTATCAGAACAGGCTGGTTCTGAACGACGGATATGCTTTAGCGAAACACCAAATTCCACACAGCAGCAGTGTTGGTCTGAAGGTGAGAATGAAAGCCTCTGCAGCACCAGAAGCAGAAAGGGACTTGGATCTAAGGGTTTCCATTTCATAGCACAAAGAGTGTTCTTCCACTTTAATTAGATCTGTCAGAGGTTCACAGTTGTGTGTGAAGCAACCTGAAGTGGACCTCTGTTGACTAAAGCAGCTGAAAAGAAGATTAGAATCACAGACTGGATTTACACTACTCACAATAAGTTGGGGATATTGTGAAACACAGTAAAATAAGCATGGTAGAGGCAGTATTATCATTTGAAATCAATTTTGCCTGAAATTCTTTCATCTTCCGATAGAGAAACACTTAAGCATGTTTTGTTAAGGTGAGAGCTGTTAAAAACCTGCTCTTGTGTTGCTCATAGGGTCGTGGCAGCAATACTGTGGGTGTCACCTCCTTTGCTCCGTCTCCATGGGACTCAGACACCTTCCTGATTGGTTCCGAGGGCGGCCTGCAGCTCAAATGTTCCTTCTCCTCCCGGATGCTGGCGGCGGTGCCCACTGAGGGCCTGAGTGTGGCTCTAAAAGCCCCAGCAGTCTTTGCATTCAGGCCCCAGAGCGGCCCGGTATATTCCCTGCACTGCTCACCTTTCCACAGGTGAAGACTCCGTCACTTGTTTGATCCATTTCATCTAGTCCTGTTGGCACAAGTCTTTAATCCAAGTTTCACACGCAGAACTCAAGGACACGTTTAGATGAAATGAAACACGCGGTCAGTATCCAAATACATTTCTACTGTTTGTTATGTTTACAGAAACCTGTTTGTGAGTGCAGGGACTGACGGCCTGACACACATCCACTCTCTACTGCAGGCTGACCCGCTGCTCTCTCTGAGGGTTTCAGACTCCTATGTGTTTCAAGTACAGTGGTCTCCAACCAGACCGCTGGTGTTTGCTGCAGCCAGTGGACAAGGTACACCTGTGTATGTGGACAAAAATATAGAGCTTTTTCAGCTTAGAAACTTAGCGCAAAAATGTGAGGAAAGCATCGATGGATTATTTGATAAAGTGTTTGATGTCAAACATCAAAGACGGTTTAATTTTCTTCTAAAGGCTGACCTGTTTGTAAGGAGCACACAGTAATGGAATGAGCAGCAGGGATGAGTTTGTTCTACATCCAGAAATGTTTCATTTTATAAGCTTCTGAAGCAAGATCTTTAGCTCCTGAATAGATGATTGTGAAACAGTTGTTCCCACTGATCAACTTCTGATCCATTTTCAACGCGTTCCCAGTGGTCTTTTAATTATGATTATGCTGTATTTAGGTACAAGTCTGTAAACCTGTGTGGTTTTTTAGGACAGTTTCTGCAGAGCGGCAGGAATTAATTAGAAACTCACCTCTGAGGAGCTGTTGTTGTGGCGCAAACCCTGCCCCCCCGCTGAGATATCTATGTTTACTTGCTCTCCCACTAGCTTACAGTCCCTCACACCCCCAACCTAACATTAATGGCGAGCAACATTAGAGCTATCCAGCTGGGCAGTTTTGATCCAGATTCCAGCTCAAAGGAAAACAAAGACATATATGGATCTATTTGTCTGCAAGTGGATGCATCAGAATGGAGTGGAGCAGTTTTTGTTCACAAATGCAATTTTTCTTGAACAGCATTTTTTTTTATCTGCTCCTGATTCATTTAAATACAGAAATACTCAAAAATGCTATGTTAATTTCCTTAATATATTTCCTCCTCCATCAGAAAAATGCCTCAAGAACATCTTAAAAACCCAATTTTCATTAAAGTGGGTCTTTAGGCACCACTGTAAATCTTACAAAGAAATAAAACTATTATGGTAAAGTATTGTATCAGTTTTTGAAAGTGAAGAGAAAATAACTTGATCTCACACAAACACTAATGTGCTCAAATTGATCTCTCTAGGTGACGTGCAGATTTTTGACCTGGGCCGCAGGTCGCTCAGACCGGCAGCCACCATCCAGGAAGGAGGTGCGGACCACGCTGCCACGTGTTTAGCCTTCAACTGTCACAGGCCCCGGGTGCTGGCGGTGGGGAAAACCAATGGAACAGTCAGCATTTGGCAGCTCAGCGCTGATTTGGTTGAACAAAACCCCAGAGAATGCAGCCAGCTTGAGCGAATAGCCAATCAGGTGGCCGAGTGAGACCTCACATCAGAAGATGAAGACCACCTTAGAAAAACAGATCAAACTGCTTCTGTTTCTATAATGATAGGACTCTTGAAAAAATAAAACAGCTGTCCAGTTCTAACCATTTGCGTTTATTGAAGCACACTGCAGTCATTAAGGTGTTACAATAGTTCTTATCATTAAAAGCACTAGCTAAAACAGTCACATTCAGAAGCAGAGGGATTTACTAAGCTACGATGAGAAGCACACATAGTTAAAGGTGAGATAAACTGACATTACAGATACTTCAGTGAGTTTCATGTGCCACTATCATGCAGTTTCAGCTGTGAAGGTGATGAAGTGTGTGGCGGAAAACGCTTCCTGATTGGTCACTGGGGAAGGGGACGGGGGATCAATTGACAAAAAGCGAGCGAGTGAATTCAACAAAGTCGAACGCCGACGGCAGCTCGCGTCCCTTGCTGTCCAAGTACGGCTTCATGTGGGACAGACAGTAGTCGGCCTGCTCCTTGGTCAGGTTCTGGAAGACAGGTGAGGTTGATCAGGACAGCTCCGGTCATGTATCTGCATGAAGACAAACCAACACCACTCACCTGGTAGAGCTCCTCTTTAGTGACGTAGGGTTTGTTTTCAGCGCTGAGAGCCCGGAAGGCACTCTCAATCTCCTCGCTGGACTTTACGTTCTCCGTCTCACGGCTGATCATGAACGCCATGTACTCCTGCAGCGACACGTTCCCATCCCTGCAGAAACATCATCGCTCCAGAACTTTAGATTATCGATCTTTGAGGTTTTCCATCAAGTCTGACCCTACATCCAGGTGGAAATTTCATGCAGGACAAGTAAATAAAAGACAGGAGCAGACCTGTTTGGATCCACTGTGTCAAGTATGGCCTCAAACTCAGGATCAGGCTCTCCTTCTTCCACCATGGGTAGGTCATATCCCAGAGAGCGTAGACACGACTTGAACTCCTGGTGGTTCAGGCGGCCAGACTTCTCCTTATCAAAATGTCTGAATTGAACAGAAACAGGTGAGGATTACTCCGGGCCCAAAACTCACCCGAAGGTCCGGCTCAGTTGATGTGAGGACACTTACTTAAACATCATGCTGAACTCCTTAAGAGCCTCTTCTGTCACTCCGGTGGTGTTTCTGAAAGCAGGATGAACAGGAACATGAACATAGATTCCCTTCAGCACCTCATGAACTTCAGTGTCTGTGCTGCGATCACCACCTGGCTTGTATCTGTTGCTCCAGGTTGTGCTGCATCCTCATGCCCAGCTGGTCCAGTTGGTCCCACTGCTGGGCCAGGCCCACCGTGCTGTGCTCTGTGTACTTGTTGTCCAGGATGAGAGCTTCTTCCATGGCCGCCCCCAGGTCTTCAATCTTCTTCAGCTGGCTGCGCATGGCACGGATCTCCTGGTGCTTCCGCTGCAAACATACCAATCCAGGAAACCAGATTTAGTTTAACTTACTTCAATGTTTTACTCATCATTAATGGAACAGTTAACTGTGAGGCCAAGCAAACACATTTATGGACGTTTTTGTTGAATTTTTTTACACTTTATGGACAATTTGCACATATTATATATGAATTAAAATGCGGGGTTGTTTTTGTACTACCTAAACCCGATTGTCATTGTAATTAGTTTTTCCAAAATAAATAAAGGTTCAACAACATCTCTTATTCTGCATTCAGACTGAGTGAGATTTGTGCTTAAAATTCGATGAGATCCATCATCTAGTGCAGAAGCTGCATCTGAATGAAGAACACTTTCAGCAGTTCTTCCGTGACCCAGTTTGATGACTTGCTGTTCTTCATTAGGCTAGGGCTTGTACTTTCTGTTCTCCCGTCCCTCACTGAATGAATCCCACAGAAATGCACACAGAGCATGGAAATGTCTTGCAGAATCATTTTACCTTAGTGGCCTCCAGCTGGGACTCCAGTGTACCAGACTCCTCCACCATGCATGACCTGACCCAAACAACAAGAACCAGAGTTAATATAATTATATATAAAAAAAAATTCTGCAGCCTCTTTAAACACATTCTCTGTATTTACTCAGAGCTTTCATTTTGGATTGTTTTACAAAAATGTGCTTCTGTTGTGAATTGTTGCCTGTTTACACACTGTAGACAAAAGCTGTTCCTCTATAGTGTCTTTATGTTCAGTTACATCTGTGCCGAATTGTCCCATTAACCCAAACCATGCTGGATTAGGGCTGCAGCACCCTTATTGCAGCTGGTCAACGGTGAACTGTGATGGTCAGTTGTCTGTAAAATCACAGCACACGTGCAGTAAAATCCCAGAAGATTTTCATGTGTGTGCACACAGTGGAGGGAAATAAAATCCACACAAAGTGCAAACCAACACGTCTACAGCTTTAAAAGCAACACTATTCTAAAGGCTGATTTCCACTGGTCCGCCTGCGGTATGTCTCCACTGACACAAAAAACATCCAACGCTTGTTAATCAATTGAAACGTTTACATCGCCTCCATCATGTTTGCGTCTGACATCAATCCCTTTGCAACGCAAGCTTTACGCAAGAGTTCTGTTTCCAGTTCAATTGTGTCAATTTTGTTGTAAAAAGCCAGGGAAACAGGAAATGAGTCCAGATTTCAAAATAAAAACTTCCACTGCACTTTCAAAATAAAACTTTATAAAATGTATTTTATATTAGGGTGATGTGCCCACGCAGTAACGCACACTGCAGATAACACCAGCGTCCATTTTAGCAATGGATGACGAAAGGCTAATTTTGAAATTACAAAAAGATAACATCATTCATGACACAAACCATGCATTTGACAAGGACTCAGTGAGGAAGGAGACACAGGGCACAGGGGTGGTAGGACAAACCAGTTCTCTAGAAGCCATGGGGGACGGACTGGAGATGCAATGGTGACAATGTAGACTGACGGTCATGAGATGGACTCCCCACACAACGCAATAGAGACACATTGCAGAGGGACCAGTGTAAATCCGGTGTAACTCTGTAGAGCGTTAGTGCAAAGGTGCTGAAAACAAGATGGTCCAGTCTGGTATAATTAGGATGAAGTGAATAAGGTCACATGGCCTACACGGCACGGCGTGGGTCAGAAAAGCCAAAGAAACCAGTGCAAAGCCTGAAAATGATTGACCTTCCGGAAAGATCATCGGCTACTTGGTACTGATAGACATAGATAACCCGGCGATATGCTATGCTACACAGAGAGTGGACACCAGGAGGAAGGAGCACAGATTAGAACATCAAAACAAGAGGAATTAAGATTCTGGATTGTCTCATTTAAAAAAAAGATTAAGAAGATATGCAGAACATCACATCTTAAAAGTTTACAAATATAAAGTGATACTAACCCATCTAGAAGATAAGTCCTGATGAGCAGAGTGATCCAGAGAACCAGTGAGAAGAAAAACAGATTAGCATCATCACCAACCAGGCTGATCATTTGCTCCTCATTTCTCTACAGTTTAACAGTGGATCCGTCCAGAACCATGCTCTACCTGGTCTCCTGCAGCCACTGGTGGAATGCATTAGCGTGCTGGGCAAACTCCTGACGTAGCTTGTCGTTTTCTTCCTGCCTCTTCTGCTCCTTCTGCAGCTCCAGCTCCCGCTCCTGAACTCATTTAAGATTTGAAATATCAGAAACAAATTGCCCCCTAATAATATATAAAACTGCAGCATAAATATGTTTACACTTAAAACTGGACTTGAAGTCTTCTTCCGAAACGTTTCAAAGAAGATTTCTAGTCCACTTCCCGTGACTCAACTTAACTTAACCTGATGAATGGGAACTTTTCAAAACTATCAACTGTCATGCTTCATGCACATGCCTTTATGATCTTCTGCAGGTTCCTCCAGGTCTCTTCCAGGGCCTCCATGGTGAACCAGGTGTACGGGTTGGACACAACCTGGTAGCTCTTGATCTGCTGGTCCAGCTCTGCCAGCTGGTTGAAGTCCGCCTGAGCCGAGCTCAGAGACGACCGGAAGGCCTCGTGGGCTTCACGCAGCGCCCGGATCTCCTCCAGAGAGTTGCATCTCACCGGGTCGGTCAAATCCTCCTCTGCATTCTCAAACCAGCTGTTGAAAGCCGATGCCTTCTTGGCAAAAGTCAGGAACAAGTCCTCAACCTGTGAAGAGGCAGGGAGGAAGATTGTATTTTCAGGGAAAGGTTTTTGGTGAGGAGCATGTGAAGAACCGACACAGATAACAGAGGAAAAGTGACCTTTCTGAAGTGCTCCTGAGCCTCCAGAAGCTTCTTCTTTCGAGCAGCAGAGTTGGACAGCAGCTGGTTCCAGCGTTTTATCAGAGCCGCATGGCGGGCCTCGATGGCTTTTGACTGGACATGTTTAGCGGTAAGCAGCTGGTCCTTCAGAGCTGTGATGTTGGTAATGCCCTCCTGCTGGAAGGCCTGCAGACCAGCGTCAAACGTTTCCTGCAGAGAAAAAAAAATTGTCACGTGAGGAGCGACTCTCACAGCACAAAGGATAATGGATTATCTGGAAAAGTGCAGTTTCACCTGTTTGGTGAGCAGCGTCTGCACTGAGGAAAGATCTCTGCCGTAGTCGTCCGTTTTTAGGCTGTTTTCCTTCTCGCCTGAATACAAAACACCAGTTCAGAGATGAGAAAACTGTCATGTCAAGACCATGTACTAGGACAATATACAACAACTCCAGTTTTTGACAAAGACCAGAACCTTAAAGCTAGTAGAATTAACAATAATAATCCTTTGTAATCTCTGATGTTGTTGGGCTAATACTCTGCCAAGTGTTCGATACTTTCCTAGATTTAAAACCTTTTGGATTAACATTCAAGATATTTTACCAGATTTTAAAGTTCTACTCCATTATCATTTTTTTGATCTATTGTAAAAGCATTCCTAGTGGTCTTTAAAGTATAATTAGGCCATTTTTATCTAAAATTAAAGAACCTGTGTCATTTTCTTGAACAAAGTTTCTGCAGAGCGGCAGGAATTAATCAGAAATTCACCTCTTAGTTGTGGGCGGTACTATTGGTGTGGAGTAAGCCTGCCTCACTTCCCATCATCCATCTGTTTACACCCTCTCCCACAAGCTTACAGCCCCTCACAACCTCAGCTTAACATTAGCATTAAAACAAAAATGGCGAGCAATATTGGAGCTACCCAATTGTACAGTTCAGAGTCAGATTCCAGCACAGATGAGGAAAACTAAGATGTACATGGATCTATTTGTCTGTAAGTGGATACATCACAATGGAGCAGAGATTGAGACCCGCCAAATGTAGTTTGTATGCAACATCTACAATCTTTCTGCAGCTGCATTTTTTCATCATCTGATTCACCACAATTTCATAGAGTTATACTTTGAAACTCAGTTTTAATCTTAATTAAAAAAAAAAAGTCCTCCATCAGAAAAATGCCACAAGAACATGTTAAAAAACATCATTTTAGTTGGAGTGGGTCTTTAAGGAAGTTGTTTAAAAGTTCAAAAAATGTTGATATGTTAGACTGGCATTCACTGTTATTATTTTGGAAATAAATGTAGATTTATGCTCTAAGAATAAGTCCTAGTTTTAGATTCATTAAGATGGGCCAACTTGTACTAAGATCATTTACTCATTTAGTTCTCATTTTGTTCCAAAATGAGTCATTTCCACTTATTACAAGAGGTTTTTTTCACTGTGATCAAAATAAACTAACATAAGGTACATAAAAATCCCCAAAATACAAACCATTTGCTTAAAACTAGCAAAAAGTTACTTTTTATTGGGCTGTATAACATTCAACTTGAAGTAATTCTAACAGTTAGCTTTTTTTAGCTTATTTTTGGCTTAATTAAATGCTTATATGGAACTCATTTGCAGATTTTGATTTCTTATAAGATTTGTTGTCAAGTCAAATTGGCTTGCTGAATGAACAAATAATTTAACTATTTTCCGGTGATTTTCTACTTTTTCTATTTTTAGGCTACCTCTATTTGCAGTATAGTAGAATGTTGATCTGTGATCTGTCTGTGTTTTAATGACTTTATCCATCTGGTAAATCTCTAACTATGCAGAGGTTTTACTCTGGAATAAGACACCCACTTATTTTCTTTAAATATTAAACATTTCTTGGCTAAACCTTAAGAACCCAGTTTTGTTTAAATGAACAGTAACTGTAGAATTTCCAGTCTGACTGAATGTGGGTGAGACCCACAAAGATCAGGTTTCCTACCAATCCAGGATTCCACCACGTCCGCCTTCCAGTTGAACTGCAGGAAGGCAGAGTTTTCGTCCAGCTTGGCCTTCCTCTGAGCAGCGGCCCTGTCCAGCTCAGACACTTTTCCTCGAAGAGCGGCCATCTTGGCAGTGATGTTATCCACGTGGTGGTTGTTCTGTTGTCAAACACGGATCATAAGTGTGTTTTGTTTTTGCCATGGTGCTGTTTGACCTGCGTTCTGCTTTTCACTACCTTCTTGATGAGCTCCTCTCCGTTGGCACACACGTCACTGACTCTGTCGCGGTGAACGGTGAAGTCCGTCTCAAAGGCTTCATGCTTTTTCAGCAAACCCTGAAGAGGCAGATTGAAACCACTTTGTTACAGAATGAGGCTGAGCAGTAGATAAAGGAACACTTTTTAAAAGAGCAGCTTTGCACAGCCTTACGTGTATTTACAAAGCTGAGATTATTTTAAACTTCAAAAACTTTGCTTTTACAAAATAGTAACGTAACAGTTTTTAAAAGAACTTTTTTAGGTGAAACACCTTTGATTTGCTGAAAATCCTTTGATTCAAATAAAATGTACCCACAGGCAGCTTCTATCACCTGGCAAAGCTCTTCATGATAGTCCGATATTTGAAGGTTTGAACAGTAAAGTACCTGTACAGCAGCCAGTGTGTCTCCATAGTCCTCACTTCCCACAAGATTCAACTTCTCATTAATCCACGCTTCTTCCTCCTCCACATTCGCCACAAACTGCTGGTACTCCAGCGACTCCTCCAGCCTCTTCCCCCTGAAGACAATCCCACATTTGTAGACTCTTTTCTGGATGTGCAGAACTGTCTACTGTATGCGTGTGGAGTAACAGGCTCACCTCGCTCCAGATAAGTCCTTGAGTTCCTTCCAGTGGTCCACAAACTGGGCCAGCCTCTGCTGGATCTCCTCCTGTCCAATGGTGTTGTCATCAGACAGCTTCTTCCCAGTGTCTAACACCGACTGGTGGCACACAAAACACAGCCATTCACCATCTCCAGATAAAGAGACAACTGTCCCAAGACCTTTAGCATCAAAACACTGATGACATGAATCCGACAGAACCAGGATCGGCTCGTTCTGATGCCAAAGCTCAAAGGTTACCTGAATAGCTGGCTCATGAGCTCCAAGCTCAGCCTCAAGTCTCTTATGTTTCTTCCTCAGATTCTGCACTCCTGTCAAATCACGTCCGTAGTCCTCAGAACCCACAAGTAACTTCTTCTCCCTGAGGAAGGGTGCAGCAAAATTACTTCTGTTTACATTGTCCCTCCAAAATGGAATACAAAATAAGCAGAAACTTACTTGATCCAAGACTCTTCATCATCCAGATCCCTGAAAAACTGATGGAGGCGGTGGGACTCGTTGAGCTTTGCACGGCGGCCTGCAGCCATGCTCTTAATCTTGGTGAAGCGTCCGTTCACGGCATCACGCTTGTCCTTCACTTGGGTGGTGTCAAAGGCGTTGCTGGCCATCAGGCTGTCTGCCTGACCGTTAAGATCCTTCAAGCGATCCTGCAGAAGTTCATGTAAAGACCCTTCAATGCAACATTATCACGACTCTTCAACCAATGTCAGATCCTAAATCCTCTAGGATGCAGAATGTTTCCAGTGGGAAAAATCACAGGATTCTGATCTTCATAGAAACTGGATTTTAAAGGTTGATCTCTCATCTGAGGAGCTTCTTCAGTTATTACATTTAGGTTATTTATGAGCTGACTATCTGTCAACAAGGCTGAAGTGCTTCTGGAATTCTACTAGTTCCTGGACTTTTAGTAGATTATTTATCTGGAATAATAAGTTTGAAATATAAAGCACTGATAATGATAAGAATAAATGAAAAGTCTGATTCTAATCGGGGTACAACATCCGATTTCGATCGAGTCTGCAATCACTTGATCGGACTGGGACATCCCTAGTCTAGTTTGCACAATTTGTCCTTTGAAATAAATGAATGTTTTAGTAAATGGTTTTAGTGAAATGTTTGTTATTTCTTAGGTTTTTACTTCAGCAAATTTGTGATGTCACTTTTGGAGATTAAAAAAAAGTAGTGAACATGAGTCTGAATTGTGTTAAAATCCAGGCAGTAGAAACTCCAACATTACAGTGTTCTCTCACTATCTCATGGTTCACCTTTCACAGATTTTTTTTTCAAAGCAGCTTTGCATGCTTTTTTATTTTTTGATAATACACTGTGTTCTGCCTCCTGATTGGCTGTAGACTTTGTCAATCAATCTCCTCTGTGCTGTGTCAGCTGTGCAGAATGCGTTCAGTTTGCTAAATTTACATAAATCCTTGATTGTGATCAAAATTTTCTTTTCATTCTATAATACTGGACTTATTTTACTATAAAGGTTTGAGAGTTTAAACAAGAGAGAAAAGTGTGAAAATGCTCGTTTTTAGTAAGGAAATTCAGACACAACCAGTGTGTGAGGCAGTTCCAGAGAAATGTCAGGGTTTTAGTATTTACTTCTACAATCAGACTGGTGACTGCTCACCACGTCTGTGGCTTCTGTGGTGGAAGGCTAAGGTCCCAAACATTGGCTGAAGATTGTGATGATCACAAAATCATTAACATCTGCTCACATAACATGTAGTTGCCACATCTGAGATAATCAGCAAATAAAGAACCTGAGTTCTCCATCAACTTTTAGAAGCTGTTGGGATGAGGGGCAAAGAGGAACCTTTTAAGAACAGAAGAACAGAATCCTTTGACAACATGACCTGGATGATTGAAAATCTTCAGAAATCTGGAACAAAACATAATTTAAAAAAACAGTCTAATGACCCCAAATTTAGGAAATGAGGCTTTGGAGATTTAAGATACAGCTGCCCCACATTCAGGAAGTCATGATGCGCACCTCATGGGCAGAAATGTCTGCTTCCAGCAGCTGGTGTTTCTTCAGCAGGTTGTTGACTGAGGCCAGGTCTTTGCCATAATCTTCAGAAGCAAGAAGAGCTTCCACCTGAAAAGAAGAGTCTATTTTTATGACGTGTCCGCTGGTGTGCCATTTCCTGTTAGAAATTGCGTTTCACCTCAGAGAGCCAGAAGTCAAAGTCTTTGATGCCGGTGTTGAAGTTCTGCTGCTTGTTGGCCTCCTTCAGTTTCTGACTCTTTTCTGCAGATTTGTTGACGAGGAACTGCCACTGCTCATCCAGAGCGTTCAGACGAGCCTGAGGAAAGCAGCATTCAATGGACAAAACCAGATTCTGTGTAAGTGATTTGCGTTTCAAAAAAACAAAAATAATTTTTTATAAGCTTAATCTGCATTCCAAAATGAAAGCTGGAGTCAACTTTTTCAGTTCAACATACTTTCTAAATTTAAAACAAGAGCTTTGTTTGCTGTAGGAGTGATTTTATGAAGAAAACATAAACCCATTGAACGTGAGAAAAAGCAGATGTGCGGTACCTTGACTGCATCCTCGCTGCCAGCGCAGCCGCCCCTCTGGATCAGGGCATTTCCAGTGTCGATGACTCCACGGATCCGGTCTGCGTTGGCGTGGAGCTCTGCTTCAAATGCTTGATGTTTCTGATGTTTGCTCTAAAAACACACACACACAAGTGCAGTCAAAAACAAGGCTTTGAACCACAGAAATGCTCACAGCGTTTTAATCCACACAAGATGCCATTACGCTCCCAAACCTCTGCTCAGAGGCAAAAAACAGTTCATTCATCTGCACTGATGGTCAAACAGACTTCACATTTTAGGCATCAAACACAAATTAGTCACAGGTGTTTGAGTCAAACACAAAAGAGCACAATGCAAAATGATGAGACAAGCAGCAACTACGATGCACATTTACAAACACAAAACACAAGGAACACATGATCTGTAACACCAACGACTTTCAGGAACACAGTGGAGGATGAGTCACTAAAAAGCTGCTGATGGATCAATCCATCATGTGTGCAGATTTCTGGTCATGAGTGTTTGACTTGGGATTCTGAAGCATTTTTTAAGTCAACGCTCCTCCAAGACATTAAACAAAAATGCAGCACACACAACAAACTTTAAGGAAAATAAATGACCTAAAGGAACCAGAATTAAAAGGGTTATAACTCAATTAAAACCCAGCAGAGAAGCTGATGAGGGACAAACTCAAGCTGGAGCAAAGATGGAGTTCTAGGTCACGTTTACACAAACAGCAAAGACGAGTGACGATCGTCTGCTCGGTGGTTAGTCAACGACAAACTACTCAAACTTACCAGCAGCTTGGAAAGCTACAAGAGAACAAAACAGTGAGAGAAATATTCAGTCTCACTTCAGACAAGATAAAGACATTTCATTAAGAATTACTATGGGTTCAGAGAAGGACATGATTAAATTCAAGTCTTATTTACTCATCTGCTCACTGAACATTTCTCATTTCTGAAAAAGTGAGATTCCTCTTCAGGATCTTCCGGTGGGAAGCCCTGCTGCTCTAAGAGTCCGACCAAAGGCCTCGTGAGTACCTGGATGTTGGTGGGATCCTTGTAGGACTCATCAGTGGCCGTCTGCAGTTTCTCACTGATCCAGGCCTCGATCTCGTCCACATCCCGGCTGAACTGCTGCAGGGTCTGAGATTCACCCAGCTTCGACCGCTTCTCGATCATCTGGGCCTTCAGCCGGCGCCACCTTTCACAGATCATTTTTGGTTAAAAGAGGTTTCCTCAGTGGGACTGACTGGGAGATCACTAAGGCTATGTCCAAATTTCCTCATGACTCGCTAACCCCTAAAAGACTATAGAGTGGTCCATTGCTATAACAAGGTTACATTTTTGCAATTTTATAATTTTTTTGTGCAGTTTTGAATGCTATTTTAAAATTTTAACAGTGCATCGTGTTCTACATCCTGATTGGCTGTTAATATGATAATCAATCTCCTCTGTGCCATCTCTCCAGAATGGTTTAAATTTGCCAAACCTACATAAAGCTTTGATCACAATCATATCTTTGTTTTCATTCTATAAAACCGGACTTATTTTCCTATGAAGGTTTGAACTTTGAGAGTTTAAACAATTGTGTACTTGGTTGTAAGTAGTCATGAGAATTCGGACACAGCCTAAGTCTCACTTAAATCTGGCTTAAAACGTACAAACTGAACATTCCAACACTGTCTATAAATGCAGTCATTACTGAGACAAAAGATATATATTTTTTTGTTTTTAAACCAGGAAACAGGGAGGCAGTTGCAAATTACTTTCTGTCCTTTCACTAGTTAGTAATTACAAGAATCTATAATCTGCAGGTTCGGCTAATTTTTTAATTTACTGCAATGAATATGCTTCAAGAATTACAAGGGCACTTCATAAATTATAGGTATAAAATAGCGGGATTTTTGTAACATTGCACATTGGCATAACAATTGTTTTTAAAAAGGAACAAAATGTTTAAGAAACATGTTTGTGGGATTAGGGGTAAAACAGTGTGAGTTCCTCTTAAACAAGAGAACTTAAACTTTCTCCGTCAGTGCTCAGCAGCATATTCTAGTAATGATGATTTAAAAACACCAGAGTTTCTTACCTGTCAAGCACCTCATTGCGGCGGTTTGTGATGTCAGGTTTGGCGTAATGACCAGCTCCAATAAGCTGGTCAGCAAAGGACTGTAGAGCAGCAATCTTCTCCTCCTGTCCACCGAAACAATGTTCATGAATTCTAAACCCAAAGCATTTTTGTGTTTCTACTCTGGATATTTTCCTCACCTGCACATTGATTGCTTTGTCAAAGTCCTCGTGTTTTTTTATGAGAGCTTCCACGCTGTCCAGGGAGTCTCCCTTGTCATCGCTGGCAAGGAAGGCCTCCCGAGCTGCCATCCAGTTCTCAGCCTGCTCACAGTCTCTGTTGAAAAGCTGTGAATAGAAAAACACCCACAGCTGTAAAGGCTGGATTCTAGCTGGTTCCTTCAGGAGAACAGGAACGCTGTTACCTGAAGCTCTAGGCACTGGTCCAACATCATGCGGCGCTGAACCCAGGCCTTCTCCAGGTCGGCCCGCTCGCGGTCCAGAGCCTCCAGTTTTTGCTGAATCTCAGGACTGGCATAGTGGCCTCGAGCCAACAGCTGCTGTCCAAACTGCTCAAAGGCCTGGAAAGTTCCAGCACGAGCGTCAATCTCTGTGCGGTGCTCCTGCAAACAAAGAACCCCAAAAAATTTAATCTGCTGAAGTCTGGAACTTGAAGAAGCAGAAGAGGAGAAACCTCATACCTGATGTCTCTCTAGCAGAGCCTCAGCTCCGGTAACATCTTTTGCCAGCTCCTCTGAGGACACCAGTCCTCGGATTCCATTAATCCAGGACATGAGATCTCTGGAAAAGGAGGAAGAATGAAGCTGTCCACAAAACATCTCAACTGCTACTCTTTAAGAAGGAAAACGGGGTCCATCTGCTGCTCACCTAAAGTCAGAGAGGAAGCGCTGCAGGTCATGAGAGTTGCCGAGCTTTTCCTTGCGTTGGTCAGCTCGCCCTACCAGGCTGCTCCAGGCTGTGTTCAGTTCGGTGCATTTCTCCTGGATGTCATCCTTAGCCTCAGGGTGCGATTGGATAAGACGCTCCGCTGTCTCCCCAAGAGAATTCACCTGTGTTTGGAGGAAAATGATATAACACCGCAAAAGACAGCATGGCTGGTTGTTAAGAGTGTGTATCCTTTATTTTGTGATCATCTGACCTTATCACCCAGGGCAGCCAAGTCCCTCTCAAAGCCCTCATGCTTGCGCTGCAGAGCCTGAACACTGGCCAGGTCATGTCCGTAGTTGTCAGTGTTGAGCGCTTGGTTCTTCTCCTCAATCCATTCTTTAGTTTCATCAGCATCCCTAAACATAACATCATTCACATATCAGCTTCACAAATAGAGCTGAACCTCTGACTATACAAGAACTGGACTCAGTGACTCTTCCCCCCTGGATATCCAAACAAGAAGTATCTGCTGGCGCCTAGAAGCCAAAATCCTAAAGCTATTCTATTTGTCAGAACAACCGTTCTCACTCAGATACCTTTTTCAACATGTTTTGGTTCATCCTAATTTTTTTCGTGATGCATTTTCTGTAGTGGAAAGTTATTCAAGTTATAAACTGACCAATCAGATACCTCATTCAAAGTATGTGATCTAGGGTAGATTCTGCCTAGCTCGCCTTTTTAGGGGTGTGGCCTACCAATAAGCTCACTCCTGACTGGTGAGAGTGGCTGCCATAGAAACACCGACTCAGACCGATTCGGACCAATCACTGCTTTTACTGATGATAATTGGTTCAAAAATGGCAGTGTTTATTTTGCAAAAAAATGGGGATTTAATTGACTTAATTTGGTTGGAACTGGAAATAAACCATTTTCAATTGGACTGTAAAAACTGCAACAGAAGTCGCACCTGTGGAATCGCTGCACCTCATGAGCACTCCCCAGCAGGTTGCTCCGGTCTTCAGCCAGCTGCTGCAGCGACCGCCAGCGATTGTTCAGCTCCTGAACGGAACAACAAACAGAACCTAACCTCAGCTTCTTCTCCAATTTCATTCTTGAAATGAAAAGTGCTGCAGGAATGCTGACATGCAGCTTTAAAGCACTAAAAACATTGCTCTACTATAACAGGCGTAAGTCCATACAAAAGTTCAGTATCTGCTTTTTCATGCATTGATGGGTACAGGCTCAGGTTGTGATGAACAGAAACATCCAGAGAAAGGAAAGTAAAAAAAAAAAAACAACATTTTGATAATCTGCAGAGATCAGATTATCATCATGTAGAATATAAGAAGTAATTTTATATCAGAATAACAACAAAATACACCAAACAAAAGAGCATTGAAAACACTGGAGTCAGGCTTTACAGGACAGTGTGGACAACTGTAAGGTTAGTTTACTGATCATATGGAAGAACATGGGAAGTGATAAGAAAATCATTGGAATGGAATAAACCTTACCTTGATGGAATTAAAGGTAGCTGTAGTTTGAACTCCCAAGCGAACCGTCTAAAGAAAGAAGCGAGTCAAAGATGGTAGAAAGACGGATAAGCAAATAAATCCCAAAAGAAACACCAGTCAGAAACTGTTTGGAGAACTCTTGAGTCTTCTTCCAAGCTAAACCGCAGTACTACACCAAGAAAACAAATGAAGACCAAACCATGAACCCCTAATAAGAAATATGGAAAAAGAAATCACAAAAAGTGTCTAAAACTCCTCCCACATATCTGTTGATCAAGTCATTAGAGGAATCAAATCCCTACAACTGTTAGTATTTTTGAGTATGAACTACACATGCAACCTTAATCTAAACAGTAACATATAGATTCAGATTAAGATTGTTGCAGTTGATACACTTTCTCTTAAACCACACAAAGCAACCGGGCTTTGAATAATTCGTTTTTTATATCTGAAATAATTGTGTTGACATGTTCAGCCAAGTTTACCTTCCATGGAGATGCAGTCTTAGAATCAGATTCATCCTGTTCAGCAAATAAAATACACTAGTTAGTATCTTAGATGTCACATTCATACACATAATCAGCCAGTAAAATAATCTGAACATGTCTCTACCTTTGCAGGAGCAGAACCCAGCAGTTCTTGTTGCTACAAACAGAGAAATAGATATGAAAACAGCATCAAATAAAGCATCAGGTGATGTGTGATACTTTTCAAACTCACCTGTGCCTGGACCATGGGAGCCTCATCCGCCATCAGGCCCTCAGACTCCAGCTCAGATGCCACTTTGTTAATGTCTCGCAGACGAGATTCATTTGCTTTCAGATCCTAAGAGAAGAAAAACAAACACCATATACTCATCAACAAGAATAGCCAATGCGGCCTGCTAAAAATCAGAGCCTCAGAATTAAAGAGAAAGGTGAGAAAAAGCCTCTTGTGGTAAACACACAATACCTTTTGGAAGTCATCAAACTTCTTCTGGAGGACCTCCACTTGCTCCAAGTCTGAGCCAACCTCTTCATTGGTGAGGGCGCTCTCCTTCTCGTGTATCCACTGCTGGAGTTCATTGGCCTCACGGAACAACATGAACTTCTTGCAACTCTTCTCCAGCATGTCTTTCCGCTTCTCTCCCAGTTCTAACAGAGTACCGTATCTGGAATCAGAAGATAAGAGGATGCATTCAGTACAGGATATTGTGTTAGTGCACACTTTACCATAAAATAAAAGACCAGCCATGGGATAAATGTGAGGCTTTTGATCCACATTTTTGAGCGCTGTGCCCTCAAACGATCTCTTCAGGTATTTCCCCAATCATACACTGAAGTTCTGCAATTTAACTTTTTAGTATCATCTTGACTGAGCTCACAGTCAAACTCACATTATGACACTTTGATCTAAAGACTATCCACTGCAAAAGACACAGCTAAGACTTTGCGGTTGAGGATACAATCCTCTTGAAGTTTGACATATGAAGTTTATTTGGTTCTTCGAACATTACATCTTACTAGTTTTAAATGATAATGAACACAAACCAAAAGGGACTGGGCTGAAGCATAATGCTCATCTTGATGGGTTTGTACCAAAATGGGACATCCTGAAATTCCAAGAGTTTGAGTAGCAGTTATCGTTGAGCACGGACTAGCCTGACTTCCAGATAAGAACATGACAGTTCTTCTTCCACTCAGGTTGCAGCTGCATTCAGATTATTAGTGTTGCATCCTGCTGATGTCAGTGTTTCTAGTTGCAGTAGATTAGTTTAGGATCTATTGAAAAGCCCTGTGTTCTACTTTACATTTAAAAATTTGTCATCCAGACAAAAGTAAAAAAAAAAAAACAAGACAATTACTGCTGCTACGTTCACACACAACTTGACTTGCACGGTGAATTTGCATTCTCCACCTCTATTTTGATGTTAAATGAGCTGTTTCTGACTCTTGTCCAATAATGTGTTCATAAATTTGGCGCTCCTGACGCATGTGGGAGGAGCTAATATTTTGAGCCTTATTGCTGCTGTATATAAGTTGACTGCATATAAAAAAAAAAAAGAAAATCCATTTCATGACAGAGATGAGAAGGATGTGACGGAATATCTATCTTTGTGCTGAATAGCTATGGGCACTATGGGAGTCTGAGGGTTTTTTGGAGGGGTTAGCATAGGAGTGACGTTCAGGTGGGGCTCAGTGGGAAAACATTTATGAAAGTGGCAGCAGAGTGCTGCTCCTACTCACAGCTCTTCCACCTGCTTCATGCGCACTGACACACTGCAGGCCTCCTTGGTAACAAGCCTGCGTAGCGGCAAAGCGAGGGCAAACACAGAGCGAGATTCAGGTGGCAAATACAGAGAAGGGATAGAACAAAGCCAGGTGCAGAGTCGTTAACAAAAGACCACAAAGCAGAACATTAGATCCAAAAGAGATGAAGTAAAAAGAGCATGCCAAAGATGGAGTTATTTCTTTCTCACAGGAAAGTAGAGCCTTGTTAGATTGGTTAAGAATGGAAAGGGGAAGATTTTGATTGTTTTTCCTTACTGAGTCTCAATTTGGTCTTGGCGGACTGCGATGCTGCCATGTTCATCCAGAAGGTTCTCCCTGGAGGAGGACTGGGTGGGGTCTAGCTTCTTCACATATGCAGCAGGAACAAAGCCCTGGCGGTCGTTCACCTCCACCTTCCACCAGTCCTGCCAAGGAGGAAACGACATTAACAGAGAAAAGGAAACAATTCAAGGAATCCTGAAGACGCCCAGATGTGAAAACTTTTGTTGGGAAGTGACGGCACAAAGAGAAATCTCAGCATTTGGAACACAGGAACCACCACCTGTGGCTAACCAGCTTAAAGTGGAGGTGGAAACATCTCTAATAAAAAGCTCAGAATTAAAGTTCCACTCCAATCATCTCCTGATCTACCGTAAAATGTTCCCAAAGGTCTTTTATCTATGTCCATCGCCCGAAAATTACCACAAGATGATGTTAAAAACCCCAAAAACATAATTTTCATCAGAATGGGTCTTACAGTTACAGCCCTTATAGAGACTGATAGGAGTGGGGAGATACAGGACAGAACTAGGTGATTCAAATGTAAGCTCTGTACCTTGTTAGTGCTGTTGAGCAGGGTGAGGATGTCACCCTTCTTCATGGTAACTTCTCGGGGGCTCTTCTCCTGGTAGTCATAGAGGGCAAGAACCAGTTCTTTCCCGGTCTCGTCGTCAGTCGGTGCCACTTGTTGCTGTTTATTTAAAGAAACCAGTCACTGATCTTTGCTCTGATTCAGCTAAAGAGTGCTTTTTTGTGCAATTTCAACACCATTTATTGTTAGAAGGGTCAGCTGTCCATATCAGACCTCCTGGTCTTACCCTGCAGGCCTGAGCTTGCTCTTTCAGGGCTTGAATGCTGCTGCCATAAGCGCTTAAATCAGACATCAGGGCCTCATGCTTCTTCAGCAGAGCCTGCAAAACACCAATAGTTAGGCATTTTGGTCATTAGAGCTCAGTTTAGAATTAAAAAAGCATATAAATAACAGATGGCAGTTTCTTTAAATGTTTGTATTTGACAAAAGCATCCCCTTGCCTCAGCCGAGTCTTCATCTTTTCCATAATCAGGGCTCCCAACAATGGGCTCTTTCTCCCTCATCCAGGACTCTGCTTCATTGGCGTCAGCAAAGTACTGCTGAGCCTGCAGGGAGTCCTCCAGGTCTTGTCTTCTTTGAGAACTCTTTGCCTTCAGGGTGTCCCAGCGTCCATGCAGCTCAGCCAATCTCGTCTTCACATCCTCACCAGCAAAGTGGCCTGAGAGCAGCATTAAAAAATAAATAAATACAGGACTGTTTTAGGTTCACACAGAATAATTTCTCGAGTATGCCTTTGAAATCACCTTCTTCCACCATAGCCTCTCCTTTCTGGGTGACAGCTTTAATGCGAGGCTCGTGGCCTGTGATCTCCGCCTGCAGAGCCTGGTGCTTCTTCAGAAGGTTCTGGACACCAATCAAGTCTTTTCCTGAAGAAACCAAGGCAGGTTTAGGAAAAAGAAACATAAAAGGGTTTTGGGCTTGAGTTCAGACAGTAACAATAAAGGCTGGAAAGCAAGATGAACAAAGTGGTACCTCTGTTGGTAGAGGCAGCGATGGGCTCTTTTTCACGGATCCAGGTCTCCTCATCTTCAACATCTCTGAAGAGCTGCTGAAGTCTGAGAGAATCAGACAGCTTCTGCTTCCGTGCAGCCATGGGCTCCCGCAGAGCATCATAACGAACCACCAAAGCCTCCTGCTTCTTGCGGATGTTGTCAGAATCAAAGTGCCCAGCTTCCTGGAACTGGCGAGCCTGGATTGTTATTCCATCGATTCGATCCTAAGAGAATTCACAGAAGAATCAACGTAATTTGTTTCCTTACTGTACATGAAAAGTGTATGCGACGTGCCTAAAATGTACCTGGTGAGCGGCCACATCAGCCTCCTGCAGCGCATGTTTCTTCTGCAGGTTCTGGACGCTCGTCAGGTCTTTTCCAAAATCATCTGAAGCAAGGTGGCCCTCGACCTCATACAGCCAAAGCTCAATGTCCTCCACATTCCTGTTGAACTGCTGCTGCTGGTTGGCCTCACGGAGCTTGATGCCTAAAAAGAAAAGTACATTAGTGGCCAGGGTAATTTCTTAAAACAAACAGAGAATGGAACAAGAAACAGAAAAAGAACTAAAACAGTAAAAACATTTTCCAGGAACCAAAGAGCTTTCAAGGGAGTTTTCTTTGTGCTTGATCACTTTTAGCTTCAGGAACCAGGGGTCATAAGGAGTTCAAAGATCAAACATCTCCATCAGAAATAAACTTGGAGGAGAAATTGAGCTTTAAAAATTGACAGTTGGGGCTTTCAGTGCTCATTAAAAGCAATAAAAAGTTTGCTCTTCTACACCTTTATTCTGTGTATGAATCACAATTTGTCTTTGATTACTACAGTCTAAAGCACAGTTCCAAATGGCGTGCTCTTACATAAGCAAATATAGAAAGCAAATTATGAATTTTTGAAGGCATTAGTTTTATATAAAAACAATACAAGTGGATTTTAAATATCGATATCCTTTAAACTACAAGTATTGAAATGGTGGTGTGAAACAAACAGTAACTATTACCAAAGTTGCTTCACATTGTTTAAGACAACCTAACAGTACCACTGAACATTGAGGTTAACATCATGAGTGATTTTGCTGTCAACTTTTCTACAAAAACAAAATCCAAAAGCTTCTTTGGATCCTTAAGAAACCTTTTGCTGAAAAACAACCTCTGTGAGACTAGACTGTACACTATATTTTTATCTGGGAAAAAAAAATGTTAACTTGAAAGAGGCCAGTTTTTAATGGCGCCATCGTGTGTTTTAATGCAAAAGTATTTGACTTTCAACTCCTAAACCTTAACTCTGTTGTGGAAAGTGACTGATGGAAAGATTTTTTTAAATATGTTAAAACTGCACTAAATTGTGTTAAGATGAACAATACCTTTGAGCTCAGTGGCTTCCAGCAACTTCTTCCACTGGGAGCTGACCTCCTCCATGCGACCAGCCACCTCAGCTGCAGCGTAGTGCTTCCTGTCCAGCAGCTCTTGGCCAGACTTCTGCAGGGCATCAATGCGGCTCTGGTTGGCAGAGAGCTCTGCTTCAAAGGCCTGGTGTTTCTGCACTTTGCCTTGCAGATTGGAGGGGTCCTGATGATTTTTAGAGCAGATAGTCAAGCAACCCAATGGAAGGTGCGAATAGTTCTAAACTGAACCCATGTTGCTGCAAAAAGAAGTATCAAAAAAAGTTAAAATAAAATCTACTTTGTAAGACTCATCAGTGGCCGTCTTCATCTTCTCATTGATCCAGCTCTTTAGTTCGTCAGAGTCCCTGAAGAACTGCTGCAAATGGAAAGAGTCCTCCAACGCGGCACGGCGTGACTGAGCGCGCTCATGAAGGGCGTTACGGCGACTCAGCAGCTATGTATGCACAAACAAAAGGGATGAGGAAAATTAACGTAAAAAATGTCTAAAACGTTTTTAGAACAATCTGCAGCTGCTGCTTCAACATTGACAGGCTACATCTGTGGGGCTTACAGCATCACGGCGCGTAGCCACGTCCTCTTTGGCATAATGGTTATTCTGTATCAGCTTAGTGGCAAATTCATCCAGAGCCTGAAGGTGAACACATCAAAAAATGACCAAACTGCACACAAAAGCAAATTACATCATTAAAGAATATTAGATAAACTTGTTCAAATGATCCAACTAACAGTGATCTTTTCTTCCTGAGCACTGAGAGATTTCTCAAAGTCTTCATGTTTCTTCAGCAACGCTTCAACAGTATCCAGAGAGTCACCGAGGTCTTCATTCAGGAGGAAAGCCTTAACAATCAAGAGACATTAGAGAAGCTGTAGTCATTTTTGTCTGGTAATACACACAACCAACATACATGCTGTTATGCTTGTATATTTCTGTCACATTTCTCTGTACAAGATGAGGCTAAATAAGTGCTAACTTTTACCTCTTGCTTGCTCATCCAGTTGTCGACTTGTTCAGTATCCCTGTAGAAGAGCTGCAGGTCCATGCACTGCTCATACTGCTGTCTGCGAACCTCCCACAGCTCCAGCAAAGACTCCTTCTCTCCTGTAAGAACGCAGAGCTAAACACAAATACAGCTGATTAACCATTTTAAAACAAACAGCACAGAGTTTTATTTTTATGGCCATGAACAATGTGGAGCTCCAAAATTGATCAAAAGAGAAGATCTGATGAAAAGAACAAATATGTTCTAGTTATTGCATTTATTCACACTTCCACTACATAATGTAGAGGACATTATGGTTCTTCTATTAATGCAGATAAGGTTAATATTGATTGATTCTTCAAAGACATACAACAGTAGATCAGGAGCAGTTTTTCTCCATCTTTATGTTGTACTGGGCGTTTAACAGAAGTGCAGAGGAATGGAGCGCATTTCTTTCAGAAGAACTGAGTGTGAGTTTACCCAAAGATAATGTGAAGACTTAGCATTAATATAGTTTTCTTAATAATTCCCCCCCCCCTGTTTTTGACTGAAAAACAGTTTGTGTCCATCTCATGGCAATTTGCATCAGTGATGAACCTAAAAGTGCAGCAAATGAAGCCCCTGTGCTCAAATGGTCCTACCTTTTCTTTGACCTCCTCTGAGGCATAGTGTCCTGTACTGAGCAAAGCCTTTCCAGCCTCATCAGTGCCCTTGAAACTGTCCTCATGGGCATCGATTTCTCCCTGAAAGACATCGAAATGTTTAAAATCGTACATGGTCTTGCGAGGGTTACATAAATGACATTTGCATTAAGACTTGAACACACAATGATTGTTTTTGTAAAGAACAGTGTTTTACCTTGTGCTCCTGGTGGCGATCTAAGAGAGCCTCTGCTCCTGCCACATCATTGGCCAGTTCATCAGCATTGATCAGAGCCTTCATCTCCGTTACCCAGCTGATCAGATCCCTGAAGTCTGCAAGGAAGCGCTGCAGCCTGAAAATTTTAGACAGAAAAGCAGAAGAAGACAGGGACAGAAAAGTTTTGAAGAGTGCATATTATTCAAACAAAACAGCTTTTTAAATGGTTTCTCTTTAAACACCATTAACTTCTAAAAAACATTTTTCACATTAGATGTGTAGCTTCATCATCATCATTTTCTTTTTAATTTCCATACATTTTGATAAAAACAAACTTTTAAACTGTGAAGCTGAAAAAAAAACTGAACAGAGAAACATTCCCCTAATGCTTCATTTCATAAGAATAAACGCATTTAATGCTTTGTTTCGTTTGCTGATTTACTGGTAGGAGTCGTTGAGGCGGGTGCGGCGCTCAGCAGCCAGAGTGCGGATCTGCTCCCAGTTGGTGATGAGCTCATCCTTCTTCAGGTGGATCTGGGAAGCATTTTGGGGATGCGTCTGCTGCAAGCGCTCCACTTCGACACCAAGTGTATTGACCTGGTTCACATGAACAAATTAGGAGAACAAATTAGAGATGTCCCAGTTGAGAGTATGTAATTTCCAGCCAAGTTTAGCCGTGCAGCTTGTGCCCTGCCTTTTGATTCAGAGCGGCGAGGTCTCTCTCCAAACCCTCGTGTTTGCGCAGAAGAGCCTGAACACTGGCCAGGTCACGTCCAAAGTCATCAGATGCCATCAGCTGTTCCTTCTCTTTGATCCAACTGATTGTCTCATCTACATCCCTGTTATGAATGAAATAATTAAAGTCAATACCATCCTAGTAATGACTTTCATAATACGTACAGTTATAACAAGCATAGAAACTATAATAAGAGAGGGTCTCTTGGATCATGTTCACCTGTTGAAGCGCTGCACCTCTGCTGACCCAAACAGCTTGGCCTGTCTCTGCTGCGCCAAGCCTTTCAGGCGTTGCCAGGCTGAATTGACCTCTTCCTGTTTGCGGACTATGAGCTCAGCCTCTGGATGTTCTTCTTGAATCAGCTTGGCTGCCAGCTGGTTCACCTCGTTCACACGCTCTTCATGGGCTGCTAGATCTGTCTGGAACTCCTCAAACTTTTTCTGCAGGAGTTCCACATGCTCCAGGTCCTGGCCCAGCTCTTCAGAGGTGGTGATGGGCTCCTTTACAGGATAAAAGAAATGTAAAAAAAAAAAAAAAAAAAGAAGAAGAAAAGCTTCAGATCTTTTTTGTAATACAATAAAGGAATGCAATCCTTGATGAAACTGACAACATACTGGGCTTGTAACAGAGTAACCCTTGCATGCTCTGACTGTGCTGTAATTCAGACCAATTCTTTAAAGTTGAGCTCATTTCTCCTTAAATACTGCAGCGATGATAAGATCTGCATCACCGTCTGCATTTGGCTAAATGGCAGACAAACATGATGAGCAATTTCACATTAAGTACTACCGTCAACAAATGAATAGGGAAAAACAAAGCTTGCCAATGGTCTCATTGAAGTTGAACACTGCTGATGATTTCAGACCCCTCTCAACTTTGCATCAAGGTTTTAAGTGAGCTTTTTCAAGCAAGAAGAACATTTTCTTAACATGAGAACAAATACTGTGATAAAACAAAAGGACTGGCTGACCCCAAAGTAAATTATCTGACTAAGATATAACGGAGGGATGTCCAAAATGAATACTCACAAAAGAATGATTGACTCAATTTCCTGATAATTATTTGGTATTTTGTCTTAATCCTGATGAACATTTTATCACTAAAGCTTTAAACTATAGTAGACTATCATAACTCTTCAACTGTTTCCGCTATGAACATAATTCCAGCAGATTCTGTCATGCAGAAAAGCGGCTTTGTGCTGTTGTGGAAAACTTTACATTAGTAATGTGTTGTATATCATATAACGCCAATATGAAATGCTGGTTTTTCTGCATCAGAAGCAGATGATTCATGCCGGTCATGTAAACAGTCTAAAACTACATTCATACCGCTCTTATCAACGAGCATTTAAGTGGCCACTTCAAATGAAAAATCTATGTAAACGCATGTTTGGGCCTACAGTGTTCAAAACTGTCATGCTCACAAGTCGCTATACAAGTTTTTACCATTGCTTCCTCGCTCTATGTACAAAGCCTGCAAATATTGAATTGCACATAGAAAATTAAACCAGGTCGACCTTTGACCAATCAGGGGCTCTCATTTAGTAGTGACGTATAGATGGAATCTCTTTCATTCAGTGTTTGAAAATTGATCAAGGAGGAGAAATTAATAAATGCTGTTTGTGCCCGGCTGGAATTATACGACACCAAGTTTTTCATAAATTGGAATAGAGCTGTAAAAAAGAAAAAGCCTGGAGCAAGGTTCCTGAGATTTGCACTGCTTTAACATTTTGCACCAAGCCTCTTCCAACTGTAGATGGTGGGCATGCACAGTAGAAAAAGAAGATCCCCCTTCCTGTTTGCCAAGTATGAACACCATGGGCTAAACGTGCGTTCAAGAATGCATGTTTAGCATGTTCTTAGAGTTACGGTCTGTCAGATAAAGCAGATTATTGAGGTGCTGCCAGCAACATCTCCAGTGTTAAAGGGTTATGAGGTAAGTTACTCTTTAGCACTCTCTTTTTTAAAATTTTAATGTTGTTTGAGATGGAATATAAAGATTTGTGATATTATTCCTTGATATTATTAATGAAATTAGTCAATTTCTTGTGTTTATTATACATGACCAGGATGCTGATGTCCGAGATGAAATAAATAGAATGGAAAATGCTGTAGATTAGCATGCAGACCTTGTCACTGATCCAGTCCAGGGCATCTTCACACTCTCGCAGATACTGGACCATCTTCTGGGCCTGCAGCAAACGCATACCCTTCTCCTTGGTCTTCTGCAGCAGGAGGTCCCACAAGCGATGCAGTTCCTCCAAGCGAGACTGGCACACAAAGGAGAAATGTTTATTTTTATTTATGTGCAGACAATAAACAGAAAAACATTAAAGGTGCATTATTAAAGTGACATAAAATGTGGCTTGAGATGTAAAATCTCTTTTTTTTTTCACAGCAATAAATTTTAGTCCCAGATTTTAACAAAAGTTTAATCTAAAACTGTTTAAAATCTAAAGGTACAACATTTTTTATCACAACCACTCCCGAGCTGCCAGTGTACAAAGAAAACAGCAACATGCAGAGGTTCCAATTCAACTAAGACTGAAAATCAGAAATCTGACTGAACAAGAAATGCTGAAGAGTCACAGCAAATCAGCACACACTTGGATATACTCAGCCATGTTAACACTTGTAACTTTGGGTCTCTGTTGAGTCCGGTAAGGCGTGTAGGACTGAATCGGGTCAAAACGATTAACAGTGGACAGGAACTTAGCAAACAAATCCACATAAGTTCATCTTCTTCTTGATCAAGTTTGTTTTTTTCCATGTGGCTGCAATGACTCAACACAGCAAAGGCTGCTTTCAGCGAAAGACTTACTCGAATTGTCTCAGAGGCGAAATGTCCTTCAGTGATCATGAGGTTTCCAGTATCGTCCAGTTTGACAATGGCCCTTGAGTTAGCCTGAACTTCAGCCTCAAAGGCCTGATGTTTCTGCAGTTTGCCCTGTGGAGAGGAGCCGTATTATGCCATGATCAGTAAAGTAACCATCTCTACACTAATCCTAATTCCAGATGTTTGTATATGAAAGTGTAAAGGTCTGTCAGCAAAGTGAAGAACAGTACTGAAAAACACAAATCCCACCTGCAGGTTGGAGGGGTCCTTGTAGTTCTCATCGGAGGCTATCTGCAGCTTTTCTTGGATCCACTTTTCCAACTCATCAGCGTCACGACGGAAAAACTGAAAGCGGTAAGAGTCCTCCAGCTTCTGCCGACGCATAATCGACAGCTCCTTGAAGCGCCGGTAGCGGTCCAAAACCTGCTGCCGGCGCTCCTGAATGTCTTCAGCTGTCTCCAGCACTTTGACTCCTGCAGTGTCCATTTTCTGGAAAAACCAAAGAAAAAAACACGTTCATTTCTGTCGATGTGGTACAGCAGGTTCCGTTTTTATAATCCAGGAATTTTATTTGCAGCAGATCACCTCTATGCAGATATTATTTTATTTAGGTAATACTCCAATTCAAGATACAATGATTTATAAATAAATTAGACGACTAAAAGTAAATATTCAAAATGGTGCCTTCAAATATTGTGCAATTAGCCAGATAAATGCTTTAGTCAATTTTCAGAGGTTCATAAAGGGTTATGAGAGTCATCCAATATTCTACCTGTAGTTTGAAATAAAAAAGGTTTTGTTTGTGTGAAAACATTGTAGATGGCAACAAGAAGACAAAGAGTTTAAAAATACAGACAACATTTAAAATGAGAAATCACTTCAATTGAACAAAATTCTAAATTTTGTACAGTGACACTAATGCAAAGCCAAACTATCTTACCATATTAAAAACTATTGTCCCACAGCCGATTCAAGTCAAAACTATAGTCTTCAAAAACATTACCAAAAAACTCCATTATCCATTATCAGCAGAAACTGCAATTTTAATGTGGATCTTTTTGGGTTATTTGACCAGATGCAACAATACTGTATGACAGATTGTCCTGTAAGTTAAAGAAATGTGCATCCTCGTGGGGTACCTAAGCACATTGCAGGGCTGTTGGTTGCAGCAAATGTAGCAGCAGTCCAGTACATCAAAGACTCACAAATACAGACAAATAGTTCAAACACTCACTTCCTGTGATTCTGGACTCAAGTGAGGGTTCAGCCACGAAAACAAGCAAAATGCTGAAGCAAAAAGGAAAAACAGGAAGCTCTACAAAGACTACATTTATACTGGTTTATGGTGTCAGCCTACCAGCAGACTCTACAAGGCCTCAGTCTTTTTGGGAAACAACTATGAAGTTAGCGTGTGGCACCAGAGTGAAAAAAAGACTAGAGAACAGATACAAAACAATTTATCACAGTATTTATGATACAGCAACTTAAGGGGCTTCTTTGGAATTCAAATTCTGCTAGGATTAAACCGGTCTCTGGAGTGTGGGGGGTATGCAGGGAAGGATAGGAACTGCTCCTGTAGAAAGTAAATGAACAAGGTTTAAAGAAAAAAAGTCAACATAAATAATTTATTAATCTATATTAAAATGATATGCGGTTTAATTGTGTGAAGTAAGGGTGATTTCATATTTGCACAGGGATATGTGTTCTTAATATTTTTGTCATTTATGTACAAAAGGCTTGTAAATATGCTGAAGCCCAAAATACTTTACAAACTGAAGCAACTAAAGTAAAAAAGATTAATATTTGAAATGTGGAAATTATAGATTTTCCCCTCAAACATGTTCTTCCACATACATTTTAAAATGCATGCATTTCTTGGATTTTAAAAATATTCCCTTAAATTCGTAAATGAAAAAAATGAAGAGTCAGTTAAATGTTTCCTGTTAGGAGATGGCTACAAAAGACCACATATCTAGTTGGCTAATGTAATTCATTTTTTTTTTCTCCAAATTTGCTTTTTTGAATTTTGTTTGCTTTTGCTCTTAAATTAAAGGGAAATTCTGTTCTATCCAACCACCCAATCCATTTATAAAATAATTACAAAATAAAAGAATACTCCACAACTTAATTGATAGCTAAATAAACTTTAAGTATTAAAAACAAGTGTAGGCTGTCTTTTCTTAAAGTGAAAAGAAACCATTGACAGAATGTTGGCAGAGCTGTCAAAGACAAGATTTTAAAACTGTCTGCATATGTTGCCATCCTTCCAGCCTGCTAGACTGAAGAAGGCAGCAGCTGAAATATTACAAATGCCTGTAGGGGGTGGGGGCGGAAATTCCACATGCATGTGAACAGCAGCCAGGCCTCCCTTCACAATGAGATCACTGCAGTCAGCCACTCTGTCCTTCCAGCCCGCGGCCTTATGGACAGCTAGTTCCAAACAAAACAGCCTTCATTTGGGTTTTGCTGCAGATGCAACTCACAAAACAGAAGCAACAGAATGTCTGATACCCAAGAAAAATAAATATCAATGCAAAAACAATAAACTGCTATAATTTGTAGCATTGATGTGCTTATCAGCTTCATACTTGATCTAAAGCTATCTTGTAGTATTTGTCAAGAAGGAAATATAATAGAATAAGCATCTAACTACATTTCTTGTCAAATACAACACTTAAAGGGGATTTTTTTTTTCCATATAACTGAGCCAGGGTTGACCACACCCATTCACAAGAGCTGACCTTCAAACTGGCAAGCTCCATCACAGCTAGAAGTACCAGACATAGATTTTGTTGATGGTGCAGACAGCAGAACAAGACAAAAGCAAGATAGGTTAATGGCTCCCTTCTATTTAAAATAGGTGTGGTGTTTGGAGGACTCAGCAATGGAGTGCACTGAGCATCTATCTAGAATAAGAGGATAAAAGCTTTAGTCCCAAGAGGCCACATTAGTTTTCCAGACTGACTGGTATCCCAGTGAGCTTCCACATACACAAGCAACACCAGAGTATCATCATAAGCACTGTAAGAAGATTAGATCATCAGCTCCCTGTGATGTACACATCATAAAGCCTCCACCCCAACACACAAAGTTCCTAATCACTCCAGAAGTTTCATTGTATGCTGCAGAGAAATGTCAGTAAAAACAGAGACTAACAGAGATATGAACTGGCTGAGATATTAAAAAAAATGTATCAAGCTTACATTATTAAAACAAAAAGAATGTTTATTTTCTTTAAACTTATAAGCCTGTACAGTGCTGCTTCTATACATATAAAGATAGCTTTTTTGGAATTTGAACTATAGTATGGTTAATTGGGTCCATTCATTACCATCAAAGGGCAAACTACATAGTAAGGCAGAGCCATAGTAATACAGTCTTATCGTATTCCCCAACAGTATGTTACAAACCGTCACACAAATTTTATGTAAACATGTGAAACCACAAAAACTCCTGTTGATCAAGAAACATTTTTAGATGTTGAGAGTACTGGATGCCTTTTCAGTGATAATAGGCATATTTGTAAAAAACATTTACAAAAATTAAAGTCTAGAACTGATTTTGATGTATTAAAGGGTCTAAAATTGACTGAAGTTCATTTCAGAATTAGCTGCTTTTAGCTCTGTAACAGATCGAGATGCAGCATTGCAGCTGCTGATAACATTCCCTCCCACACTGTTCTAAAAGATAACAGCTTCCCCTCTCTCAAGTCTTCTGCTGCGCCGGAGGATGGCATTTGCCCTCTAAAGCTAACGCCTGACCCCTGGTGTGTAGTCAACGTGTCCATCAGCCTTTTTCTTCGACCAAATGTGGTCATAAGACTGCAGTAACATGGCTCCATTACAAGCTGATTTAAATAATAAATTGCAGGACAATTACTTTATCCAGCTTTACACTTGAAAAAACAGCTACTGTTAAAGTGGAAAGCTGGGTATCACTGCCAAAAAAAATTAAGCTCATGTGATCATCATTGCCCTGCGACGGACTGGCAGCTGGTCCAGGGTTTACCCCGCCTTTGTCCAACAGCAGCCGGGAAAGACTCCAGCAACCTCGTGACCCCGAAAGGGATAAAGCGGATTGGAAAATGAATGAATGAAAAAAAACAATACTTACCATTAGTTTTTGCATAGATTTAATGGTTTCTCCTGCCTAAACATCCTTTAGCGTTTACCTGTTAGAATCATTTTCCTCCAGAACAATTGCTTATGATGAGATGATTATATTAACAGTTTTAGATAAACCAATAAAGAGCAACTCAAAAAAATGTACACTGTCTTTTCCACCAACATCAGGCACTGCCTTTCACCAGTTTAATAAAGAAAAGACAAAATATTTCAAAGTTTGTGTGTGCAACAAATCAAGCCTTTCGATGATGCAGCAGAAGCCCACTTAGTTTTCATTTTGTTTAAGTGCTTGAAGAAACCCATCTGCCAGGAGATGAAGCATGCGTGGGTGGCAGGCAACCATTATCCATTAAATTGCCAACAACTAAAGTACAGGGTCCATATAAGCGTTTCATAGGTCAGCCTCAATCAACTGTTTCCCTTTCTGTTAATATGAAACACTTAAAACTTACCAATCAACACACAATAGCAAATATACAATCATGTGTTAAAATATTTTGATTTGTAGCATTTTAGTGAAAAGAGAGAAGAGAGAAGAAACAGCTAAAAACCAAAGCTAAACGCATAAATGAATGCTGGGTCTGATCTGTGCATGACTGCATAAAATACAGACACTCCCAAAGCCCTGTTATCACCAGACTTTACAGCGACTGCACTCAACTGTGTCCCTTGAATGAATTTATGACATTTCCAGAGAATGGCGTCTTGTCCGAAGACATCTACTGTCACAGCCAGGAATTAAACTAGCAAATAACCAACAAGAAGGAGGCTGTTTTACTAAAGGAGCAACAGCTGTACTGCTGTGTTTTCTTAGTTTTACATTAAATTTTCTGATTAAAATTAAGAATTAAACTGTGTTTTTGAACAAACACAGGGTGGCTACTGAGAAAATTGTTTCAATCTCAAATACTTTTAATAGAAAAAAAAACATTAACATGGTGTGATAAAATTCTCACCAACAAAAGTTACGCAGTACATATTAAGGATGCTCAACTTCACTATGACAACATGAGAACAGATACACGGAAAAAGCATGCACAAAAATCTTTTACTACTTACCCAATCATATATGAAAATATTGATGCAACAGACTCAGGTTAAAAGAAATAAAAGTGCTATATCAATCCACACACATTGGACAACATCATCATGTTCTGATCAGATATCTTCTGCCTTAATAGCTTCAGGCTTTTTTGTATCCTGACGTGTTTGAGTGACACGTCAGGAGTTAAAAGAGTCTGCAGCACTGTCTCAAATTTGTATTACACCCAATAACTAAGAGAGACTGAGAAAACAAAGTCTGGACTGCAGCTCTGAGAAGCGCATTGCACCTGCAGTGACTGTGTGTTACCAACAAGCAGAAAAAGATGATGCTGTCTGCACCTCCCATCTCTCCTTTACTCAGCAAAACACAATCTTAGCCATAAAGCTCCAGAAGATTCTCTTAAACATCATAGCATCACATTTGAACCTGAGCTCATTTTGTGTTGGAAAAATTTTGCAGGCTTGCAATGGGGGAAACCCAGACAATAAGTCAAAAAGCTGTAAAAAACCAAATGTACAGTAGTATTTCTGTCTAACTATGATGTATATTGACTTTAGGTAAAATTTATTACATTTTCAAAGGCAGTTTAAATTACCAGAATCAGGCTTTTCATATGAATGACTACCTAATCAGAAAACACATTATAGAAAGTTTGCATAGGGGTTTGAATCTTAGATTCCAATCATAGTTTCATCTGTTTTAAAAGTGTTCACATTGGTCTTTTAATTATGATTTGTCAAAATCCAAAAACCTGTGTGGTTTTCTAGCACACAGACATAGAAATTTACCTCTGAGTAAGCCCGCACCCCGTTTCCCATCATCCGTCTAATTTCCGTGCTCTCCACTTAGCTTACAGCCCCTCACTTCAAACATAACCTTTGGTGGTGCAACAAAAATGGCGAGCAGTATTGGAGCTATTCAGCCATACAGTTTAGAGCCAAACTCCAGCTAGAACGAGGAAAACTAAGACATACATGGATCTATTTGTCTGCAAGTGGATAAATCAGAATGGAGTGGAGCAAGAAGGTTGTGGCCTGCAGACTGTAGTATCTACTTCACTACTACAAGCTTTTTCAAATTGAATTTTCTGTCTGCTCCTGATTCACAACAATTTAAATTAAGAAATACTCAGTGTTAAGATCATCTTTCTTTAAATATGTCTTCCATGCCAAAGGAACATGTTAACACCAAAATCCACAATTTTCATCAGAGTGGGTCAATAATAAGAGGAAAATATTAGAGGATAATTATGGCAATCATTAGGAAGTCATTTTAAATATTTATATAAAAAGTATAAGCTGTGTAAAAACACAATTCCTTCAAAGTAATATAAAAGCTCCACATTGGAACTGAAAAGAAATCATTGTCAGAATGTTGGCAAGGATTTTCATTGGAGTGGGTCTCTAAATAATATAAAAGTTAGATTAACATTTTTAACTGATCCAGAATATCTGACCAACATTCAAAATGCATGATTTAATGGAGTAGGGCCATGCTCTCGATGGAAGAAGGTAAATTTTAAATGTGAGCTTTCAGAAGAACAATCTCACATCCCGAGATCCAAATGCAGCTGTGACACAGCAGCTTCAGCCTTTAATCGTCAGTCTGCACCGTTTTAGTACTTGGACGCGACCATTATCTAATAAAACAACGTGCCGTTTAATGGTGACCACTAAAATAAAATGCAGGGGGAAATCGTGAAAACGGTTACAGTCTTTGGGACAGTGTCCGTGTTTGAATCGATGATCGGGAGGACAGTCGGAGTCAAAGGTTTTCATTTGGACTGGGCGGCTCCCGTTGTTTAAGCTAGCCCTGCTAAACCTCTGCCATTTTTGATAGCATTTCATTTTTCAACCATTGTGTGAAATATAACTTTACTCTTACATTTCGCTCAAGGAACTAAAAGAAAATCGAAGCAGATAGACTTTAGCAACATTTTTATGCGAATTAAAACATCTGGTTAAATGAGGCCATCCATTAGCGCTGACCAGCGCGATGTATTGATTTGAGTCATTTAATATAATCGCTGCTAATAAACAAATACAGATATACTTTTTTCGATATCAACTGCAAAAAACCAAATCCTACTTATGTGGTACTTTGACCAAATAAAGCGTATTTGCTATCAGAACCAGCATAAAATCCAGCTAAAACACAAATGTTTCCACATGAAAACAAAATTAGCGTTTATTTATTCTATCAGTTTCCAGCTTTAAACCAAGACTTAAAGACTTCATGAAGAAAACTTTATTGTAAAAGCATATGGTAACAATGTCTAAAAAAAAAACCAATTCAACCCAGCTTGCAGAGGTAGCCAGCGTTAGCCAAGGAGCTAACAGATTGGTAGCAGCTAAAAATCAATAACCAACTCAGCAAACCGCAAGACAAGCCCAGTTTACCTCGTGCTCAGCGTTACGTTTATGAAAGAATCAAACAAAAAGCCCGTTTCGTACCTCAGTTTTTTTGTGACAGCGCTAAGAGCGATGGGTTTGGCGGCGACGATAACGAGTGGGTAGAGCTGCTCTGCTGTTTTTTTTTCTCGCAAACGTGACGTAATTTCTGCAGCTGTACGGAAACAGCCGATGAAAGCCGGAAATGGCCGACACCTCAATTTAGCCCTTCCTACTGGCTCATTAATGAGACACACATTTTTGGAATATACATATTGTAACTAAAGTGTAAGTATTATTCGATAAATATTTACAAATAAATATTGATCCGGAAATATTTTATTAATATATAGTAATATTACAACTTCAGTTGGAAATTGGTTAAATTAGGATTAGCCTTAGGCTTCTTTCTGTTTCCTTTTTATTCAGTTCTCAGTTTTCATGTCTTTCTACATTTTCTGGCAAAATATGTTTTGACTTGATTGTTTTTTTAAATAAAGACTTAAAAAATACTAACAAAAAATCGATTATTGGGCTAACATGTATATGTAGTTTTGTGATACAGTTCGTGTATACACAATTATAAATATTTAATTGTTCTTATACGAATAACTTAAGTTGTAATGATCTCACAAGAAACACAGTTTTGTTTTCTTTTAGTTTTATTTATCTAATTTTTATTCATTGAAAAGATTTATTTGTTGGTATATACATTTTATAGCAGCAAGGAAACAGGTTTCATGATGGATTAAATCCTGACAGTTATCCTCTTTTATATTTTGCTTGTAGGTTCAGTTCAAAATGAACAACTTCAGAAGTGGCTAAGTCTTTTTTAATTTTTCTGAAAGATTGTGTTTGGTTTGAGCAAACGTTTAGGCCGTTCAGTCACATCAGCTGACTCCCTCGGGACACAGCGGACTGGGAATCAGGTGATCTGTAAGTTCAACCAGCCAGGAATATTCAGAGTATCTTTATAAAATCAAAACATCAAATGGTCCAAAATGAATCAAGCTTAGTATCAATGAAACCACAAGAAGTTCTAAACTAAGTAGTCTTTGACTTTGCATCAATTTAATTAAACATTTTAGAAAACCAACATTTAATAAAAGTATTTTATGATTTTTTTTTAATTTTATCTTTATTTTTAAAAGCCCATTGGTCTGTAAAAATCACCTCAACCTAAAAAAAAAACATTGGAAGAAAAGTTTCTAGTTGTTACTCTTTAGTAGTGATAGTTGAGAAAGTCATGTGATTGCATTAGAAATCATGTTTCTGAAATTTACAAAACAATAAACTTAATATAACTTAATACAAATTTTTTAAAAAACATGTTCAGTAAACAGTTTTTTTTAAGTAAGTGAATTAAGTCAAATGAGAGATTTATTTGTTATCCACAAATAAAAAAAAACAATTTTAGCACTGTAGAAAAGTATTTGCTTAACCCTACTTTTCCCTCTATAAATTTAAACTTTATTACTATTGTTCAAATATTACAAATACATTTGATGGCCTTACTGCTAATCGCAGCTTTATAACACTACTTTAAATTGATTTAAAAGCTTTCCACATGAAATGGTATCAAACCAAAGCACAGAGCAGAGTTTCATCCATACAAAATTACCAACTTCCAAGAGAATTTATTTAAACTATTTGTTCCACACATGATGCAACCCTTTCAGGAATCACGTGTACACCCTAAAGGAAAGTGAAAACACTTTTTGTTTGTTGTGTTTGAAGATAAAGTTTTATGTGCACAAGAAAGTTATCAAGTCACAATTAGCACCAACACTTCCATTGTATTGAGAAAAGAACATGTAAAAATCTGTTACATGAAAGGTAAAAAAAGAAGTAATCTGCAAAAAGTAAAGGAGAAAAACAAAGTTTAGTCTGCCGCAGGGCAAAACATTGAAAATTAATTTGATGTGATTATTAGCTAATGTAGGTGATGATTCAGAAAAGATTTAGTGCGTTTATCTAAAAAAAACAGTGCTTTGTCTGCATGGTCACGATGCTTTTAGATTAGAGCATACAAAAAACCATCCATTATAAAAAGTGTAAAAGGAATGGTTTATGGTCATTTTCGTCTTAAAGTTCTTCATCAAACATAGATAATTTAAAATGTCAACAGGTGATAACATTTTCTGACATTTAAAAAAAAAAAAAAGCTAATTAAATAATTTAAGACTTAATACTGTAAAAACTTCAGATCCAGATTTATTTAATTTACTTACTAACGGTCAAAAACCTGCTCATATGTTTCAGAGTGTGTTTTATTTATAGGTGGGGAATCACAAAGGTGATGGAGCTCGCAGAGTACTAGAGAGAAGTGGATCTCCAAATACATTTGTGTATGACGCTTTGAGAAACTGCACATAGTTCTGAAGGCTTCTATTGGTTCCATCGGACTGCTCTAGGCGATCCTTCATGTCCTGCATCCGACTCTGGTACCGCCTTTCTGCCTAAACATGACAAAAAAGAAAAATCTTTAAAGAAATGTTCAGAGACCTATTTACCTGTTGAACTATTCCATACCTCCTCCTTGCTGCGTCTGAGTTGAGTGATTTCAGAGGTTATCCTGCTAAGCTGGGTCTCCAGATCCAGGATCTTGTTCTGCATGGAGCGTTCTTTGGTGGCAGCACGTTCTCTAGTCTCTGCAATCTGTGGAGAAGAGAATTATTAAAAGTTATTATTTTTTAAAAAATCACTATATACTTTAGCCAAACTAAACTAAAAACTAGATATAACTTTGTAGGAAAGGCGTCCAGATGCTAAACTTGCTAGCCCTGTGCAGCCTTTTTAACAGCTAAAAATGCTAGACAAATGTCTTAGAACAACTGCTGTATTATAACTGTAGCAACATCATGATGATTATTACTACACTTGTAAAACCTTTTTAGGCACCTTATATGCTTCTTTTGCTTCAGGTAACCAACTTTACAGATACACCTGGTAGCTATAACTGCATTACAGGAAAGGCTTCTTCATTAGTGAACTATGTCTTCATTTGCATTGACAGAATGGGATGGGGTAAAGAGTGGGCCATTTTTTTATTTTAATACTTGTGTATGTTTTTGTTTTTAAATGTAAAATGCTTCAAGTTACCCAATGAATGAGAAGCACTTAATAATAAATAAAGTTAGATTTGATTTGTTAGCTTTGGTGTTGAGTCGTGAGAGTCACCTGCTGCCGAGCATCATCCACAGACTCTTCCAGCTTACGACTCAGCAGGGAACACTCTCTTGTTTTTTCTTCCAAACAGAGCTGACTGCTGTGAAGCGTCTTTTCCCGTTTGGCGACAACTGCAATCAGGTCACTGTTTTGAGTGGCAGTCTCATCCATCCTTCTGATCGATAACAGAGAGAAACCAGTGACAGCAATGAGAGGTGGCGAACAATGTTTAAATATACAGTATGTATGCCTACAGGTACTGGTAGTTGCTGTATTTCTTTATATGTGTATGCCATTGACTGTATATGAGAACTGGACTGAGTGACCCCGCCCCCCTCTTGTTCCAAACAGGAAGTACCTGCTGGCTTAAAGAAGAAGAAGAGCCATAGGCTTCTATTGAGAAATAACCAACTATTTTTCAGTCATTCTATTAGTCAGAATAGTCATTCTTGCTCTGATACCTTTTTTAAAATGTTGTAGATAATCCTATTTTTTCAGTGGTGCAAGTTATTAAAGTTATAAATTGACCAATCAGATGCCTCAAAGTTTGATTGACAGATTCTCTCAAGCCTGCTTTCAATTGGTAGGGATTTGGCCTTCCAACAACCTCAGTCATGACTGGCCAGAGGGGTTTCCATAGAAATAATTACTCAGACTGACTCAGACCAATCACTGCTTACAAAAACCATCTGGCTCTAACATGGTGGCGTTAATAAAACGAAAGAAATGGCGACTTCCTTGGGGCAGGAAGGAAGCCCTTTTCTATGGGTAATGCCACACTCACTTGGTCCAGTTCTCTTATACAGTCAATGATATGTGCATGGGATAAATCAAATCTGAAAGCCAGTTTTTACTATTTGAATGCACAGCAGGTGTACACTTTCACAGCACAGATGTAATCTTATCTCTACTCTTGTTCTCAGTGACCCACAGACAGATGAAAAGCATATAGACACTTGTGTAATATTTCATTGTATGCTGCCTCAGTGCTTAAATAGATTTCATCTCTGTTATATGATCATAATTATGATTAATTATGATTACCACAAATGTGCTCTTCACTAACTGAAAAATGCCACTTTTAACTCTATAAACATTGTAAATATCAAAAGCAAAACGCTTATTTTACATTAAAGCTTTAAGTAAAAAATTATTTTCCACAAAATGTATTTATGTTATTTATCTGCTTTTTGATCGCTTTCTATAAACGGTGAAAACAAGTTTGAATCTGCCTTTTTCTGGACAAAATAAAGATAAAAGGACAATATTTGAAATCTTTATTTTTTATATTATTCTATCAAGCCTAATAAAGTTTTTCATGTTCACAGAGTGAAAAAAAACGTTATTTCAACTTCGTAAAAAACATTTTTTAGTAGCTTTAAAATTAAGAAGTAAAACAGTTATTGTAGAAACAAATGAGCTGAAAAAACTCTGCTGATAAATAATTTTACACAAATTGAGTTAAAGAATAAATTAAATGTGTATGAAATAAATGTCATCTGTAGGAAGTGGACTGACCTTTCCATAGTTTCCACTTGCTGCTGAAGCTTTCTATTCTCCTCCAAGAGAACCTGGTTCTTCTGTCTGAAATGCTCCACTTGGCTGCTTTTAGTCTCCATCTTACAAAAGATGGAAAATCAAAATCGAGAGAACTTTTTTGTGGATAATTTAAAGAGTGAATCCAATTTTTACTATCATGCATTTTTATAAAAATGACCATTGTCAAACTTCAAGGTTAAGTTTGACTGATTATACCTTCAACCGCAGATCTGTCAGGGTGGTGCTGAGCTCCATGTTCTGCCTCTCCTGGGCGTGTGCCCTGTCCTGGGCCTCCTGGAGCTGGAGCTGGGTGCGTTTAAGGGCCTCTGGAAGAGGCTCCAGCTCTTCCAGCTGGCCCAGAAGCTCCCTGCGTACCTGCTCAATCTCCTGCTGCAGCTCCCTCCTCACCGCCTGGGCCCCCTGTTCTGCTTGAGCTAGCTTAGCACGATACTCATCGGCCTCCGCCCGGGTTTTTACAACCTGCACACAGTCAGTTCAGAAAGAAAAACAACTCTGGAGGAGGCGACTGTTTAGCACCTGGCTTTCACTATGACCACTGTCAGAGTGGGAGTGGTTTAATGACCCACTCGGATGAAAATTGTGTTTTAACACGTTCTTGTGGCCCCTTTTCAGATGATGGAGGACATAAATAAGTAAGTTTAAAATAAGTAAGTTTAAAATGGTATTTCTGATCATTTCTTTATTGAAATTGTTGTGAATCAGGAACAGATGAAAAACATGCCATTTGAAAAAGGGCATATTTGTGACAGAGCCACAATCTCCCTGCAACTTAACTGGGAAAGGAAGAGGGTGGCGAAGTTGCTCTTGCGCCAGTGGCCCCGCCCACAACTCACAGCCAAAATATTTTAGGCTATGAATTTTTTATATTGGATAAAAACAGCATAATCATGAATAAAAGACCACTGGGAACTTTGAAAAGTGATCAAAAGATTATCGGAGTGGGACGTTAATGTAGCTCCACATACCTGCACCTTGTAACTGTCCAGCAGACCTTCATATTGCTTGATGGAAGCTTTAACTTCCTGTAGCTCTGACTGAGACTGGGCGAGCCTTTCCTCCACTGCAGACGCCGTGTCCTTAGATGAACAAACAACATTAGCTAATATGTAATCTTTTATTGAGTTAGCGGGACAGCTCATCCATTTGATCTGAAATAATTTAATCAAAGTAAATAATTAAAGTAGGAAGGAGACTTTCATTTAACAATCAAGCAGTGAGTTCTCAGTGTTCTGTGGATGCACTGTGGTGGTGCAGACTGCTTCACCTTGAGAGCCTGGTTTTCCAGTTTGACAGTGGTGCTCTCTGTGGTCACTTGATGCATATGATCCAGGAGCGCCTCTCTTTCTGCTCTGCTCTTGTCCTCCATACTCCGCAGCTGCTCTGTCAGCGCTGTTAAGCGACTTTTATGACACAACATTTTTTAATTCAGACAGTAAAATGCATGCAGGAAATGTTAATAATTACATATTGAAACAGAAAGTTTATTTTGTTATTTTGTCATCATTGAGTTTCACTTTAATTACTAGTTACTTCACAACAGTTGGAATTACTTACATGAGACTGATTTTAGGTTTCTTTCACTTTGTTTTTGCAAAGAGTAAAAAAATGTAAATAACATAGAACAGCAGCATCATGGATTTATGGTTTTCTTTTAGGAAACACTAAATAATTGTCTTGCGTTTACTTTCATCTAAAAATTCTTAAAGTTCCACTCCGATCATCATTTAATCTTATGTAAAAGTGTTCCCAGCTGTATTTTCATTATGATTATGCAATTTTTAGCCAAAATTTAAAAAAAAAAAAACCCTGTGTCGTTTTCTAAGATGTAGTTTCTGCAGAGTGACAGAGGTTCATCAGAGATTTGTAGGCCTGCCCTTACTTGCTGTCACCCATCTGTTTACACTCTCCTCTTAGCTATAGCTCTAGTCACTCACAACTGCAACCTAACAATATTTGTGCAACAAAATAGTGACCAATGTTGGAGCTATCTAGCTGTACAGTTCTGAGACAGATTCCAGCTCAGATGAAGAAAACAAAGATGTACATAGATCAATTTGTTAACAAGTGGATGAATCAATATGGAGTGGAGCAGGGAGGGCCTCCCAGCGTATTTTCTACGTCACAAATGCAATCTTCTTCAAATGGCACTTTTGGGTCTGCTCCTGATTCAATTTGAACAATTTGAATAAAGATAAGCTTTGAAATGCAATTTTAAGCTTAATTTTCTATAATATGTCCTTCATCATCAGAAAAATACTACAAGAACATGTTAAAAACATAAAAAACAAAATTTTCATCAGTGGGTCTTACATTTTCCCTTGATGCCATTCATAAAAACAACTCAGATATCGGGCTAAACCTACAGCTAAGTAAAGATACGGCTACCTGTTCAGCAGTGACAGTTCAACTTCAAGTTTCCTTTTTTCCTTCGTTTCCTCTGCATGTCGGCTCTGCCAGCTCTCAGCTGCAGATAAGGCCTCCGCTACCTGCTTCTCCTGTTAAAGAATATTTGACATTCCTTTTTTGTGAAAGAGGCCTACAGACACAGTGCTGGTATCAAAGGTAAACCCATCTGTGTGACATAGCCAACCATGTCCAGCAGCTGGACGCTCAGCTGCCCCGCAGTGACCATGCTATGTTCAGCTCGCTGTTTATGGGCTCGTGTTGCTCGTTTCAGGGCCTCCCGGTCGGCACACGCTTGCTGCTTCAGTTCTGCCAGCTGCTCTGTCAGCCGCTCCATCTCTACCTTCTGATGGAGTGCCGCCCGCTCCAGGTTCTGAACCGTGGATACATGTCAGAGTGCACACATAAATACAAAAGTTAAAAAGTTAAAATACATAAGTAAACTTCATGAAGCTGACTAACAGACATTCCTCATGACGAACCTTTATCTGGACAGTAAGACGGTTGTTCTCGGCTTCTTTGCTGCGTAACAGTCTTTGCAGTTGAGCTCTTGTTGACTCCAAACTTTTGGTCAAATCAGCCGTGCTCTTGGCGTTTTCCTGCATTTTTAGAACAGAGATGGAAACAAATCCAAATACTACTGTTTTATCCCAATGAACGCAACTGGAAAACTAAATGCTTCAGAGACACACATGAAAAAAAGAAAGGGTCAGTAAAAGCAGCTGCACGTTATACCTTTTCATCATCCAAAAGTTTCTTGAGCTGATGAACTTCCCCGTCTTTCTCCTGGAGTTTTTCCACAAGACGCTACAAAGGGAACATGAGCCAAGCTCTGCTTACACGTCACACCCAGAATAAAGACATTTACTAACAAGCGTGTATACTTGCAGTTACCCAATAATAAAGGGCTGTTTGTATATGAAAACACAGAAATCACAAGTACGTGCACTCTTCATTTTCCAAAACAAAGTTTCTTCTGTCCATGCAGTCTGCAAACCAGTATCATTCAGAGGAAGGGGATGAAGCTTTGTGAGTTTACTTTAAAAAGAAATCAAATAAAGCAAATTCCTTTTTCATGCCTTTTTGTTGCTCTTTTTAAAATAAATTTAGTTGAATTTAAAATGAAAAGAAAATTTTCATTTTTGTAAAAATCTCTTCGTTTTTTTATTTTTGCATCATTCAAATGTGCCAGTTGATGTATCACATCTAAAGCAAAGATGCTTCCTAAATCTACAAATATCAGAGTTTTTGAAAAATTACAATTTTTAAAAATCTTTTCCTACACAATTGTGCAGTGTACACAATTTTAAGTGAACTGGAGTAGATTTTGTAGAGCCTTATTAAGCTTACAGTGTTTTGTGATTCCGTGTCCTCCAGCTTCTTGAGTAAGGCTTTTTTCTGCTGCGACTGCTGGATTGATTCCATCTGCTCGGAACACAAACACAACAAGACATCACAACACTCACTGTGCCACGAGGGTTAAAACATAATCACTGTTCTCTTCATAATTCTTTCAAAGAAAATGAATAATAAATCTCCTCAAAGACACAATGGCCCTTTATCTTAGGTATATGTTTAATCTTTTTATCTAATGACATCTTTCTGATCTGACCTCAAAAATACAGTCAGTTAATCTTTTTGAGAAATGTCTGTTAGTCAAGTAAGTAAATTGCAGAAATGGATCTTAAATTTAATTTAATTAACAGATGTTTATTAATCTTTTAAGATGAAAAATTAATAGTTTGACTAGTAATCAATCCTAAATTTCTTTCTTCCCTTACTTTGCACCAAAATAACTAAGAAAAGCATCACCCTCTGTTACACTATTCAAGATTCAGCAAGTATATATAACAGATGGATGGAAATAATTATGGATAGATGGATGGATGGATGGAGTACCTGGGATTCCCGCTGTTCTCTAAGAAGATGGCGCAGCGTTCGGCTTGTTGCTTCAAATTTCTGCAGTTTCTGCAGCAGCAATTCCTTCTGGTGAACCAGTGTTGAAGACGCAGAACCACACAGCTTTTATCGCACAAAACAGACGTAAAATGAATGAAGAACCACTTCACTCAAAGAGAAGCTTGATTTGTAAAAACACTGAAGATAAATTGCGAGAAACTTCAGTTGGTTAATCCTCACTTCTCTCCCAGCAGATCCCAGTTTGAAGAGTGATTCTCGCAGCTCTGATACCTGCTCAGCTGCTGCAGCGCCATTTTGTTCAGCTTCCCTCAGTTTCTTGAGCAGAGCATGTTTGTCCTGCTGCAGACTCTCCCTGAAAGAGTCAAATGCTCACTTTTTCTTTATTTTTATAAAAGTATTAAAAACTTTCAAATTGAATCATTTCAACTTTCATTTTTCTTAGCAGGACACATTAATGGTTCATTTATAGGCACAGAAAACAAACAGCCCACCACTTCACACCCTAACTAACAGAGAATTAGAAAAAAAAGACAAACTGTCTTTAAAAGAACATATCTACAGGTCAAAGAAGACATTTATTCTAAACCCTTCACGTAACTGTGACAAAAACTTTGTGGAATAATTTAATAATATCAATTAATCGGCCAATCGATTGATTAATCAATTCATCACATTTCTGATTGTGAGATCAATTACAGTTCTATTCTATTCTAAATCTGTTCTGTTTAAAACATTTGAATGTGGACTCACTGCTTAATAACAGTAGCCCATTTACTGTTAAAACATTTGGCTGGAGTTGAAATTGTTTAAACAGAACTGAGTTGTACTGCAAGGAAATGTTTCTTTCCAAAAACGTCCACAGAAGACATCTGTTGCTGGTAGTGCTGGGTTAAAAGAAAATCAATACATTAAATTAATCTTCACATGAGAATTGCTGCATCAATTCATACAATCTTCAAATCAATATTCTTTAGAGATTTTTTTTTGTTTTTATAATAAGAAAATATTATTTTGATTATTACAATTAATAATTAGTTTAATTAGTTAATTATTAATTCAAATAGTTTTACATATTCAATCAAAATTAAGTGTAGATTTAAAATTTGACAAAGGAATGTACCATATATTTAATCAAACTGCACTAAATCCAAATTCAACTAAATTGCAAATTAAAGTTGATTGTTTGGCACTGAAATGCAGAGTTGCAAACTTTTTGCTACATGATTGATGTTATAAATGTTCTAAAATTGAAATGAACACCAAAAATGTTCCTCACAGCTAAATAATCCCAGCATTATCACGTTGTCTTGTGTAGAAGAAATGCTTCTTGAGGATCAATTTTAATTTTTCCAAAGAATTGATCAGTTTTACTATGTTAAATAAATACTGTACATCATGTTTATGTGAAGTTTAATTAGATAACTTTACGAAAAGACATTTTTTTCTCAAACTGCAAACATGTTTGATGGTACATTTACCAGCTGTGCTCCGTCTCCTCTATCATCTTGTCCATGGATTGGCGTAGTCGTGAGTTCTCCTTTTCCGTCTCCTCCAGCTGTTCGGTCACTTCAGCCAGCTCCTCCTCCTGCACAGCGATCACACGCTGGGAGACGTTGAGCTGCTCAGTCTGACGCTCAAGCAGGTGATCCTTCTTCTGCAGTTCCACCTGTATGCACAGTACACACACGAGGACAAAGGGGTGAAGACCAAAACACAACCAGCAGATTACAGAGGACTTTTCTTTCTTGAAGCTGGTGGGTTTAAGAACTTGAAAGTAGTGGCTTGAGATCAAAAGGTAGAACTGCTGTTTCAGTAAGTTGACTCTAGTTTCATGTTGTAACTAAAACAGATTTAACCAAACATACAAATAAACAAACCAAAATGCTTGACTTTCCTTTGTAACACCATTTAAAATGTATTTATTTATATAGAAAATAAAATGATTACATTAACACTGAAGTTACACTAAGATCCAAATAAGAAATCATAAAAGACTGAACTAATTTAGCAATAATGAATATGCATGAAAACAAGAACTTTTTTGAGCTTTTAAGTGTATTTTAATGTTAATTCCTTCCAAAAAAAAAACAACCCCAAAGCGGTATTTTGCTCCATTCACAGAATCCCTGAGCATCCATTTGATAACCTGTTCTCTGAGCACCAACCCCTCCCAACACACGAAAACGAGCGGGTCCTCACATTATGACACATGACACAGTGAGAATAAATACTTCCAGAAAGTAGTCTGCTCTGCAGCACCACCCCCAGGTTAACGCACGCACCTACTTTCTCCACTGAGCTAGTGGTGATCGCCAAAGCACTTTCATTTTATAAATACACAATACGCTCATCCATCTTTGGATGTTGTTTGCTTCTGTGGGCAAAATGCAGACACGCTGCCGAGGCTGGCTCTAGGCCCTTTAAGAAACAACTATTCCAGCTTGGTTTTAGAAAAAACTTTGCCTGAGATCAAGTCCAGCTCTTAGGGATGTCAAACTCAAGTCCTCAAAGGCCGGCCACCTGCCGGTTTTCCATAAATCCTACTGAATTTGCCGCTTATCACCTGGATCAGGCATGTTTAGCCAACAAAGTGATTCAATGGCAGGTTGGTTGGAAAACATTGGTAGGACACTGGCCCTCGAGACCTTGAGTTTAACACCCCTGTCTTAGACCAAGTATTAGTCAAATGCAAAGTTTGTGAGTTCACAGTGAACTGATTCTGCTCAGTGAAAAAGGCCAGAAGCATACCTCATTTTTCAGAGAGCTGATTTCAGTCAGTAAGTTATCAATCTTTCTCTCATACTGGCTGATCCGTCCTTTTAGGTCCTCTTCTTTCTCTGATGTGAGGTCAGCCACACGCAGCACAGGTTGGCCGGGTTCGGGTTCAGTTTCGGCGACTGGTGGTGCGATCTCCAGGCAATGTGTTGGCCCCTTGATAAAAAAAACAGGCTCTTACCAAATCTGACATCTCACAAAAGTGTGAAAAATGTTACGCTCGCAATGGATAGAACAGAGGTGTCTTTCTGCCAATGGACCCATAGTGATAGTAATACAAATGTTAAAATATGCTGACCACAGTGGTGTCGATGGAGCAGCAATTCTGTCTCTCGACGCACATAAAGCCTTCGACCAGATTGAATGGCCATATACTTTTGAGTCATTACACAGGTTTGAGTTAGGTGAGCCATTTATATCCTGGGTACAGTTCATGTATGCTAACCCAGTATGTTCCGTTCTTACCAATGGTGACAGATCTGCGTTTCCTTGACAACGCTCAGTACAGTTAGGTTGCCCTCTTTGCTACTGCACTGGAACCTCTTGCTATAAAAATGTGAGCGCATTCATGTATTAAGGGTCTGCAAGTTGGAGGAAAGGAATCCCTTATTAGTTTATATGCTGACTATGTAATTGTTTACCTGCAAAATACAGAAGAATCAATTCCTCGCCTTCTCAATTTAATCACTTCTTTGTAGGCTATCTGAATACACTTTCAATTGGTCAAAAAGTGAATTTATGCCCCTCTCCACCACATACGCTCCAGGTTTTCTTGAAAGTGTTCAATTTAAATTGGTTGATCATTTACACTATCTTGGTTTGGTAATTCCTGAAAATACTAAATTAATATTTAAATTAAACTTTGCTTAATTTGTGTTGAAATTTAAACAAGATTTTGAAGCCTGGAAAATTCTCCCCCTATCAAAGATCGGTCGTATAAATTCTATAAAAATGATCCGTCTCCCCAGATTTCTTTATTTATGTCGAAATCTCCCTATTTACCTTACTTCCGCCTTCTTTAAAAATCTTGATTCAATTGTTCTTTCCTGTGTCTGGAATAACAAAATGCCAGAATGTCAAGAGTATACTTACAGAAACCTAGGGTTAAAAGTGGGCTAGGCCTACCAGTCTTTAGGCATTATTACTGGGCTGCCAATATTAGGGTGTTGATGTTTTGGCAGCAGGGAGCTTTGGATAGCATGACCCATGCCGCCCCCTTGTGGCTCAAGATAGAAGCAAATTCTGTGCATATTTCCTCTCTGCTTTTTTCTAAGTTTGAAAAAATTAAGTCTCTGAGAGACCTGTGTTTTGTGTTGAAACAGTCTGTTAAAATTCTGAACCAAAATTAGGAACTTCTGGGCACTGCCGAATACCACTCTATACACACACATACATTATAACCACTCTTTTTTGCCTCCTTGGCTTGATAAATCCTACCATGATTGGAGAAAGGAGGACTTAATTTCAACTGAAAACCTATACACTGATGGCAAATTTTCATCATTCAGTCAGCTCCAGGAACACTACAACTTACCACACTCACACTTTTTAAAATATTTACGGGTCAGGCACTATATCCAATCAAAAATCCAAAATTTTATGAGTTGTCCTTTGGTGCATGAAAATTTTGGTGTGCTAAAGAGTCCTCCGGAATCCAGGCATCTCATCTCTAAACTTGTGCATCTGTTTATCGATTCTATTATAGCGAATACTGTTCATTGAACACTTTTTAAGATGCCTGGAAACCATTTATCTCTCGAGTGGAAGCGATCAGACTGGAATGAGGTCAAAAGGATTTAAGGAAGGAAAGGGAAAACAAAACAAGGAAGGAAGGGAGGAAATGAGAAGGGAAAGGAAAAGAAGGAAGGAAGAGAAGGAAGAAAAAGGAAAAAAAACACAAAAATGATGTCATTATACTGCCTCTTGATCCTACCTAGACATATTTGCACTTGTAAATACAGTACAGGACACATTGAATCCATTAAATGTGAAATTTATCAAATTTGTTGCTTGAAAAGGAGCGGGAGGAAGCAAATGTAGGTAATCTCACTCCTCTTTGAACCTAGACTATTATTTTTTTTGGCATTCAGTGTATTAATGTTACTAATATTTATTGACTATTTTTGATCATATACAACATGTGTTTGATTCTTGTTTTTTATTTTTATTTGAATGGACAATGAAAATATGTGACTACAGAGATAGCAGTGGAGCATAAAATTGTTACTCAGTGAGTATTCCTCCCTGTAAAGGATAAAATGCTTGAAGCACTGTAAGTACTACTATAACCAGGAATTCCTTCCTACAATAAATTGTTGAAAACATGGACATTTGCTCCAAGTATTAGTGGCATAACCATATCGACCAGGACTGATGCAGACAGAGGTTTACTATATTCAAGACAAATGTAGAGGACTGAAGTTTGTTTGGTTCTCGATGATGAAACTCGCTTGAGTAATTGGTTATTTTAAAGCAAGGGATGAGAGTGGCTTGTTACCTCCCATTTGTATGAAGCTCTCTTTGTGGATGTCTTTCCTGGTGGGATCCAAGGTACTCTGGTTTTGACGTTAACAGTGGGGTGAAGGGTCACTCTGTCATCCTTGAGCGTTCCCTTTAAAAGAGAGAATTCTTTGCTAAAAACACTTCACTGCACAAATGAAACAGACATGCAATGTAAGGACTTAAGTCAAAAAGGGTTTTAAGACTGCATTTGCTTACAATGAACAGAGTAAACCATCTGGATCAAAATACACAGATCTTAACCTGAAGTGTTCTGTCAGGACTTTTCCTTTGGCTCTTCACGTGCACATGGAGGGGTGTGGATTCACTGACGTGCACATGAATTGGAGGTGAGCTTGAGCGAGTCCGCATTGTCTTCTTCTGTGGAACAAGACCTGATTCATGTATTAATACAATTACACATAGAAACAGAAAAGGACAACAAAAAAGGAGTTGATAGATAGATAGATAGATCTTTTAACTAAGGGTAACTAACAGAAAAAAAACACATACACACATCAAATAATAGAATAAATTTACATTTATAACTGTGTGCTATGTCAAAGCAAAGAAGCGTGATGAGAAAAAACTTAAATCAAAATATCTTGAACAAGTTATAGGAACAATCAGCGGAAGTCTGCTCGACAAAATGAAACACTATTTGTGTATATTTTATAGTAGCAAATGCAACAAAAGCGCATTGAACACAAACTCTAGCATCTTTAAGTCTCCTGAATGTGTTTCTGTTGATAGTGGATGACCATTTTTAACGACACAAACAGCGACTTGTTGTCCGTTAGCAGAACAGCCTCGTAAACAGCGTTTATAGTTGGTAAAAGGAATAAAAGTTCAACTCACCATAGGCGAAACTAAACGGTATTCGCTAAAAGATTAAATAGTTTCATTAGCTTTTTGTTTTTAGATTTTTTTTACACGCTTTGTCATTCGGTTGGGGTTGAAGCTTGATTCACTTAAAGCAGTAAAGCTAAGTCCCGTGTGGTTGGCTAGTTTAAACCACGTGGTATGAATTTCGGCCAATGATTGCAGCAGAGTCGACATGCAATCGTTGCTAAGCGACAAAGTCAACTGGACATCATTACGCGAGAAATGAGGGGACTGGCAACGGATGAGTGGAAAAAAGAAGAAAAAAAAATAACACAAGTATTTACACTCACTGGCCACTTTATTAGGTCCACCTCGCTAGTACCGGGTTGGACCCCCTTTTACCTTCAGAACTGCCCTAATCCTTGGTGTCACAGATCCAACAAGGTACTGGAAACATTCCTCAGAGAGTTTGGTCATATTGACATAACAGCATTAAACAGTTGCTGCAGATTTGTCAGCTGCACATCCATGATACCAATCTACCGTTCCACCACATCCCAAAGGTGATCTACTGGGTCGAGATCTGGTGACTGTGGAGGCCATTTGAGTCCAGTGAACTCATTGTCATGTTCAATAAACCAGTCTGAGATGACAACAGCTTTATGACATGCTGCAGACCAACAGAACCCTTCTGCTCCTCTCTCTAAGTCACTGCCTGAATGGAGACTTGCGTTGTTTTGTACTTCTTTTTCAAATATAATCACCAACCGGAAGCTAAAAGGGATGCATTCTTTTAGTCTAAGCTTCAGCGTCGGGGAGGAGCGGCTGGGATGCAGCGAGTGGTTGTGATGAAAGCAGAGGCTGCTTCTTTTCTCTTTCTTGTGGTCATAGGGCTGTCCCACCTGAGCAAAGGTAGCACAGGGAGAGGACATTTGATACAAGGCAGGATGGATCATGTTTTTATCTTGTTGACTCCAAATTCTGACCCTACCATCCAAATGTAGCAGCAGAAATGGAGACTCATAAGACCAGGTAACAGTTTTCCAGTCTTTATTGTTCAATTTTGATGAGTCTGTATGAATTGTAGCCTCAGTTTCCTGTTCTTGGAGTAGTTTTTTGGAGGACATGTGGAAAGAAAATTACCTTAAAATTGCATTTCTGAGTTTTTTTTATTTAATTGAAATAGTTGTGAATCAGGGGCTGCACGTTGGCGCAGTGGTTAGCGCTCCTGCCTCACAGCAAGAAGGTTCCTGGTTCAAGTCCTGGCTGGGGGACCTTTCTGTGTGGAGTTTGCATGTTCTCCCCGTGCATGCGTGGGTTTTCTCCGGGTACTCCGGCTTCCTCCCACCGTCCAAAAACATGCTTCATAGGTTGATTGGTTACTCTAAATTGTCCCTAGGTGTGAATGTGAGTGTGTGATTGTGGCCCCTGCGACAAACTGGCGACCAGTCGAGGGGTGTACCCTGCCTTCGCCCATGAGTAGCCGGGTTAGTCTCCGGCAACCCCGTGACCCCGAAAGGGATAAAGCGGATTGGAAAATGAATGAATGAGTTGTGAATCAGCAGTAGATGAAAAACATCTTTAAAAAGTTTGCATTTATTAATAAAAATACACTGGGCGGGCCACAAGCTTGCTGCTCTGGGTTCAATGTTTATGTTGCACAGGTAATTTTAGGTTTTGGGTGTGATGGGCTGTTAGCTAGCAGGAGTGTATAAACAGATGGGTGACGGGAAATGGAGGCGGGGTTGCTCCATTCCAACTGTCCTGCCCACAAGTTATAGGTAAATTTCTAATGAACTACTGCCGCTCTGCAATGTCCCAGAAAATGACACAGGTTTTTATATTTTAGTTAAAAATGACACAATCATAACAAAAAGACAACTGGGAACGCTTTAAAAATGGATCAAAAGATGATCAGAGTGGGACTTTAAATGTATTTTCCATCATACAATTATTTATCATTAATATTATTAGTTCATTATCTATGAATAATGTCCATCTGTTTGACAAATTAGGTAATCACGGTGTCACAAAACTCCTGGGTAATATTAGGTTAATGATGACAGTCACTGTGTAGGAACAACAATCATCAAATATATTTATATTTATATATGTATATATTTATTGTTGGGTGTAGATCAAGCAAACATACTTCACCCCCCCCCCCCCCCCCCCCCCCCAAAAAAAAAAAAAAAAAAAGAAGACAAGAATCACTTTTTTATGAAGCCAGATCTTTCTTTTTTTTTTTATTAACGCCATCTGGCAATACACAGAGAAACCAAACCAAACTGGTTCAACCATGAAAATGGGAAAGTGAGGGCACACCAGTCTTTGGCACTTTCTATTCTAAGCAAACATGCTGCTTACAGATAACCATCTGTTCTTTTTTTTTTAACAGAAATATTAAAATACATTTGACAATGGCAACAAGCAAGTCACATATTTCTATAAAACCTTCTTAACACGTTCAACATAGTAAAAGGTAGAAAGGGCCTGTGCATATCTCAGGAGAAAAGGATTGCTTGGTTGATGAGTACTCTCTATTTGTGCTCCATAGGGATGATCTGCATTTTTCTGATGCTGGGGCCCTCCTAATAATGATTAAAAACTAGCTGATTCCATTTACAAATGTTGCTGAGTGTGTTCAGCTCTAGTTACTGTGAACTTCTCTTTGCACTGTGCATTCCAACCACAGTAAGTTTTATACATTTTAGAAATATCTCTGTTATCTATAAATTACACTATTTTGCAAACCATCTTTTTGTACAAGTGATCTGATTTTAGTAATTGGTCAGTGACTTTTGTAATTGCAATATTCTGCACTGGTCCCTTTTGTGTGGAGGTTATGGCCTTTCTCTGAAAAAAACCACCAAATAACAAATAACTGTCTGAAGGACGTACAGTCATAGGCAAAAGTTGGTCTCCGATTTTGTCATTCAATTCTTTTGGGGTGTGTAAAACATAAAACCAAATCACCTTTGCATAGGTCTCAGTCAGGCAAACATAACCTACAAAGGACCATAGATTATTTTGCTTTTGTTTACTGCAAACAAATAAACCCAAAAGGTAAAAAAAAAAAAAAACAGTTTGAAACACCCAGTTTTAGATTTGCTGCTGGGATTGAACTATTGCTCTTTTCCAGGAAATGTAGACTTGTTTTACAGACACGGGGCTGTAAAACAAGCCCACATCATCAGCCCTTCGCTGCCATGCTTCACAGTTGCAATGAGGTACTTGTATGTTGTTTTTGGTTTTCACCAACATGAAGCGGTGCATGGCAGCTGTGCATCTCCTCCTTGGACTTCAGCCTTCAGGACTTTTTAATCAAAAGTTTTGTGGTTTGTTGAGATGAAGATTTGTAAACCTCACTTGTGCTTTTATGCCTTTTAAATACAGAAGAGGCTTTCTTCTCCAACTCTTAAAAACAAAGTCTTCTTTAAACTGAATGTAGTACTGAAACTGCATTTTATCTCTTTCTGGTTTAGTTGCATTGACATGAAGAATGATTCAATAAGTAACATCCTACTGATCAAATATTTGCCTCAATACCATCATAGCAAGATGATCTGAATTATGTTTTAAACTTAAAACAAAACAGGATTCAAACAGGACTGTAACTTTTGTCCATGACTGTATATAAGCTGAATTCACTGCTTCACAGCTCTCAGAAGAAATCTGCCATCATATTTTAGTCAGGAACTGATAGAGAGCGACAACAAACCAGCTTGTAAAACACAAATCAGTCATTGTGTGACAAAGCTTACCAGTTTAAATTAGTTAAACCCTGGAAAGATCTGTTTTCTTAGAAAAAGTAGAGTAAAAACAAGTCTACAGTCTCTTTAATGGTTCACACAAGGGACGTGAGAACAGAGGAAAATGTAAAAAGAGCTGCGTTTTTTGGAGAACACAGTGGAACGTTCCTCTCGCTCACTTTAAGGTCTCAGACTGACGGAATGTACAGAAAAAAATCAAAACTAAATCGGCCTCGTAGACATTTGCTCCTTTTTTCCTCCTTCACCACATTTTCAATACACATTATTGACCAAAAAAATGAACAAACACATAGTGTCAAAACATTACTATACATCATATGTACACACAAAACATGTCAACAAATATAAACACAAAAAACGCTCTTAGACCGTACCTGTGCATGCATTGCTGCAATATTTCAGCTTGGTATTAACAGATGATCAGAGTAGTGGTGGTGAGCTTCAGCATAAGGATCAACACAGTGATCAGATGGTCTGCCTGCTGTCAGTTTGACCTTTGTGACCTCCTCTATGAGCATGAGCTCCTCTCTGCTGTGGTTTAAAACTGACGCTCCTAAAAAATCCATCATATAAATACATGTGATCATGACATTTTTTAAATATATTGACTTTTACATTTGGCTCTTTATAAAGAAGTGGCTGGTGAGACTTTCTACTAAAGTTCAAACAGTATTCCTATATGATCCAACATATAAGCTGACTGTATTCATCCAGAGAGCTACACTGCTCACTTGAGTCATGTGTTCCTGCATCCCTACAAACACTTCAGCACCAAAACCTGCAGCCAAGAAGAAAAGTTCTTCCACCAAAAGCACAGCATGCTCCCCCCATTGTTTATTTAATCTCTATCTGCATCTGTGACCTGATCACTAAACACCCCAGAAACGGTTAAGAAAAGGAGGGAAACTCAAAGCAAACTGATCAGAACCTCACTAATTGATTCCAGTTTTTGAGATTTGACTTCAATCAGTGCTACTGCAGATACTTTTCATGATTTTTTTAAACAGCAAACCACTGTGAGCCACAGCACGACGTAAACTGAGCATTCAAAAATGGTCCGACTCGTCACATCCCAAAAAGTATAGTGAGATGCCATCATAACGATCAATGCTTTAAAGTGTTCAAACTGTGCAGAATGTGAAAAATAATGGCAGCAATGTGAAACTTTTAACTTTTAATAGAAGATTATTTACCAAATAACGAAAACGGATAATATCCAAAGTGCTTAAATGAAAGATTTCCAATATTGAGCCAAAATGTATGGTATAAAATATAATGTATCTGTAAAATCCAAAGTCCTGTAATGCATTATAGCTCCATCTGAACCCATGCTCAACGTGTTCTAAAGTGTATTTTAGAGCATATTCGTGCTCTGGTTATCTTTACAACTTTAAAACTCTCAGCAAACTTCTTTTCTATTTTTATATCCATTTTTTATGGAGTAACAATAACAAGTTTACTGGCATGCCTCAATATTATTCTGTTGCCTTGATATGTGTGTATGAAGCTGGTAAACATCATTATTGTAAATGTATGTAAGAAAGGGGTCAGCTAATTTTTTTTTTAATTTATGATGCAGCTGTACACAAGGTTTATGAAATAACTATGATAGATATTTTAGGAAAAGTGAAAAAAATATAAAACTGCAGAAAGTTCAGGATGAAAAACTTTTGATCCAAGTCAGATTTGTGGATCTTTAGGTCAAATTATACAAAATAAAATAAGGGGTGTTTCCAGATTAGATCAAGTGTTGTTTGAGACAGCTCAGTTATATATGATATATAATTACATATACGGTATTATAAAAAGTTAAGCCAGCCACTCATGGGTGAAGGCAGGAAACACCATGAGTAGCTGGGTTAGGCTCCGGCAGCCCAGTGACCCTGAAAGGGACAAAACGCTATCGGTATCGAAAATGAATGAATGAATAATAAATTAAACAAGTGCATCATTCAAGCATCTAACATGCATTTAAAGTGTCATTTACATGACAAAATTCAGGAAGGAATGAGGTGAATCTTCATATTAAAGACAACTCTGGTCCCAAAAAGAGATTTGAATATTCACTATAGGGAATGTTTTAATTAATGAAAAAAGTGATTTAATTCTACAGAAAGTAAAGAAAAGTAAAGAATTAAAACCACTTTTAAAAGGAAAAGGTGAAAAAGATACCTATTTGTTGACTGATGACAGAAGTTAATGACTGAAACTATTCCAGAGAAATTGAACCATTTGGATAAATAAATGTAAGTGATGCTCTTTAAGCAGCAGCATGTGGAGGTCTGATTATGATGCAGAGTTAATGTAGGTCAAACTTTGTAAACATAACATAAGTGCATACAAATACACAATCCAACCACAGATGTTTTCTTTCTTTATGATGTCCAGGGCAGCATTCTGAAGAGTAAAATGTTTTCAAATGTTTTGGAAAATGATTGCTCGGTGAAAGTGCTCTATAAGTAATAATAAATAAGCCGTTGTTTGGAGGGCAGTAGATATAAGATGTGCTTCAACTCAAAAGTTTCACTAAAATACTTCAAATGTTTCTTAAACTTGATGCCTTCTTGGGCTCGTGTGCTTTCTTTCTGGACTTCTGCTATTGGTGGGCACTGCACCAACACTCCTGGACTGTAGAAAGGCAGATTTATTCACCTAAAGGATCTGTTTGCTCAATCTGAGCCTTCCCTGGATCCTCCTCCGTGGTTCCTCTGGAAACGTTTGACCCAAAAAACAGAAGAACCTAACCTCTTCCAAACAAGAGGCCCAAACACTTCAAAAAAACACAAATAAAAAAACGATTGATCGCTTTTGTTTTAGAAGCAATGAAAACCGGATGTAGAAAATGGCATAGCATGGGAGAGTGCACAAATATCGACATACAATTTTAAATATACAGTACATTAAAAAAATAAAAGAGCTGAGTAATTATGGGTAATTTCTTGGATGAGGTCCTATCTGCTGCTGCCCTGTTTGCTTGCCACTCCACTTCTGTCAGTGGATGAATTTGGACACATCCTGCTACTGATGTTTTTGTAAATAATAATAATAAGCGATCTACTAAAATGATCTAGCCTGATTTGTCTGTAAATGCTCATTATTATTAAATATGATTTGAAAAGTCAGAGAGGATTTTCATACAGGCATAGAAACAGACAGACTTGTTTTGATGCTCCTCTGCTCTCCTCCATTCTTGGAGAACAGAGTACCTACAGGCTGCTCTGATTTTGCAGATCTCCTTCATTTTACAAGCTTGACGCAATAAACAAATATAAATTAAACATTATAATCATGGATTCCAACTTCTTTACAATACCCAAACTATTTTTTCTTAAGATTTAAAGCTGCAGATTTAAGCTATTTAAGCATTTACAAGCAGCTTTGATAGCTTTGATTTTTCATTATGAGCTGAGTTACCAGTGGTCAAATTAATTTAATTCTTTATTTTTTACAATAAACTCTCATTCTATGTGTACATGATGTGTTAGCTTTTAAAATTCACTAGATGAGATTTGTGGGTTGAACAGGTTATTAGATTACCTTTGTAAAAGGGAAAAGAAAGAGAGGAATTGAGTTCAGCTCGAGGGCTCTGGCAGTTGAGTCTGTGTACGCACACATGCCTCCTGCCCTTTGACACGAGGTCAGTAGGCTTCCAAGGAATCCTCCCAGAAGGAGCTCTGCACGTCCAGCATTGCTGCCAGCTCTAAAATGTGCTTCTGCAGCAGGCTGCTTTCCACCGTGTCCTGCTTGGGCAACTCCGGGTAAGACTCTGGGAAACTCCGGGCCTCCTGTGATCAAAACATGCACAAAACTGTGAACCCTCCGATGTTACCGCTTTGTTCCAAGCCTTTGTGCAGGTCTTCCCACAGTGCACACTTTAGAGTCAATCATTAGAAAACTAAGCAATCGAGAACACTAGCTCACAAGCTTGAACTGAAAGAGGCAACATTCAGCTAAAATTCTGCTAAGAGGGCTTTTACCCACAATGCAATTACTTACTAGGCTGTACAATTCTAAAGCTATGTTTACATTGCCCTCTGCAACGCATGTTCAAATGACCACTTCCGTGAAAAGTTGATGTGTTCATATGTAGCTACGCAAGTTAAAAATTAAACCAGCTTGACCTTTGACCAATCAGGGACCAGGACTTGGTAGTGACGGCATACTTTTTAGTTCAAGGAAGTGCCAATCATTTGAAAATTGACCATGAAAAATAAATGAATCATTGCGGTTTGAGCCCGGCTGGAATCTTAAGACACCAAGTCTTTCATACATCGGAATAGAGCTGTGAAAGAAAAAGCCTGGAGCAGGATTCACAAGATTTGCAGCGCTTTGACATTTTGCACCAAACCCCTTCCAACTGTAGGTGGCAGACATGCGGTAATAAACAGTCGGAAAAAAAATGCCCCTTCCTGTTTGAACACCAGAAGTGCATCACATTGTGTGAGCGTAGCATAAGTTTTACCTGAATGCTCCACCTCAATCTTTAAAAAAGTTTGACTTTCCTACAGCTCTTAAGGATTTACAGAGTAATCGCAAAGCTGATTTTTTTTTTCATTATTATTAATTCAAACCGACTGCCAATCCACCAAAGTTTTCAGGCAACAAATAAAATCCATCCATCCATTCTGTATTCCAGCTTTGTACTGAGCAGCTAGAAGAGGGATTTGGAACCTGCAGGCTAAAGGTGAGCTGCATCCTGGTCCATTCAGGTCTATATATAAAATTTGGTTTTACCATTCCGACTCCACAAAGCCTGATCTTCTTAGAGTGAGCCGAATTCTTCTGCAGACAATAATAAATGTCCCCACCATTGTTGGACATAATGATGTTCTACAACCCTGGATTTTCAGGGTAAAATACACACATGTACAAATGTTGCCAATCTAAAACCCACACAATTCTGACAAAACTAATCAAAAAGGGCCAAAGCATGCCTTATTCTGAGCATGAGCTTGTATGATATCACAGTACTGTTCAGCATGTAAATGTAGTCAATCAGAAACAATCAAATGAAATGCTGAGCCAATGTTTCATTCTAATGGTTTGTAATATACAGTGGAGGAAATAAGTATTTATTCTCCTGCTAATTATGCATGTTTGTCCACTTAAAAAAATGACAGTCTGTAATTTTAATGGTAGGTGCATTTGAAGAGTGAAAGATAGAAAATCAAAGAAAATCAAGAAATCCTCTTAAAAGAATGTATCTAATTTCATTTGCATTTCAATGATCAGCAGCAAATTCAGCAGGATTTCTGGAAAACCGGCAGGAGGCCGGCCCTTGAGGATTTGAGTTTGACAACCCTGTGTTAAACCATTGCAGTGTAAAGTATTCCCAATGGTTTTCTTGGTGACTGGTTCCAGCTGTTTTGAGATCATCAGCTAACTCCTGCTGTGTTGTTTCCCTGTTCTCATGATCATGGAAACCCCACCAGGTCAGATCTGATTTGGAGCCCCAGACTTATAGGTGGATTGATAGTTTTGTTCTTGTATTTTGGTACAATTGCACCAACAGTTGTCACCTTAACCTCCAGCTTCTTGCCGATGGTTTTGTAGTCCCTTCCGGTCTTGATTTCTTGATTTTCTTGGTGATTTTCTATCTCTCATTGTTCAAATGAACCTACCATTAAGATAACAGACCGTTAATTTCTTTTTAAATGGGCAAACCTACAAAAACAGCAAGGGATCAAATACTTATTTCCTTTCCTGTTTTAATCAATCCTTCTCATTGACTTGTGGTCCTTTAAGCTCAGCTCTCCACAGGATGCTCCACAGGACTAAGCATGTATTGATGCTGCGTGGATGGATGTGCTCCTGTTTCCTGATGTGTGCCCAAATCTTTCCAGACTAAATTTAGCTCTTTTTTTAACTGATTGAAACATTTAAATTATGCCTTTTACAGATCTGTTTAAATACATCTAAGATCTGGATAAACCATTTTTCAGAGACAAAGTTTGTATCGTTGCTCTAAATAAAATGTAGATCAAAGCTACAAAATAGCTGTGATCTAATTTAATCAGAATGAGTAGATGTCCCAACACAACGGGCCAAACTACTTAGAAATGCTGAAATGGAATGCACATGGTGAATGAACATGACTGAAGCTCTCCCAGCTACCAGTTAATGAAGCTTATGTTAACTGCATTCTAACAACAACATGTACTTACCCGAAAGAGCTTATGAAGTCTTAGTGCAGCTGAACAAAATACAAAACGAATCAGGAGTAACCGCAGGAACTCATCACCGAAAAACTGCAAAAAGGCTTGATCTGCAAAGATGATAGTGCAGAAAATTTTGTGTATTTATTCCCATTTTTGTGAGAATTTAATGTTGCAAAAATGACAAAAAGGCAATTGTTATTTGCAAACACTTTTCCGTGTACACCTCTTTTCTTCAACTATTATTTTTCTATGTTTTGAGTGAATTCTTCAACTCTCATTTAGTGATCTTATGAAGTGTTGAGCTGAGCTTGAAACAAGTAAAACAAACGACTTTTACTCTTAATAAAGGAACCTTAATCTGTTGTGTGATTCTAGATTACCGTATGCAAATTTTCCCTTAAAATCTTTATGAATAAAATACTTTATTATGAAAGGCCAAGAAAGTGCAGAATATTGGAATGTGACAGCTGAAATGTTTGGCGGTAAATTAATGAGACAAAAAATGGTGATTAAAAAATACAAGAGATTTTATGTCATTTCAATGAACTTCTTTAACTCCAGCATTTGGTTACAGACCATAAATGTAGCCAATTCTGTGGAATCTCTCACTGATCAAAACCTTATAGGAGCTGCAAAGTCTTGTTTTACCCATATTTGAAAGTGCTTAACCTTCGTATCATTGTTATATTTAAACTATATATAAATTATATTTCTTTTTTTGGCATGAATAAAAATGAAAATATACAGAAAAAAATACTGCATTCTGAAAATGTATTTTTTGAACTTATATAACTTCCTTGATATCCCACTACAGCTAATATACTCCTATGAAAGGTTATAAACAGTGCAAGTAAACAGTGTTATTCCTTGGTGGACTGTTGACTTTCCTTACAACTGCTGTTAACCTGAATATAAACATGACTTTGTTGGTTTATAAAAGAACTAGCAGATAATTTTCTTAGCAACTCCCTACTGCACAGCTACTAAACATCGTTATGCAGCATATATGCTTTAAACTAAAAATAAATAGAACGATCAGAGAAGATCAAACTTTTTACCAAGGTTTTGCTTAGTATTTGGAATCTTTGTATTCTGGATGAATGGTAAAGCACACAAGGCTTCTTGATGTATTGTAATGTCAGCAGGGGTATAAAAAATATGAATTCATAAACCTCACTAATCTAAAAGAAATCAATGATGAGTGAGTAACGCTTCCTCTAAATGAATCAAACTTGATAAAAGCCACCAATGTTTTTTTTTCAGGATGAGTATGCTCATTTAACACGAGCTGCTTGGAAAGAATGATGCTCTTAAACAAAGTACCTATGGTCCGTGAGCGAGTTATCATCTGCCCAATGTCACGGAAGACTTTGTGTAAAAATTCTTGCGCCCTCTCCCAAATCCCTCGTTGGATGTTGCTGAGGCCGCACACAGAGGAGAAAGCCAAGAGCGGGCTGTAGAGGAACAGCGTGAAGAGACTCCCACGCTGGGACTGATCTGAGGGAAACACCAGAGAAATATCAGGACATCATTCATGACCAACAGCCATCAGGGCGCTTCATTAATCCTAACAGGTGAATGGTAAATGGCATACACCTCTTTACCACACTGATGGCGGCTCTGCCGCAAAACACTGGCTCCAACCTATAACTACCAGGAGCAATGTGGGGTTCAGCGTCTTGCTCAAGGACACTTCGATACATGAGCAGGCAGGACAGGAACCAAATCTGCCATCTCCCGATTAGAGGTCAACCGCTCCACACCACAGCCGCCCAGTAGGTACATTAAAAACACTTCATTTATGAATGTAAACACATCCTAAAGTAGTGTAATTGAAAATCAGGCCTGAGGATATGACTTTGCATGAATATAAATTTACTATTTTTGTCTGAAAACAGCAAGAATTTGTCAGAATTATTGGACACAGCTGCTCTCACATCTCAAGTTTGTAGGGGAGCGTGTCAAATAGAAAACTTTTCAACTGGAATTTCCATCCAGCCATTTCTGGACTTGCTGAATCTCGTCACGGGGTTGCTAGAGCCTATCCCAGCTACTGTTGGACTAAGGTGGGCTACACCCTAGACAGGTCGTCAGTCTGTCACAGGACCACACAACAACATGCACATTAGGGGCAATTCAGATTCTCCAGTTAACCTTTGAGGCTTGTTTTTGGACTGTGGGAGGAAGCTTAAGGCGCCCAGAGAAAACCCACACATGCACTGGGACTACATGCAAACTCAACACAGAAAGAACCCAGCTGGGATTGGAACCAGGACTTTCTCACTGTGAGGCAGGAGTGCTAACCACTGCATCACCGTGTAGTGGTTTTTAACAATTTAATTAAAGAGACTAAAGACGGTCCCTTTGCGCAAAACTCACCAGCCTTGATGAAAGGATTTTCATGAATCGATATCAAAAATCTCTTGGCATTACAGAGGAAATGAAATGCCGTTCTACCAGATTTATGTAAAATTCTTTGATTTTTTTTTCAGTTTCCTCCTGTAGAAGAAAGACAGACACAATAACACACACAGGTAAAACACACCTTGAACAGTCTTAGGATACATGGTAGGTGACAGGAGGCACACCAGAGGCTGGCCAAACAGATTGGTGAAATTCTGAAATTCAAAACAGCAGATTACTCATAGATCTACACAGATGGGACTCAGTATGTACCATCGTACTGTCAGTCAATGCAGTGCTGGCCCATGTGGCCGTCCCCTTACAGACCTAAGCCCTCAGCTGTTCACATACCTTATAGGCTGCACTGTTGGAAGAGTCCACGATGACAAAAAGCGGTTTCCGTGTGAAAGGGAATAAATCTCCTGGATGAAGGCTGAAAAATTGTAAACAAGTAAACATTCTGTGTCTGAGTCATAGCCCCCCCCCCCGTAAGTATTTCTGTCTTGGTCAACAAACTGAAACTTGAACATACTTCACGCTTGAACTCACCAGTGCATTTCTTTCTGAGCCTGTATCCTCTTCTGGACCGTCTCACCGTTCACTACGTCTCTGTTGGTGTTTGTGAGAACCCCTCCAAAGTCATAACCCCCCACTAGAAAGAGAAGACTTGTGTGAGAAGACTGTGCGTTCTGTGAAGACTGCAGGAAAAGTTGGCTTGTGGGGTTCATAGTTGCGTTTTTACTCAGTGAAAGTAACAAAAGGAAAATTAAGCTGCGAATGGCGTTGCATGGCCTGCAGGTGCTGCCTGCCAGCGCCCCCGCCTGATCCACCCTCACTGGCTGAGCGGTTGTAGCATGCCCCTCACTCTCCCCCTCCCAGCCTGGTCAGAACCGCACGTGACAATTCCTTTTGGATAAAACTTATTTTTTGAGCCCCATTTGAGATTTTGACCTCCTTCATTTTTTTTGAAGGTTTTGCCCACTGTGATCACCCATCAATCATTTTCACCAGGTACTAGATGTGTACAAATTTTGTTGACTTTCTTTTTAAAATTGTTGCAGAGGCAACATTTTCCCTCAAAGGTGCAGAAAGAAAGAAGAATTGTGAAAACAATCTGGTCCTTGCAGTCCAGGGCTGCTGGGGGACATAAAAACAATGCAGTGTGTTGGTAAAAGTACAAAAAAAAAAACTCTCAAGCGACCTAATCAATCTGATTATGACTATTCTATTGTTCATGGGCATCTCATGATGCAGCTGAGGACTCAGCATTTACCTTCATAATCTGAATGACCTGTAGGAAAAACTCCAGTGGCTGAAAGGTAGATGAGCAGAACACTGTTGGCAGGCAGCTCCTGAAAACAGAGGAAAAGACAAGTTGATCATCCTAAAAGGGGAATTCTACTTTAACCTTGAGGGCTGCAGGAAATTTTGAAGCAAACATTTACTGATTTAAAATAATAATTTGGACTGTGCTTATAGACGTTATGGAAAACCTTTGAAAAACATACTGTCACGATAGATCTTCCATCAAATACTTGTTTTGTTTTTGTTGCTCTGTAGTTGAACACAAATACACACTATAGAGTATATAATGTGCACATAGATGTTCACAACACTGACTGTATATGAGAACTGGACTGAGTGACCCCTCCCCCCTGGCTTTTCAAACAGGAAGTGGCTCCAAGTCGCTAAAATCCCATAGCCTTTTATTGAGTTAGCTATTATTCAGTCATTACATTTTGTCAGATTAACACCTATTGCTCTGATACAAGTTCTTGCAACTTCCATTATTTTCCATATTATTTCTGAACTCCAGGTTCCCATTCAGGGCTTTAGCCCAAACAAAAGAAACCATAAAACCATTTGTATGTGAGCAGTAAAAAGCTAAAGCTTACGGGCAAACAGAGCTGTTAAAAGATGACAAGTTCACAGCTGCAAATGTCATTCATTTTCCAACAGTGTTGTTTTAGATAGCCAGAATACTTTTTAAACTAGAGAGCTCAAAATGGTTTGGTATTACTGACCTTAAAAGAGGCAGACAGGAAAGTAAACAGCTGGCTGAAAGTTGGTTTATAAAGGAGATATTTGTGTGGATTTTCTCTTTTAGCTGGTTTTTCATTAGATTCCTGTAAAGGAAGAAAAAATCAAAGACAATAATAAAAAAACAAGAAATGACACAGGTTAACAGATGAAAAGTAGAAATCAGGAGTGACCTTTGAGGTAAAGAATCACCCTTTGTGACTGTTTTAAGTCTATATTAAATGTTGTGTCTTTTATTAAATGTCCTCCTGTTTTGATGTTGAAATATAAGGCTTTTTTCAAGTTTTACTCTGTTGTTGCTCTTACAAACTAAAGTTCCAACTTTCAGTTTAAATTTCAGACAGTTGCAGTTGCTATTTTTATTTCTTTTTTTTCAGCAAAATTAGAAAAACCTCTTCTTTGTTTTTACACGTTTGCAATTCAAACCTCTATCATGTTTTCAAATTAAAATGTCTCTGCAGAAGCGTTTAAAAAAAGGACGAGAATCAAAAAACATGAAAATAATACAATGTGTGCATTCCTGTCATATGGACACCTTTTTTCTATAAAATGGTAAAAAAAAAAAAAAACCTTGGGAAAAAAAAAAGACACTAGGCCAAAATTTGGGGTGAAAGTCAAGCTTGCCCTTTCAATATAAAAAGTAAATAAGTGACTTTTCTCCTGTTCCAGTGTATTTTTTTTTAGAAAATATTATGATTTGTCCTGATGATAAAGAGCTGATCATTTCCAAAATCTATTATTGCAGAATTTACTGTTACCTCTATTTACTTTTGTAAAATCTGCCGATTTTTTTTGTCTAAAGATCACTGTATTAAAAAGGTTTAGAAAACACTTTTGTTGAATTTCCACATTTACAAATTCTCATCTCTGACAGGATGTTTTATTTAAAAAATAATTCTTGAATTTTAACATGAGGTTTACTTTAATTGCAGGTTTTAAGCTTTTTTAAACCACTGCAGTAAATGTAACCTTTGGAGACTATTTTTAGGGAATCAGTGTCAGTACTTTCTCATGTGGGCTCCTTTTTACTGGCATATATGGTGTAGAAAGATGGGCTGAGGAGGTAAAGATGCACCTGTAAAGATCCTGCGCAAGAAAAGTCTGGATCTGACACTCACCAGTGTTCCCTGTTTAGAGGTCTGTGTGGCCAGGTTGACTGGTTCCCTCTCCAGGGCTTGAAGCATGCGGAACATGTCGATGGTCAGCTCACTGAACTTCACCTACAGACAGACAGAAAGAAGAGAAACTGCTGTCACCTTCACTAAGGAACTTTACAGACTGAGTTTTTTTTTTTTTTGCTGTGATAAACCTTCAGCTCTTTATGATCCTGCAGAGGATAGAAGCTGGAAGTTGACACCATTAAAGCTTTTATAGACAGTGCAGAGTTCCTATGAAGCGAAAAGATCTGCTATTTGTTCTTCAGTTCATGATGAAGACAGCAGAGGTCGCTGTAACAGCAGCAACAAAGAAAAATGCACACTCGGATGGACTCAAACTATCATTATGCAGAATGTGTGGTCCCATTTTCTACAATCACGTGTGTCTCACTTGTATCATGTTCAAACAAGTCGCTGTGAGACTTTGAATTAAAATAAATGCATGTTTAACAGTGAGCTCTGCTTTATGAGCACAAAAATTATGACAAAAGTAATAAAAGACTAAGCCTTGGCTGATGTAACAGTTTTTATTTTTCTGGAATGCAGCATGTTCCCTCTAATACTACCAGAATATTAAAAAAGGTATATTACTACAATTTAAGCTTTTGTTTTGACATATCCCAATTTTTTTTCTGGAAAAATCTTTCAGATTTCAGAAAGAATCTGAAAGAAAACTTCCAAACTTTCCTCCCGACTGAGGAACAAAAGGTGACAAAAGGCAGCATCACACAACTGAGAAACAAAGCTAGTTCTGTCCCTGGCTGCCCCCTGGACTCCATCTGAGAGGTGGTGGACAAAAGGATGTAAACCAAGCTAGCAAGAAAAACCCCTCCTGCTGCTGCACCACACTGTAGAGAACCTGAGAAGCTCCTTCTGCAAAAGACTCCTCCACCCTTGTGTGCAGGAGGGAGCACTACTGCCGGTCATTTTTCACCTCATTATTTAGACTCGACAATATCATAACGTCCTGATCTCCTCAAATAAGTAGCATTGCAGCTGCTGTTTGTTTAATGTTTGCCATTTAAAAAAAATAATCTAAATTTTTCCTATCCCTTGTGCACATTTGTTTATGAGTATTTTGCACACATAAGGTAAATTAGAGTAAAAAAAATTTTGCACTTCTAACCTTGTAAATTCTGCTGATGACAAAGAATTCCCTGAGAGGGATGGATAACAGTTTATCTTAAAGACACATCAGAAAGAGCAGTTTCAGCAAACAGGAGTAGAGGGTTACAACCTGGTTGTTACAGTTCCCAATGATCAGTGCGTCTGCAAGGACGAGCTGCCCAACAACCATGCCTTGTTCCAGTGGAGGGGCGCTTTCCTCCTGCAGCCGGTGGCTGATGACGACCACGGAGTTGGTGTCGTTTAGAACCACAGTGGGATCTGCCTGTTTCACACGAAACCAGCGGTAAGGAGCGCTGCTGGATGAGGCGGCTCTCATCCTCAGCATCCGGCAGCGGCTTGTTACCTCTATGAAAGCTGCCACCTCCTGTAGCACCAGGTTCCACTCCAGCTGGTCTTCTGTGTTGAATCGCTGAGTGTAATCCTCGATCTCCTCCGATAACTCCTGCAGGAAAACAGAAAGACAGCTTTTAGCTTAAAGAGTCAATGTGTGTTATTCATGTGCAAATGTTTCACAGTGTAGTATATAGTTAGAATTAGTTTAATGAAACATTTTCAGTAGAATAAAAAAAAAATCTATGGCCTATGGGAAGTGTCCACCTTGAGGTTCAAATCCACACTTTGGTGGATGCATTAGAATGGAGCGGAGCAGGGAGCTTGTGGCCCTCCCAGCATTTTCTCTACTTCATAATTAAACTCTGTTTCTAACAGTTTTTTTCTCATCTACTCCTGCATCTAATCCTAAAAGATGCTGTTAAACATTTGTCTCCATACCTTCACCAACACTTTGACCAGGTCCATCTTGTTAAGCAGCAAGCACACAACAATGTAGCGTGCGTAATATCGAAGTTTTTTCACCACCAGTTCAGGCCTGCTTGAAAAAACACAAGAGAGCAGAAGAAAGATCAAATGAATAAGAAAAAGGCCATTTGAGATGCTCACAATCTTTAATATGAAGACTTTAACCAGCTGTATGTCTTAAAATCATCCGGTTAATGTGTTCTGAATTTAAGTGACAACCCCTGTGCTCTAGAGTAACCCTTGCTCATGTGTTGGACTCACCTGTCCTCCTTGTTAACCTGGAAGTAGTAGGAGCGCTGACGGATGGCCGAGTAGAACGAAAACGCCTCATTCAGATAACTGGTCTCTGAGGTGCGAAGGCTGCCAGGATGAACAAAACAAAGAAGCATTCTCATCATCATCCTCCTCGTAGCAGTGAAGACGGGAATAGTTTGCCTTCATGATATTTTCCCAGAAACTCAAATAAAGAAAATGTTCAAAGAACTAAAACGACTGATGCAGAGTAAGTAGACGCCAAAAGAACGTCAGTCCGTCTGACAGCCTGGAGAGTTATTTCTTTCAAGGCCACTTTTAGAGATGATAAAGAATTAGGTTGAAGTGAAACAAGGACTGGATGTGAGCTGCAATGTTCAGCTCAGGGGTCTGCAACATTTAACACTACAGACCAAAACCCAGTGAGAGCCACAAAGTCTCACTTCACTGTTTTAGAAAAATACACTTCATGTTTTGTAGCCATTAAGTGATTTCTTTATTAATTGAATTATACTGTACATTAAAGGTTCCTTCCACCAAAATACACCATGTGTCAAATAGGTTCCTCCTGCTGCAGCAGATTTACTTGAATTAAAAATGCATGAAAGTCAAACATGGTGTTTTCTATTATTATGACTTTATTGCACCTTCATACTTTTACTCCTTTTACTATTGAATACATGACAATGATGTAGAATCTAATTGTTCTTGAAAATCTATACATGTAAATGCAATTATACTTTATATATGTTACAGCAATAAGACACATTAAAAATCTAAACATAGGTGACTTAACTAAAACAAATGAACAAAAACTAAAACCTAGTATTTATTCAAATTGTTAAAATTTTTCTTTAAAGCCAAAGAGCCATAATGGAGGAATAAAAAGATAAAACTTGTGGCTCTGGAGCCTCAGGTTGCAGACCCCTAGTTTAGCTGCACCCAAAATGTCCCTCCTTCACAGTAAAAACAGCCTCTTCAGTCCAACATTCATACTCCATTGGCAATTTTTCTCTAAATAAGCAAAAAAAAAAAAAAAATATCTGCCAAGAGGGTAAGAAAAACGGTCTTACCAAGACATACTGCATTTTCGCAAACTAAGATTATTTTGGTATTAAACAACTTTCTTGAAAAAAATTATTTTCTTGTAAAACAAAATGAAAAAAAATTTCTTGAAACAAGGATCTCTTTATTTTAAGATTCTGATTTTTGCAGTGTTCTATCGGTCGATGGATGAATTAATGGACAGTCCGGCAGTCCATTACAGGGTCTAACACCTGCCTTCAAATCAGTTACAATTCAATCACAGTGGATTCACAGAAGCAAAAGATCTGGACTCGACTTACTAATAATGGTAGTAAAGCTGCCCAATTTTGGATGCAACTTCTCCAATCTGCCATCTCTTCAAGCCATACCTGTTATCCAGGACCTGCCTGTCAAAAAGAAAATAGGACAATAGGGGAAAGCATGTCTCAGCAGGTTGAGCTGGAATTCAGAGGCTCTCAGACTCTACAAGCCTCAGGTGGCAGAATTCATGACAACACAAACCAAACAAATGTTGCTACAAAAAAATCAAAATTTCAAATGTATTTTAAGTAAAGATCAGCTAACATGGTTAACAGTTTCAGCCTGGCCATTCAGCAGAATGATCCCAAGAGAGGTTTTAGTGGTCCAATGCAGTTTAGAACACCATGTTAGGACATTCAAACAGATGTGTTCAGGTAAGGCTGAAACAGATTTAGCTACACGATAAATATATTAAAATCTATACAATGAGAACAACAACAACAAAAATTAGCTTTTAAAAGTGTATCTACATACAGAGCGCTTTCTGGTATACTTTTGGTCTGGACAATCTTAGTAAAAACTTTGGGACGTGTAGAAACATCAACTGTATTCATTTAGCTTTTTTAAAATCTTGGTAATATTAGAGAGAATATACTGCAGTCCAGAAAGAAAATACACAAGATAATAAAAAGATTCACCTATAGAAAAGATTTTTATTATTCACTTAAATACTCTCTAATAATTCATATGACACAGAATCTCAGTTGTCATAAAATTCACTTCTTGAAGTACCAGTATTTACTTGTAAGTTTAATGTGGTTTGACATAAAAACATAAAACTCTGCAAATTTGTTAATAAAATACTATAGAAAATGATTGAAAAAGTTTAAGGATAACCATTCAACCCTTTTAAGATGATTAAAAAAAGCTCTAGTTTGTTGGATGTATATTAAAATGAAAGATTTTTTTATGATAAAGTTGCACTTTCAGAATAAAAGCTCAGACTTCCAGAAGGAAGCTGTCTTTGGCTTCTCTCCTGATGGTGGCAACAGTTTCACCATCTTTATTTTTATGTAAAGACCTTTGAAGAGACTGGACTGGACCCTAAAAACTGAGACCCAGAACATCCCTGCTAAAGACTAAGACATCTAGTGGGACTTAGCCTAAACTTGATCACATCCTCAAAACAATTTGATGATTTACCACATGATCAAAAAAAGCAACATTTAAATTAATTCTTATACATGTCAAAATTGAACAAAATGTTTTTTTTTTTTGTCCAGACTGAGACTAAGAAGAATAGAAGGGAAAATCCTTTAAGTCATCAGCTGAATAAAAATTAGGCTCTGCTGCTTGTTTATCACACTGCATTTCTGTATTTGCATCTTTTCTAAGCAAATGTCTCTGACTGAATGAGTCACAGACATTTTTATTATCATTTGGACAATTTTTATTCCTTTTCCTGCACTGCAGCAAACTGAGCAGATAAAAAATAACAGTTTAAAGGTCAAATTATTTAAACTTTTTTTAACGTTTTGTTATACGAATCATGTTCTTCTTCATGTATATTACCAGTTTAGAAATCTATAATATTTGATCTAAACTCACCGGACACTTGTCCAACTGCTTGTTAATGCAAATTTCTAATCAGCCAATCACATGACAGCAACTTGATGCATTAAACACGATCTGTTCAAACAGAGCTTCAGAATGGAGAAGAAAGGTGATTGAAGTGACTTTGAACGTGGCATTGTTATTGGCCATTGTTATGGTCTGAGTATTTCAGAAACTGATGATCTACTGGGATTTTCACCCACAACCATCTCTAGGATTTACAGAGAATGGTCAGAAAAAGAGAAAATATCCAGTAAGTGGCAGTTCTGTGAGCGGAAAAGCCTTGTTGATGCCAGAGGTCAGAGGAGAATGGACAGACTGGTTCCAGCTGATAGAAAGACAACAGTAACTCAAATAACCACTGGTTACAACCAAGGTCTAGAAGAGCATCTCTGAACGCACAACACGTCCAACTCAGAGGCTTGAGGCTACAGCAGCAGAAGAACCCATTTGGTGTCACTCCTGTCAACTAAGAACAGGAAACTGAGGCTACAATTCACACAGGATCACCAAAATTGGAAATAGAAGATTGTCGGGAAAAATGTTGTCTGGTCTGATGAGTCTCAATTTTTTGCTGCCACATCGGATGGTATGGTCAGACTTTGGCATCAACATGAAAGCATGGATCCATCCTGCTTTGTATCAAAGGTTCAGGCTTGGTGGTGGTGGTGGTGTAATGGGGTGGGGGATATTTTCTTGGCACTTTTTTGGGCTCCTTAGTACCAATTGATCAAGTTTACAACACGACAGCCTAACTGAGTATTGTTGCTGGCCATGTTCATCCCTTTCTGACCACAGTGTACCCATCTTCTAAAGGCTATTTACAGCAGGATAAGGCGCCATGTCATAAAGCTGGATTCTAGCAAGGTGGACCTAATAAAATATTGAGTGTAAATCCTAATCTTTTTTGTTGCTCAAACCGTATGACATGGTAACAACCTGTGTTGCTGCTGGAACTTCCACAGCTTTGTGTAGACATCAAAGGTCCTTCCAAAGTAGGACTGCCACTGCTTGTGTCCATACTGAGGAAGATCCCTGTAAGACAAACGCAGAGGAGGAAAGAAAAATGCAGTGATCCACATTAAAAACTGCAGGAAACAGGGAAAAAAATTCTGTCACTATGGTTACTGGTAAATGGCGTATACTTATATAGCGCTTTTCTACCTTCATTGAAGGCCCAAAGCGCTTTACAGTCATGGTCCTATTCACACATTCACACATTGATGGTGGCTCCGCTGCCGAACACTGGCGCCAACCTTCCATCAGAGGCAATGTGGGGTTCTGTGTCTTGCTCAAGGACACTTCGACACATGGGCGGGCAAAGTGGGAATCGAACCTGCAATCTTCCGATCAGAGGACGACCTCCCTACCGGCGGCCATGGTATTAACATATAATAATTATCACTATCAAGACATACTTTTTAGCAAGGAATGAAAAATCTGTGCAAAGGTTAAAAATGTAACTTATTTAATAGTTGTTTTTTTTTTTTTTTTTTTTATTGATTGTAATTACTAGAGCTCGGTTTTCAAAAACTATAAATAAAAAAAATTCTTTACTCATAAAATGCGAAACAAACTTGTAAAATGTATACATTTGAGTTTGCATCTAATAAGAATACAGCAAAAAAAAAAAAGATTAGCTCATGGCATGATCTGAAAAATCAGTCAGCTCTGTTTTAAAAGATCAATCTGAAATAAAAACCATTTATTTACGAACATGCAATGAATATACATCAAATATACATCTTATGTAAAAGGATCTCCCTTATACTTACTGTTTAATATTTATCTCTAATTCAAAAGTCAAAATGTGAATTTATTTCTATTTTAGTTCTTTCACTAATGTCATAAAAAAAACATCTGACAACCACAGGAAACACTGACAAGAGGGATGTTTTTCTGGATTCTTTGGATTCAAATGCATCAATGTGGATGACTTAAAGTAAGACCTTTGAGAAATTATATTCAAAAGGAATGTTAAATCCCATGTTCTTGCTGCTTTGAGTTGAGGATGAAGCCCAGCTGTGAGTGACTCAGTTATGGTCAGGATGACTAACACAAACTCAGAGTTGACCACGCAGAATTATCAGTAGATGCATCAAAATGGAATCTTTTAGCCCACAAACCTGAAGTAATACATACAAAATGTTTAAGAGAATTCTCTTTTTCATCAATCAGTCTGCACATTTGGAGGATAACAGTCAAAAGATTGAAAGATTAAAATGAAAACCAGAAGCAATTATGGAAAAGGAATAACTGTGAGTTCACCTCCAAGCAGCCTGGTGTTCCTGTGACGACAGCTGCACATATTCTGCTGAGGTTTACAGCACATGTAGACAGAACCGGACCTCAAACAGCAACTGATGACAATTTGAAGAGGTAGATTAAAAGTGAGGAGGCTCTGGTTTGAGTCCCCCTGGTTTGTGGAGTTTGCATGTTCTCCTCGTGCACGTGTGTGTCAAACACATGCTTCATATAAATTGTCCTTAGGTGTTAACGTGTGGCCCTGCAACAGATTGGTGACCTCAAAAGAGATTCAGCAGGTTCAGAAAATGGCTGGATGGATACGAATGATGACCAAAGAGCCTTGCACAGGTAAAATCAATGATCAAAACACATCAATGTCAGATTGGTTGATTGACTTCCTTTTATTATTTTCAAACACAAAATAAAGTAGGTAAATAAACGAGATAAACTGAAAGTGCTCAAAAAAGGAGTGGATAGAAGACAAATCGTCTCCTACCCCCAATCTTACTTCATTTAATGTATACCGGTACATTTTTATTCATTTAACATATAACAATTATTCACCTAAACCCAGAAGAAAAAATAAGCATCAAGGTATGCCCTTATATTGTCCAATCGGGTTCCTCATTTTCTAATTTATACCTTTCTAGCATTTTCAGTTTGTTCTTTTTTTAAGTTGTGTTACAGTTTTACTTATTTGCTCCATGTTATTCCACAGCCTCACTCCACAGATAAAAAAAGCACAGACTTATTTGTGTTGTCCTTTTACAAAGTTGTTTGATGTGATTTTTTTACTCAGTAAATATTCTCCTTCTCTTTCCTGAAACAGTTTATGTTCTGTGGAAGTAGATGGTTTTTAGCTTTATAAATTATGTCCATTGTATCACATTTTATTATATCTGTAACCTCTAGTAATTTTGATCTACAGAATAAAATACTGGTGTGTTCATAACATTCCATTTTATGAATTATTCTGATGGCTCCTAAGAATATTAATTACCCATAAATTAGGTTGGAAAGCCAAAGTTAAAAATATTGCTAAATTATTAAAAAGTATGGGAATACTAAGCAAAGGTACATATTTTCTCAATTATAAAATTATGTTTACCAGTATATTATGTTGTGCACTTGTACTGTCGTGCCTCAAATAGGTGTTGAGGTGTGGGGAAACTCCTAACAAAATCTCTCTAAAGCCGTTATGCTGCATATTACAAAAATGAGCCATCAGAGTGTCAGATTTTTGTTTGAACTGGACTTCATGGAAACAGAACACATCACTGTTAAAAGTAAATGAGCATAACAGATACAATCAAGCTCCAGGGACAACCTGCAGCTTTTTGGCACATCGGATCCATGTTCACAGAGACAGAAATAACGTAAACTAAGGGAAAGAGACCGACCCCACTGTGAAACACAGAGGAGGGCTGCTTATGGTCTGGGGCTGTTTCACTGCAACTGACACACAGTGTCCTGAATCTGTGATCCAGTGGCCATTCTACAGTTATATTCTGCCGTTTGAAATTGTTTACAATGAGTTAAATTAAACATTTTGTGTAGAATTGTTCTTTGCAGCAACAGAACCAAAGCAGATCAAACTGAAAGCAGAACAAGCTGACAAAGCTGAAGGAGGCAACAATGCGATGAAACTTTCTTCACACATGGTGACACTCCAATCTGCTAGTTCTTTTCACCCTTGTCCACCAACGCTAGGAGAAAGTATCTGATTTACCCTCATCTGAGAATGTTTTTCAGTTACCTGAAGTACCTCAAACCAATTTCTAACCCCACCACCCTTCTTTTATGAACTCTGGAATGTACTTGAGCTGTAGTAAGACATGTATGAGGGACAAATGTTTGCTTTGCTTTATCTTTACATACTTCTGTCATGGTACAAAGACATTAAAACGTGTGTGAATGACTTTATTTTTAGGATGTAAACAGAAAAACTCTCAACTATGGAAAGCTGGAGAAAACAGGCTCAGTAGAACTGATTTTTGATAAAAGACTAAAGCTTCACTGAGGTGAATCTTGGCAGACTGGAGTGAATTTCCTCTCACAGTGGAAAATAATTTTATTCACTAAAACATCTTTTCTCAAACTAAGATTAAGATTAACTTTCTTGATAAGATTGTTTTTCTTGCAAGATAAAAAATAAAGCATTTTCCTTAAAAACAAGGGTCCTTTCATTCAGACTAAGATTCTGTTCTTGCCGTGTATGCAAATCAAGCCTCGCTAAAGTCAGATGCTTTTGTTTTGATATCAAAACATCATGAAAGAGCTTTACAAAAACCAAGCCCAAAACTCAGCCTTTAAAATCCAAATACTCGTCAGCGTTATTTGATTTGACTGCAAATTGTAACAAATTGATTGAATTTTTATCTCGGTTTCTATTTAAACTTCTTAATGAATCTGTGCAGCCTCCTGACAGAGGCTGAAAGTGCCTTGCCTTCCTGAACAGGTGGAAAACGAACTGCCTTTACCAACTGTCAGCACTTTTCACTGCAAATTAAAACCCAGGCATCCACCCGTGAAGCCTGCTTATCTTCTCCTCCGTGTCCGCCGCTCTGCTGTCTGTTCTTTGTGATAAACAAGAAGCAAATGAGAGAAGGGAAGGACTGGGACTTCATCTGCTTTCAGTGGCATATTACCTCCACATATAGATGAATACCAGGAAGTATTGCTTTCTCCCAATCTTGCACTGATCTAAAGCTCACTCCTGTAATTTTGCGAGGGCTCTGCTGCTTAGTGACCATCAGATGACAGGCTCGCCAGCTCAGCAGGAAGCTCCTGCTTCTCCATATGGCCGTCTGTTAGCAGTATACGTTCGCTCTCAGCTCCTGTGAAATTCACTGTAAAAACACCAGACGAGGCGTTCTCCACAGCAGCGACTGAGACAGTGGAGCCGACTCAGAAATTCATCTGAACTAGGCTGGTTTCTGTTTGTTTTATTATGTTCATTTTAAAAGCTTCCTGGCCTTTACCCACTACTCAGTATTAAAATACCAATTTTTCTGATTAAGACAGCCAGTGTTCCATCCTTTTTGGCAGCCTTTTTTTCAAAGCCATTGTCATTTTCAGAATGACAGCTATTGAAATGGTTAAAGCCTTAGTCAAGTTAAGTGTGTGTAACCTATGTGATTCTAATAATTACTTCACAATAAACTTACCGCACACATGACAACGGTACGTTCCATACACAAGGTGGCCGTTCGAGTCTCAAGGGAACTGCAAGGCACACCTGCACTCCGCTGAAATGCGGCCGCTCCTGTCTACGGCCCTCTACGGGCCTGGTAAACCCAAAAACCCACAGCATCCGTGCTGGAGTTGACCTGTGAGAATGTGACTAAGGCTTTAAGCAATCACAACAGTAACAGTGACCTGTAGTTTGAAAACTTCAACAGTGTGGTGTTTTTGATTCTGTTTGAACAGTTCAGTCAGTTCCATGTACAGAAAATGATTGAAACTCAGCTCATCAAGCTCTGCACACACATGAAAATAGCAGCTGGTAAAGTCAGGTGTGTTGGAGAGAGAAACATCTGAAGCATGCAAGATCGTGCTTCCTGCAGATCAGGGTTTGAAAATATTCTATTTATCCATCCATCCATCTTCCCAAACCTGCTTAATCCCTTTGGGGTCATATGGTTGCTGGAGCCTATCCCAGCTATGGTTGAGCTTGGTTCACCCTGGATGGATTACCAGTCCATCTCAGGACCACACATAGACAGTCATACCTATAATGATAATCTAAAGTCACCAATATATTATTTTTGAGTTTTGAGTTTTGGGAAGAACCGGAGTGGCCAGAGAAAACCCACAGATGCACAAGGAGAACATGCAAACTCAACACAGAAAGAATTGGGATTTGAACCACGACCTCTTTGAGAAAAGCCTGGAATCATTCGTCTACACATACTGTATTTCATTTCTGTTTTATTTCTTCATTCATCTTTAAAGTGGCACTGAAAACTTACACAATGAAAATCTAACCAAAATCTAAAGAGTCAAAGACGAAGAAGAAGCTGAAATCAACAACAAAAGACCCACTTTGGTTTTTACTCCATTAGAATCCAGAAGGACTGTCTTACTATTTATTAACAGAAAATTAAAATACTGGATGATAATAAAATCACTGTTTTTTTCACAGTCAGTGTAGCCATCTAATAAGTTATCTGAAGATTCTGGTTTTATTTTCCAGGTGGACTTGTCACATGCCTACAGTGCCAAAGGTACCAAAAGCTGGTTCAATAACCATGGTGTTGCTTTGTTCGATTTGGGCCAACAGATTCACCTGACCTGAATCCAATAGAAAATCTATGATCTGTTCTCAAAAGGAAGATGGGACACAAGAGCCAACAATGGAGATGACCTGAAGGCAGCTATCAAAGCAACCCGGGCTTCTAATGCACTTCCACAGAGCCATAAGCAGAACGCCTCCACACCCCAGAGCACCGATGCAGCGATTCATGTAAAAGGACCAGCCAAGCATCGAGTGCATAAAATGAACAGAGTTGTCAAAAGTCTCACATTTGTGCAAAAAAAAAAGGCATTTTTTTCTGTCTGATGTGATACAGTATTCTAATTTCTTGAGACACTAAACTTAAGGTTTTTCAATATCTATAAGTAATCATCACTCTTTTTATAGGCTTTTTTATATGTACGGTAGAAAAATTGACTCAGCTACAAATAACAAGAGCCTTAAGAAGATTTTTTACAAAAAAGTCTCATTTTTTAAAATAACCAACAATGAAAATAAACAAATAAAAAAATTAATGTTATTCTATTTGTTATGATTTACCTGTATATGTCAATACGTCAGAAGAAGATTTTTAGAACAAAGAGAAAGTTTAAATTAAAACGAATCAAATTTAAGTTAAAGAGAAGATCTTTAAAGACAACTAGAGGAGATTGTGTCACAATCACTTTTATCTGTTCATCTTTTTGTCAAATTAAAATTTTGAACATAACTTAGCAGTCCTACTTTCTGGATGCTCCCAGCCTCCTCCTGTCCAGAATAACAAGCTCCTGAGGGTAAATGCTGTTCATGCAGTCCAGCACACATCACAGAGTTCAAACTGACCTCAGCCCATTGAAGAGTTGCTTGGATTTGTCCAGCAGATAGCAGAAATCGGTGACTGTCTTTCTTTCGGCTAATGGGATATCATCCTCGGTCTCAGCTCCAGTCATGACACTGGCTTTTCAAACCTGATCACACACAGAAAGACAAGGACGGGCATGGTACAAAGTCAGCCAAAGAGTGTCGCCTGTATATTTGACTCTGCGCAAAACTAAAGCTGTCAGTCATTCAAGTCCATGAAAGTGTCCTACTTTACCATGAGGCAAAACAAGACTCTTTGGAAGAAATGTGTCACGTGATCACTTTTTTTAGGCTGACCTTAGCTGTCCCAGATTTCACTTTCACTGCAGCTGCAGCCTCTGATTTTTCCGAGAAGACTGTGCAATCAGGTCAAGCAGCAGAGTCGGGTCAAAATGTTCAGTTCGTGCTGTGGATTGTTAGAACCTGATTAGCAGAAAGTGACGAGCAGATTCTGCAGCAGTGTTTCCTATGATTTCTGCAGGAATTGATTCAGCAAAGCTGCTGGCAGACCAAGGTGGGAAGTTTTTCTGCTCACTTCTTCGGGACTGTGAAGAAGTATAAAAATAATAATAATACAAATTTATTCTGCTGCAAGACAAAAAGACAACAGTGTGAAGAGCAGAAGACAAATATTTATTCATAGATCATAGATCATTTCTTAAAAAAAGAAAGCCTGTTGTGTAGTTTTACCTGTAATCTTTGTTGGACTTAATTGAGTGAAAATATTGAGAAAAAAGTGAATATTTTGAAGTTTTGAAAAGTTCTAATGAATTTACAGAGAAACTAATCAGTGGAAAATGCATCAGTTGTTTGTTGGTGCAACAAAATCAAACAGTCATGGAACAGAGGGTGTTGCCCCTGCAGAGTCCTACCTTATCTCACATTCACACAAAAGACATTATGTTCAACAACAAGAGAATCAAACAAGTCCAAAACTGCTGTTTTGTCTCAGGCAAGATGGAAGCAGAGTTTACATTTAGTCTTGTGGCAAACACAAGCATATACCACATACTCCATATGTGACAGTAGACATTAGAAGGATCCACACAGTCTTTAAAGACCCACTTTGATTACATTTTTTTTAACATGCTCTTGTGCATTGGCGGAGCTATAAAGTTTTATATGGGGAGGCAATTACAAATGAAAGGATCAAAAATACATAGAAATGAACGTGTAAAATACATACATTTAGGGGCTCAAGATTTCATTTCAAAATATTGCTTTCGTTATTTTTGCAAAACTTGAAAAAGCTTCTGTTGATGATTTCTTAATCTTTGTCAAAAATAATAATACTAATATTGACTCATAATTTTGGGGCCAAGTGGAGAGGCAGCTACTTAGCCCCGCCCCTCTAAAAAAAATTAAACTTAAAGTTGGATTTCTGAGTATTTCTTTATTCTAATCAATGTGAATCAGGAGCAGAAGAAAGAAATCCTGTTGGGAAAAGACCATATTTTTGACATAAAAAATACGCCGGGGGAGCTACAAGCTCCCTGCTCCACTCCATGTGGATGCATCCTCTTGTAGACGACTAAACCTGTGTACATCTAATACCACGTTCCACCGGCCTCTGCAACGTGTGCTTCAGCGACGACTTCCAACAAAACGTTTATGTAAATGTGCGTTTTTATGCCCATTTTTCTGCTCTACGCCCATTGAATGTGTGTTGAAAGTTAAACCAGGTTGAACTTTGACTAATCAGGGACTTGTGATAGCGATGTATGGATGGTGTCCATTTTTATTCACAGAAATGCCAACCGTTTGAAAATTGATCATGATGGGAAAATTAATAATTGTGATTTGTGCCCAGATGTAATTATTTGATGTCAAGTCTTTCATATATCGGAATAGAGCTGTGAAAGAAAAAGCCTGGAGCAAGATTCACCAGATTTGAACCAAGACTCTTTTGTAGGTGTTTGCACTAGTATCAGGTAGCGACAGTCTAATGTAAACACCATATGCTAAAGCACATTCAAGAACCTGCATTCAGCGTGTTCCTCAACGTGAATCAAATGCTCAGTGAGAACATAGCATTAGGTTTCCTCGTTCTTTGTCTTTGGCTCAAAACTGTACGGCTGGATATCTCCAATATTGCTCACCATCTTTGTTGCCCCGCTAATGTTAGGTTGGGGTTGTGAGGGGCTGTGAGCTAGCGGGGGAGTATGTAAACAGAGAGCTCTCAGGGAGGAGAAATTTACTCAGAGGTAAATTTACTCAGAGGTAAATTTCTAGTGAAATGCTGCAGCTCTGCAGAAACTATGTCCTAGAAAAAGACAGGTTTTTTTATTTTAATTAAAAGCACCCAAAACATAATTAAAAGACCACTGGGTAGAATTTCACAATAGATCAAAAGCTAATTAGAGTGGGACTTTAAAGATGTTGGAAAGACTACAAAACTTTTTTTAAAGTTACTTTTAAATTAAAATGTATGCTTTTCTCAACTTTTTTCAAATGATAATTTTCCGACTTGCCGGCAGCAGAACCTGTCGGAGAATTGACGTCTCCAATGTGAGTCTGCAGAGAAAGCGCCGCTGCTGCACCGCGCGCGCGCGTCACGAGCGCCTTGCGCCTCCGGCAGTGAGCGGCGTGAGCCACCGCACAGGCACCGCTGTGCAGCAGCGCGGAGCGGCGTGCGCGTCCTCCGCCTCAACAGCGACCTCCAAGCGGCGTTGGGTCAGAACACAAAAGGGAGAACCGGAGCTTGAACGGGCTCTGGCGGACAGAGCGCCGTCATGTGCGCAACAATGACGCACAGCCAGCAGCCGCTGTTCGTAATTACAGCCGTTTCAGATCACTCTGAATTAAAACGGATCAATCTGAAGATATTTGACTTCTAGGGCCTGGATGTGTACGTATACGGAGACGGCGGCTTTAGCCTCCTGTCGTCCCCCACGACTCCACCAAATCCCCGCCTGGATAACAAAGATAACCACTGGAGGAGGCTGTGTGAGGCAGCAGTAGGCGGGTCATCCGCGGCTGCTGCAGCGCCGCTACCCGCCGCAGACTGTCATTCCCAGGCATCATCTCACCTCTCCGGTCGGCTTTTCTGAATGAACCACGAGAGCGCGTCTCCGAATCCCCGGGGAGAGCGTGGATCAGGTCCGCTGCTGGAGCCCGCCGTGTGTTCGTGCCTGCGGACCGCCGAGTCCCGGCAGCAAGGCACGGAGCCGCGGAGAGGGTGGGCTGAAGGAGCCGCTGTTGTCCGGAGACAGCCGAGAAGACGCCAGGAGGAAGGCGGATGACAGCCGCTGGTTGGCTCCTCGCCACAGCTAGCTACTTCCGGGTCAATGTCTTCCACACAAACGCGGCGGGAGTGTCACAGACAGGACCCGCCGCCCCCTTTCCCGTCCATGTGCGTTTACAAAACGCTTCAGTGAAGTTCCAGAGATTCATGCCTGTATTAAAAACAATGGGTTGATGTTTCCTTCAAATAAAATTAACCTCTGACTTTTCACTTCAGTTTAAAATGTTACGGGTTTTTTTTGTTAATTTTTTGCACATACAATGCAAAGCATAAGATGAGTCAAACACGCAAAAAAAAACAACTTTCTAACCATCTACTTTTGCTGTTTTTCAACACTCAATGTGCTTCAACACATTTGCAGTCTAAGATTATAATCCTGCACAACATTTTTTAAAGAAAACCAATTACTTTGCGTAACCTAAGAATGCACATCTGTGCGATGAATTATTACAAATTGAATATAATTGTACTTTTCAAAGCACCCTACTTAGCAAAAAGTAGTACACTTAAAGATTATTTTATTAAGTATAAGTATACCATAGATCATGCATGTAGAAGTACTTAACAATAAGCTGTACATTTGAGTATAGGTATAGCATTTTTTAAAGTTCAGATAGGCCTAATATATAAAAAATACATTTTAAGTATATTGGCTCACTTTTAGTACCAGACTAAGTATACATGTAGTTAGTGTTGGGGGTAATTCATTATAGAGTAAAAAATTACTGCAATGTAATTACTTTTGCCAGTAACGGAGCAATGTAACAAATTCATTTTGGTGAAGTGAAACCATCGGTGACTAACAAATTATTTTGTGTAAAAAGTTGTCTCTGACATTGTCTCTTGGTAAATGAAACAAAACAGATCCTAATTTTTTTTTAAAAAGCAGATTGATGCATGCAGAGTTGGAGATTGGTCAAAGGAAGATGAAGAGGGCATACATATGGATGTGGGTACATTTGTAGAGGCATTCAGCAAGCAGAGATCTTCAAACTATGTTCAATTTGTTGAAAACAAAAAACATTTCAGCTAAGAACATGTTATATCCTGGAGATGAACTTCTGTCCACTGCCCTTTTGTCAATGAGAAACCTGTTTATACACCATGTACTGTTATACAATGTAGGCTACATTTTCTTGTGTTCACGTGGTGTGAAATGAATGAGGTGGTGATAAAAAAAAACCTGATCGCCCTTGTGTAGCCTCTATAGTTGGTGGATTTTACAATATTGTTTGTGCTAGCTTTATTCCTTTGAGAATTTGCATACGAGTGGGAAAAAAAGTAAAATAATAAGTAGTAGTTAAATTAGGGAATGAGTAATGTAATTTAATTACAATTTTATCCAGTAATTAAAGTACTGAATTACTCTTTAAAAGTAATTTGCCCAACATTCCTTGTAGTACACTTTAACAGACTACTTTTTGCTAAGTTTTAATTAAAATGGTGTCCTATTGGTCTGAAGGTCCATTTGTTTCTGGTTGCTGGTCTGTAAAGTTGAAGTTTTATTGACTTTATTTTGTTTAGTTGCATCACAATGAATATAATTTCAAATTATTAAAATCTTTATTTTGAGATAATTTCCATGTTGTCCTCTTTTGTCTGCTCAGTCCCCCACAGAGAAGGTAAACAAGAGACACATTTCATGATTACCTTCAGCAAATTCTGTTTGACAGAATATGCTTCAAACTAATCATATCTTTCTTCTGGAACATTATTCAGTTCAATGGATCTCTCTTTTTTTTACATTTCAAGTTTTGGTGCCTCTCTTTTAGCCATCACACAATCAGAACGTCCAATCTCCTCATCCAACATGAGGCCACCATCCAAAGTCTCATCCTTTGTTTTTCTCTTCGTATTTGGACATGTTTACTTCCTCTCCTTTATTGCTGATGTTAGACACAGAGGAATTTCAAAACCTAACACACATGAAAGAAAAAAGTGAGGTCATTTGTTCTGAAAAGTATGCTGTGGTTTCTCTTTAGAAGTTTCACCCTGGAAGTTTGGCTTGGGTCAGAAATAACGGTGTAGATATAACAGGAAACTCTTCAGTGATTTGACATAAAGGTATTTTATGTGTTTCATAAGCATCACATGTTTGGTCTACTGGTTCTTTGAAGTCCACTTGAGTGTGAGCAGAAGGAAGCGGGACGGTTTTTCCTGAAACAAACAAGATTTGCCATGACAAGAATGAAATTCCATGATTGGAAAACAAAAACAAAAGAACGGCGGTGCAATTGAAAATGTTCTTCAGTTTGGAAATTGGATGTTCACAACTTTCAAATGTTCCTCTTCACTCAAGATTTCCTGATGTTTGATTACTTTTTCAATTCAATTATATCAATTTCAGAAAATACCATTTTGGATTGAGACATGGTTGGTTTATTTTACTATAACGTTAAAAAAAAACAAGTTCCATCACAGCGGACAACTCACATGGTGGCAGCAAAATATAACCAATCCATCATTACAGTCCAATGTGTGGAAACAGTTTAAATTTTGACCATACAGTGTGGTAGAATTTTCTAATGTTACCTTAGGATTATTTCTATGTGGAAAGACAACAGTGGGCTGAACTTCATAAAACTAAAATGTGAATGAATTTAACATTAACTTTTGTTTAATTGTACACATATTTAATTTGCGCTTGATTATATAGCAAGAAATTTGGAAAACTTCACCTGCACTGTTCAGTACCAGGTATTTATCTCTGATTGAAGTTTTGGCTAAAGATGTCCGGAATCAATTTTAGGTCAATGAATCAGATCTAATCAGGTTGTTCAAAATCAACCAAAATCAACAATGAATCAGATTGGCAAAAAAAAATTACGATATGAGTCAAATAGTTAAGATGAATTGTTACTCTTTTATAGAATTGTGCAGGTACTCAGGCAAAAGAACCAAACAACAAATCTGTAAATGACAGCACTTCTGTTGACCAAGTATTTAATGTCAAAAAGTTACTCTGAGACAGAAGACACTGAAAAAACAGAACAGAGGACTGGATCAATGCATTCACATCAGCCAACACTCCATTTTTTTCAATAGTTACAACACTGACGTTTCTCATGATTCGAGCAACTACTTTTCACAAAACCTACGGAACATTTTCTTTTTAATTTCAGCACAGGAAGTAGAGATGAAGCTGCCCTGCTGCATGCCATGAGAGGGCAGATTTTCATCAAAGCACTGGCAGAAGAAACTCTAAAAAGCACAGCTTATCCCTGTGACATCCAGACACAGGATGAGCTGAAGGAAAAAAGGCTCAGATAAACAACAGCATAAGACAGTGGGTTTTTGGCAATTATAAAGAATAAAACGATAAAAATTGTGCCCTTCATGGTGATGTAAAATAAATTAAAATCAGGGTCGAAATTGTGGTGGCCTTAGTGGGTGTTGCAGTGCAGAGTGGATCTGAGGGATTCAGGCAGAAGCAACACTTTCCCACAAATCAATAAGAATCTAAAAAGGAAAAAAAAACTGTCCTTAGGAAATGTGAGAGTAAAATAACAAATCATCTCTATCCTAACATGCCAAACTTTCCTTTACCACTTTTCCAAAGCTAAATTTTAGAATTTTATCAGCTGTAATTAAAGTTTTCTCAATGCAAAAGGTGGTTGTGGTGTGAGCACCACAAATAATCACATCTCTTCACAAAAAGCAAAAAGCTATTGACCCTGAATGGTAATTTATTGTAATTTCGATCAGCTGCATATAAATAATTTTCATGAGCATCAGGGGATCTCAGGGTCATCAGAGGAAGTAGGGCGTGGTTGTCCGTGGAGGTATGACGCGCTCCGCGTCCGGGACGGCACGGAACAGCTTGGGCTCTCGTCGGCTGACGTCCTTGAAGACCATGATGGAGGCGATGTTCCCGCAGCGGTAGCAGTAGTTGGGAGCTGACCACACGGTCACCAGCTTCTCATCAAACATGAACTTGTAGCCCTCGTGAACCAGCTGGTGAGCACGGCAGATGAGCTTCAAGCTGTTGATGTGAACAAACTACAAAAGAAGTAATCGTTACTCTGGAAATAGAGCTGAGGATCAGAAGATGCTGCTCCAGATCCCGGTTGAATACTTGAGATTACCTCATTAGTGACCTTGGATCCAAACAGCCACCCAGCTCCACGAGGACTTATAGCCCATGTGTCTACATCTTCTGGGTCTGACCACACCAGATCACAGAAGGCCCCCTTGTGAGGAATCTCTTGATTGCGCTCGATGGTTCGGATCTGGTCCAGAGTCTTGATATCTGGTGACAGTCCACCATGGACGCAGAGGATCTGCTCATCTATTAACTGAGAGTTATGCAGGGGAAAAAAGGTCAATAGAACAAACAAGACAGTTTTTAGGTAAAGGTGTTTCTGTTCATCATTAAAGTACGGTGGCCCTGAAGTCAAATCACTCAACGCAAAAACAGGATAGGTCCTAACAGCAACGCATCATAACAGCTTTATTGATGTACTTCAGTTATGTTTGAGCTTTGCTAAAACCAGGGAAACGTCAGATAAATTCTATTATGCTTTGAAACATGATATTGTAAAAGTAAAATACAGTAAATGAACTAGTGTGTTATCTTTAAAAAAAAAAATAGCAACCATGTAATTATGCCATCGTACAAAGTGGTCCCTTGTTTATCATTTACTTCTAACTTTCTAAAAAAAAAAAAAATTTTTTTTTGATTGCCACAGGCAAAATTTGTTAGGTAGGCCTCTTTTCTTTTTACAATACTTCTAGATATTTTAATCCTGTAAAACTCATCACTACGCACTTCATACACTTTTCTCAGACAGACATTAACATTTTCACAATTTTTTCTTTTGTTTGAGGTCTAAAAGTTTAAACCTTCAGAGAAAAATAAGTAACGGATTTTAGAATGAAAACAAAAGTTGGTTGACGATAAATTTGGAAAATTGAACACATTCTGTACAGGAGACAACACAGAGGAGATTTGACAAGGTCAACAGCCAATCACGATGCAGAACACTTAATAGAAAAGAAAATTTTATTTTAAAAAACTGCCAAACTGGGGACTGCCAAACGGCATCATAGTGAGATACCAATGTATTTCTTGTCAGCAGGTGCTTGGCAGACCCTGAAATGAGTTTATTGTATAACTGTTGCTAAAACCCATTTTTTTTATGAAAGGGACATCTGAAAACATGCACAGCAGACAAGTATTGTGCAAATCACATAAAGTCTTGATAAATGAACTTACAGCTGCCACAGTCAGCATGTCGAACACTTTGGCGCAGTACCTCCAGGCGTTTGCATTTCCATACTTTGTTTGACATTCATCTGAACAGAAATCAATTTGATCCAATGATACAGCAAACAAACCAAACAAGACTGGAAAACCTTTAGAGCACGTACATACCATAAAAGCCGTACACTTGTGTTATTTGTCTGCTTTCATGGTTTCCTCTCAGAAGAGTGATACGATCTGGCCACTTGGCTTTTAAAGCTAGTAGGTATGTAAATGTTTCCAAACTGTAATATCCTCTGTCAACAAAGTCTCCCTGCAAAAAAAGAAAAAGAAAAAAAATCAACAGAGTTTAAAACATCCAACAGTCTGTTTGAGACAAGACATGCAAAAGACCGGGAAAACAGGTGGCTGAGACTAAAGCACGGGATTAGTTCAGCTGTAAGGCTTTGTGCACATGCATGACAATTTATATACACACGTAAAAAAAAAAAAAATGCCGTTAAACAAACGGCATGTTGCTTTTCTGTAAAACAGAAATTCAGTTAGTTAACTGATCTAAAATAAATAACCTGCACTAATTTGCATACAAGACTTCTGGGTTTTGTCTGTTAAATGCAGCTTTTTTTATTTAGAAGTTGAAGGTTCTTCAGTTTCCTCACTGGCTCTTTTCTGCCCAAAGAAACTTTCCAAATATGTTTATTTTTTGCTAACTTGGGGGTTTCAGAAAGTAGCAGATGGATTTTCAACATGTAACAGAGCAAATTGTGGTGGAAAAAAAACAGTAATTTTACAAAATAAAACTTCCTTCAGAGTCAGATTATGAATAAAACAGAAAAAGTGTAGATTGTGTTCCCACGGACCAGTACTGATCCATGGCCCGGGGGTTGGAGACCACTGCTCTAATGGTTTCACACTGTGTGGATAAACATTTATAATTGACAATACATGCATACACTTGAACCACCATGTTTTCTGACAGGAAATTAGAAAACTCGACTTATTTGTCAACATTACAGGCATTTCCTTCTACTGAGCAAAGACTTAATTACAGTTTGATCATTAAAAAGCCTGAAACATGCTATGAAATAAGTTTAAATAATATTTGATTTCTTACCATGAAAATATAGTTTGTGTCTGGCACTTGGCCTCCAGTTCTGAAGAGTTCACAAAGGTCATAAAACTAGACAGAAATAGAAAATGATTCATATTAAATAACACATTTAAAGATTATCCTAAACTGGGCATTCAGGCAGTGACATGAATCGATGAGACCTACCTGACCATGAATATCTCCACAAACTGTAACAGGAGTTTCAACTGGCTGAACATTCGACTCTTCCAGCAGCAAATCACAAACGTAATCACACAATCTCTGTAAAAATAAAAGAAAAAAAGTCTTAATAGTCACAAATTTAACAGAAGGTCATCACCATATGCTATAAATCTTTAGCAATAATTCTCTATTAGAAACAGAGAAATTAGAAATATATATATATATCAAAAGAAATTACCTATTTACAATGCATGTCTGCTTTATTGAGGAGCTACACAAACTAATCCACCTTTGTTTAACTACCTTATTCTACTGATACAGTTCCCCATTTTTGCACATTTCACATTAAAATACAAAACCTTTGTATCAGAAATAACACAACCCTTTGTGTTTATCAATGAAATGTGTGGTCTGAATGTCTATTAGCTCAAATATACTTTGAGTTTCTTTTAGACCAACTCACTGAAATGTGTAAAGGTTTTACAAATCTAGCAACAAATCCAACTTTATCGTTTTCTCTCAGTTTCATGCCTTTTTAATCTCTGTCTTGAATGTAAACTGATGTGTTCAGCCGCTGAAGACGCTTGGTCCAGTTTTATGGGTGACGGTCCTGTATAACATTTTTAACTTCTTATATATGAGAATTGAGCAGACAAAAATCCCTTCATCCTTCTAAACCAATCTGAAAGACAGCAGCAAACAACAACGCTTTAAACTTGTAGCTTCTAAGTTACACTCACAATCTTTTTTTAAACTGCATTTTGATTAAGCTTAATTTCATATATACACAGTTTAAACTGAACTAGCAATTATGTAATTAGTTTTTTACTGGGAGAAATGCATGAAATCACTTCAGCACTCAATCTTGTAGTGAGTACAGTCTTGTTCTGAGTTCGAGCTTCGGTGTTCTTATTGTTACAGGAACAAAAACAGGCAGCACACAGTGATTGTCGACTAAGGCATTAAGACATTGACTGTACTTGCATAAAAGCTCATGGACCCACAGATAACTGTACTTCATCAGCTTGCTGTTAGCAAAGAGAACGGTATATGTCTATACTTGTCTAACAAAATGCCTCTGGCACAAAAATGTACGAAATAAATAGATTAATAAAATGTCAAGCTTTCCCGTGTAATATCAGGTTCAATGATATCTATGCACTTAGAAATGGGCAGAGAAAATAACTTAACGGGGAAATTTTTTGTTGCACCAAACGGAGACGATTCAGACATAGGCAGTCAATGACCTGGACTGTCTGCCCAGTCCTGCTAGCTAGCATTCATTAGACGATCAAAGCGGAAACTTCCTCTTTAACTTTACCCACTAACCATTCATTTGTCTTATTGATAATAGCTAAGAATTACTATAACAATAAGAGAGAGAGAGAGAGAGAGCCAAATGTAACAAAGCTAAATATTTCGCAAATTAAAATACATTCTAAACATTTACATACTTTTGTCGAACAAACTTCGTATGTGCCCGCCATTAGCTTCCTGTATTTAATAATAACCCTCGGTCGGATAATATCCGACATCTCCTACTCACCTTTAGGTCATTTTCTGGCAAATACTTGCAATGTTTTGCGATTTCAACGTACTTATCGAGGTCTAAAGGGGCCATAATTACAGCTCGAAAAAGAAACAGCTAACCAGCTAGCAAGAAGATACTCTACTTCTTCTTCGTTTGACTTTCCTTGCGGATTTATTTTTAAGCGGCCGCAGAAAACGGAGCTGCACATTCGCGCCACTCACTGGTGTGGAATGTAAACTACAAAAAACTTCGGCTTTTCACAGCCTTTTCTGCTCAATGACTTTCTCCCAATTAATCTCTTAAAAACATTTTGTGGACTTTTTTTTGATAATTCTTATGTACCACGTTCTGGTCTTTAATTTGTATTTGGTTTTCATACTTCTACCTCCTCCCACTCCCTCAAACCTCCTACTCCATCCACCTTGCTGTACCTTTATCCACCTCAGCACCATTTCTTAACTCTGGAGCTAACTAAACTTTAATCCTAACATTATGAACTTATCTGTCTTTTTGCTTTATAAAATGTAGATTGTAAGTTAAGTTGTCTTACAGTATCTTTGAAAACATACCGTATACAAACATACTTAAAAAAACATATTAATATTATGAATACAAGAATTCAAAGATAACTCGATGTTTATTTAACCAACTAAATAAATAGACTGTAGAGAATTTCAAAAACTGACCATATTTCTATGTGATATTTGAAAAATATACAAAGTGTCTCAAACTGAACCTGTCATATATCTATTTATTCATCATCCAGCAATCAGAGGCTATCTAAAGGGTTTCAAAAGACATCCAAGTCTGAATGATAGAATTTGCTGCTTGACAAGTCCCATTATTCAACATGAATCCAGCTAACCAGATCTGTCAGTTTGAAAATGGTACACAAACCACAGTTTTGTCCTCATGCTGCAAGCAAGAATGTGTCCCATATTTATTACAGCACTATTATTCGTAATGTTATATATTATTATATTATTGTTATTATTAGAGTAGGCTTTAAGTGAGTGACTGTGGTTTTACACATAGAGTGGCAAAATGATGGTGGGAGGGGTTGATAAATACAAATTAGGCAAACAAGTATTTGTCAATCACTAATTCTGCAGGTTGTTCCACTTCAAAAGCGGAGAGGGATCTTTGCTCTTCATTATACATACAATTCAACTGTGAGAAACAAAATGTAAATAAAGAATTCAGGAAATCACATTGTTTGATTTTTAAAGAATTTATTTGTATAATGGAGGAGAAAATAAACATTTAGCTTTTAAAACCAAACAAAAATTCTGTTCCTCACAAAAGTTTTATTTCTTTAAGAAGTTCTTCTATCCTCCACAGGTTATCTGTATTAATGTCACCGGTTTGAACTGTTTATCTGTATTAAACACACCTGTCAACAACCCTTAAACAGTCAGACTGCAACCTTTCCATGATGACTAAGACCAAAGAGCTGTCGAAGGACACCAAGAACAACCTTGAGCACCTGAATAAAACTGGGATGAACCAATCTACAATAAGCAGCAGCTTGATGAGAAGAGATCAACTCCTGGATCAATTATTAGAAAATAGAAGAAATAAGAGATCACTAAAAGTCTCCCTCTACTTGGAGCTTCATGAAGATCTCACCTGGTGGAACAGATGATCTGGAGAATGGTGAGGAAACAGCCCAGAACTACACAGGGGAAATGATTAATGACCCGAAGAGAGCTGGGACCAGAGCAACAAAAGTTACAATCAGTAACACACAACGTCATCGTGGATTCGAATCCTGCAGTGCTGCAAAGGTCTCCCTGCTCAAACCAGCACATGTCCAGACCCGTCTAAAGTTTCACAGAGAACATCTGGATCAGGGGTGAGTAAACTTTTTGACTTGTGGGCCACAAAGAGATGGGCCAGACCAGGAGCAGATATGTGGAGTGTTTTGGTAATCCACCTCATAAGAGAAAGAAAGAACATGGAATATGAACAAAAATATGCTTTAACTTTGATTGAATATATATATATTTATATATATATTATAATATTATATTTATTATATTTTATTTCATATATATATATATAATATATAAAATAGTGATAATTGCACCAATAGGTTAATGTCCCCTAGGGTAAAATGCAAACTTAGAGAAACGTTGTATTTATGTGATGTTGTAATGATCGTCAAAATTACTGTCGGACTCAGCAATCACATATGAGCGTCAGGAAAACAACAAATCTTCCAACAACACATGAATGCAGAAAAACTTTCTCCACCTAAAAAAGGTAGTGTACCATCCATGGGAAGACAAAAGGAATTAAAGGGAATATAAAACATTAATAAGGATTCTCAGTTTAATTTGTTCCATTTTGGCAGACCAGAATAAATATTTCAGTGGGCTGCATTTGACCCCTTGGCTGTCGTTTGCCCACTCCTGATCTGGATGATCCAAAAAGGATTGGGAGAAAGTTATGTGATCTCATGAGACCAGCATCGATCTCTTTGGCGTAAACGTCACTCGCTGTGTTTGGAGGAGAAAGAATGCTGAGTTATATCCCAAGAACACCATACCCACTGTAAAGCATGGGGGTGGAACATCATGGTTTGGAGTTAGATTAACCTGGCTACATTAAAAACCATTTCAAGGTTCCAGAGTGGACCTCAGTGCAATAGAAAATCTGTGACTGAATGACTTTGCTTACATCTCAACAGCTCATCCAAAACGTATATTCCTTACAAATTTTGCACCTTAAAAAAAAATCTCTTTTTCCATTCAAAGTTAATTTGAAACTTTTAAAAATGTTGTTAATACTTTTTTGTTGGAACAGCCAACTATTTAGTTTTGTTTAGATGGCCCTTCACTTAGATTGGTTCATTTTTTTTCTTGTTCTAGTTCTAACAAATAGAACTATTTGTATTGCATGAGTCTAATATTGTCATGAATGGGTGCATACCTTTCCTTTTTGTGCGTTGGATTATTCATTTCCTTCTTAGTGAATGTAAAATGCTATCTTAACAAAAGTGAGTTTTCATTTCTCCAATAGAACTGATTATAATGGAGCACAGACTGAATGGGACCAAACGGGTCTAGAAACACCTGGGGGGCTCCGTGGAGATGTCGTCTGCGGAGGACAGGGACGCCTTTCCACGCCTCCCCGTGAGCGCCCACCGCGCGGCCGCTGCCTCAGTTGCGTCCGAGCGCGGGACACGATGATGCGGGCGCTGTTGTTGTGCGGCAGCTTCCTCCACCTTTGCGTGTTCGTCCACGCGCTGCCGGTTCACGAGCGGAGCCCCGCGCTGCAGCCGCAGGTGAGTCCGACCGAAGAACCGCGGAGGAATACCGGACGGAGCCGCGGCTTAACTACAGGATTCTGTGTTTGTGCGCTGGAGGGGGGAATAATAATTATAGAGAACTTTTCGGAACACTTTGGACCCGGTTCTTCCTATGTTTTCATAACTTTATCTGTCGCTGCTGTTTACTTTAAGGTCGGCTCGTTTTATTTATTTATTTATGTCTCTACCACGTGGTTTTAAAGCGCTGATTTGTTGAATAAAACGCTGCATTGAGGGCAGGTGAAACTTCAACCTGCGACTTCTATGCGGTTTGGTGATCAATACTTACTGATGTGCTGCTTTTGGCATCTCTGCGAACGGTGTCACAGCTCTGTGTGGAATTAAGACCGCTTTTCTTCCAAACTCTCTGCAGCTTGATGGATTTTATGGATGCCAGACCGTCTTTGTGGGGTGAAAGCCTGAGATTGTGCAGGCAGAGGCAGGTCATGTTGCAGCGGGTGGGGGTTCAAACTTGTGCTGACTGTAGGGGAAAAAGAAGAAAACACCAGGATCACTATTAAGAGGGAGACAAAGACTGAAATCAGCTCCACCAAGAATCCTGTTTGCATACCTGACTGAGCAACATGTAGACTGCAATCAAACAGCACACCATACTCAAAGGTTCCTGCACTGAAGAGCATAATCCTTCCACTGAAGTCACAGATTTATCTTCCTGACATCATCAAATATAGCTGTAAAGCCATTAGGTCACAGTGATTCCCAGTAGTTGGAGACGTATGACTAATTTGCTTTAAAATGTTTTTGCAGTGAGAGCTTCTCTACTGTGATAAAAGATGGGGTTTTTTTTGTTAAATTTAGGAATGTTATTAACACACAGTCAGAGATAGAAATCACTCTTTTAATATAAATTGATTTTATAGTGGTTTTTATGCACCCACTCCAACAAAAATTGTGCTTTTGGTGTTTTTAACATGTTCTAGTGGCATTTTCTCTTGAAGGAGGACATATATAAAAATTAAGCTTAAAATTGTATTTCTGTGTATTTTTTTTCAATCCAATTGTTGTGAATCAGGAGCAGACCAAAAAATGGAAAAAGATAGTATTTTTGACATAAAAAAATTACACTGGGCAGTCATAAGCTCTCTGCTATGTTCCATTCTGATTCATCCACTTGTAGACAAATAGATCCATGTATGTCTTTGTTTTCCTCGTCTTAGCTGGCATTTGGCTCAAAACCGTGCAGCTGGATAGTTTTTTTTTTGTTGCACCTGTAATATTAGATTGGGGATGTGAGGGGTTGTAAGCTAGTGGAAGTAAACATGGAGCTCCATGGGAAGGGGAAGTGGGGATAGCATGACTCCATACTTACAGTCCAGCTCACAACTCAGAGGTGAATTTCAAACTGCTGCTGCTCTGCAGAAATTGTATCCTAGAAGATGACACAAGTTTTTGGAATTTTACAAAAAAAAGGCATAATGGGAACACTTTTGAAATAGTTCAAAATTTGACCAGAGTGGATCTTTGCGTTAGTGTTACACTTTTTCCCCAAACTGCAGGAAAACTGAAGCAAATGGATTTTTGATTGAAGCAAAAGTGTGATGATCTTGTTGCTGTTCATGAGCTCAACGAAAGTTTCTAAATCTCAACAATTTACTGAACATTTGCCAAAGCCAGTGACAATATGATGTTTGGTAAAAGTTTTTGGTCATGAGTGAATGTGCTTGTTTGCAGTTTCTGTCTGGCTGCTGTAACAGCCGTGACTCGCCTCATCAAATTCTTTTGACCTCTGAAAGTGTGCTGTGGTATCTTGAACTAAGATGTTAGCAGGACATCCTTTAGGTCCTAAAAGAGGAGGGTCCTCCCTGGATCTTATGCGCTATTTACATGTGAACATTTCATTTGACAGTTCTTGAAATGTACTGCTGTGCTGATGTTTCACTTGGCTGCCAAACATTTGACTTTAGAATTATCTAGTGTCCTTACGGTTCAACCAACATTTCCAAAGGTTATTAACTATCTGAATGCAAAACCATCCCAGACCATCAGCCCACCACCCCCATGCTTAACAGTTGAAGTGTTTCTGTTGAACTGGCTTTCTTCAGATGTGAGCTGTACATTTTTTCAAAAGTGTTGGCGTTTGCCAAGATAAAGTTTTAAAAGAGTCTTAATTGATGGTAATTTCTTCCAAATGTATTTTCACAAACAACCTCTTCCTTAATTTAAGTTTCTCAGAAATGGACACAGTGACATATTATTTCTTGGGAAGATTGACAGCTGCTTTTACTATGAAAAGAACATGCATTTATGGGATGAACAGCAAAAGGCTCAAAGGTTCGGTTCCTGCTTTGCCTGCCCACTGAATCCCACATTACTCAAGGTGGTTATTGGTGGCACCAGCATTTGGCAGCGGAGCCACAATCAGTGTGAATGTGTGTGCATGGGGGAACAGCTGTGGCTACATCAGTAGCTTACCATCACCAAGTATGAGTGAGGTGTGAATGAATAATGGATATACATTGTCAGCACTTTGAGCGTCTGGTAAAGCACAGAAAAATCCAATCCTTGAACGTTTTTTTCTTAGCCAGCCAAGAGTCTCTCAATTCTTGTTTGAGGTTTCTTCATTCATTCTTTTTTACAAAAGTCTTCCAGTTCTTTGAGATTTGTGGGATGTCTGTAATGCACTGCTCTTTTCAGGTCTATCTATAGGTTTTGAAGATGTTGAGGTCAGGTGATTGGAAAGGCCACTGCATAGCCTTCAGTTTCTGCCTCTTAATGTAGGACAGAGTGGATTTTAAGGTGTGTTTAGAATCATTATCCATTTATAGAACCCATCCTCTCTTCAGCTTAAACTTTTTCAAAGATGGCATCAAGTTAGTGTCCAAAATTTGCTGAAATTTTGTGGAATCCATTCCATGTTTCCTGTTCCGCTGGCTGCAATACAAGCGCAAAGCATGATTGATCCACCCCCGTGCTTAACAGTTGAACAGTCTTTTCATTAAACTCTGTATCCTTTCCTCTCCAAACGTACCTTTGTTCATTGTTGCCAAAAAGTTCAATTTTAACCTCGTCGGCCCAGAGAACTTGTTTCCAAAATGCATCAGGCTTGTTTATATGTTCATTTGTGAACCATAAACGTTGAATTTTGTGGATGAGGACGTAGAAGAAGTTTTCTTCTGAAGACTCTTCCATGAAGACCGTATTTGTACAAGTATCTCTTCACAGTAGAACAGTGTAGCACAACTCCAGAGTCTGCAGGTGTTTCTGGAGGAACAGTGCAGGCAAATGTGGGTTTGGACTTGCTTTTCTCTCAATCCTGTGAGCTGCTCTGTCTGAGATTTTTTTTGGTCTTCCAGATCTTGCTTTAACTTCCACTGTTCCTGTTGACTGTCATTTCTTAATGACATTCTGAACAGAGGATATTGGCATCTAAAAACGCTTCTTCTTCTAGCCTTCTCCTGCTTTGTGAGCATCAACTATTTTCAGTTTCATTGTTCTGGACAACTGCTTGGAAGAACCCATGATGCTGATTGTTGGGGCAAGGTCAGATGACTCAGATTATTTCAAATCTTTGAGATTGAAATCACCTGGACTTTGCAAACCATGATTGTGAACAATCCATCACACTGTCAGGTCTAAACTTTTCTAAAGGAGGCGGTGCATACTATATTCCGCAGGGTGCCCAAACTTTTGCACACACCATTATTTTGTTTTCTGTTAATTTGAAAAGGTAAATGATGGAAATACAGCCTTTTTTGGACATTTTAAAATGATGTCTCATCTGTAAACTGATGCCTTTCGAAGATTTTTTAATCTTTTCTTGGGTTTTTTTACGCGCAAAAATATAACATTTTACCAGGGGTGCCCGAATTTTCAACCCCCACTGTAAGTATACGCAATTCACCATTTACCAAACAGCCAATTCTTCTATTGAATCTTGTTTGTTGGATTGGATGATGCAAAGAAACAGGAAATATTGGCAATTTAAGACTTTCTTATTTAGCAAACAGGAGCTTAGTGTGAAAAAAAAACAGCCACTAAAGACTGACAACTTCTCTCTTTGTAGGTCACCAGCCTGGTCACTCACTGCTGTAGGATGAAATCTCATTCTTTGACCAGCATTTGTAACAAGTCAGTCATTGTGATAGTGTTGGACATTTTAGTACAAACAGCAAACCCAAGATGAATCCCTCAAGTTTGTTGTGTGGCTGCTGGTAGGCAATTCCATCCTCTCCACTCCCTAATACTGACATTGGTCTGCATGTTACCAACACCAACTCAAGCATGCCTGTTAAGGGGGTTTGTACTAAGGCCTGCTGGCAGCCCTCTGGGACCAGAGATTTGACCGTGTGCAGTCTGTACCACTATGGTCCGGGCAGAAAGATGTCTGCCACAAAGTTCTGCAAGCCTTGACTGCAAATCTGGAGAAAACAACCCACAGTACCCAGTGGTGACATGTTGAAGTAATTGTCTTCTTGCTCTTTGCCCGCCCACTACCATATAGCATGTCTCCAACATCCTCTTTGTGCCGAACTTAGTTTTCAGTTTAGAGATGGTACTGCTAACAATCCTAGAACTTGGTTTTACAGAAAAAACACCTAATGACCACAGTATCAGAGCCCATGCACAGAGTCAATTGCATGCGAACTGTTTGGCATTGGCAGAGAAGATTTGGCAAATATTCTATGGGTATACCTCACATACTCAGCTCTGCTGTTGATGCCACAAGTGCATGGTCCTAACAAATGTGGCGCCATTTAAAAGGTTTACGTCTTGTTTTAAAGTTTAGAAAGCTTTTCCTTCTTTTCTTGCTAAACCTCATCGTCCAAACACTATCTTCACTTGATATAATCAGCTGTTTACAAACCATTAGGTACCTGCTGTCATTTCTGCATAGTTTTGTTGTTAAATATTTGCAACTGAGAGATCATTTGCTCAGCATCAGTTATTCCAAGTTTGGACTTTATTTTAATGAGCAAAGCACGTTTGTGGGAGGACGTTTTTGTTTATTGAATAAAGAATTCAAACGAGACTCTCAAGCTTTTTTTGATACAGGTCATGTAAGGTGTGTGTACTTGGTAATATTAGGTTTGCTTCTACAAGAACCTCCCATAATTTGCTTCCTAGGTTGCAGTTAGCATGACCTCACATCAGGACAGAGTAGGGAATTTCCATGCATCTGCTCAATGCAGTGTTATGTCATAGATTGGAGTGTCTGCATGTGAGGCGCACAACTGTTCTTCTGTGCATGTCCATGCCTGCTTTTGCACATTGTGGTCAGATGTTTGAGCTCTATCTAAATCTCTCCCCACAGATGCCCCTCTGTTGGCATGCCCAGTTCAGTCTAAGTTGTCTTGAGTTTGAATGAGTTGCAACAACCTCCCAGTCATGTGGTGACATGTTGGCATGAATGTAGGATTCCCCAATCAGGGTATTTAAAGTTTTCTTCTAGATGCACGTGGCTGGATGAAAATGAACTTCTCTCTAATAGGGGTAGGTTTTAAATTTCAATGTATAAATTGCTAAAGTCAATGGACTGTAAAGTATAAATGTTTCAGACTCTACATCCTCATTATGCAATTGAGGCTAAAGGCAATGTGTTTCTAAGAACTGGAGCTCAAAACAGTCAAGCTCACATTACCTTGCTGTATGGAAACATTTGCAAACCCCCCCTCCCAAATTTTGAGTAGTGCAAACAAAACAGATGTTTTTTTTTGTTTCCCTAACAAACGCTCCTGAGTTCATTACAGAAATGTTGTTGTTTTTGGTTCATGAAGTTCCTAGTCATTACATATTTAAATGGCAGTAAATCCATCATCTATTTACAATAGAAAGCTTTTATCTTACATTCTTTTGGCTTGTGGTTTTATTTGCTTTGAATGGTAAAGAACAAGCAGGGACCAAGCAGACTTTTAAATTCCACCATGTATTGCTAGACAGTTTTACTGCATGTCTGAATTTACCCCGAGTTAAAGCTTTGGGATAAATTCAACCTGTTTCACTCAGAGTTAGTTTTATAGTCTCCTGGTCAAATTTTTTTTTCAGGTTTCTTTTATCAGGATGTCAAGAAAATGAAATGTGCCCAGGTGTTAAACATTTGAATTCAAATAAGGGATCTAACTGATGTATAAATACATTGTTATATACTAACCACAGTCATCTGCAAAAATTAGCTCTGCTTTCTTCAGCAATGAATTTTATTTTCTGGAAAAATCAATTCATCCACTTTCTTCCACTCATCCAGGGCCGGGTCAAGGGGGCAGCAGTCTAAGTGGTTGCCCTGACTTTCTTTTCCCCCTACACTTCTTCCCTTCAATTAGGGCAGGAGCTCCCCACCCACTCAGAGAGAACAAACTCAAGGAACTTGGCCCAAGACTTCCCTCATCCCAGCCGCTTCACACTGCCCGAATGCACTCTGGAAGTCATTGCTCAATTAAGCCAACAAAACATCATCAGGAAAGAGCAGAGATGGAATCCTGTGGACCCCAAACCAGATCTCCACTAGCCCCTGGCTGTGTCTAGAAATTCTGTCCATAAACCTTATGAACAGAACCGATGACAGAGGGCAGTTCTGCCAGAGTTCAACATGCACTGAGAAAGATGCCACAAATACAAACTGACCCTAACCGTAACCAGAAATCTTAGGACTATAGCTTCGAACAGCAGCAGAGACCATACAGGTAGAGAATATGGCCCACTCTGACTCAATATCTTCAGCCTCCCTCAATACCTGTTCGAGGTTCTCCCAGATGTGGGAGTTAAAGACCTCTCTCATGAAGAGCTCAGCTAGGCATTCCCAGCAAACTGTCATATCAGTCTGCCAAGTCTTTCTGGCCCCTGCCCTTCCAGGTGATCAAGCTCACCACCATAGTGATTGGTTGACTGCTCTGCCCCTACTTTTACCCAAGTGTCCAAGGTGATCTGAAACAACTACAAATTTGATGATCAACTCTGTGTCTTGGGTGTCAGGGTGCCACATGCCCTGATGAACATCTTGTGCTCAAACATGGTGTTCTTTATGGACAAATTGTGATAAGTGTACAAATGTACAACAATAGAGCATTGCTCGGGCTCAGATCAAGGAGGCCATTCCTAGTCCCACAGGTCTTTGGGTCTGGCTTGTTTGGGACAATGGTTGACTCCTTCCACCGTCCAGGAACTGTGCCATGATTCAGAAGTTGTTGAAACAGTCTGATAAATACTCCGCCAAGCTGGTTAAAGCATTCTTTGAGCATCCCGCCTGTCTGGACCTGCTGCTTTATGTGGTTTCACTCTGCGCAGGATTGAGGTCACCAAGTTCTCACTGATGATATTGGGATCAGGAGATGAACTGTGGGTGTTTGGGTTCCAAGTGGGATTTATACTGGTATTGTTGAAGCGAATGAAGTGAATGTTGAGCTCCTCAGCAAGAGAGGTGGGATTTGAACAGTTCAAGGTTGTGAGTTTGGCCTTTCGGCCCATCAAGTTCAGATCCTGCCGTGCCTCCCGGAGATTCCGAGATGTTAATTTTTTTTAACTGTATCTTTATATCTGCTTTTTTCCAGTGCAGCCTGCCTTCTGAATCATTTTTGGAGTTCTCTCACCTTTTCTTTGTCACTCTGGAGAAAAGCTCTTTTCTGTTAGACACTTTTTCAAGTCTTTAGTAACTCACTGTGTATTGTTTGGGTAGACTGTTACTTTTTTGTTGAGGGTCACATTTTCATAAGAAAACATGATGTAAGCAGTAAGGACTTCAGAAAGTTTGTCCAGATCATTGTCCAGGAAAAATACTCCAAGATCACTGTTATTTGTAAAAATTGTCAGGGGAGGTAAAATGGTCTGAACGAAGCTGGAAGTCTACTTCTCCCGTGAGCCAAGTCTCTGTAAAACAAGAGATAGTCCGCTGATAGTCCAGATCAGACTTCAATAATGTTGAAAGTTCATCTGATTTGTTGCGAAGTGATCGCACATTTGACAGGGTGATAGCGGGAAGCCGGCTACCTCGTTTCTGCAGCCTCTTGCGTATTCCTCCTTTCGATCCCCTTTTTCTTCTTATTCGCCTCAGTTTTGCTCTGTGGCGTTCCTCCTCTGGTATGTTTAGAAAAAGAGTCTCTTCTGCTTTTGGGGCCAAGTTGTGAAGCTTCATCAGGGAATCCCGGGAGTAGGTTAGCGTTCCCAAAGCCATTGGTGATTGACAGTTCAGAGTCTGATTAACGTTTGCAAAGTAGTGTCCAAAAAACTTTTCACCACCCCTTTCTGAGTTTTCCTGTAAGTAGTGGGGTCACAGAGAAGTAATATCATGTTATCCCTTCAGGTTAGGCCTAACTAGGACATGTAGGAAGTGGCCACCAGACACTTGCTTGCAGGTCCTAACCCTAGGCCTTGCTCTGGGGTGATGCAAGTTAACATCAGATGACTGCTAACAGACTATTTTTTTTTCCTTTATGTTAACAAAATGAAAGAAATCTACATTTGGTAGGATCCACTCAGTAACCTTTTCTATATGGTGTTTTAGATGTCTATACACCAGTGTGGTGGAATTTAGGCCATGCTTCATCATAGTTTCATTGAGATTTGTGCACGGCAAGTAAGGTTCCAATGAAACCCTGGCTAATTATTTTTCAACTTTCTGTTGTAAGTTTAAGGCTCTGTTTGCATCAGTGCCTGCTGATGGCACATACTTATGAGACATATGGACTCAAAGTCGGGTACAAAGAAAAGTTAATTGTCCAGTGATTGCATGGTGTTTGTGCAAAACAAACCTTTACTCCCTACGCTGTACATGACAGATGGCAGGTTGTGTTTCTGCTTCTACTGTTTTAGACTTGTACTGTGTCTTCTGAGCAAATATCTCAACTTTGAATCAGTTTTCCAAAAAGTCTGTGATTTGTTCAGAGAAAGACTTGTGGTGTGCTCTTTGATCTTTTTAACAGACAAGGCTTCAAGGTTGAAATTCTTCTTTGATCATCTTCAAGATTGTCACGATAACTAATGTGTGTCGTTTTCAAAATGTACTTCTCCCAGCATTGTGCTGTGACTTAGATTTGGACTTTTATTTTTGTGAAAATTGACCACAAAGATGAAAGTTTGCAATGATCACGGCAAAATGATAAACCTGTATGATTCAAGAGAAGCATCTTCTCTGAGATCATTGCTAAAGATTTTCCTGTCTGGAGTTGTGTAGACCTTCAAACAGAAATAGACATTTCTTTTACTGAGGTCTGCACACTTACCTGTTAATTACAGAGTGATGATCTTTTGAAGTACACAACTTCCACTTGCCCTTTTATAGCCTAAAATAGACAAATCACACTTAGCCAAAAGCATTTAATAAGCCATTTTTAAAATGCAGTGTTTCTGTTAAAAAATGAGACCCTGCTGTTTTTCTGAGGTTGTTTTTGACTGTGACTGGAAATTCTTTTGCCCTGTTTTGACACAGAACATAAAACAAAGAGGGGCACTACATTATGTGCATGGCTGCAATCCCACTTCAAAACAGCATTCCAATTAGACACTTCATCTGGTTGTATATCGCTTTAGCTTCCTGTCTTACAGAATGGCCAACTCAGCAAGCCCCTACCTGGATGTAGAAACAGTCACAGATTAATACAATGCAGCTGTCTGTGCTGACTTCAGTCAGTTCAGCAAAATACACATCATAGCCAGTCATTAGCAGCTGACTTCAGCGTGTGACGAACGTAGCTGTCGCAGCAGCTTGTTACTCTTTTGAACTGCTGTCAGCAGATAGATTTATGCTTGACAACAAATACTGATTTGTCCTTTGGGGTAATTTGAAGTTAATCCGGTGCAACACTTTGTTGGTTTTTGGTTTTATATTAATGTACTGAGGATGTATTTGCATTCTTCAGCTGTATCTAGGTGGCACTTTGTGGTGGTGGGGCTTTATGTAAATATACTCATCAGTCAAATTTATTAGCAACTCCTTCTAGTACTGGGTGGTACCCTGTTTTGCCTTCAGAACAGCTTTAATCATTTATGGCGTAGATTCAACAAGGTACTGGAAACATTCCTCAGAGTGGTCCATATTGGCATGATAGCATCACACTGTTGCTGCAGATTTGTCGGATGCTCATTAGAACTGCCACAGATGATTATTTTAATAGTCGACTAATCATCGATTATTTTTTTCGATGAGTTGACTAATCGGGTCATGCGTAAACTGGATGTAAACACACATCTTAACCATCATTACCTTTTAACTTGAGGTGCTTAAGCTAAATGCCAACTAAACATAAAGACAATTAAGATGATAAGTTTTTTAAACCTTTAATGTATCATGCAGTTTCTTTCCTTCATTTATTTCTGGCATTAAAACAAGACGTAAATCAAATGAGGTTAACAATCTGAATCAACAGGAAAAAACAAAATAAAAGCCTACCATTATTTCTTTAAAGCTTTAAAGCATATATTAATTTTAAAATAAATACATACAAAATGTTAGCTTTTACAATTTACCTACTCTATTTACTATTTACTCCCTGCTGCAATAATAGCCCCTCCCACTGGTTACAAACAGAGCAGTCCTGCTGGGACAGCTGCTGCTTTTCTCTGGGAGAGTCTCTGGACAATTTCATGAACCCACACACAGAGTCATGCACCAATGCTTCTGTGCAGCTCTTCGAAATAAATAAACATGGTCTCTCATCATTGGCGTCCACCGTGATGAGTTTGAGAAAATGTTTGACGGAGCGCAAATAGCGTTCAGTGTGAATGGACAGGTGATTTAAATAATGCGTGCGAGGTGCATGCACTGGGGGGTTCTGCAGTACAGGTGACTAGTGATCCATACGCTCACGGATCACCCGTGACCCATTACACCCCTAAAAAAAATTGTCATCACTAATGTTAACATTTACACCTATCAGTATGAGTAAGTAGTAATAAGTTTGCTTTCTGTTTGCGCTAATCTTGGCTTAACTTACCTAGGCAATTATCTGTTTTTAGTTTTACTCAGTTCAAAGTGCTTCCTCTTCAGATAGTCATGCATCGCCGTGCTGCCATGGAACACAAGTTCTGCCTTGCAGACATTGCAGTAGAAACTTTTTTCTTTTCTTTTTTTTTTTTTTCCCACACTTTCAAGCTACGTTGCCATGTTGTTATGGTCCCCGAGTCTTCCTTTCCCTTCCTGTGGCATCACTACTGACCAGGTATAGCACCACTGCGCAAATGAGTTAAAGAAAATGGCAGACACGGCACTAGAAAGTCTACACCATAGTTTTGAGATAAAATCAAGAGAGAGGAAAAAAAAGCGACGTTTCGACTATTAAATAAGTCGTCAACGATGTAGTTGTGACCAATTGACTAATTGTGGCAGCCCTACTGCACATCCATGATGCCAATCTCCTGTTCCACCACATACCAAAGGTGTGGTGATCTGGTGACTGTGGAGGTCATTTGAGTCCAGTGAACTTATTATCATGTTCAAGAAACCAGTCTGAGATGATTACAGTTTTATGACATATCGCCTTATCCTGCTGGAAGTAGCGTCAGAAGATGGTATACTGTGGTCATAAGGGGATGGACATGGTCAGCAACAACAGGCTGTGTTGTTGACCAGCATAGGTAGGCTGTGGTGTTGTAACCATGCTCAGTTGGTACTAGGGGGTCCAAAGCCCTCCAAGAAAGTATCCCCCACACCATTACACCATCACAACCAGCCTGAACCCTTGATACAAGGCAGGATGGAACCTATGCTTTCATGTTGTTGACGCCAAATTCTGACCCTACCATCCGAATGTTGCAGCAGAATTGGAGACTCATCAGACCAGACAGCATTTTTTCAATCTTCATTTGTTCATTTTTGATAAGTCTGTGTGAACTGTACTGCACGTCCCTGTTCTTAGCTGACAGGAGTGGTACCCGGTGTGTTATTCTGCTGGTGTAGCTCATCTGCCTCAAGGTTGGACATTTTGTGCGTTCAGAGATGCTTTTCTGCAGACCTCTGTTGCCTTTCTATCAGCTGGAACCAATCTGACCACTCTCTGGATATTTTCTCTTTTTCTGACCATGCTATGAAAATCCTAGAGATTGTTGCGGGTGAAAACTCCAGAAGAGCAGCAGTTTCTGAAATACGGTACTCAGACCAGCTCGTCTGGCATCAACAATCATGCCACGTTCAAAGTCACTTCAATCCCCTTTCTTCCCCGTTGTGATGCTCGGTTTGAACTGCAGCAGATCGTCTTGACCATGTGTACATGCCTAAATGCATTGAGTTGCTGCCATGTGATTGGCTGAGTAGAAGTGTGCGTTAAGGAGGAGTTAGACAGATGTGTCCGTAATAAAGTGGCCAGTGAGTGTAGATTCAGGGCCCATTGTTTCATTAATGTCATAAACCCACAAAAAAAAAGATTTTTGAGTTTGCTGAGTTGCCATATTGGACAATAGACTAAAGTAAAAAGAGATCTGATAATGCATCACCAGAAAATATGTCAAGTATAGAACTAAACCAGTCAAGACAAGTGTATGGTCAAAAAGTTGTTTGTCACATGGCTGAGTCTGCATGCTAAACAACTACTAAGTGTAAGTGGTAGTTATAATGGAACGATGGAACGTGTGGAACGCATCTTAAAATGCTTGTTTTAAACAACGTGTGAAAAAACATCTTACTTCATGCTGCACAGTGCTCCAATCCAGGCTCAATGTGTTGCCAGTGTTTAACATGCTTCAGAATTTCAGAAAACATGAATCTGATGCACATAAAGGAATCCAGACAAATGTTCCTCTGTTAAAAGTACATGCAAACCTAATCACACCTTCTGAACATCACACTTATCAGCAACCCTTTGTTCCTTTTACCAGGCAAGCCTTGCTGAGTCAGCACACATTATCCTGGATTTATCTAGAACCTTGTTTGTTATCATTTCACTATATCAAAGTTTTTTGTGTCTCAAAAGGTATAAAAAAGTTACATCAATTCCAGTTCTTTAGCAGGACAGATTACCCATTAGTGTTACCTAATAATAAAGATGACTCAATTGTAAAGGTTAGAAGCAAAGATAGTTGTCCACTTTTGTGATTTTTTTTCCTTTTATTTTTCTTGGCATTCTGCTGATCTCTTTGAGTGCGCAGACCAAAAAAAGGCAAGGTGCAGGTGAGCAGCTCTTTTTTTTTTAACTTATCAGAGAGGAAGTTGTCTAAAAATAAAAATGTATCTAAGATGACAAACAGCAGTATAAAATATAAAAACCTCAGAAGAAGGGAGCAGTTGAAGGATGCAAGCATGAAAAAAAAAAAAAACTCTTTATTTCAGTCTGTGTTAGCTCAGCTTTAAACAAACACAGACAAGCTCCCCTTTACTTTACTTCCTAAAATGGAACATATGCATTTCAGGAGGTTTTGTTCAGATTCAATTATATATTATTTTGAGCTACATGACTTTGGTAAATTTAAGGGATTGCTAAAACAACAAAAAAGACCCACTCCAATGAAAATTGTGTTTTTGGTGTTTTAACATGTTCTTGTAGCATTTCTCTCATGATAGAGGAAATATTTTTTTAGAATCATGCTTAAAACTGCATTTCTGAGTATTTCTTTATTCTGATCGTGATGGATAAGGAGCTTATGAAAACCCGCAGTTTGACAAAGCTCAGGTTTGTGACTGGCAGGGGCGGGCCAAAGTCTCCTTGCTCTGCTCCAAATCTGATGCAACCACTTGTAGACAAATAGATCCGTGTACGTCTTCATTTTCCTCGTCTGAGCTGCCATCTGGCTCAAAACTGTATACATGGATAGCTCCAAAATTGCTCAGTGCTTTTTTTTTGTTTTCTTTGCTAATGTTAGCTTGGGGTTGTGAGAGTCTTTAAGCTAGCGGGAAAGAGTGTACGCAAAGGGATGCTGGGATATCAATTTAGGATTACATTAGTGACAACAGTCCTACTCACAGCTCAGAAAATGTCTTAAAAAACACAGGTTTCTTGATTTTGGCTAAAAACGGTACAATCATAATTATAAGACATCTGGTAATTATTTTACTATAGAAAAAAATAGAGTTGAAGTGGGACATTAAGGCACATTTATACTGGCAGGTTTTACCTGCACAAGAGTTCATCTTCTTTCACAGTCCTCTTCCTTTGGTGTCAAATGCTCCACAAGTTTTCCAGTGGACCAAAACTAAGAGTTGATATGATGCAAGCCTGATTGCTGCATTAGAGTGAAGAAAACCAACTGAAATCTGACAACATGTCAATCACAAAGAAATTGAAAAAATGTTGTGTGGGTTACTGAAGTGTCTGACTGTGCAGGATTCAGGAATCAAGGTTTTTGAAGGACACAAAAAGCATGTGATCACAAAGCTCTTAACATAATATAGTAAAAACTTGAGATTCTGACATGAAGGGCTGAGGGTTAGTCAATGCTAACAGAAATAAATAAGTAGCTGCAAGTCTTGAATCTGGAGTGCAATGTCAAGAACATGAGAGAAAACTGAACAAAAAATCTGAGAAAATATGTCAAATTTTTAAAAATCATCCAAAAAAGCACCAATCCTTACTACATGTGCTTCTTTTTCCTTCCTGGCCACAGCTTGTTTTGGCAATACCACCCAAAACAAGCAACTGTTGAAACTGCAGGATATTTTTCTAGTCATCTTTGGATCACCGAGTGTTTAAAGCTTTGTCCCAGAGAGGAAACATTTGTTTTCATTTGTTCAGAGATGGCAAGCAATTAACACCCATTGCCGATTGGCGTCACAGGGTTGTTTGCAGGTGCTAATTCAGCCCAAAGAGGAGACTGTTGTCAAATTCTAAAATGTCTTTATGTGTCTGTAGCTTTTACCCACAATGCTTTATAAAGACTAGTTCAGTTCTTGTCTCTTTTTGTGGTCTGCTGCTGCTTCAGACCGTTAAATTCAAACAGATAAAGTTTTCACAAAGTTCAAATAAATGTACATAAACAGCTGTTACAGATGAGGAGATGGAGCCTTTTTGGGCTATAAAGTCTTTGTTTTACCACAACTGAACAGGACTTTTATCATATTAACCTCAGAGTAAATGCTGGAGTCTAAACCTTTAACGAGTTTTCATGATAACTGTGGTCATATTCATCTCTTAATACACCATGTGGATATGTGGAGACAAACTAACAGTCCTTTTGGAGACCAAAAAAGTGCTAAAATTACTTTATTGGTTTTTTTTTTTTTTTTTGGTTTAAAATAATTTGTTTGTAACGTTCCGGCGGTTGGTCCTGTGTTTTCAGGGGGGATCTCACAGCAGCAGCAGTCACACGGGGCTGAAGAAGACTCAAAGACACAAGGAAGACACAGTTATTACAGATGAGCACTTCCCATCAGTCCGAGCATCCAAGAATGACACAGAGTTCTGGAATCGTCCTCGCTGCGGAGTGCCAGACTATCCCAAGGTCACCCAGCTGGACATGTTGGATCACAGCCTGAAGAGGACAGCAGGAGGCCTGAGGAAACAACAGCGCAGCAAGCGGTTTGCACTCTATGGAGGGCGCTGGGAGAAAACTGACCTCAGCTACAAGTAGGAGACTGAAATATGCAGTGACGTGGTTTGTTCAGACATGCAGTGAGCTGTTTAAATGCCTTTAATTACCAAACATTTCTTTTTTTTTTAACCCTTGCTACAAAAATGACACTTTGAAATTATTTGAAGGTTCAATTTGTCAAAGCAGCAATGAAGGCAGCTTCCACCACAACAGACACTGCAGTGTGATCCTGTAATTATGCTACAAAGCAGAGGCAAAATGAATAATGTGTTTACCCGAGCAGTTACGTCAAAACATCTCTGCCTCTTTCTGCATTCCTGTGTGTGTTTGTACAAATGTTTGTGCTAACCACACTTACTCTGTTCTGCACAGATTTGTGCACATGGGAAGGCAAAAACTTTTTGATGGGATGAGAAGGAGATCAAGCTTCCTCACTTTTGACTTTTATCCATAGCTTAGAAGCCGTTCATGTAATAAAGTAGACTACAGGAATGAATGAACATTTTCCAAGATCAAGGTCAATCAATTAAAGTAGTTTTAATCCATACTCAAAGCTGCTTTAATCTTTTAGGCTTTTTAAGTATAGCACTTCTTTTTCATTTGTATGTTTGACGAATGACTGAATAGCTGAACAGCAAAGTTCATTTACAAAGCTTTGAAAAAATATTTCGGAACAAAGGAGTCTAAAATCAGAAGGAAAAGCCGCAGCTTGAGGTAAATGTATAGATGAAGAGTTCATTTACTTTACCAGATCATAATAAAGAGTATATTGGATTCTTTTGTAATTCAACAAGAAGACTTTTAGTTCAAAACTAAAAGTGTTACATGTTTCTCCGCCAAATTAGCTAATTTTGATTTCAATACCCCCTCCAGTCTTAAAGACCCACTCCAATGAAAATTGTGTTTTGGGTGTTTTTTTAACATGTTCTTGTAGCATTTTTCTCATGATGGAGGACATATATAAAGAAGCTAAAATTGCATTCCTGAGTATTTCTTCGGTCAAATTGTTGTAAATCAGGAGCAGATGGAAAAAATACAGTTGGAATTAGCTTGTAGGTGTGACATAGAAGCTAAAAACGGCACAATCCTAATTAAAAATCAAAACACACGTCGATCAAAGTGAGACTTTAATCATTTATGAGCACATGAAAATGACTTATCATTCTATAAAGGAAACACTGAGCTGTTTGCTTCCTTTATCAGGTGTGGCTTGAAAGTAAAAACACACTGAAGTCCAACTGAACTTTTCTTGTCTGAATTTTGAGGAAAAATATATGAATACACATGTAGGGATGGAGTTTTAAAGGTCTAGTTTCTGTAAGTTTACTAGCTGCCTGGGGTCATCACAAGGATCTAGTTAAAGGGATTTAAACGTAAACCAAATTCTCTTGGTGCACTCTGTGAAGGGGGAGGAGTCAAGAATGTCCAGTAAAAAAGTTTGGAAGGCAGAAGGCAGGTTCTCACAGGAAACCCAAGTACTGATAAAACTGTTTCCAACTATTTTATGTACTCTGGTTCTTTTACTGTTCTTTCTACACTTTTTAAACTGAAAGAAAGAAGCTTTTGTTGTAAAGTAGTGTTGAGTTTGAGTTTATTTGTCATACTCAAGATTAAGATCCATAATGTCATGCAGTTCTTGGGGGTAAGAAGCCCTCTATGATGGTACTCATAGCTTGCATTGTAGTGCCTTGAAAAAATACAGATAGAAAAGTGCAAAAATAATAAAGAGTAATAATGTACAATGAACTACAAGATGCAGTTATTAGATTAAAATGGGTTTTGGAGTTATTGCTTATGTGACAGTAGCATTGACAAGAACGGCAATGACATTTTACATAGCACCTTTAGTGGTTATGTAAGAAGACCTGGGACCACTGAAGTCTACTTCATCTTGAAGAAAAGAACTGGGTAAAGGCTGCTTTCTTTCTGTACATCCACAAGAATCATGCGGTTTCCGTGGCAAATGAGGGAGGAAAAGGTTCGGGACATCTTCCGGGAAGCCTTTGGAGTGTGGAGCGAAGTAACGCCTCTGAGGTTCAGAGAGGTCACGGATGGCAAAGCTGACATCATCATTGACTTTAACAGGTAACCAATCACACAGAATGAATCAACACAGATGTGATCAATAATCTTTTTAAAAATATGTCATATTATCACTGTCAGTGTCTCAAGCTGGAAGCACAGGAAGGAATTTTACAGATTAAGTTTCAAGAAGTTCCACAGAAGGCAGAGATAAAAAATGGCAGCAGATGAAGATAATTTCCTCCAGACATTATTGCACAAAATAAAGAAGTAAATGAGTAAAGAGGAGGGTAAAAAACAGAATAAAACCAGACAAAGTACAGTAATGTGGAGGTAATAAACCTCAGATGCCTCAATCATTCATTTAAACACATGAACAGATGGTAAAAGAGTGATTAATGGAAAAAACCTAATAAAGATTAGTCAAACCACACCAATAAAAAGAAATTAAGAAACTAACAGAAACAGTGATGTAATCCTTTTATTATTATTTCCATTTTGTGGTAAAATTGGGAAATTAGCTCCTCCTTGCTGCACTGCTATGTGCATGTTTGAATCATTTAGCTTGTTCATATTAGCTTTCCTTCTTATGTCTCTCATTTCTTGTAAAATGATTACAGTTATTAGTTTCAGGATGCACAATAACTTTATAAAATAACTTCGTGCTGGATTGTGGCTTAATGCCACATTTCTAAATTGATTTAATAGTTACATATTTTTTATGCATACAAATGTGATCATTTTATGCTTCTTATTAATGCTGTTACATCTGGTAAAAATACAGAAATAAGATACATTTAGTAAGTCACTTTAAAGATGACATAGGATCAGATAAAAAAGTATCATAAACCATTAGGAAGAAAACTTATTCTGCACTTTCACTGAACAAATTGTTGCTCAGGTTTTGAAGAAACATTTGACCTATATAAATGTAAAATGTCTTTGTCTTTAAGATGCTTCTGTTTGTCAGACTTTCTTTTTTATTTCAAAATGGTTTGAAATCAAACATCACATCCACCTTTCTTTTTCTGAGATATGTTTCAGTGGATTTGTTACTTTCTCCACTTCTGGCATCAGTTCAATTTTCCTCCAATGCACTCTTTCTTCAGGGATCTTTCTGCCTGAGATGTTATCTAAGTCCTTGATTCCTCCTAATCATTTGCTGTTTCGTGATGGATTGTGGCGCTGACATTAGTTAGCATACAGTTAGTATACAAGCTACATTCACACTGCCCTCGGCAACGCGTGTTCAAGTGATCACTTCCAATAAAAAGTCTATACTCTGCATTCGCGTGTTGCTTTGGAAGTTTTTATGACTGCAGCACGTGGCCATTGAATGCGCTTTGAAAGTTAAAAACCAGGTCCAACTTTGACCAATCAAGGACTCGAATTTACATTGATCTTAAAAATAGAAATTAATATTAGTGGTTCGTGCCCAGCTGGAATTCCATGATACCAAATCTTTTATATAATGAATGGAGTGGAATGGAGCAGTGAAAGAAAAAGTCTGGAGCAAGATTTGCACTACTTTGACATTTTGTACCAGGCCTCCTCCAACTGTAGGTAGTGGACATGCACAAGTAAACATTAGATAAAGAAAAAGAAGGAGCCCCTCCTTGCTTGTCCAGTGTGAACGCCATGGACTAAACGTGCATTCAACGCACATCATGTGCGTGGGATGAAGCTATCCATTAGCAGCCTATTTATCTTGAGATCAGTTACTTTAATCTCCTTTCAGTTCACAATCCCAGAATCTCACCACATGCTTATGTGGTGAATGACAGAGCTCAACCTTTGAAGTGCTGATGGGCTGCACACACATCTTGCACATACAGTATTTAGTTTACACGTGTTTTGTGACCTTTGTGGAGCCATTCAGCCAAGTCTTCTTGATGGTCCAGGATTCTCAGTCCTCCCACAACCATGTCTTTGGATCGTGTCTATCAACATGTTGTGCATATGGGGTCATAGTTTGGTCCACGGTGCAGGCAGTGAGTCAGACTTATTTCTCAGCGAATGCAGAACTTCTGCAGGGTTCCTCTTGTTACTGATTTTCTTCATAAAGTTTTAAGACAGAACTTTGTAGCTCTGCCAGGGTTGCAATTTGCAGACAGAGTAGTTTACAGCCCCCAACCCAAATACAGATAACCACAAACCACATGTAATCTCTAGCAGTGTAAAACCCCTTAAAAAGCTCATTCAAAAATTTGATAATTTGGTTCAGGCTACGTGTACATTACATAAAGTTAATGTTTGTTTACTATTTTCTACACAAATCACATCTCATAGTCTCACTTAAAACAGAGAAATGCTATCTTATTTAAAATGTGAGATGGAATGTGGTCTCTTCCTTTTACTAGATGTAGGGGCCAACTAGCCTGGATAATAAATGAATCAATGCTTTGTAAAGCCTGGCAGAATTTTTATGTAGAGCCTCCAGCGACATTTTATATGGTCTGATTAATCCCTTTGGCAGGATCATGTTACCTCTCTGTCAAAACAGGTTTCCTGCCTCTGCCAGTTCATTTGAAAAAGCCATACTTCACTTTGAAGTCTTTACCTAGAAATAAGTTATTTTCATGACTCACTTTTGCAACTTTTAATGTTGTTTCAACTCATCTCATCGCATTAGTCCCAGATTACGTGATGTAACAGCATGTGCCTGGTCTTATTTATTGTTTTCAAAACCCCATTTAGCTTTTTTGCTGACAAGAAGTTGGAAGGTAAGAGGGTTTTTATTCTCTTCTCAAATTCTTTGCTGGTCCTGCATAACGGTATAATTCCTTTACCTGAAAACATCTCTCTGCATGCTTGACAGACTTCACCTCATTTTCTCCATCTGCTCCTGCACTGCTGCAAGACGCAACCATCTGGACATGATTCCAAACTATATTTACAGTTTTTATCTGATGAAATAACTGAGCAGTAAAGCTCAGCTTTCTATTGTCCAGCACGCTACTTCAGCTGCTTCGTCTTGCTTTTTTTTTTAGGGATGGTGATTTATGCTGAACCAAAATGGAATCAGTCTGTCAGACAGGCAGGCATTAAGAAGTTATATTTGGAGATCTAGCAAATTAAAACAATTATTTAATGAGTTTAAATTAGGATTGTATATCTTTCCCTCTCACATGATTCAACATGCATCTCAATACATGGTCCATGAATCGATCCACAAAAGATGAGACTTTATGGTGATACGATACAGTCCAATTCTTTTACCTAAATGGATTCAATCTCGATATTTAGTATTCCATTAGCATTTAAAACTATAAATGAAAATGCTTTTTAACAGAGAAACTCTTATTTTTTCTTACTGGTACTTTTTGTCTTAAGCAACAAAAATTGTCTTGCAAAACAGCTTCAAACATAAAAAAGTCTGTCATCATAATTTATTTATGTATTGTTTTTAGTGCTATGAAAAAAAGATATAGCATGTGTTTAGTGAACACAACACACATCCCTCTCTGTAGTTCACTCTCAGTCAATTGGAATTTCCTGATAAAAGCAATCTTGTGATTGGACGTCTTTTTGCTTACAACACATGCACATAACAAGATAAAGACAGTAGAGACACGACAGGAAGAGTAACGGACAGTTTGCCAAAAACAAATGAGATAATGTAGATTTAGAATTGGCAACAAGTTTTCCTGCTGTTGGACCAAAAGAGGAAGTTTGATTTGAAAACGATTGAAGATCTTTGGTACTTCCAAGAGAGAAAACAGTACTCCCTGTCTGTCTCAGGTACTGGCATGGGGACAACTTACCATTTGATGGTTCTGGAGGAATACTGGCCCATGCTTTCTTTCCCCGTACACACAGAGAAGGAGAAGTCCACTTTGACTATGATGAACATTGGACAGTAGGGAATAGTGTCGGTGAGTTAATGTGCTGTTTTGTGAACAGAAATCTTTACTTTTTTTTAAATTAGATGATCTTAGTGACTTAACCTCATTGTGTCTTGTTAAGGTACTGATCTCCTGCAGGTGGCTGCTCATGAGTTTGGCCATGTCCTGGGCCTTCAGCACTCCCAGGAACCTGATGCAGTGATGTGTCCTTTCTACAGTGACTCCTACCCTCTGCAGCTTAGTGATGATGACAAGAGAGGTATTCAGTATTTGTACGGACCTCCTGTGCACAGACCGCCTGAGGTCACAGAAACCAATGACATAAGCTCTGAACTGGTGAGAACATTTTACCTAAAAGTTTAACCGGCCTTCTATTTACCAACAAACACAAGTTCATGGACAAAAACAACTGTGGCATGTGTGGATGTTCTCCAGCCGGATGCCTGCAGAACCAACTTTGACGCTGTGTCCATGATCAGAGGAGAGCTCTTCTTCTTCAAGTCTCAGTATGTTTGGCGTATCCGTCATGGACGCTTACAAGGGGGCTATCCGGCCTTGTCTTCACGACACTGGAGAGGTATTCCTGACTACATCGATGCAGCTTATGAAGACAAGTCGGGCAACATCTGGTTCTTCCAAGGTATAAAAGACAACTAAATGCACACTAAAGTTTCTCAAGTTTCCATGATGCAGGTCATTTGTGATTTATTTCTGCTTGTGTTTCTGCTGAAAGGTTCAGTGAAGAGTCAGGTGGCCAGCTTTACAGCTAAGCAGGCTTTGTCCACAATTTTGGATTAACTGCCACAATTTGACAAAACCATTTAAGCACATTTTACAAAGGGGATAAAAATGCATGTGTAGTTTCTTTTGCCAGGACATGCTGCTTAAGAAAGAGCATGAAGTGTTCCCCTGCCACATCGCTGTTCACCTATCATGGTATCACTGTTTTGCTGATTTTTTTTGGTGTAATTTTCCTTGCTTTTTTTGTTTTGTGGTTTTTGTTTGTTTTTACAGCACACTCTTTTCTGCATCCTGATTGGATAGATTGTTGCACATTGTCAGTCAACCTCCTCCATGTCATGTGACCAGCACGAATGCGTTCTGCAGATTAAAAAAAGTAATCTACCCCAGAGTTGACATGAACAATGAGTAAAGTAATAAACATAAAAAAACTGATGAAAAACAGAATGTAAATAGGTCTATTATGGGTGTAAAGCAGAACTTTTTAGCATGTAAAGGTATTACATTACCAGAGGCATGCTGTTGCCAAAAGTAAAAAAAAGTTAAAATTGTTCTGCATGCAAAAACATAACACTGTCTTATGTCAATTATTTCAGACATTTAAAAGCTACAGATTATAAATGAATGGCTTAATAGCCTCAAAAACATAAATAAAGAGAATTTTGTTGAATTTAGTGGTTCTCACTGGGTTTTGGTCAGTAAGAAGTTGGCCCACATGGCTGTTTTAGCCTTAAAGGTTGCATACCCCTGATCGGGCTCTTTGTGTGTTTTTTAATACCAAGAGTACTGATGTTTTATCTGACTTGAAACTGTGCATAAAGAAGCTAAGATCTCCTGAAGGAAAGAACCCTGCAGGCTTGATAAGTTATCACTGGGATAAGCAAGGTCTCTGCGGCTCAGCGGTTCATAGAATTTTTTTCTGTACACGTTGTACGTTCTTTTTATTGAGGTGAACTGCATGTTAACCAGCTTGAGCGTGAATTTACATGCCCAAAGGAAGCATCATTGATTCTAACATAGATTATTATTTTCCAATCAGATCTATACTGTGTGATTTGCTATTCTAGAAAAGTGTAAATTGATTATTTTAGTAAAAAAAAAAAAAAATCCACATTTTCATCAGATTTTTTCCCCTGTTGCTTTGGAAGGTGACAGCTATTGGGTGTTTGACGCTGAGAGGAAGATAACCGGACCTGACTCAGTGCAGCGGTTGGGTCTCCCTGTGACAGACATCCATGCAGCTTTGAAGTGGGAGGAGGATCACGTGGAGAAAGTTTTCTTCTTTAAGTCTTCTTTTTATTGGAAATTCAATGTCCAAGAAAACAGAGTTGAGGATGTCCGTCCTCGCAGCATGCACGAGTGGCTGGAACTGCCCAGCCGCATCGATGGAGCCTTTTTGGATCACAACGGTGAGGAAATGAATCGCTTTCATCCCTTCTCACATCATCACTGCTTTGTAATACAGATATTTATAGTTTATGTTGTTTTCTGGCATCCTCTAACAGGCATTGCTATTTTCCTGAGTGGGCGGCACTACTGGAAAGTTGACCCCATGGCGTTGAAGGTGCTGGAAGGTTACCCTCGCCTAATCGGCATGGACTTCTTTCACTGCTCTGCTGCTCTTTATAAAGGATTTCATGCTGAGCACTTTATTAATCAGACAGTATAACAAAATGAAAACCTCTCAGGCTGTTTTGAGAATAATGTATTTTTATTTACATGCATCAGATAGACATCGGCAGACTCTTCATAGTCATTACCTGCTGCTCTAAATGTTGTTTTATTAATGTATACCGGCATATACATTTTATGTTATATTCATTTTATTGTAAATTACAGTTGGCACTCACCCCATTAGACCAAAGCATAAACATTTTTATCATCATATTAATGTGGAAGCAGATGTGTTAGGAAATTTACATACATTTGCATTAAAACATTGTGGTGTAGTGGTTAGCGCTCTTGCTTCACAGCAAGAAGGCCCTGGTTTGAATCCCAACGAGGACTTTTCTGTGTGTTTGTATGTGTGGGTTTTCTCTGGGCTCTCCAGTTTCTTCCCATAGTTCAAAAAATATGTTTATAGGTTAATTGGTGACTCTAAATTGCTCCTAGGTTTTAATATGTGTGAGTGTGTGGCCCTGTAACTGGCAAATAGTTCAGGGTCTACCCCGCCTTTGCCCAACAGGGGCTGGGTTGGCTCCAGCAGCCCCATGACCCCAAAAAGGGGTTCAGCTGGTTCAGAAAATGGATGGATGCCTTTCAACTATACAAACTGTGAAACCAACTCTAAGGGAAAAAAGCCCTGGAGGAACGTTTGTAGGAATAAAAGTGTTGAGTAGATCTCTGTCCTGCTCCTTGAAACATGAGGCCACATGTTCGACGTGCTCACCCTAACAGTGTCTTTGAGTCTCTGGTTCCAATGTTGCTGCCCCAACCGTTGACTGTAAGAGACCTGGACTGAGTGAGTGCAATGTCACTCACAGAAGACGGTTTACTTCAGGCTCAAACAAAATGAAGTCAATTCAGTTTCCATTTTTCCAGGATACGTACACTGCTATTTGGAGCCAGACGAAGTTAATAAGTCGTGATTGGTCCGTGTTGAGGCCTCTGATTGGCCAGTTTATAACTTGAATAACTTGCAATAAAGAAAATATATGAGCAACAACACGTAAAAAAAAAGATATCAGAGCAAGAATATTTATTCTGACAAATAGAATGACTGATTGCTGTTAATTTCTCCATAGAAGTCTATGGGGTTTTGGCTTCTTGGAACCAGCGAGTACTTCCTGTTTGGAACACCAGGGGGAGGGGTCACTCAGTCCTCTTACAATCAATGGCTCCGACACATAACAGCAAGTTACGGTGGTGGACACACAAAGAATACTCGAATACATTAAAATATTTGCAATAAAAATGAGCATTTGGAAAGTTGTGAGCTGGAGAAAAATAAGGTATAACTGAAATCTCCAGATTTAGCAAGGGATACATATTTTTTTTCTGCAGAAAACACTCAGGTCTGGTCTTTAGTTCTGTTTTAGTCGAGGAGTTGTCATGCCAATGAAAGGTCATGTTGCATGTTATGTCAGACTTGAGCAGCAGATTAGTATTTATCAAGTTGGTGTTTATCATATGGGTGGTGTCACAGACTCATCTACATTTGCTACCTGTCCACAGTTACAGAAGAAGTAGTCTTCAATTTTTAATTGTAAGGGTTCATAATGGTTCTCTGGTAAGAGAAAGCCAGAACTTCAGATGGTACTCTGTAACTCATTTGTTCTTGTAACTCATTTGTTTACTCAAATTTTAGAGAAATGTGGTATAGTATTTATCTTAAAAAAAACTTTTTCTACATTTTCTTACATTATAGTATAACTTTCATAATTGTAGTACTAACAATGCGTCACTCTCATTTTGAACAAATGTCAAAGAATGAATTAAAATGAAAGCCTTTTTAAGTCAGATTAGTTAGGGGGAAATTAACTGTTTTTGCGCTAATATTCTGTGTTCTATGTTCACATTGATGCTGTTTGTGTTCAGTGCAGGACACTGATGAATGCATTGACCTGTTTTATTGTATTTGACAAAAACAGTGTCACTTTACCAGGATTATTTCTTTGTCATCGTGTTTTTGCAGCTTCTGATTTTTATTTTAAGGTTTCTGATCTGACAAAGCTTCAAGCAAGACTTTAGTGCTCAATTAAATAAATAGAGAGGACATTTAGAAAAGTAAAGGACAACTCCAGTATTTTATTTTTAGAACTCAGTTAAACCACCAAGCCCAAGAAATGCCACAATTACTAGAAAGTTACACATTGACAAGCTAACAAAGTTAAGCTACACAGCTAGCAGGCCCCAGTCCTGACAACTAAACAAATATTTTATAAAAAATACAACAAACAGCCTGACATTTTTCTCTAAAAACTCTTTACTGTTAAACCAAATTGTGTTGATGTCTAAAATTAAGCTACTGTCTGTAACATTGGTGCTCACCTGGGACTGCCCCATACAGAATCCTTTCCCTTTAGCTACAACTGTTGCAGTTTATCACCTGATGGTTCATTGCTATAATATCCAGCTCTGTCAGCAGAGAGAGCAGAAATCAAATAAAAGACATCAAAGAACATTTCAAAATAAAGTTGGAACATTTGTGCAAAAAAGATTAATTAGAGAAATATGCAGAAGATGCCTTCAAAAAAGGTACAATTTTACATATTTTCATGCAATTCTTGTTTTAGGACATGATGTCCTGTTTGCATTTATATATATTTTTTTTAATAAAATGTTCTTTTCAAACTAATTTCAGAATTGTGCACTTGTTTTAATGTAAACATTGCTTTACTATTTTTTGGTACATCTTAAGGTCAGTTATGCATCGTTTGTATTAGATAAAAACTTAAATAGCTTCTTCAAATGTTCTTAAAGTCCCACTCCAGCTATATTTGTATCTATTGTAAAAGTGATCCTAGTGGTCTTTTAATTATGATTATGCAGCTTTCAGCCAAAATAAAAAAAACTGTCATTTTTTGAAGACATATTTTCTGCAGAGCAGCAGGAGTTCATCAAGAGTCTATCAAAACCAAAGGAGAACTCAAATTAGTGGTTATTTTCTAATGTAAAACTATAAGTTAATGTTTCTTGTTTGAATAAAGGTATTGTCTAAATTGATCTTAAGAGAAAAATAAAAATATTTGGAGCAAAGTTTGAATTTTGGTGTAAATTTTTGTAAACTTTGACCTCTGGATAAAACATTTCTAAGGGGAAAAGTTGTTTTGGTAAAGAACCATAGAACATTGTTGTTTTAGATCCTGAAGACAATGTCCTAACAGGACCTTTAACACTCTGAAAAAATGTATACATTGCGGGCATCAACACTGATGGCAGCAACACAGTGACTCTGTCAGGCCTGGGCAATTTTGAGCAGAAAATATGGAAGTAGAGAGACTAACACTTTTCAGATTGAGAGGAAAACAAATACTTGTCGTGAACTGATATTTGGATTCTTTCAACAGGAAGTTATAAAGCTGCTCATTTTAAAAACAAAACAAAGTTTGTTCTGGTAGATTTCAGGGATCAACATGTCCATGTTCTTTGTATTTCAGTAACTTCCTTTAGAAGTTCTCACAGCAAACCATCCACCTTCTTTTTATCCTCTGCATCCTCCTCACTCACGTCGTCTTCAGATCCATTGACCTCCTCTTTAATCTTCCTCTTTCCTGGTGTCTCAGCACCGCAGCATCCTTTTACCAACATCCTCACTGTTCCCCCTCTCAGCATGTCCGAACCTCTCCAAAACACCTACCATGTGCCTATGATGTTCAGCAATGCCCTCTACTGGCAATAAATTGGTTTACGTCACTAAAGGTTAGTCTTGTTGCTCAGGAAAAGGAATCTAAACATGGAATCTCTGTTTTGTAGATTGGAACATTGTAACATCATTAAAAGTGTTTGTTTAGAGATTCAACTCTACCACTTATCATTTAATTTAAGAAATGTGCTTCCAAAAACATTGACACCCTCTCTGAATGTCATCACAAGATTTATGTCTTAATCATTCATTCATTTTCCAATCCACTTTATCCCTTTCGGGGTCAAGGGGTTGCCGGAGCCTAACCTGGCTACTCATGGGTGAAGGCAGGGTACACCCCTGGACTGGTCGCCAGTCTGTCGCAGGAGCCACAATCACACTCACACTCACATTCACACCTAGGGGCAATTCAGACTAACCAATTAACCTATGAAGCATGTTTTTGGACAGTGGGAGGAAGCCGGAGTACCCGGAGAAAACCCACGCATGCACGGGGAGAACATGCAAACTCCACACAGAAAGGTCCACCAGCCAGGACTTGAACCGGGAACCTTCTTGCTGTGAGGCGGGAGCGCTAACCACTACGCCACCGTGCATCCCTATGCCTTAATCAACATGTATAATAAATAAAAACACTTTGTTTTATCTCGTGTCACCAAATGAAATAACAAAAAAAAAAAAAAAAAAGTTTTTAACCAACTTATGAGGAGCAAATGATACCAAGCCTCTATTTTGGCATCCATTTAGTCAGACAAACAACAGTCTGCTGTTAGACCAATGGTTCTTTATTGAAGTCAGAGTTCAACTTTACAAGAATTTTCAAAAAGGTAAAATTGTCATATCTGGCATTCAGGTAACATAACCATTATTGTTTTTAAATTGAATACAAGATTAAACTATTGTTATTTCATACTGCAAGAGATTTCTGTTTTGTTAAATGATCTGTTGCTTCTTGCTTGATTAAAAAAAACCATAAGAAAAGGACAGGACTAAAGTAATATTAAAACAGAACTGAAGCAAATTTGCTGCCAGGATTCTCATATGTGAATGTATTTAACAACAGAGAGTGAGACATTTTGTATTTTTAACAGAAATGTGTTGTTTGTGTGTAAAACCTCTGCAAACACCTCTGACAAGATAAATCACTTGGAATTTGTTTTAAAATGTTTCATTTGAGGAAAAAAAATAAGGAAAAAAAAGAAACACACACAAAGCCTATGTGCAAAACAAAAAAAGTATAAAAATGATACAAAACAGATCAAATGTTTGCAATAATTTATCCACCTAAACCCATTCTTTACATTACAAGAAAAATAAAACATAAATTACTGATTGTTCTTAATTCCTTTCTATGAATAACCTTTGGATGTTTCAATAGAAAAGAACTTTGTGCTTTTTCTACCAAATTAGAAATTAGAACACTCACATGACACAGAGAGAGATATATAGATAATACACAGGAAAACAAAGCACAGTGGAGTCAAAGTAATGGCAGAGAAACATTCTGTAGTTAACTGCTTTTACACTGAACAGCATTGATCCCTGACAGGTCTTTCCAGTTTGTCGATACTTAGGAGTACACAGAAGTAGTGAAGGGGCATTCAAGGAAAAACATATACATGCTGCTAAACGATATACAATTCCAAAAAGTAAGGAAAATGTTTACAGAGGGCATTATAGCTACAATAAATTTGGATTAATTTTACAGATTACTTGTTATCTAAAAGTAACTTTTGACCATCACTTTCTCAGATTTATAGCGCTGTATAAGTATTTGCCATTTAAAAACAATTACAGACTTTTGCTTTCCTTTTGACTTTCAGCCATCAAAAATTGCAGAAGTGGAATATAACAATCGTAAAAGTTAAGTTGCTTCATCTCTAAAAGTGGATTTTGGTGTGATAGTGACTTTTTAATATCCAGGAACTGATAAAGATATGGTTTAAAATGGATAAAATTAAAGCAAGGTGACAGTACAGCACAGAAAAAAACACAGCAGGGCAAAAAAAAGTAATCACAGATGCAATCTAACTGTCTGGCTAAATCTGTTTTGGTCTGTTTAGAAACAAATAACAACTTACAGTATCTGACAAAAGTGAGTACACCATTCACATTGTTGAAAATATTTATTTTTATCTTTTCATGGAACAAGCCTGCGGAAATTACTCTTTGACACAATGAAAAGTAGTCAGTGTTCGTCTTGTATATCAGTGTAAAAAAATGTTCCCATCAGAATAAATCACAATACAGGCATCAATAGCCAAACACCTGTCAACAAAAGTGAGTACATCCTTTAGGGAAAATGCCTAAAGTGAGCACAATAGTCATTTTCTTCCCCAGTGCCATGTGATTCATTAGTATTAGAATGACTCAGGTGTAAAAAGATAGCAGGTGTGTTAAATTTGGTATTACAGCTCTGAACTCTCTCAATATGGTCACAGGAAGTTCAACATGGCACCTTGTGGCAAAAAACTCTCAGAAGATCTGAAAAAAAAATGTTGCAAGTTGGCCTAGGATATCAGAAGATTGTCAACACCCTGAAACTGTGCAGCAGCACAGTGGCCAAGACCATTCAGCGGTTAAAAAAAAGGTTTGACTCAGAACAAGCCTCACCATGGTTGGCCAAAGAAGTTAAGTGCACGTTCTCAGCATCACATCCAAAGGTAAGCTTTGAACTACAGACGTATAAGTGTTCCGAGCATTGCTGAAGAGGTCAAAGGAATGGGGGGTGAACCTGTCCGTGCTCTGACCATATACCGCTCAATGCATCAAATTGGTCTACATGCTGTCATCCCAGAAGAAAGCTTTTTCTGAAGATGACACACAAGAAAGACCAGAAACAGTTTGCTGAAGACAAGCAGACTAAGGACATGGATTACTGGAACCACTGCCTTGCTAAAGAGACTTGAAGGTAAAGGTGATGGACTGACCAAGCATGTCTTCAGATCTAAACCCAATTGAACATCTTTGGGGCATCCTAAAATGAAAGGTGGAGGAGAATAAAGTCTCAAATGTCCACCAGCTCCGTGATGCTGTCATGGAGAGGAAGAGGATTCAAGTGGCAACCTGTGAAGTTCTGAACTCCATGCTCATAAGGCACACACAAAATATTGACACTGACCATTTTCACTTAGGGGTGTACTCACTTTTGTTTCCAGTTGTTTGGCTATTGATACCTATATTATTAATTTTGAAGGAAAAATAAATTTACACTGCGATACAAGATTAACACTGACTACTTTTCATTGTGTCAAAGAGTCATTTCTGCAATGTTGTCCCATGAAAATATATAAATATCTGCAGAAATGTGAAGGGTGTACTCACTTTTGTGAGATACTGTAAAGTCTAAAGTCATGAGAAAATTCTCTTTTTTGTTCTGTAGTCATCATTTAAAATCTTAGCTCTAAAAAACCTCAAAATGAAAAGTCAGGCACAGATTGATCAGAATGGATGTCGCTTATGATTCAAAGAAAATGCAGAGTGCAATTGAAGAAATAAAGGAGTCTGGCGTCTTTATGCTTCTAAAAACTCTGGAGCCTACAAAACTTAACAGAAAATTTGGTTTAATCATTGACCTAAAAAAGCTCAAGGTGACACCACAAACAAATCTTGCTAGTAAATTTTCTGATATTTAATGACTTATGGTCATCAGAGTAACAAGTAATTTTTAAAATATACGCTGATTAAGATAATGTTACATAAATGTAATTTTCAGTCAGTTTGATGTTAGGCCCACTTATTACATAAAAATTGACAAAAAAAATCATTTTGTGTGAAGTGTGTTTACTCCTATTTTTTTCTCATAGAAGCAACAGCTTTTTTTGCTGGACTAAACCGAATAATGTTTTCCTAATTGCATTACATTCACTATTACATTTTGTGGATGCATCAGAATAGAGCGGAGCAGGGAGCTTGTGACTCGCTGTTATAGTTCTTTTATCACAACTACAAGCTTTTTCCAACTGAGTTTTTTTTTTTTTTATTACTAGCTCTTGATTCACATTTCATTTGATTCATTTGAACAAAGAAATACTCAAAAGTGCAATTTTGTCCTTTTTTTATGTTCCCCAATATGAGAAGATGCCAAAAACGCAATTTTCGTCAGAGTGGGCCTTTTAAAGTTTTTCTTTTGTTGATTAAAGTTTAGAAAAACGAGTCAAACCTGAATGCCACATTTTCCGCACAAAACGTGACGCAGCGTAACTGACGTCATGACGTCAGCTGAAAGGGCGCCTCGCTGCTGGCGGTGAGTTTAAAGAGTCTGGACTGGAGAGAACGGCATCTATCCCGTAGTTTTAGGCGGTCAACCAGGGTAGAGAAGATGTCCAACGACAGGTATGAACTCCACCGCGTTTACGTTCAGTTTAGAGGCAGCTACGTTCACAAACGTGTGGAATCTTTTCTGGTCTTCTGAAATGTTTCCGCGCGTGCGGTCCTCTGCCTCCAACTTCAGGTCCCTCAGATCTGTATTGTTGGTCATCTTTTGGCTTTTCTCGGTTGCTGATCGCGGTTGTTAGTGGGGAGATGGCTGATAAACATCATGTTGTCTAGTGGACCTGTGACCCATACTGTCCGAACACCGAGGCTGATCACCGATACCGCGCTTTTCTCCTCCCGGGCCTCCACTCTTTTCTTTTCCTTAACTCATAGAATTTAACGGTGGCTTAAATTGTGTTTTGCATGTCAAACCCACAGTAGTGCTGCATCTTTACATTTCAGAAAGATAAGTGACGGTTTGAAAATTTGCGCGGTCCCGTCGCTTGTGTCCACGTCAAATATGGCGGGTGGCGGGCGCGCGGAGATCCCGTCCAGAAGGAGCTGGTGAATCCGTCTCTGCGGGGAGTTCCCGTTTCTGATCCGCGCGGCAGTGACTCGGCCTAACGCTCGTGGTGTGTCTTGTCTCCATCCAGCATGGCGCTGCAGGAGCTGCCTTGCGGGGGCCTCCAGAGCCACGCGCTGTCCCAGCCCCGCAGGCTGCACAAGCGCAAGTCCAGAGGCCACCTGAGCGAGGGCCTGGACACCGAGTGTACCCCCACAGAGCTCATCCAGCAGTGGTCCCCCCCACACAAGCACCAGAGACTCGCCTGCAAGGGCAAGGAGAACGACCAGAACCTGTTCGTCCTGGCCAGGAGGTCCAGGAGAAGGAGAGACTCCAGAGCAGGTGAGGAGCTGCTGCTCTGAGGGCTGCAGAGCTGTAAGGTCAGCTGTCACACTCTGCTCTCCGCTTATTCTGCAGACATTTCATGGGATCATCTACCAGATGAGCTGCTGCTCAGGATCTACTTCTACCTTCCTCTTCAGGACCTACTTCGGGTCTCCTTAGTCTGTAAACGTTGGCATCGTTTGGTGTGAGTCTGTCAGTCTAGTTTTGCTTTTGCTCTGAAATTTTACTGTTTTTAAAATCATGTTTTTGGTATTTTTAGCATGTGACATTTTTCTGATGATATAGGACATATTTAAAGAATATTAACCTCAAAATAGCATTATTATTATTATTTTTTTAGTATTTCTTTATTCAAGTCGTTGAATGAGGAGCAGACGGAAAAAATGCTGTTGGGAAAAGATCGTATTTGTGACGTGGAAAATACACTGGGAGGGCCAGAGGCTCCATTCTCCGCCCCATTCTGATGCATCCACTTGCAGACTAGATCTGGCATCTAGCTGAAACCTGTATGACTGAATAGTTCCACTATTACTCTGCGTCAATGATCCCGCCCACAACTCAGAGGCAAATTCCTAATGAAGTCCTGTCGCTCTGCAGAAAGTATGTCCTAGAAAACAGCACAGGTTAATTAATTTTGGCTAAAAGCAACATCATCATAATTAAAAGACCACTGGGAATTATTGTACAATAGATCAAAAGATGATTGGAGTGGGACTTGGAAGATATTGTTTGTGAATACGGTAGCTTGATGTTCTGTAAACAGATATTCAGTCTGCAACATGGTTTTTATAGCTTTAAACCCAGAAGCACCTTGTTGTGACGTGACAACCGTTCACCCGTGTGAGAGCAGTCTGTTTCTGTGTTGTCAGGTTTGACGAGTCTCTGTGGCAGAGCGTGGATCTGCAGGGTCTGACCAACATGGGTCCAGCTCTGCAGCAGGTGCTGAGCACAGGAGTCCGCCGCCTGCGCTGCCCTCAAGCCTTCATCGAGGAGCTGCACTTCGCAGGAACAGAGTGAGCTTTGAAGATGGCTAAACCACAACCATCTGGTTTTGTTATTTTATGAACAGTACCTCACTTGTTAGATGTTCGTAGATAACCACTTGGCCACAAAGGCACACCAGTGAGCCACAGGCACCTTTCTTCATTGCATTGCCTTTTCTCTTTTTGTCCAGACCTCTGCAGCTGGTGGAGATGGACCTGTCCAGCTCCATCATTCCTATTTCAGCTCTGGAGAGTATCATCTGCTGCTGTCTACGTCTGGAGCGATTGAGCCTGGAGGGTCTGCAGCTCTCTGACGACATCATCAGGTAAACAAACGGTTATAGTTTGGTTTTTATCCACATTATTTTTTCCAAGTCCGGTATCTCTTTAAATCTTCCAAGTGCGACTTTTTTTGCTCGTGGTTGGTTTATTCATCAGACTCATGTTGAAATCTTTGCTGCTGGGATTTCTCTTCCAGGAGTCTCGGGAAGAACGTTGGCCTGCAGCAGCTCAACCTGAGCGGCTGCTCCTGCTTCTCTGCTCCTGTCCTAGCTGACATGCTCAAGTCCTGCTGCAGGTCAGTGAACCCCTCTAAAAAAAACCAAACAAAATAATATATGTGATGAATTTATTTTGCACATTTTTATAGTGTTGTCATGCTGTCATCTCCTGTGTTTGTTTTGCAGGATAGAGCAGCTGAACATCTCATGGTGTGGCTTCAACAAGGATCATGTGAAGAGTGTTTTTAGTCATGTCAGCCCCAGAGTCAGCAGCCTGAACATCAGCGGGTACAGAGAGAGCCTGACATTAGACGGTAAGCCTCTTTCTGTCCATGCAGTGGACGCATTCAGGAAGGTGTTCAACCTGATTCCATATGAACTAGACTCCTCTATCAGATATACATCAGTAGTGTCGTTGAAGAAATTTGAACCAATGGTTCATCAAACTGTTTTTTACTCTGCAGAAAAAGCTGTTTGAGGCTTCGTTTGCTTAACTAAGGCCTTAGTCACAGCTGCCCTTATGAGTGGTTTACCAGCAAAAAAAAATGGACAAACCTGTATGGGACACGCAGGTGGGCCTTGCGAAATATCAAGGTCGTAGACCACTTGGTGACCCTGTAGAGAGAAAATGGTCATGCACATTTTTCTACGGGCACAGGTTGTATTGAATACTTGCGCAACACGCAAGGTTAAGTAAGGGTGAAGTATGTCAGATGCAGGTGTGTCCTACACACTTATCCATTTTTGTCAACCATCCCCAAAGCCTTCATTCTGCTCAAGAAGCCTGTTAGTGCAGTTCAAGCCTGGCTGTTATGCTTTGTTAACAAAGGCATGTGATGAACTCACGTTCTTGAACACGCTATTAGTATACGGTGTTCACAGTAAACTGTTGCTACCAGATACTAGCACATCCACTCACAGTTGGAAGAGTCTTAGTGTGAAATGTCAAAGTGGTTCAGATCTGGTGATTCTTGCTCCAGGTGTTTTCCTTCACAGATCTATTCCGATATATGACAGACTTGGTGTCATATAATTCCAGCCTGGCACAAACCACAATTATTAATTTCTCCTCCACGATCGGTTTTCAAACAGTTGATACTACAGTGAATGAAACGGGGCGCCATCCAAACATCACTACCGAATCCAAGTCCCTGATTGGTGAAAGTGGAACCTGGTTTAACTTTCGATGCACATTCAATGGCTGCGTGTTTTATGTGTAGAGCCTGTAAACGGTCCTAAAGACGTGAGTAGCAATACCGGAGCGTAAGAGTTTTTAATGCAACAACCCGAAACCCACATTTACACGTAACCTTTTACACCGTTTACACATAGCCTTTACACTGGAAATGGTTGCTTGCCAAAAATGTGCACGTTGCCGATGTTGGTGTGAACATAACATTAAAATGAAGGAAATTTTAAAATTGGAGTATAGTTTGCGTGGACATCCTATGAACACTTGCATTCTAACCACCACACCCTGTCTGTGCAGTATTTCCACGCTTACAGTAGGATCCAGTACTCGCACTGTACCAACGACTAGAGTGCTGCGCGAGGACACTGACAGCTTCACTTGTACATCATAAGTGTGTGCAACTTACATTATCCTTACAAATACTTCACAATACACACCACACACGACAATGGTACGTTCCATTTTCATGTCGTCCCATATGAGCCTCAAGGGAACTGCAGGACACACTTGTACTCCCTTTAAGATGCAGCTGCTCCTCTCTATGATCCTCCACAGGCCCAGACAACCCATAAATCCACAGCACCTGTACGGGTCACCTCCCCTACAGGTTCATGATACTAAGGCTTAACTAATCCAGAGGACTGAAACAAAAATAAGGCACCACAAGCTGTTATAGTTGCTGTTTACCTTTTTAATCAAATTTTATTTCCACAAAGTTGGTAATTAAAACCCCCTGTTAGTATAGGTTTCATTTAACTTAATTTAAATTTAAACTATAACCTTATAAGGTGATAATGCAAACAGGAAGACACAGAAATGTTAAGGGAAAGTGGTAGCGGAGCGTGAGCTTTATTTATCTTCTTTTCTTTTTCTAAACTGCCAAGTAATTAGTTGATGTGAATAATCACATCAAAATCTTTTTTTCTGTCGCTGATGAAAATGCTGTTCTGGTTTTACAGATGTAAAGATCCTGGTCGACAGATGTCCTGAAGTTCTACACCTGGATTTGAGGTACCGTCCCACCTCGGGTCTGTCAGTGTTCCTGTTCCTGTCCACAGGAACATCAGATACACTCATGCAAAACTCTTCTTCATTAAAGTCCCACTCCGATCATCTGTTGATCTATTTTCAAAGTGGTAGAGTGTACACCCTGATACTTGAAGGTCGTGAGTTCAAATCCAGGCCGAGTCATACCAAAGACTAATAATGAGACTCGATGCCTCCCTGCTTGACACTCAGCACTAAGGGGTTGGATTGAATGGTAAACCACTAAATGGTTCTCGAGCGCGGCTGTGAATGCAGCTCACCGCTCCTCCAGGGGATTGGTCAAATCCGAAGAACAAATTTCACACACCTATGTGGGTGACAACTGATGGGACTTTAACTCACACCTCCAACCTAACATTACCGGCACAACAAAAATGGTGAGAAATGTTGGATTTATCCAGCCATACAGGTTTGATCCAGATTCCAGCTCAGATGAGGAAAACAAAAATGTGCCTGGATCTATTCATCTACAAGTAGATGCATCGGAGCAGGGAGCTTGTGACCTTCCCAGTGTATTTTCAATGTAACAGATGTGTTCTTTTCTTAAACTGGATTTTTTTTTTCTTCTGCTCCAGATTCACAATGATTTGAATAAAAAAATAACATAGAAATGCTATTTTAAGCGTCTATTTCGTTATCAGAAAAATGTCACAAGAACATGTTAAACACCCAATATTCATCAGTGGGTTTTAAAGTGAAAGGGTTCACCTCAGATAAAGTGGATTTTTGAGCTGTCTTTATCAGAATTTCACTGTCCTTTTGTTTCAGTGACAGCACTTTGCTGATGGCCGACAGCTTCCTAGTTCTCAAGCAGCTGAAGAATCTGCAGCACTTGTCCCTGAGCCGCTGCTATCACATTCACCTGGCTGCTCTCACGTAAGTTCTCACCTGAGCGGCAGGACTGATGAACATACAATCAATGCAATGGGAGAGGATCTAACAGGATTAACTCGTTTAAGGTGAACCAGGACGTTCAGCTGGATCTTCTGTCACCTTAAGTTTGTAAACTGATGGCTTTTTTTTTAAAATTGAGATTAAATTTATTGTCAAAGTACAGCTGAAAGCTGAACTCTTGTGATAGCAAATAAGAAAAATAAATAAAAATGTCCACACCTTTTATGTGACTATGAATAAGGCTTTAGTACACTTCTCTGTTCTATCAGCTCCTCTTCTTTGCATTAACTTTGTTGTTTTACTGTTCAGTAATCCCAGATTTTCTGCAAATCATCATTTTGGTGCATAAGAGATCACGTGGTCCGTTTCTTTTTGAAATAAAATCTCTTTACAGAAATGGGATGGAAATGTGTGAATGCTGATTGCTGAAAAATCAAAAACTGGTTGGTTTGAGCAAATTTAAGTTCTGCAAACTCATATGCTTTGTTCCTGCAGAGATCTGGGACAGATGCTGCCCTCTCTGCGCCTGTTAGACGTCTTCGGCCTTGTGCAGGACAACCAGCTGCCATCTCTGAAGAAGGAGATGCCTCATGTCAGCATCAACACCATGCCTTTCTCCATTGTGGCTCGCCCTACGCCCGCCAGCAGACTCCCTGGGTCCAACGGCGACCGCAGCATGTGGAACAGGAAGTGCCGCCTCAGCTTCCAGCTCTGACCCCAGACTCGCTCCTGTTTTTTTTAAAGGGACAGTTCGTGCTGCAGAGCAGGACCTACATGTCAGGGTTTACTTAAGCAGAAGACAAAGGGTTTTAATCTCTCTGGTACCAATGAACCCCCCCATCATTCCTCAATGCCAGATAGGCAACTCAAAGAGAATTGTGTCGTTTAGAAACATTTGAAAGTTTAGCCATGTGTAGAAAGTTTGAAAGGATTTTAAATCTTTTGGATGTTCTAATAATGTTGAAACTTTTAAAGGATAACACTCAGATCAAGGCATGACTGGAAACTGCTTTTGTTCTTTGCTGCTGTTAGAAAGGAACCGGTGAGCTGTTTCCTTTTAGCTGTCAAATGTCTTGCTTTAGTTGATGCTGAGAGCACAGTGTTATGTCATTGTTGAATGATGACAGGTGCTTTGTTCATGGTTCTAATCCCCTCAGGCTGTTATGTTTTTAAACCTCTGTTCTGAGTCAGCATTTAATGATCCTTTTTAATGGATTTTAACTCCAGTGATTCTTGGTTTTATGTCGTTCTCATGCGATGGCCTTCTGAGTTAGAAACACACAAAAGCCAGTTACAATTTTTGTAGTAATCAGACTGACGTCTTCAATGCGTGTCATGAGGACTCAAAAGTTTAAAATGCAAATTTGTTACCCATTAAAATCACGTTTCATACTCTTGTCTTTTATGACACCAAAATCCTCTTCATCAAATAGCTGCTTGGTTCATTATGTTTTAGTTTACAAAATGTTAATGTGCATTAGTTATAAAACAGGTGGCACCAGTTTCATGAAACTGTTTTCTTTGTTCTCATAATAATTTTGTACTTTAGTTTTTTGAATCTATTTTATTTTTCATTCTTAAAAAAAAAAATAAAGAAAATTCATTGGAGTTGCTTTAAAGCTTGACTTTTTCCTTTTCATTGGAAAATGCTCTGTTTTGCTAGTTGGTCAAGACTCAACGTTGTGTCAAAACATGCACTAGAAAAAATTAAAAGGCTTCAACAAATACATTTGGTGACCGTTCCTTTGCAACTCTTCATAGGTTTTTCTGTCAGCTTGAGGTCCAGAGACTGCCTGGACCACTCCACGACCATGATCTGCTTCGTCTTCAGTAATTCCTTGGTTGTATGTTTTGGGTCGTTATCCTGTTGGAAGATCCATTCCAATCCATTTGAATCCTCCTGGTAGAAGGAACGAAGGAGTTTCTCACTCAGGATTTCACTGTACATGACTACGCCCATCCTCCCATCCACACAGTGAAGTAGCTCAGTGCAGAAAAACACCCCAAAGCATAATGCTTCCACCTCCATGCTTGACAGTGGGGATGGTGTTCTTGGGATCAAAGGCAACATTTCTCTTCTTTTTAAACACGGCGGGTTGAGTTGATGCTAAAGAGCCCCATGTTGGTCTGATCTGACCTCAGCACCTTCTCCCAATGACTCGCTGAATCATGAAGGTGTTCATGGACAAACTTCAGGCGGGCCTGTTTATGTGCCTTCTTAAACAGAGGGACTTCCCTCGCACTACAACATCTACAAACCATTGTGGTGTAAAGTATTCTTAATGGTTTTCTTGGTGACTGTGGTTCCAGCTGCTTTAAAATCATCAACTAACTCCTACCATGTTGTTTTAAGCTGATATTTTATTGTTCTCGTGATCATGGAAACCCCATCAGGTCAGATCTGGTTTGGAGCTCCAGACTTATAGGTGGATTGATGATCACATTCTTGTATTTTGGTACAATTGCACCAACAATTGTCACCTTAACCTCCAGCTTCTTGCTGATGGTTTTGTAGTCCATTCCGGTCTTGTGCAGGTCTACAATCTTCTCCCTTAAATCCACTGAAAGCTCTTTAGTTTTTCCCATGTTGGAGAGTTTGGAGTCTGACTAATGGACTGATTATTTACACTTAAGAAGTACTAGTTATTTCTCTAAATGAAATGAAAGTATATAAATGAATGACAGACTGTTAATTTCTTTTTAAATGGGCAAACCTACAAAATCAGCAAGGGAATACTTCTTTTCTCCACTTAGAAGGGGGGGTTAAGGCAAGACATTATTTAGTTCAACACAGGTTATGTGACTGGATGATAATTTTTTTTTTTAACTATCAATTTAGCTGCAGTTCCTAGCCCTTCAATGTGTCCAGATCATACAAGTAGGATTTGGAATAAACTCATGTTAGCAACAATTTTAAAAATTGATCTGTTTTCTTTGATTTTGCAATTGTTACAAGTTCAGCACCATGTCGTTTTTTTTTTAACATTTTTTGAAGAGAACTTAATCTGAATTAACTACAGATGGGCAGCAGTTGGAAGTACAGATCTTGGCACAGTTTCTCCTCTTGATTGTTCAATGGTAATATAACTTGTGGGTTACAGGAGGAGAGGTTTCAGTCTGGAGGAGGGGACTCCCACCCCTTTGACATGGATGATTTTGACAACAGTTACAGCACCAGAAGACTGGTGGAGAAGTTTCATTCAAGCACCAAATGGGCCACAGTTCTGGGATTGAGTTTCAAAAATCTGGGAGCATCTCAATAACAAACAGTGTTCTGTTTGACCCGAGGTTTTGCTTAAATGAAAAGCAAATCCCAACTGTGCTCAAAGCAGTTTGTTCAACTGAAACAGTTTGCTGTTATTGGCATAAACAACATGGATGCATCTGGCCTTCCAGGCAAACATGAACTATGGTGCTTGAAGTTTGGTTTAGATGAAATCTCAAAATAAGAGGAGGCTGCAGTATGAGTAATTTCTCACCGGATGCAGGGTCAGTCTATAAGAGGAGAAAGCAGCAGTTTTGAAGAAGGTATGGCAAATGTAGGTAGATAGAATCACAATATTTGTTTGGAGCAACACTTCTTGTTATACCATATGTCCAAAATGTAATAATAGCAGGGAAGAATCAGTAATGTATATTGCATTATCAGAAAATGCTCAATTACAAGTAAAAGTACAAATGATAAAAGAACTAAAATTAAAGTAAAAAGTTAACTGTAAAATTACTGAAACTACAGAATCATGAGTTATTCATTTGAAAATATTATAAGAGAGAATTTTTTTTCTCAATCATTTTGAAAAAGTTTTTTCTTTGCAATCTGTAAACTCAAAAATAACATTTCATTTACTTTAACGTTTTAAACCCTGAACCCTAAATGTCAGTGTGGTTAAAAACACAGTTGTAGTAGTAACCTGCGGTACAGTATGATGATAATGCATACAAAATTGTACTTTTTAAAAAATACTTTACATAAAATCACTTAAATCTATAAAAAGTCAAAGTATACATTAAACAAATATGGTTTTTGTTTCTTTGTTCGGGAGAGCCCATCAATTACGCACAAATCACACTCCTGAGTTAACACTTTAGGAATGTAAACATTTCAGACATTAAAAATGAAGGAAACATTTTCTCTCTGTCCTTTTTTTTGCCTGAAAGCTACATATTGTCTTCTAAAATTTAACTCATAAAACATTGTGATTAATCTTAATTAATCACAACTCAAGAGAATGATTAATTATTTTAATTGAAAACACACACACACACACGTGCACACACACGCACGCACACTCACATTTTTCTTATCGATATATAAGAAAAATAATGTGCTGATTCTTTTTGTTCTCTTCTAAAATAAGTAAATGTTGAAAACTGTTCCAGCTCCACCTACAGCATCTGAAAATGTGTCAGGCTGCTTACAATGCAGTAGATGAAATAAATTCTTTGATCTTCTGTCAATGTGAAACCCATTTATCAATTCTGCAAATGGTGACTTTTGACAAGACTTGTAATCTTGTAGCTACTTTTCACTACAAGACTGTTTAATTTTATCCTAATAACAAATTAAAGAGAGAGGAAATTACTCTGGCTTTTATCAAAAAGCATTTGTCGTGCCTAATTTTAAAAACTATGAGTTTTTTTAAAAAATAAAATAAAATAAAAGTTAAAGTCATCTCAGTTTTTGGCTGGAATTCAGGCATCTGCTAGGACACCTCAGTGACGCTTTTACTTTAGCGAGTTTGAAAAGAAAATGGAGGCAAAAACAGGTAGGTTTACCCTGAAATGTATATACAATAGTACTACATGTTCCACACAAAGGCAAATATAGAATACTACTACATAAAAGTTCTATTTACAAACATTGATAGTGTTACTGTTGCTTAAGATAACGATTAAAAAAATCTTGCTAAAAGTCCCGAATTACATTAATATTACACATCACTTTAATAGTAACTTTAGACATTACATTTTAGGCCAGTGCTTAATTTTCCTGACAGTTAAATTAGTGTTTACTTTATTTTTTTAAGCTTTCATGTGACTACTTCCAGTTAATATTTGTCGTTTCTTTAGTTCGCCTTTTCTCCAGTAGAGGTCACAGTTGCACCACAAACCAGCCCTGAAATCTGGAGCCATTGCGGGATCAACAGGTATGGCAGCTTGGCTGATCCACAGCTGAGGATTGAACACATGACGATGAACACATGGTGCTGACGACCTACCTGTGAAAACAGTAAAAAAAAAAGATTAGGTTAATCTAAATGTTGGCATTAGAAATGTTAGAATGTTGGCATTTTCCTTTTTAAATATTTATATATTTTGATTTGAGGTAAACAAAAAAAAAAAGAAACATGTTATATCTACAAAAATTCCAATTTCCTATTTGAGCTGTTGAAAACTGTGTTTCTGCAGAATTCTTCTTGTTGCCTTGTGTATTTTTTTCTTTATTTAGGTGTAAAAATGCATGGATCCATTAGTCTCTAAATCACTGGGCATTGCTGCTCCTTTCAGGACTGATCCACCTCCCCATTATTTTGGGGGACTATTTTCGTCCAAATATGATTAGTTTATCAAATGTCTGCATATGTATTTCATAAGAAAAGTGAAAAGAAAAGAAAAGTGGTATGATTAATTTACCAGCATTCCACAGGGTCAAAAAAATTGATGCAAGATAATTGGGCACACAGGGAATCCTTAGCAATTTGTGCTTTCAGACTCAACTTGAAAAATTAGATGTCAGTGCAAATGTGAAATTGCTCCTCAATGTTCTCAAAGATTCAATGAAAATTTAAATATAAATCTTAAGCATTTCCAGCAAAAAGGATGCTTTTCTTTTTGCAATGCCAACATGAAATGAAGCCCTGTGAAAGTGATCTGAATGAAGTGAAAATGTGTGACGGAGGGAAGGAAAAAGACACGCCAGCTTGTGTAAAGTTTGGGTTGTTGCTCCCAGTAAAAGCTTCATGCAAGTATTCATTAGATTCTTTTTGACAGAAAGTAAAGTTTGAATTTATGTGAAGATGAGAAACTATATTCTTCAAGCTGTGTACACCGTTAATGTCAAATATGCCTCAAATGCTGTGGTGCAGCCCACTTTTTCGCCTCAGTTGTCAGAGTAGCGCTTGACGTGCATGTTTGCTGCAGTGAGAATAGATTTAAGCAAAGTGGAAAAACTGAGGGAACGTCCTAATTTTGGCCAAATTAAGGCAGAGAACAAATGAAAAAGTTATTCTTAGTTTAAAAGAAACTGAAACACTATTATCACAGGTACAGAATAATCACAGAACCCCCAAATTCCACTGTTTTGATTTATTTAGCTCATTGACAAGGATTTAAGAGAAAAAAATGAATAAATGATATCCATCATCACATCATCTGATCAAAACTTGGGGGAAATTTGATATTTATGCAAGATCAAATAAACTGATTGCTTGAAAGTCTTGTTCAAAAGTTCCTATTAAATGTTAGTGTTTATTCCTCATGGACACACAGTGCAAAAAGGAAAATGCTAAACAAGAGTATTTTTGGTAAGTATACTGCATACTGACACTGTGAAAAACGGCTTCATTTGTCCTCATTAAAAGCTTAAAAGTCCATGAATAAATAATCATTAAAGAGGATACTTTCCTCTTTTTTTCTCAACCATCTTCGGCCTTATGCAAAATAAACACTGACTAAATAAATATCCTCCATAAAGGCTGTTTAAAAACATGCCCCCCTCCCCTCCTTGCTTCCATTTAGAAAGCTGACATGCACCTAAAGATCAGATCCTACGCCGGCTGTCTGTTTTGAAGGAATAAAAATTGGACCTCTGAGAGTCAACCTAATGCAATTAAGTGAGGATGATGAGTGTTTCTCTGTGTGCTGCTTGAATCAGTAAGCAAGGCGGAATGAAAACTTAAAGGCAAGAAGAAAAGAAAAGAGCTGGAGATGAGTGTGCACAGGCCGGTCCCAGCGGTTTAATTATTTTAATTATCTCTTCTCTTTCGGCTCCCTAAAAAAAAAAAAAAAAAAGAGGCCATTAAAGTATGCCCGTTTGGGTTAATCTGATTAAAAAAACAAGATGGAGGGAGAGATGAAAGGCTGCAGATGTCAGTGCTAATCAGGGGAGTTAAAACTGCTATTTGTGAACTGGGACAGTTGTTAAAGTGGGTAGAAAGTGCATGCAGTGTGAGTTTTTTTTTCCTTTTTAATACGTTTTCTGCACTTCAAAACACCTCTTTTTGCTTCCTCTGTTGATAAACACTCTTGCACGGCTCTCTTTAAGCCAATGCCATGTAGCCATGCCAACATCAGGTTAGAGTAGCTTCACTGAAAGCTGCAGTTTGGTCCTTAGGGCTTTTTAAAAGACTGAAGCTGCATTTGAAGAGGTGATGAAAGTTCCCGTTTAACAGGGGAAAAAGAAGAAGTGTGAAAGTTGGCCAAGAAAGTGATGGTATTGATTCTCATTAAAGAGAAAATAAAGTTTTGTGTCATTATTGGAAAAACACAAGCACAAATGAGAAAATAATTTTTTTTTAATTTTAATGTGGTTTATGTGAAGTAAAAGATGCACAGAAAAATCACCATTCAGTTTTTCTTCACTTCATTGTCTTTTACTAGACTTTCTCACTGTTTCTGCAAAAACAGGCCCCCTAGAAATAAGTTAAAAAAATTATTAAAAGTTGATAAATGTTCTTTAAAAAAGTAAACAAATCTGAAAAAGGTAATCTGGGATCTGGGAAGGAAAATTGTCTTATCAAAAATTATTATTTTAAGCAAAATAATGCTAGTCACTAAGACAGATTTCTCAAACTAAGACTAAATTGCTATTGAAAAGCTTTCTTGATTAGATTATTTTTGATGCAAGACAAAAAACAAAATTTTTCTTGTAACAAGGGGCCTTTTTACTTTCTTAATCCTATATAGCCATATTTGAAAACATATTTTTGAGACCTCTATTTCATTAGCACAATCCAAACTTTCCTTAAAAATCCCATTGTGTATAACTTGGTCCATGTTTTTTGCCCTATAGTTCATCATCATTCCACTAGGGGCAGTAGAAGGACTTTTCCTGTTCATTGTAAAATGGCTGCTTCCATGAAATCTCAAAAACACTTTCGGCTGGAAAATTTTATCTAATTTTCAAAGCTTTATTGTGAGAATAACTCATCAAATGTTAGTCATATTTTAAATTACTACTTGACGTCTTAAAATAAAACAAAATTTATTCTATTTTATTTATTTTATAATACAGGTATATTGTGTTAAAATGTGTTAAAATCAAATTTGAGACGGGGGGCTAATGAAGGTGCTTTATCCTGAACGCTCACGTCAATATTTTTGTCGTCTTAAACTAACATTGTTGTGAGCAAAAACTCACAAAATCAACAAACGAATCATAATTGATACGATCTAGGAGTCATAAAAATGACTGAGCAAAAATCATTTTGTAAACTTCATATTCAGAGGATTTAAGAAACAACTTATTTCCAAAAAAAGAACATTTTGTCAATTCTTTGTTGTAGTGCTCCACAAGGTTAAGATTTAGTTTTTGTGGTGTACCCAAAAAAAATACGTGTGGAAAAAAAAATGTTATCCCTTTGATTGTGACAATTGACCACGTACATTGTTTTCTGATCTCTTATAAAGCAATGCTCACTGAAGTTTGTCTTCAAGACGTGACATTTGCTCAGGTAGCAGTGAGCCAGCACAGGTGTCGGGCCACTGCTTGGTGAGGAGAGGGAAAAAAAACAACAAAGATCTACTTTCTAACTAAATCAAGCAGACGGAATGTCCTGAGTGCGTACAGAGATGGACGGGAGCCCATGCAATATTAAAGCTCCATGTCTGGCAACGCCAAGTGTGCCACTCCTCTCTGCAGCTCCCGCCCTCCCAGCTTCCCGGCCATCGGCTCTTTCCTCAAGGTGACACTTCAAAGCGGGCACGCAGACGTGGCAGGCCTGGCTGTCGGCATGAAGCCAGCCCCCCCCATTCCTCCTCTTTTCTCTTCCACCCACCACCCATTCTAGCCCGCTGCCCCACCACCACCTCAAAGACACATCTTCTCCCCCTGCTGGGCCAGGTCAGCGCCAAGATCCAGTCTCCTTGCTGCTTTGGGAGCTGCTGTCAGAAAACTCCTTTCCACGTGCTTAATTAATAACGGAGCGTTTCGAATGCAGACCCACTGAATGTGCAGCCTGCTTCCCTTTCGATGCTGATGGTGAATTCTGAGGCCTCGACAGAAGGCAGATAAGGAGAGGAGGGCTGGCTGGGGATGCATTCAAATCATTTGAATTTGATGACTGGAACTGACATGCATTATTCTGCGCACTTTATAGCCTATTTTCTGTGTTGCACAACGAGCTCGCCTTATTTTTTATCTTTCATTTTTAAAAGACGTCTCTCTTCTGCAGATGATTGGAGACACTCCAATGTCTGTGTAGAATTTCATTCTGCTCTGTGTTACTTGTCTTCATGGTGGGGTAAGAAAGGACTTTGACACGCAGTCCTATAGTCAGGTCTGGATTTAGCCAGCTCCACCATGGGATGCAGGTATCAGGGGTGCAAGTCTGGGTGTGCTGAGAGCTTGGGGTGTCATATCTCTTCGAGCCCATATATCATTTCATCTGTGTATGCTTTATACATGTTATGTTGAATTCTCTTCTTGACACTATCCTCTGCATTTACCTGGCTTGGGACAGGCACAAGCAGGACGCTGGTTTGTATCCTGTTTCTTGTCTTTTTTTTTTTTTAAGTCTGTCTATTTGTCTGTCTCTCTGACCATCCTTACTTTTTTGCCTTATATTTAATTAAAAAAATGCTTTTTTGTTTGTTTTTTGAGGTTTTTTTTAAAGTTAATTTTGGATTTTTCCATCATTTAAGGGATCCCCCTCCCCTCCCTCCCCCCTTACCCATACCTGTATCCGGTTTTGTTGTCAGCTGGTTTCAGCGTCTGTAAGCACCTGCCAAAATCTGCAGGGAGTATTTTACTGAGCACAACGTGATCGATATTTGCCGATCTGTCCGCCGGCATCAGCCTCAAATAATAGGGGAGAGTAGGAGACGAGGCAGCACAGGCAGGTCGTGTGGAGGTCTGCACTGCTCCCGTTTGATGTCTGTGAAAGCGCTCATCAGCAAGTGGAAGTAGCTTCATCCTGGCATGCCAGGTCACCGACGCCTCACCCTGAGAAGCACATGGCTGATTGTCTCCCTGTCAGGACGAGTTGGGCCGTTGTTGTCTGAAATGAGAGGATGGGTCTTAGATGGCCAACTGGCCTTGTGGCTTTTTTCTCCCCTTTAATAGGGCTTCATTTTTGGCACCCAGTAAGTCTGCTCAGGTTGCCCGATGATGAAGAGCGCTCCTCCCCTTTACCTCCTCCTCCTGTCAGCCCTGAGCACGTGTTGCTAGTTTATTTTTATTCACTGCAGGTGCTCCTCTACATCACCCGTTGCATCCATAATGGACTGAGCATTGAACAAAAATTATGCTGGCTAAACAAGCCTGCATGCTTCAGAAAGCAGTGGTTAAGTGGAACATGGCTTGGAAACACAAGGTCTGCAAGTGTATAGTCAGCCTCAGGAACATTACGGCATTTAGGGCATGGAGCTGGTTGCAGAAACACTGATATAATTAGGTCATAATAAATAAGAAACGCATCTAGAGAGAGGGCTCACCTCAACAGTGGCCCTTAAGAAACCCCATTGGTTGCTTTTTAAAAAAAAAACAGTCACCTGTCCACCTGGAAATACACTCACGCTTTCCAGTCTCTAACACATATCCAGTGTCCTACTTGCAGAGTCTTCATCCGTATTGTAAACCCCAGTAGCCCTGGCCCTTTAAAATGAGCTAACTGAGATGGTTGTTGGCTGAAACCAGCCTTAATTAGTGCACTTACTGCACAGCAAGGGCAGGTATGAGCTGGAGCCTCTGCTCTGCAGTTGCAGCTTAAGCCTCTTTCAGACCCTGCTCCAACCTCCCACAATGACTTGGTAATTAACGCCATTAGCTTTTAGTTCTCCTTCAGTTTTGGCAAAGTGGATCGTGGCTTAGTTATGGCCTCTGTTGAGATAATAGTCTTAGAAACTGGTTCATCATGTCTGTCTGTGTTTTATCTCCACCAGTGTTGCTGTTTTTCTCAAGAGTTACCTGCTGTTCATCCTGGCGACATGCATGTTCATGAGCGGGATGTAATGAGACAGGCATTGGGTTTTAATAAGCAGAGCTTTTCTCCCAGATCCTTCTGTGATTTGCATCCATGTCGGACACGAGGCGTAAAGCGGGGTGATTGATTCATGGCTCGTCCCATATTGGAGCTTGAGAGTAGAGAGGGAGAGACGTAGATGATGGGCCGTAGATTCATTATCAAGCTCAGCCACAAAGGGAGGAAGAGAGTGTGCATATGTTAATCCGCTGGTTGAACGATGATCAAAGAGTGGAACAAGCTGAGCCCTGCTGATCGCCTTGGGGCAAATGATGCTCTCCAAGCAGCTGGGAAAGTGTGCAGACGAGGAGTAAACAGATAGTTAGGAAAATCAATAGCTGAGGTTTTGGGCCATGGCGTGGTGTGAAGGTCAAGGGAGGCTGGCGTGTGCACAGTGAAACCATGTCTGGAAACTGGTTGCTTTCATACCAGTTTGAAAAGACATGATGTATTTACAGGGATAAAGACAGACGAAGCTGAAATAAAAAAACGGATGAGGTCTATTCAGCTGTAGATACAGAGGTTAAGTTTAGAAATAAATTCCTGCTAACAAAACCAACTGATTTAATTGTTTAACCCTTTCACAACAGCTTTTATCTACCTTATTTTCTGCTCTATAGTGCACACCAGATAATAAGGCGCTCCATCAATGAATAGTCTAGTTTCAAACTTATCACAGATAAGGTGTACTGAGCTATAATGCAGTGTTCACACTAGGCATGTGACGTGAGCTTAAGAATTCACTAAATGTTCTTAAACGTGCTTTTAGCACATGGTGTTCACACTAGTCAAACAGGGAAGAGCTTCTTCTTTTTCTACTGTTTACTAGGACTGGGTTGATCTAATCTGTTAATCCTTCTTAATTTATCTAAGTTTATTAGATTAATAATTGATCCATAAAAGTAAAGATCAATCTAACACATAAAGCTAAAGTCTGCTAGCTTAATGCTAGCATCATTTCTAATGCCAACGCTCTGTATACCAAAACATACATTGCTGACTAAATGGAAAGCTTTATTTACTCACAGGCATAAATTTCCCAAACTCTTTTAAGGAAACATTTTGTTAAAATAACCATTTGTGGTCTAAAGCACAGTTTTTTTTTTCTCAAATCTTCTGGAATAAAGTGTAATACTATGGTGCGAGCTAGTGGCCAAACTGAATCGCCCTCCAGTAGACAGAACAAAATTTGCAATGTTAATGATCTGAACATTTTTGTTGGAGCTGGTGTGAACATTCTCATTTTTATTTCACAAATACATCTGACAATAAATGAACTGTATCAGATTAATATGAATATCTTAAAAATATATGTAGATTATTAATGTATTTATATACAAATATGTCTCAATATGTAAACTGTAAATTCAAAAGTGAATCAAATCGAATGACCGCCACGTACAGTTGGAAAAGGTTTGGTGCACAATGTCAAAACGGTGCAAATCTGGTGAATCCTGCTCCAGGCTTTTTCTTTCACAAATCTTTTCTGATACATGAAAGATTTGGTTTTAAATAATTCTGGCCGGGCATAAACAGCAATTAATATTTCTGCTTCATGATCAATTTTCAAACAGTTGGCACTTTGAATGAAAAAGAACGCCATCCATACGTCACTACCAAATCTGAGTCCCTGATTAGTCGAAGTTCAACCTGCATGGTTTAACTTTTAACACACGTTTATTGGTGAGCGTTTTGTATGTACAAACGGTCGTAGAAACTTGCATAGTTACAAGTAAACGCAAGAGTTTTGAATACAGATTCCCGAAATGTGCATATACGTGCGTTTACATACTTTTCAATGAAAGGGGTCACTTGAACGTATGTTGTTGAGGGCGGTATGATTGTAGCTTTAGGTGAATTAAACGAGAAAAAAGATTCAAAGATAAGTCCATCAGTCAGTCAGACTGCATTCACAGTAAGTTCAGAACTTGTTTGTAACACGCTAAACCTTAGAAGCATTAGCTGCTTTAGCATATTCACAACAAACTCCAAACTTTTTTCAACATGTAATAAAACAGAATGATACTGCTAAAACAAATGATACTGTGACTATGTTAACTCCCAACCTTGTTAGTAACATGTCAGAGAAACACAGTCCTCACTGCAAAACTGCATGTTAGCCACGTTAGCATATTCACAATGACACCCAACTAAACATTTTTGACAGAGCACCGTGTGCCTCTCAAAATTGCTTCAACATCAATAGGCACAGCCAGAATGAATCAAAAACAAGACGCTCCAGATTATGAGTGTTTTTTTTTTAAGGCTTTTAAGTTCGCTTTATAGTGCAGAAAATATTGTTTTTTAATTAGCTGAAATATTGTCAGCAAACATGTTTTTGGAAAAAGAACTCCAAAGTAAAGTTTTCAATCCTGAATTAAACAATAGCCTACTCTCATAACAATAATATCTTTTTTATTCTGATGTGTACACGCATCATCATGTATTCGCTCCATAATTCAATTCTGGCAGGATGGGTTGGAGCATTATCATCAATGAACAAAAAGTTGGGTTCTAAGATGTCCCTGAGGTCAGAATGTGCAGTGACTGGGCCATTTACAATAACCAAATTGGTTTTGCTCTGACTGATGATGCCTGTCCAGACTGCCGCTCTTCCTCCACCAAAGCAAAGCGGTGGAGTCGGTTGAGAATGGTTTTTCTGGAAACCCTAGTACCCCTCACATCTGGTAAATGGGCCTGCATCTGTGTAACATTTGCTAAACCGTGTCTGAGTGCAGAGGTCCTTAGGTACTGGTCATGGTTGTGGTCTGTCACTGGTGGGGCTCCACTCCTGGATCTGTTACAAACTCTGAAAGTAGTTCTATGTCTTGATGCAAGTCTGCTGATTAAACTTTGAGACACACCAAATTCACCTGCAACATCTGACTGTCTGCTACCAACCTGAAGGCGCGCTATGGCCAGGTGGTGTTGCTCGTTCGTTAAGCGACACATTGTGTTCATAGCTGGTTGAATGATGAACTTTGAATGACTTATTGGCAAAATAAGCTTTTATCCTTACAGAATGTTGACATTGATTCCACATTGAAAAGGTTTCTATTTAAGAAGTTTTTGGTTTTGGCCTCAATAAATAAGACACAGTGTACATATACCATTACATGGAAAACACTAAATGAGGTGTGTCTATCAGCAATTACCTCCATATGCCAAAAATCTGTAAACATTGTGTTCACAACATTTATTGAGTTTTTCGTGATATCCCTAACTTATTGTGAGTATTGTGCATTTATGTAATCAGCTGAGGTTGTCTTATTTGGAGTATAATTAAATTAAATCTGCGTTGAGCTCAGTGAAGAAACTTCATCCGACAAAGATGCAACCACAGACTCCTAAGCAGACCGTGGGAAAGCTCATATAATTCTTAAAAAACATCCATCAAATCACGTTACCTCTTCTTGCACTCTGTATTATAATGCTTTCTTTTGAACGCGCCTAACTGATGGTATTTTTGGTTCTATTGTTGTGGCTACCCTGACCAGCATTCCCATGAGGCATTTAGCTCAGGTACCCACACTGATTGACTGCTTGGGGAATTTGTGCAGACCTTCTGATCCCTTGAAGTCTTCAAAGCAACATTTTTTTGTTTGAATTTTATGGTCAAGAACATCTGATGCTCCTGCATCTACTCATAGAAAAAGGAAGACTTTTCCTTTTATCTAAACTGCAGGGACTGTTGACAAATAATAATTTTATTTTCATTGTTCTGTTTATTATTAATTTACAATTTTGTTTGCCTGCCTCTGAATAATTAAGATGGCTAAGCTTTTTACCCCCAAACTTTGGCGTCTTTTAACTTCCTCTACTTCTGAAGCAGATTGTTTTTGTGATTAGTCACTTTGTTTAATCTGTTAATGATGGCATCCCCTCAGGCTAAATGCCTGATTTGTGCTCACCAGTTTATTTATTCATTTGTACTTTTGACGTGTTAATCTGCATAAACGGTGCAGAGCTCCTCCAGGACCCACGAATGTCAAGCTGCACCTGTCACTTACAACAAACGAAGACTGCAGGAAGCAGTCGTGCTGCTCTCCACACCTTGATCATTGAACACGTCTGCCTGTCAATCACCTCTCATCCACCCAGCTCTCTGAGAGCGATGCTGATGTTCACACATTATCTCCGTTTCAGGCCTGCAGCAACAGAGCACAAATAGGATTGTGCAGAATGCACCGCTGCACAGATGTTACCGTAAGTCAAATTACACAAAAATCTGACTCCATAAAATGACTTTGGGCATTTGTTCTTCCTTTTAAATTTTTGTCTTTCAGCCAATCACGTCTGACATTAAGATTTTATTCAAATTTTAAAAGCAGATGATGAGCAGGCTATACACTGCAAAAAGAAGTAGCCTAAAAGTAGGAAAAAAAACCCTAATCTTAAGAAAAAAATGACTAGAAAGTTGTACAACAAGCAGCAAGTAATTTTTACTTAACTTTTTATAAAATATCAAAATCTAGAAACAAGGAGTTCCACAAAAGCATTCAAGAAAAATAAGCTTAAAAAACAGACTTACTTCAGATTGAATGCCACACAGCACAATAACAAGTATTTTTTTTGCAAGTATGGAGAAAAATTGATTGTAATTTTTGTTTTTATGTACATAAATGTTACTTGGCTTCACTGACAAAAAAACTAGTGTAATAAGTGGAAAAGACTTACTTTTCAAAAAAAATATGAACAAAATGAAAATACGATCTTAGTACAAGTTGGCCCATCTTAATAAATCCTCATAAAATCTAAAAGCAGCTCTTATTTTTAGACCATAAATGTAAGTTTTTGCTGAAATAACAATGCCTTTTACCGCAGAGTATTAGGACCATCATGATAGAAAATAAATATTTAAATGTAAGAGAAAAAAGTCAATATTTTATGGGAATAGGTTATAAATGTATTTTAAGTAATGATGACTTAATAAGTTATTTTACATAGAAAAAAATTGTTTTTTTCCCCCAAAATCTACTTGTGATTTAATGAAAGTAATATTGTAAATTGGCAAAAAAAACAAAACAAAAAAAAAAAAACCTACTTTCAGCAAGATTCTCTAGCAAAATGATATTCATCTGATTTTTCTAATTGCAACAAAAATTAAACTGGTTCTGTCTGTCTTAAAGCTGACTGTGGCATTTTATTTTAGAAAAAAACAGTCTTTCCTTTTTAAGTGTCAACTTTTTTTCTCATAATTTTACAACTTTATTATTGTTACATTTTGACATTTTCTCATGGTTTTACTACTTTATTCTAGTAAATTGTTACTTTTTTCCTTACTTTTACAACTTATTCTCATATATATATATTTTTTTTTGTACGGTGGCCTTAATGCTTTGTCGTAGTCTAGATGTCAAGAACATTTCTTAAATCAAGCAGTTTGAGTTTTTTTGAGTCTTAAATTTAGTTTTTCCACTGTCAAGAATATGGAGCAGAAGGATTTAGACTCCTTTTAATAATTTTCTTATTTTCTAAAGAGACAAAAAATTCTCAACTGTACTTGTTTTTAAGAAACTCTTGTTAAGGTGTAGAGCAAGGAGAATTTAAAACAACCTAAGCCCTGCATGGTAAAATATTTTGAATGTCAAAAAAAGGTAACAACTAGTTTGCTGTACAAAACATTCTGACATTTTTCCAAGTACAATTGCATTTTCTTTTATCACTTTTAGGTATTATGCTCACCTCTGGTCGTAACCCTTCATGTCTTTATTGACCAAATTGACCATTGACCAGTTTGACTATATCAAACTATTTAAGCAATCACGGATGGTATTTTAAACAGTTTGGTAATTGTTGAATTTTCCAAAGAAACCTGTAAGTCTCTTCCACTCTCTGAGCAGAATCTGCACAGGAGCTCTAATCTACCTTCACATTTGGACAACAACTCAAATCCCAACAGGCTGCATGTTTTCCTGCAGCGCTGAGATATCAGTCCTCTTTTACAGTGAAACTCTCTTCATCCGTTCTTCATAATGTAGCCTCATGTTTTTGGTTTTGAGGAATTTGGATCACCTGCTGTGCCGGCAGCGACAGCTGTCTTTACTCCCTCGTTATTATCCAGATTTTCATGGAGCCAAACAGCTGCTTTTTTTTTTTTTTTTTTTTTAACGGCAGATTGAATCAGAGCTTACCATGACTGACATCCAGGTGACACGTTGACAGAGGTCTTTTTAAAAAGCAGGAAAAGACAGAAGTCAGATCAGTACATGTTGCTTCTGAAAAAGAATGTTTTAGTCCTCAAATTGCAGATGAAGAAATGCAGTAAACGTACAGTGGGAATTGTTAGTGTGCAATCCTTGCAGTGAACTTTTACTTGTATATAAATGAGGTTTTCCAATGAATAAAACATCAAAAATTTATGCAGAAAAATTTTAACCACAGGGGCGGATATACGAGAAACAGAAAGATAAAATGAATGGATTCAGCCACTAATAATATATTTCAATATGTTACAAACTCCTACAAAGTGAATTCTGGTGGTGCTTTTATTGGTTAGAGCTATAGCAGCTATTTTTTGGACGTCTAAAGCCACAGTGTTTTACCACAGTCGTTTTCAGACTGAAAGTTTTGTAAGATGGACATTTTTTCCCAGGTGTTTCTTTGAGATTGTTGATATTTTCCTGTTTGTTTCATCAGAAAAAATTAGCATCACATAACCAGAGGCCTGCTGCAGGGCCAACTAAACAGTGCAGTGGTAATATGCTGCCTAAAAATATGTACATAAGAAAAAAAATGAACAGTGGAGCAAAAAGAAAAAAGTATTTGTGAGTTACAGATTCAGCAAGTTGTCCCTCCTAACAAGCTGAGTTTGGTCTATAATGTTCATCGTAGATGAACTTCAAATGTGGGAGACAGAATGTAAAATAGAATTTATGGACATTACACTGTCCATGAATTTATTTGTTTAATGGTGCAGAGAATAAGTACCATCTTTCCTGCACTACAGGGTGCAACAGATCATAACTAAAGGTCAATGAATGATCGTTTTTTTGAACTGATGTCATAGAAACGACGCACTGAACTATAAGGTGCATTAAGTGAGACAAAAAAGTAAGAGATTAGTCCGTCAGCCAGTCAGACTTTATTAACTTTGGTCACAGTAACTCTAGAACTTGTTTGTAACACGCTTCAGGTCAGAAGCGTTAGCCGTGTCAGCATGTTCACTATACCTATAATATCCAACCTTATAACATGAAAATGTAACGTAAAAAGCAGATTGATAGCGCTAAAATTACTGTGACTATGCTAAATCCCAACCTTGTTAGTAAAATATGAAAAAGAACCACAGTCCGACACCGCTACACATTCTACACGTTAACACATTCACAATAAAACTCAACCAAACATTTTGTCAGAGCACCATGTTCTTCTCAAAATCATTTTGACATCAGAAAACACAACCAGAAAGAATCCTCAAGGTACATTTTAAAATATAAAGCACTGCCTTTTCTTTTTTTTAAGGCTTTTAAGTGCAACTTATGAAAATGTGGTATTAAATTCCTACAAACAAACAAGAATTCTGTTCCTCACAGACCTCTTCTTTAAGAAGTTCTTTTATCCTCCACTGATTAGCTGTATTGTTTTCACCTGCTTGAACTGGTTATCTGTATAAAAATGCTGTACCACACCCTTAAAAAGTCAGACAGCAACCATAACCAAGATCAAAGAACTGTCAAAGGACACCAGGATCAAGACTGTAGACCTGAACAAGACTGGAATGAACCAATCTACCATAAGCTCAGTTTCAATTTAATAATTATTATTATTATTTAATAAGGCCAACTCAGAATATCTTTATTTTCAAATTGCTTTCAGTGGTCTTTTTTATCATGATTATGCTATTTTTAGCCAAAATAAAAAAGACCTGTGTCATTTTCTAGGACATAGTTTCTACAGAGCGGGAGGAGTTCCTCAGATATTTGTCTTGGGGGGGTGTTGGTGGTGTTGTTTACATGAACTTCTTACAACCCCTCCCAACCTAACGTTAGTGGTGCAACAAAAGTGGTAAGCAAAATCTGAGCTATCCAGCCGTACAGTTTCGATCCAGGTTCCAGCTCAGACGAGGAAAACAAAGATGTATAATACATGAAGCTCTTTGGTGTGGGTCTTAAAATTTAGTTTTCCAACATATTTAAATATAATACGGTAATAAATACATTAAGTTTTGTTTTTTGTCTTATTAGATAAATGATATATGATAGTGAAAGAGAGCTTCTATATAAGATATGCCACACAATATAATACAGTATGTCCAGTGAGAAAGTAAACTGCTATCAGTAATAACTGTGAGAACAGTTAAATTGGGTACCAGTATTAAAATATTGTAATTGAGCTTTAAGAAAACATGGTTTTAAACATTGCATTTTTAACTATTCCATGCTTTGCAAAAAAATTAAAACAGTTCCTGTACTACAAACAACACTTTATTAATGTGTGTGTCTACTGAAGGGACAGATGGAATAGTCATGAAAAATTTTGAACACGAAAATTCCCTTTTGTTTTGTGTTGGACAGTTACTCCTAGTTACTAGTTACTGGTATTAGTAAAAGTAAAACTATAAGGAGTTGCTAGATAATCAAAAAGAAACCAAAAATATAGACATGGGAAACTGTACGCCTTCTTTTCTACCAAGTTTCAACTTCTACCAAGACATGATCCCTATATAGTGACAGGTAACATTTCTGTGAACTTGGAGATCAACTTGATGCCCATGCAGGAAAAAAAGCCTTCATCTATCTAGGAAGGGTTAAGGCGCATGTCAGCACACTGATGTCAACAGCTGTTCTCAAACAACTTCTTTGATGACTCATTGACAGCAGAAGCTGCAGATTGCCACGTTCACTAACTGGTTAAATGTCAGCTCGCAGGAGGCTGATCAGAGCTTCTGCCTGCCACATCCAGCCAGTGATGAAGCAGCTTTGGTGTTAATAGATGTGAGAGCACACTTGACCCCCTCCCAGATTGTGGGCTTTTTGCGCCCATTAAAAACAACCCCTCTTTGGTTGGGATCAGAGCCGCGGCTTCTTGTGTTAGCCAGAGAGAGGCCATTGTACAGCTGGTCCTGCACCTCTGCATCAAGACTCTGGGGGGCACCTGTGGAGGTCACAGGCTCCACAAGGAGAAAAAAGGCACAGAGGCAAGTAATGATTGGGTTATCAGCGGTGAAATGACTAATTATCTAATTGTACTGTCAAAGGGGTAGTAGGAAGGGGGGCTGAGCTGTGAGGAGGGGGCAGCAGAGGTGGAGTGTATGGAGAGATGCAGGTTCATCTCCTCTCTCATCCTTCTGCAGGCTGGGCTGCAGGGGTTGGTCCCTCACTGCATTTCTTTCCCTGTGGCATCCCCCCAGCCTGCTGCTCAGGTCCTCATGACATCTGCTTAGAACACAGCATGCCCCCCCCCCCCTCGGACGCTGCCAGAGTATGCACCCACATATGCCTCCCTGTGCAGATGCTGTGGTCCCTGGGTCCTCCTGCATGGAGAGCGTGAGGCCCGTTTGATGTGTGATGAAACAGAATCCAGCGAGCCACTCTGGGGCTCGGGGAGATCAGGAGGCAGAGGGGGTGACTGTGGGTACCAGGAAAGATGAGAGCTTGAGCTGAGAGGGGAGAGCAGCAAAGATGGGATGTTAGGGTAGGTCTCATTATTTTATGAATCACAGGGAAGGAACACGCCACGAGGATGGGATGTCCCTTCAGAGGAGGTCAGGAAGCTGTGGAGGAAGGTTCTTGGAGAAGAATAAGAATTTATTAAAACAAAGATAAGATAAAAATGGGATACACAGTATATAAAGACGAAGTGAAAATATTAAATTAAGCGAAAAAATAAATATTTGTGAGAGAATAAGATATGCTTGTGAATAGAAAACACGAAAATAAAATTTCAAAAAAGGAAAAAAGCTAAGTATGGCTATGTGTGTTCAGTTTTGATGGAAAGAGTGAAAAGAAATAAACAAAATGAGTAAAATGCAATAAAAGAACATAAAGGTGAACAAAAACTGATAAGATGTAGAAAAGGAGATCAGTCAGAAAAAGATGAGACACTGGAAACAGAAAAAGAAAACAGTGGAAAAAATGTTGGAGTCAAAGGGAAAAAGGTGGGGGAATCTGGAGGGAAAAAGAAGAAAACACAACAGAAAAAGAATGAAAAATGGGGGACAGGAAGCAAAGAAAGAAAAGGAGGGAAATATAGGAAATCAGAATTACAAAGGCGACAAAATTGTATTAAGAGGGACAAAAAAATAGTAGTTCACAGGCTACAACCTGAGGCTCTGGAGCTCGTTTTTTCCGCCATTGTGGCTCTTTCGCTTTGAACAAAAATGCACCCAATTTAAATATATAATGGGTTTGTAAGTTTTGGTTATTTTTTTTTATCTCCTTGTCATTTATGTTTGGATGTATAACATGTCAGAAAAATGATTAAAATGATGGTGAAAGATTTAATCTACTGTCAGATCAGTTTAAAACTAAATCTTAATGAAGCAAAAAAGGCCCTTGTTTCAGAGGATAAAGTCTTGAAAGAAAAATAATCTTTTCAAGAAAGTTTCTTCAAAAGCAAAATAATCTTAGTTTAAAAAAATGAGATTTTTTTTTCTTTTTAATTTTTTTGTGGAACAATTTTTCTCATTTGATTTGTTTGCTTGTTCAAAGAAATCTGCCAATGGGGTGAGAATTATTGACTTAGTTCAAAGGGGTCTGTTTTTATAGAGTAGAACTTGGAGGACATATAGTTATCTGTTGCAGTTTAGAGACAAGTTTATAAAATAGAATGCTATTTAACACAGGGTGTTTCATTTTGAAAAGAACGTGCTTCTGTCAAAAGCAAAATAAATGAAAACTGTTATATAGAGAAAAATAATTCTTCATCATAATTCCTTTATTAAACACTACATTTCATAAATGAATGGCTTAATGACCTTAAAAACATAGAGTATATTTTTTTAAACAACAAACTGGGACTTTGTGGCTCGGATTTTCTTACTAAATTTTTTCTTTTGTGTTAAAGGTTGCAGACCTCTGTATTAGTTTAAATGAGAGATATGAAAAAAGACATACAGAAGCTATGGGGTAAAAATAAAACCAAAAGAAATGACATAAACAAGGGTAAACTATAAACAGAAGAGAAGAGAGAAAACAAGATAAGAGGAAGATATTTGGATTTGCAAAGAAGGAAATCAAAATGGTAGCTGAGGATGGTAAAAAGTATATCTGAAATTGCACGAAAGCACTCAAAAAAGGAAACACTTTCTTGAGAGAAGAAAGTGACTCAGCAGAGAAGTGAGAGATAACATTTAACAGAAAAGTGTAAAAGATTAGAAATATTAAAGGGCAGACAGAGAAGTCAACAAGAGAACAGATGAGAAGAAAGGAAACAGGAGGCAGAGATGATGAGAGACATCCTTGGTGTCTTTCTTGCACCAGCATGGCTTCCCTCCCTCCTCACTTACTTTGCTCCATATTCACTTTCTCCTGCAACTTTCTGCCTAATCTGGCTCCCCGTGCAGTATGTTAATTATTGTTGTGGCAATGATGAGGAGGACGAAGACAATGGTGATGCCATTATAACCGCTTAGTGCGGGCAGCGCTGTGCCTCTTGGAAAAGTTAAAGAGGAGGAAGTGGGTGAAGAAGTGCTAACATGGGGGATCAGGTAAAGCAGTGGATAGGTTAGCAGTTAGAGATCAAAGTGAAAAACAAAGGCAGATTTCAAACAGGCCCAGAGAGCTTGGCAACAAACCCGCACCTCCTCTGATAATACTTAGATCTATAAATGTTCTTTTTTTATTTATTTATTTTCTTATTTATTTTTAAAATTATTCATCGCTGTAATAATTTGGGCCTAACAAGCACTTGAGGGAGACGGCTTCCTTTTGCATCTCTCGCTCCCACTTTTCTTTAGTTCCCGGCTCCGTGAGGCTGGGAGCTCAGGGATTTGGGGGCACTATTAGAGAGAATTTCTTTTATTTGCTACTAATGAATGATATGCATGATACTATTTTTTTTTTTTTCTTGTATACGTTGTGGGGGTAACTGTGAAGATCGGGGCAGGAGCTGGAGAATTGGACTCTTTTTCAAGGCTTTGTTCGCCTAACCCTCATCTTGCCTTTCGAGCAAGAGCACAACGCTGTTCAAGTCACTTCATCAGACTTTCAGATCAAATATGCTTTCTAACCTCACTTGACATCACAGCTGTGGCTTTGTTTGACACTGGTGTGGTGTTTTCTGTCAGTACAGAAGAGCCTCCTTCTTGTCTCTTCCACACAGCGACACCTTTTAACCCGTTTTTTCGTCTTGTTAAAATGATTGCCAATGGGTACTCCTTATCATCACAAATACAGTCCTTTATTAAAGCACTCCCTGCTAAGTGTCTTCACCTCACAAGATGAAGGGAAGCACGGCTTTTAAAGACGCAAGTTTTAGTCAAACCTGCGATTTTTCACACTAATTTTCTTTCTAGTTTTGCAACTTTGTTTAGAGAAAAACAAATGATAAAAAACTGGTCAGACTACAAGCTAGCCATTAAAACTTTTTGGTGTGTAATGACATCTGTCTTTTGGGATCCAGGCTGTTTATTGTGACTCCAGTCACTCTAACCAAATGAAGAAGAGTCTCTTCATTTGTTTAAGTACTCTGAGCTGTTGGTAAGAATCAGATGAACCTGAAACATCGAGTTCATGCTGCCAGAACGGATGAAAATTAATTTGAAACAGCATGAAAAAATAAATACTACTGGATTGTAGAACAGAATAGAATAGAATAGAATTTTATTGATTCCACAAAGGGAACATGTCTTATTACCACAGCTCTAAATCAGCAGATAGATGATACAAAACACAAAAAAATGCACTTAAACAATGCCAACAATAATTATGGTCCAGTGTTGCAAAGTGCATGCATGAAATTGTAGAAATTGATTAGTTGCACTGGGTATAAGGATCATACAAAACTGACCTTAAGAAAAATACCAGTTTTATGAAAGTGCCCTGATTTCTGTCCTCCAATTTCTCTCTGACTCTAGAAAATTAGATATTCTGTTTGTTTTGTTTTCTGGATTACATAGTCTGAAAAGGCTCAACAAACTAAACACATCTGAATGTTAATTTTACTAAGGTTTCCAAACCTTTCTAAAGCATTTTATGACTAGTGGGCTCTGAATTTATAACAAGAGCAAATATCATTCAATACAGTTTTTAATCATTCCAGCAGTGGACATTCAAGCTACTTTTCAAGGACAGTGGTTTTTCTGATTTCATGGCATTATTTTACTATTTCATGATTTCATTTAAATCATTGTGAATCAGGAGGGGACAAAAAATGCTGTTGGAAAAAGCTTGTTGGTGTGACGTATAACCTTCAACGGCAAGCCACAAGCTCCCTGCTCTGCTCCATTCTGATACATCCACTTGCAGATAAATAGATTCATGTACATCTTTGTTTTCCTCGACTGAGCTGGAATCTGGATCAAAACTGTGTCTGGATGGCTCCAATATACTTACCATTTTTGTTGTATCACTAATGTTAGGTTGGGGATGTACGGGGCCGTAAGCTAGCATGTCAACAGATGGATAGTGGGAAATGGGGCCAGGGTTGCTCCGCACCAATTCCCGCTGTAAGCTAGTGGGAGAGTGTTGGATGATGGGAAATGGGATTGCTCCACTCCAACTTTCCCGCCCACAACCCAGAAATGAATTTCTAATGTCCTGCCGCTCTGCAGAAACTATGTCCTAGAAAAAAACATTTTTGATTTTGGCTAAAACATTTTCTTGAATTAGTTTTGTAAAATCTGAAAGGATTAAATGTTTACACTGCTACAAGTAGATCTAAAGCTTTTAAATAGCCTGTTCTCTGTTGAATCTCATCCCCTTTTATGCCTTTTGTTTTTCAAATTCTTGTCAGAACAAAAAAGTCATGTTTCGTTTCTGCTTTCACACACGCACACACACAAAATCAACAGCACGCACTTTGCAAAAGTACAAACTTTTGCACATGACTGGATGTACTCTTCAGCTTTGTGAAGTATTTTTCTGCTGTTTGAGCAAAGATACAGAGACTTTCAGGAAAGCATCACCTGACCTTCACCTCTCGATGCAGAAATAATCCAGATAGATAAAACTGTTTGACTGAGGATGCTGTTTTGCCTGCAGTGATGGCTGCACACAGGATCCACACGTAAAAGCAGCAGTGAGCTTGGTGCCAGTATAAACATGGCCTGATAATGACCTCCCTCTTGACTGGAGAGAGCTTCTTCTCCTCCTTTTGAGTGTCCTCCATCCCCTCCTCCTTTAGTGCGTGGACCTTTTTCCTAAAAACTTTGAAGCTGCCTTTGCTGCCACCGCTCTCTTAAATCGGCCGTTTCAGATGGGAATTCATGGATGAGCTATCTTCTCTCTTTGGAGCTTCCTGGAGAAGAGGTTGTGTTATGAATGTTTGAAAAGTGGTGGTAAAGCTCCACGCGTCCCTTGCTGACCATCTTGCCAGACACTTCACAGGCCTGACTGTTTTCACTTGCAGTGAACTGCATAGATGGGGCTTCTGGGAGATGGGGGGTCAAAGGGTTGCCTGTAGGAATATGAAAAAAATCATAACGCATCAAATCAAAAGAGATGTTTGTTTTGTTCAGCATTCTCCAGATGTTAATGTTCTGTGTTTAGGAGTCTTTCAAAACTTTATGCTTTTTCATATTAGGTGTGAGTTTAAAAATTCTGCTGCACTGCAAAAATAGGTCCTTTAGAAGTCAAAAACTTCCAAAATGTGAAACATTTTCTTTAAATTAACAAAGAAATCTGCCAATGGGATGTGAAGAATGGTCATACCAAGAATTCCTATTTTAAAAAAATCCAGTCACAGAGACAACAGTGGATACAACTTCTGCTCCTCACACCAGCTTCTCTTTATTCCCAAGATCCACACCGAGCTTGGGAAAACGGCCTTTGCCACTGCTGCTCCTCTGTCATGGAATAGCGGTCAGAACTCCGTACAATGCCAGAAACTCATCTCTCTAAGTTGCTTTAAAACAATGCTTTCTGAGTGAGTAACCAAAGAGTGTATGTGCTATTCTTGAGCTGGTTTTAAATTTGTTTTGTTTTTGTGTTGTTTTTTTTTTGTTTTGTTTATGTGCCAATGCCTCTCGGTCATGTCTATCTCGAGAAACAGATTTTATCTCAAGGGACCTCCTGGTAAAATTAAGGTTAAATCTGTATAAAATAAGCATGTTTTCTCAAACTCTGATTATTTTACTATTTGCAAAATAGTTTGCTTTCTTAAAAACAGAACAGATACTAAGATGTTTTTTCCCAGACCCACTCCGATTAAAATTGTGTTTTTTATGTTTTAACATGTGCTTATTTTTGTCATGATGGAGGACAAATACACAGAATATTATGCTTAAAGTAGCATTTCTGAATATTTCTTAATTCAAATTGTAAAGGAGCAGAAAAAGAGCATATTTGTGACGTGGGAAATATGCCGGGTAAGCTCAAGCTTCCTTCTCCACTCCATTCTGATGCATTCATTTGCAGACAAATAGATCCATGTACGTCTTTGTTTTCCTTGTCTGAGCTGGAATCTGGATCAAACTGTACAGCTCTAATAATACTCACCATGTTTGTTGCACTGGTAGGTTGGGGCTGTAAGCTAGTGGGAGAGCATGCATGTAAACAGATCAATAAGTCTTTATTTAAATAGCACTTTATAAATGAAACATAAAACAAAGTGCTGTACACCAAAATAAAAACAAAAAATCACGCTACCATATAATAATAGTCCCCCCACACACACAGACACACACATAACCCCCAACCCCTTTCACACCCCCTTAACTGATGGAGATACACATTGAAAAAGAGCCTGAGCATGGGGAAAGTTGGTTGGTTGGAAACGCTAATAGTTGGGACCTCTTCCTTTGTAGATAGCTGCAGATGGATGTCAGATGGATGATGGGGGGGGGCTCACTCCGCGATAATGGCCCTGCCCACAACTCAGAGGTGAATTTATAACGAACTCCTGCTGCTCTGAAGAAACTATATTTAGAAGATGACGCAAGTTTTTAGATTTTGTCTAAAAATTGCATCATTATGAAGACCACGGGGACACTTTTATAATACATCATAAGATGAGCAGAATGTGAATGTAAGATTCAGTTTGTTCAGTGCATAAGTGATTGTCAGCATTTTAGCCTCTTAAGTAAATGTCCTTTATGATCTCATTCCAAATATGGCTGCAGAGAGACTAAGCCAAACTTTAAAACTACCAATCACTGAGGAAATACTAGATGTAACTCAAAGATGTCAAATCTCTGGCTTTGTTTGTCTTCGCACAGCTTGTTGCTCCCCAAACCCTGAACATCTGTGCAAAGGGAGGGGAAAGCCACATGGGGCGGGCCTCCTCTGTCTTAGTCTGTCAGCCCACCCGAATGCTGCTGTGGCAGGCCTGCCCAAGGCAAGACCACAGGCTAGGGCCTCTGGTGGGCCTCCAGCATGGCTCTCCGGGCTCCCCGAGCCCATTAGAGCATCTCCCATTTCACCTCTGCCTGAGTGGCCCCCACCCAGCCCTGTAGCCCTTTGCCCCCAGATGCCAATGCTCTCTGTCCTGTTCCACTCAGCCCTGAAATAAGTATTGTTTTCCTCTATTTGCTATGTTGAGTCAGTAATGGTAACAGTTTGGGGCATGTTTTTTTATTCTGCTTTTGCTTGCCTTATCCTCAGGCTGCAGAGTTGTAGTTCAGGCTCTTGAGAGACTCCATCTTCCACTTGTATGTATTTCTGAGTGGAAAAGTTCCTCTCAGTCCCTGCACTAATGTGGCGTGGCTGTCAAAGCTTCCATATCAGTTCTCCGTGAATGGTCGTGTTGAAGAATCTCACAGCAAACACGTTAGCATGATATTTTTCTGTTTCATATTTCTCCCTCTGGTTCCTACATCTCCTTTTTAATGAGCCTGTCTTGGAAGCAGCTTAGATTTTCAGAGGCAAGGTGAGCTCTAAAGTGAAGGAGGTTATGATCACATATTCCAGATATCCTGTGATTCTCTGTCTATTTAAGTCTTTTCATCTAAGTGAAACTACTGAGTGGGAAAAAAACACACACTCTGCATGTGAATTAGATCCAACAACTTTGCATATGATCTGCAAAAATATCAGGAGAGCCGAATTCATGTTTAACCCCATTTAAGTGCCGAATGCAATTTGTGAACGTGAGCTTCTTAAGCGTGCTGTAATAGTTTAATTTATAATTAATCATCTTTGATTTACCAGATTGCCATAAACTTGGGGAATAAAATTTTGGGAGTGTTGGGACTTCAATTTTTTTTAACCATTAAGTATTTATGATGCTTGACAGATGTATAAACTGTGCTAAATCTGTTTCCTTGAATATTGATTATCTCCAATTAAAAATGCATTTCATATGAAGGTTATCAGCATGATATGGTCAGACTTTCCTTTAATCCTTAAATTCCTGACCTTCCAGTGATGTTTACTTGCTTGCTCTTTAGTTTACCAATTAGTTCCAGAGCTGTTTAAGGAAGGAATCCTCAGCTACAATCAGGATGTGCTACAGTTTAGTGTCCAACATGACAAAACAAGTCATTTTAGAAAACGAATGTGTTTTCCTAAAGATTTCAAGCTAATTTTACCCAACACAAGCTACTACTTAAATGTAATGTTGCCCTCCCTCATTATTGCTTAATAAATAAATATTTTCAATGCAAGTTAGACCTTGTGCTTGGGTTTTCTTTGAACATTTATCGATCTCTAATCACTGAGCTGTATTTCTGGTTTTCTTTTGTTGTTGTTGTTTTTTGGTCGCTGGAAAACATTTCTAAACCTTGTTCTTTAAAAAGTTATTTAAAGTTTATTATGCTTTGTTCATGTGAATTTTGATTCAGGGATCACCAAAGTCCGGTACCAAAAGTTTCACATCAACAGAAACAGAAACTTGTCATTTACAACAGACTATGTGAAATGAGACCTAATGAAGGCAAAATGTCTAAAAGTAGGTAAATCTGTTGTTTTTTGCATTTTGTTCATTTAAAAACAAAACAAACAAAACAAAAAACCCACAAAAAATGGGTGGTGTCTTTTTCTTATAGGTGCTTGAAAATATTGCCTTGTTTGACTTTCTTACATTTTAATGCAAGTAAAATGTGGTATGGCAGGAGGATACTATTTTACACAGGGTGAATTTTAATTTGAAAAATCTTGGATGTGGTGCTGGCAAAAGTGAAAAGAAGTTGAAATGAAAAATATAACACTATAAATAAACACAATAATTTTTTTTAATCTACATGTTATAAATAAATAGATTGATGGTCACAAAAACATTAATAAAGTGTATTTTTAAACAATAAAGTGGGACTTGGTGGCTCTCGCTGGATTGTGGTCTGTAAGAAACTGGACCAAATGGTGCTTTTAGTGTTGAAGGTTGCAGACCACCGCTCTAGGTTCACAGCTTGGAAAGGGGACAGAAGCACCAACCTATCAGCGAATGTGCTATTACCATCCAAAAAGTGCACTAAACCTTCACTGGTTGCACACTTATACTCAATAAAACTTATATGTTGTACGTCAGAGTTTGTCAGCTTTACAGGTAGTTGATGCAGTATACTTTTCGATGCAAACCTGGAGTCTGCTGATGGTGATTTCAGTGGAGGTTTGCATTTGCTTTGCTTCACATCAAGAATACAAAAAGGACAGTTGCATAGGCCAAACATGCAGCACAAGTGCTAGGATGCTTTTATTTAAATATCACTTGAGTTTGTTTACTAAAGGAAAGAGGTCTAGGGAAGTTACAATGAAATACTTTTGGTGTGATTTGGTGCTGTAGAACAAAAGGGTTGTGAAATAAAAATGAATGCTGTGTTTGAACACGCTTTGATAGACAGGATGATGCAGAAGTACAGGTTCCTGTTTTATTTGGATAGAGTTCATTTTACCTGAACCTACATATATCTATACATAAAACTCTGCTGAGGTCAGCTAAAGTTTTAGCTGAACAGTTCTTCTGGTGGGACTGGAATCGAACTGCAGAGCCTTCATGAATATCAGCTGCTGAGGCACATCCAAACATTGGTTCAGCTCTGTCTGGTGAGGCCCGGCAGTAAGAGGCTTTCTGGTGCACAGGAACAGAAAAATCTTTGAACTCACCTTGTAAGATATGACAGGTAAACAGAAGGTAAAATGTGCTTAACTTAGCAAAAATTCATAGTGGATGTCGGTTCATTTTGAATGATACAATTTACTGACCTAAAACCGATCCAAACATCTTTAGCCAAAACTTCAACCAGTGTGACTCAGAGATAAATACCTGATACTGAACAGTGCAGGTGAAGTTTCTAGATTCATTGTATTTCTTGCAAAATAATCAAGTGTAAGTTAAATATGTGTACAAACAAACAAGTAAACAAGAATGAATGTCAAATCCATTCACATTTTAGTTTGATAAAGTTGAGTCCACTGTTGTTTTTCCTCATCAAAATAATACAAAGGGAACATGATTAGAACATTCTACCACACTGTTAGGTCACGTCTTTGTAAAATTTAAAATTCTCTCCTCTAACCCCACAACCAGTTTAATTGTTAAACAGGAATCGTGGTTTTGGCATCATGACGCCGCTCTCCGGATTCCTGCTCGAAGCTGAATCTCATTACGTCAAGTCAGTAAAGTTAGCAGACAGCTGTCTTTGCTAATGTGTGTGCGAGGATGAGGAGGAAGGATGGCAGGGCGGTGGAAGATGTGCAGGTGCACGGCAAGTGTGACAGAAAGGTACACACAGGGAGCAGACAGAAAGAAGGATAAAACACATGGAGAAAAGATGAAGAGAAAGAAGGAAATGAGCGAGGAAGGCTTGTAATGTGGGAGTTGCGGGGCTTGGCACAAATCGTGGTAGATTATGGAGCCTGTGGAGATCTTTCGATGTGTGTTCCTCCTCTTCCTGGCTTCTGTTTGACATGAGAGTGAATGAGGTAATCCACTGTGCTCAGGGGTACACAGGCTGTGCTCCCATTTGGGCTTTGAACCTTTTGCTCACCTCTCACTCGGTCTCTGGTGCGTCGTTGCACTGTGGAGCACGTCAGACAAAGAAATTAAAGATGGCAGTTTACAGGGAAACACTCGACTCCTTTGGTATCACGGCTCCAGCAGAAACCTGACAAATTGATTTAAAAGGGTAAAGTACGTTCCCCAACCCACAAACGTTTTTTTCCCCGCACCTTTTAAAACATATTTACCTCCCTGCCTGTTCTCGATTTGCCACTTTGGGAGCAGACGAGAACTTTCATTGTGCGTTTATGCACTCATTTATTTTTCATGCTTGTAATGGCACTTCTTTGCAGCTATTGTTATCCATCAGGTTGGGTTTTCATGTGAGATTAAATGTGAGTTCATGCAGCGTGTGCATGTGTGTTTTTGAAATCGCTCTGCTTGCATGCGTGCGTTTCTAGCCCTTTCTTTTGTTGCTTGCAGCTGTCCCATATATGGGATCAGCCACTATTCCCTAGGCGGTAAAGGGTTTTCAGAGCTCTTGCTAATTGGCTGTAATCTCCTTTTTAAACTTGAAAGCCAGTAAGCCTCCTCCCTAGCAGTTTACAAGCAATTAATACTGGAGAACACCAGTGTTGCTGGTCACAACTGCTGTATCGCTGCTCCGTCTTCCTCTTATCTGATCCGTCTCAGAGGCAGATTGACTCCCCCTGTGATGTGGGCTGTGGTGTAAACAGCTACTCAGTAGCGGGGCCTTTTGGGAAAGAGGAGCTGTGGGGTGGGTTTGGTCTGAATTTTGAGGCATCCGTGGGGATGGTGGCGAGGTTTAGGGAATGGAGGTTTTTTTTTCTTCTAAGTCGCTGATTTGCACATGAACACCAACCTCCCCCACC
>BSAI01000108.1:21057295-21071878 GCA_036245035.1 Adrianichthys oophorus | reverse complement strand
GGGGGGGGCACCTTTTTCTAAGGCTATGTGTTGGATATGAGGCAGCCTCTCCAGGAGCATGGAGCCCAGGGTTTGTTTGATGTGGAAATTGGACAGTTTGAATCCGTCTCCTTTAATTTTTTACAACTTACAGGGCCCCCCTGGGTGCCTCACTATTCTCTTATAGGATATAAATTAGATTTTTTTTGTCTCTCTACCTTATTTTAAGGCCCCCCTTTTTTCCTTCTTTCAACTCAGGTACCCCTGGTATATATATTTTTTTATTTCCCTCTTCCTCGCTGAAGAGAGCTGTAGTTTCACCCCGATGTTTGTCAGTCAGCTATGAGCATAAAACTTCACTTATGTTGCCTCTAAGGCATCTTTTGTATTCTGAAAGGGGTGTGCTTTCTGCTGCCAGACTGGTCTTCAAAACAAACAAACACAACAATAGAGCAACAGATCTTTTTTCCCGATTCAGACATCATATTTTCTTGTGGTGGTCTCTGCCTGTTTCCCTTTTGCAGTTAAAATAAAATGAAAAGAACCAGGGAAAATACACGCAGACAGAAACAACACACTTCCTTTCTTGCATTGTGTTTCCTTGGCACTGTGGTTAAAGCAGTAATGTTGGAAAAAACATGGTTGTGTCTTTGGATTTTTTCTTCTATGTTTAATTTTTTTCTTTGTCAATACCATGGATTGGCTCCTGCTTTATTTTTAGCTTTTTTTCAATCAGGGTTCTCCGGTGTCCAAACAGACATGTGGACGTGCCCAGCCTGACATGCTGTAGACGGGGCTGGTGTCTGCTCACGTGTCCACATGTCAACTCTTATTCAGACTCATCTGTCTCATCATGTCTGCTGCAGATGTGTCAAAACGGGTCCCGGAGAGGGGAAAAGCAGCAAACTTCTGTTTGTTGAAACTCAGAGATAGACTTTGAAATTCCTTTCAGGCGTGCAGAAGCCAATGAGCCCTGCTGAGCGTGCCTTTGCCTTGATGCTCATTTCATTTCTGGCTTGTTATCTTTACTGAATCATCTGACAGGACTGCCAGGAGAAGAATCGCTAGGCATATTGGTTAACTCGGTTATTTTCTTGTCTGAATTTGACAAAAGTGCATTAATTATCCTTTCTGTATCGTATAATTGGCCTTGCTTTGTACTTCTCAGCAGACAACTAATGACTTCTTGATTTCCTCCAGGCTGTGTAGATACCTCGCCACCAGGAGGCGCTGAGAAGAGCAGGACCCCTGCGTGTTGATTTATTTATCTGTGTCTGGATTAAAGCCTGTACACCTGATAAAGGGGATGTCAGAGGAGCTTTGACAGCCACAGAGGCAGCAGAGTGTGTGCGATTTGGTCGCTGCGTCTGCAGAAACAAGGAGTGTCGATGGCATCTTTGAAGTCTTGACAGACGAGAGCCTCTGAACATCCCCTTAATCTTGCCTTCCTTCAGAAAGGCGTGCAAGCAGGCAGGTTCTGAGCACACCCGGCTCCCTGTTTGCCTTATTCTCCTAATGACACAAACCATTCAGCGACCACGCATGATAGCATTTCATCTGGCATAATGTGCGGTGGCTGCTTACTTCAAACGCTTCACTGCCTCTCAGAATTAAGTCGGCTGAAGACGGCAAGAGACAGGACATGAAGATACCAGGCTTTTCCGATTGGCGTGAAAGGATGCCTGTGTGTGGAGTGCACCCTATTTGATTGTGCTGATTGTTTTTTGACACCACCTGAAGGAAATACAACAAATCTGCCTGATGTGATTGTCTGGAAATCAGATCATTTGCAAGAGATGTGTTTCACACTTTAAATCTCTGTCTGCCAGCAGTGATTCAGTGATTTGTCTCTTTACATTTTTGTTACTTTCACATGTAGTGGTGCCATATCAAATAAAGACCACAAAGGCAGTGTCATGGAAGGGATGGCCTTGCCTTACCCTGATCCATGTCTTAAGTTTTCTTTAAGTTCCAATCTTCTTCTTGGAAGTGACAGAGCTTGAGAGCAATCTGAGTGCGAGGACGGTTGGATGTGGAAGAGCAGAGTCGCTGGGCAAAAGAGGGCGGCAGGGTTAATTACTCCATTACTGGGTGGCTCAGGCAGGAGCTGTTTAAACAGGCCCCAGTCAGCAGGGGATTAGGCCTCATTACTCCAGCTAAAGTTGCACCCACGACCCTTCCCCACCACCTCTTTTACAGCAGGTTTATCTGCAGAATATTCACAAGAAAGGAGGAGGGTGTATGCAGCAAGGAAAAAGAGACTAGCAAGCGAACAGGGGGGTGAGTGGAAGCAGAGCAAACAGGCAAGTACAGCGCTTAACTCCAGCCCGTATCATCACCTGAGCTCAGCCTGGGCTACAATTATCCCCCAAAATGCCCAAGCATAGCAAGATTAGGATCTGGATCTCAGGTTACGCTCCCTTCCACTGCACCAAACTGCACAGCCATCCTCTGCCACCGCCTCCTCACCATCCTCCCCCAGGTATCTGATGGCACCTGCTGATAAGGAGAGCGCTCTCGTTTGCAGGGAGGACAGGGCCCTGGAAATTAGGTTGATGTTTGTACTCGGCAGCTGAAACGCAATGGGTCAGTTTACAAGGTCTGTAGGGCATGAAATACTTTGGTTTACAGTGACAGTCATATCACAGTTTGATAACAGGAGTTACTATGGGATAAACAAGGTGGTGTCACGATCTAATCAGTATCTGGGAAATGTCTGTTCGTGCCAAAAGTAAGGGAAATCCTTCATCTATTTTGATGCTGAATGTTGCTAAAAGTGTTTTGTGGTGCTTTCCAGTTTTCCGCACAAATGAACCCCAAAGGTTTTTAACTTCAAAAAATTTGTTAAAAATTTTAAGAACTTGCAAAACAGGCGCCTTACAGAAGCACCTCTTCAGTCCTTCATCCACTGTGAGAATTGTGATTTTTTTTTCTGTTCTTGGACTTAAGATCAATCACAGAGAAGCAAGAAGCTGCATGATTCAAACCAGGTGAAAATATTTCACCATAACCTCTTAGTACCTGGCGTCAAATTACTTAAAAAATATCAAAATCATAAATGTTTATTTTTCACATGTTCAGTTTATGAACAGTTGGTAATGAATAGTTTTCTGCTGTGAATATTATTTGAGCTGTACAGTTTTCTGCCTAATCCCAAATTTTAAGTTATTTTGACTGTATTAAGAAGTTACTGACTTTGTGAATCGTATTGCTCTTTTTTTGAAGTATTGAAAGTCAATGTAAAGTTGATTTATAAATATTCACCCAAACTTATATGCAATAAGAAAAATATGGTAAAATCAAACCACAGCATAAAGCGTGGAGAGATTTCTGATCCAGAACCAGATTAACTGAGATGCTTCTGAACAATTACAGATATCTAATGTTCTTTTTGGACTGGCACATAGGAAAACGGGGTTCAATTCCCAGGGAGTGTGATAAGCTCAATCTAGTTTGGGTCCTTAGGCAAGACCCTTCACACCACTGCCGAACTATGTAGCCACAAGAGGGCCTAAGTCTGGGTCTCCCTGTGCCGGTTTTCAGCCTGGATAAAATAGAGGGTTGTGTCAGGAAGGGCATCCGGTGTGAAAACTCTGAGTTCAGTGCAAAAAGGATTTACTGTGGTTCCCCCTAGAGGGGTATGCTGAAAGGTGAACAACATTTCAAGTATCACTCTATTTATGAGCATTTCAACATTTTTATTTTTTTTCCAAGGTGATTCTTGAACATTGTCTGTTTTATTTCTAAGTTTAGTGAAAGTTTGTTTTCTTCAACCTACATTTTCAGTTTGTCCATTTCCACTGTGACACCTATGAGCTGCTGTACGTCGTCCCCATCACAAAAAATAAATTTGTGTCATCAGCAAACTAACTGTACAGTGTTGGATTTCTTAAATAAATCGTTTACATATTAAATAAATAATCTAGGTCGCAGTATTGACCCTTGTGGGACACCACAAACAATCTTCAAACACTGGGGACAAACACCAACTACCTTCCCAAATTGTTTTTCAATTCAATTTTATTTATATAGCCCAAAATCACAACCATAGTCGTCTCACTGGGCTTCACACCGGTATTTATGCAAAGAACATAAAGTTGTTCTTTGTGCTTGCTGTTTGCTAGGACTGTTAAAGAAGAATTAGCTCATCTAACTCTACAACTACATGTTTAAATGACAACTGCATGTTTAAATAACAACTGCATGTTTGAATAGTGTAGCAGATGGGCTTCATCCAGATGAAACTGTGGGGCAGCTGGGGGTGCGAGATGAGCCAGAGGTGAGGTCCACAGCCAAATCCAGGAGCACAGACGATTCACCTGAAATCTCTCCCGCTCCTCCGGAGGAGAGTGGGAAACAGGGACAATATATGAATCACACTGCACTAAACAAAGGAATGATGAACTAAATAAAAAATAATACTGGGTAAAGGATAAAGAAAAGAGGAGAGAAGTCATAGAGGACAGAACCCAAGTGCACCATACTTTCCCCAGCTTCTAACTTCTAGTTGTTTCTGTTGTTTAAGTAGCTTTTATTCCAGTTATATACTGTCACCCTGATGCCATATTGGTCCTGTTTATTTAATGGTATGTTGTTCGTGTTCAGCACAGCTCATTAGGGGTCACCACAGCAAATCAGCTTTCACTGATTCACACAGGTGATTTGGCAGACATTTTTACACTGGATGCCCTTCCTGACACAACCCTGTATTTTATCCGGGCTGGGGACCGGCACAGGGAGAACCACATTTGGGCCCTCTTGTGGCCACACAGTTAGGCAGCAGCGTGAAGTGTCTTGCCTAAGGATCCACAGTGGATCAAGCTCATTGCGCATCCTGGGAAAGGAAGCCTGGTTTCCTAGGTGCCAGTCAGCTATTAACGGCGTTTGTGATGTTTTCTGTGACACTAATTGAGGGCTGGTGATGTTAATTGGTTTGATCTAAACCCATGTTGGCCATCAGAGAGCAAGTTACGTTTTTCAGTAATCATCCAATCTAGTTGCAAAGAGTTTCCCCAAAATGTTAAAGTACTGTGGCAACAGAGAAACTGGCCTGCAATTTGTGAAGTGATGCTTGTTCCTGGTCTTGTTCGGGTTTTGACTTTTTCATTTGGTTTGAAAATAAACTTGTTGAGAAATTATAAGTTACAAATGTTTTCTCATGATTTCAAGATCCCGTCTATTCCTGTTTTTACCAAAGTCATATCAATGTCATTAGCATCAGTTGACAGTTTTCCCTTAATTCCTTTAACTATCTTTAAGATGTCATTTGCAGTTGCTGGGCTAAAAAATAATGAATTTTTTATTTCTGTTAATTAGTAGTTCCATATGTTTGCCTGATGTCTTTTTTCCAATTCAGGCTCCAAATTTACAAAATAAAAGTCATGAAAATGATTTGCAACGTACTCAATTTTTTACTACATCTTAGAATAGTATTTCAAATCTGTTTTTCTGGTATGACTTTTTTTTTTATTTATAAAAATAGTCTTTGTTAGATGTTCTTATGAAATAAGTTAGCTTTTGTTTATTTTTTGTATTCAATGTCTGGCTGTTTGTTTCTATTTTTAGAAAGCTTTTGTATTAAGTAGTGTTTTTTTTTTTTACATGCATTTTGTAATCCTTTTTGTAATCCATGGGCATTGGAAATAATTCATTTTTGGAAGTATTTTTTTTTTTTTACTTGACAATACCAAATCAGTAAAATTGTTTTGTCATTAACAAAATTTAAAAAAACATTTTTTCTTCAAACTTGAATGGCAAAAAGAGGAAAACCGTCTCAATGTATCAGGACTGAAGAATTTAAATCAGTTCGATATGAACATGCCAAACATGCATGTTTGTTATGTTGCAAACGCATGTATAAAATCAGTGAATTTTCAGGAGTGTTTAAACTGCTGAAAGTTTTAGTTTCACTCTGATCATCTTTTCTTCTATTGTTAGAGTGTTACCAGTGATTTTTTAGATTATGATTGTGCCAATTTTATACAAAATTGAAAAGAACCTGTCCATAGTTTCTGCAGAGCGGCAGGAGTTCATCAGAAATCATCTCTGAGTTGTGGGTGGGGCTGTTGGTACAGAATAAACTGCCCTCATTTTTACAATCCCTTTGATTTGATTGACAGCGTCTTCAGGGTCCTCTCTCTCTCTTTTCAGGGGTTTGATCTGTGGTTGGGGTTTTATTCTATGACGAATGGAGGGTTTTTTCATTTTAATTGTGCTGTGTTTGTTTCATCAGACATTCTATCAGAATGGAGCGGAGCAGGAAGCTCGTGGCGTAATTTTTCTGTCTGCTCCTGATTAACAATGATTTAAATAAAGAAATATTCAGAAATTGAACTATAAGCTTCATTTTCTGTTTATATGGCCTCATCTTGCATGTTAAAACACAAAATACATTATTTTCATCAGAGTGGGTCTTAAAGGAGTGCTGGACTAAGACAAAACAGTTTGTCTGGTGGTTTTTTCATCCACAGTGATGCTGCTAACCTGTGTTTTCCTGTCCTTGGAGGATAAAAGACTTATGGATATATTTCAGCAAAGCTGCCAATGGGTCGGATGACTAAAAATGTTTTCCAATTAGAAGAGTCAAGTGTGTACTGGGAGAACTAATCCAACGGCTTTTCGAAACAGATTTGTGAGTCGTGCTGTGTTGAAATGCCCACTGAAAGTTTTGTACCAGTGCTTCTTTGCTTTTAGTCCATTCACCTGGAACACAATAAATCCAACAGACACGCACGTCTGTGTCGCACATTTGTACTGTAGTTCTGTGAATCTCCACTGAGCTGCCCACAAAAACAGTCGATAAGACTCTTCTCCAAAGAATCAAAATGCTCTCTTGATTTATGGGACATGGTCGCTCACCAAACTAAGTGATTTAGGTTTAAATCCAGAACACAGCTTCTATTATATAATTGAGGACGAACAGAATCAATAGGGGCAGCTGGACGTGTCGGCAGCGGGCTCTGCTCACATCCATATTGAGAGCATCTCCACTTCGATCTGCGTCTGGACCGGGCTCAGCTTCACTAGTCTAATCACACAGCAAGCAGGTCGATCTGAGGACTTAGCCAGTGGTGCTCTCTGATGGCATATGTTAACATGATTTTTCCTCTTGTTCACTGTTTAATAAAAAGGCTGCACCTGAGATCCTCGACCATTCAGAGCTCAAAAACCAGGGATTATTTTAAACATAGCCTGAGGTGAGAGTGAGATTCTCCGCTCCAGTAACCAGAGCGAGCTGGAGGTGGGCGGCTGAAGACAAGAGAGGCAAACAGGATATTTATCCTATTGATTTTCTCAAGTTGAAACAAGAAGATTTAGGGGGGCTTGACTCTTAAAATTCCCAAGGAGCTGCTCACTGCTCAGCCGCGAACACACACACACCAGCAGATAGCACCACGCCAGCGAGGTGTGAGTGAGGTTTCAGGGCCTTGAGCTGGGAAGCTGTGCTGTGAAATGATGCACCCCAATGTGTGTCAGAGGAATCATTATAGCTGGTGCTAGAGCTGAAGCCAGCTTATGGTTTACGTGTGTGTGTGGGAGGGTGTGTGTGTCTCTGTGTGGAGGGGGGCCAAAGGGCAAAGTGGAGGTCTGAAGACAACAAATGAGAAGGATGTCGGTATTGGAGAGGTGAAGCTTTTGTTTCTTTTGCTGGAGAAAAACTACCTGCAGATCAATAACATGCTGTGAAGGAAGCTGTAGAAATATGAGCCAGCTAACTGAAGTCTCCTGGAATTTTTGTTTGGAATTTTTTGCAGTTTCTGGTCGTATCAGAGGAAACTTTTTGTCTAGATTTCTATTAAGAATCCTCAGTTTGGTCATACAGTTCAACTGGTATCTCACTGAAACTTATGTTGGGCGTAAAAGTCAGAGCAAATTACATCATATTGTGTTTTTTGTTCAATGAATAGAAAAAACAATCATACAGTCAAGACATTGTCAAGTTTAGAAATGACGACTTTTATTTAAAATAATTATTGTTCCTTTAAACTTTGCTTTTGTCAAATAATTCTCCATTTGCAGAAATTTCAGCATTACAGACCTTTGGCATTCTAGCTGTTAGAAACCTACATGTCTAATCAGCAGGGTTTTTGTCTGCGTCTAAAAGAATAAGTAATTTAGTCAAAGCACATTTCTTGACTCTCCTATAATTTGCATTTCTAACAAATACCTGAACAGAACTAAATATGTAAATGAGTCCACAGTTAAAAGAGACTCTGCAGTCTTTTATGAGCTGTTCCACCTGATTGACAGAAAACATGGAAGCGACAACACACCTGTCAACTGAAGGGAGTTCAATAATCCTACAAGAAAGTAAGAGTTGAATTTGGCAAAATATAATAGCAGTGCACAGTCTGCAGCCATTAAACAATTTTAAGGACTTCAAAAAATTAAAGGGGAATGTTTTAAAAGAAATCAGATGAAGTGAAAGGACAGAAAACCTGAAACAACATGCTGTAAAAAGTAGAACAACGCTGAAAGAATCATATGGAATAAAAAATAAAATAACAAACAAAAATAAAGGTAAAGAGTTCTTGCTGCAAAAGGCATTTAAAGTCCATGCATCATCATAACGTAATCCAGAAAACATAGACAGCTGGGGGATGGAAGGGATTATAAATGAATTAATCAAACTGTATTTGTATAAATATAATGATAAAAAAGGCATAAATAAAAGGTCACTGGGATTTGAAAATAGATCACAAGATGATATGAGTAGGACTAAAAATACAACAACAATCAAAGTCATCTGTAGTTTATATGTGCAGACTACAAACAAATGATTGAGTTGTGAACTCCACTTGAACACGGATTTTCTCAGCACCTCTCTTATTTACAGATCAGCAGACTGCCAACAGCCCTGCAGTTTTAGCTGCAGCTGTCATGCCTGCATTCCCCAGCTGTTGTACCTGGACCTCCCTGGTCAGAGTGCAGTCATGACCCGTCGGCCTTGAGTCGGGACTGTGGCCTGCTCCGTCATCCTTGCAGATGACAGCTGATCTCATAGGTGGGGAGGAGACAGCTCAGTAATTGTTCTTCGGAGTGCCCCAATTATGCCATAAACAGCCCCTCAGTGATGAGGCTAATGGCAAGAGTCCTCGTTTGCATAGCATTATCTTAATTAAGCCCGAGGCCTGGCAGGAAAACAATCATGAGCTAATGTTACTGATGGATGGTGGCGATGGTCCGGCAGCAACCATTTACCCGACAGCTATATTAATTAACAGCTCTCCTGTTACATGGGCTTTAACGGGGATGAATAAGTTAACATGGTGACGATGACGCCGGTGGTGACAGGCCGCTTCTGCCTACGTGTGGGCTTCTAATAAAGAGACGCTATTGTGTGAGGTGTGTGTCTGTGTGTGTGTGGAGAGGGATGCTAAAGAAGACCTGGCATCAGATCTTATTACCCATTTCCTAGAGGAGGAAACGGAGCCAGCAGTAGTACCAGCTTTTAAATAAATCACCATACAAAGCCTGTGCTAATACTTTTAATCGTGAATTAATTACGCACTTATTGCAGGGCAAAAAAAAAAGCATAAATGTTCCAATATGCCAAGTCTGGAAAATACCATTAAACAGGGTTCTTCAGAATCCACTGCCTTATGTTCTCTATAAGCAAGGACTTGCAGCGAGTCCCTCTCAGACCAGGCCCTGGACTCAATCGCACAGAGTGTCTGGATCAGGATTCGAAGTGAAGAGGGCCGGCCAGCTAGCTCCTTTTGTTATGTAAAAATATGACATGTGATCCAGTAGGATAAAAGAGAAGAGAAAAAGAAGCCGTTCAGATAAGGTACCCCCATCAGATAATTAAGGATGCCTTCACTCCAGTTTCTCCTTTTTGCATCGGTGTCTGATCAACTTTCAAAAAGCTCATCAGTCAGAGCTTCAATCCAAGAGTTTCAGCAACTTCTTACAGAATGGGGCCAGCCTGAGCCAAAGGCTGCACTGCAATGTGGGGGGGTCGCATCTGAGGAGGACTACATTTACAACAATGATCTACATCATTCTAAAAGACACAAAGAAAAAAATAATTTGTTAAAAATCACAGTCTTGTAAGGTGACTTTTCATGAACTCTCTGAAGGCCTTAGTCACAAGTACACTTACAGGTGGAGACAGCTGTCTGTGGGTGAAAAATGGGCAAACCCACCTGTACGAGGCGCATTGGTGGGCCCACAGGGAATATCAAGATTGCAGACGGCTCGATGAGCGTGTCGAGCAAAAATGTTCATGCATGCTTTTTTTCTACTGCATGCTGCGAGCAACAGGTTGTAGTGAACACATCTACAACACATAAGGTTAAGGAAGGGTTAAGTTGGTGCGTACAGCCTTTATGCACGGTCAGAAGGAGCCAGTACTCGCACCTTTACTAAGGGCTAAAGTGTGGCATGAGGGCACCATATGACATCACTTGTACGTCATAAGAGCGTGAAACTTACATTATCTTAACAGATACTTCACAATAAAATGATACATTCCATTTTCGTGACTTTCCTTGAGATCGCTCCACAAGCCTCAAGGGAACTGCAGACACACCTGTGCTCCCCTTTAGACTTCTGTCTGTGACCCGCTACGGGCCTGGACAACCCAAAAAACCTGCAGCACCCTTGCATGTGCATGTGACCAAGGCTTCAACCGTGATTTAATCATTCACTGATGGTTCGTTTGAGCTTGTGCAACCTGCTTCCAAACCACAAAATCTGAGCTCAGTGAAGCCTGACACTGTACAGAACAAACCTGTTATTGAGGACGTTCTAGTTTTCAGCTAACTTCTCTCTTATTGTGGTTAAACATAAAATATTTTTAGAACTAATATCTCATAGTAAGTGCTTTTTAAATCCAAACAATGTTCTTATTCATTAATAGGTTTTACTTTTCCCCATTCGCTACCTTTAACCTGTGTGGTTAAGTAACCAAAAAAACTCAGCCAACAAATGTTTCTGATTTGGGTTTTAATTTCACAAAAAGTTCTCTCAGGTGGTTTAAAATAAAGGGAGGAATCAAAAATGAAGTAACCATTTATTATGGTTTAGATCCAAACTTTATTGTATATGTTTTTTGAAAGAGTGTAGATTTATTTTTATGTAACTGCAAAAGGAAAAAAATAAACTTGAAGTCTGATCAGAGCTTGCATGAAGTGATGGGTGACATTGGATGGAAAGTCTTGTTAAACCTGACACTGGAATAAGCAGCATCATGTTGTTCACACATGAGAAGCAGACACAGACTCTTCTGTTTTTTACTCTAACTACTTTATTTTTGAGATGATCTATTAATAGTTTAACCAACCAATCAATTTGTTTAGCTATCCTACATGAATCTACCTCTTGTTTTGGTTACAGCTCCAGGCTGCTGGTGCACATGCACACTTTTGTGTTGGATGTCACAACTCTGCCATAACATGCTGCTAATGAGCCATGCAAACAGGCAGAAAAAGGATTTCAAATATCTTAACCGCGCGCAGAAGAGGTCGATGGCTACAATAAGCGAAATGAATTCCAGTTAGTGCTGCCATCTAATTGCTGCCCCTCCATGAACAGCTTCAACGCTTTTTTTTTCTCCATGCTGATACACTTTCCCACCTCGACGACGCGCCTTTGCTTCTTGTCAAAACTCTTCCTCCACCTGTCACACCATGTGAGTTTGCATGGTTTTCCTCCCCCTCCACCTCCCTGCCTCTCCCCTTCCTCCTCCTTCCCCCCCACGTCCTCCATCGTCTCGGCCTCCCCTGCTGCCAGTTTTTAACTACACTCCACTCTGGCCTCTGCTCTATTTGTTACAGCCCCAACACGAGTGCAAACAATCAAAGTCTTTGGGAACGCTAAAATATGCATGGCTATCCGTGACAGACAGATAAAGCAGGGCAATTAGCCACGTAATCCTAGAGCATCGTACGGAACAGTCCGCCTCAGCTGTCCTCCCTCCCCTCCGTCCCTTTACTCTCTTGGTCTCCATTAGTTAAATGTACTCTGTGTGTCGGCTACCCATCAAATCAAGTAACACTTCCCCTAATTGGCTCATAAATAATACAGCAGTGCCTACATTATAATTTCATCAGTGGTAAACATTGCAGGGGCAGTTGGTAAAGAACCTATCCCTCATTAATTTCTTAATTTGGGTGGATGGAATGATGGGGAAGTAAGAGAATGAAAGGTGAAGAAAGAGGGAAAGGTGGATATCAAATGAATGGAGGGACCAGAACTGCGTCAAAGGAGGAGGAAACGGGGGAGAAATGATGCTCCTGCTGCTTTTGTTAGGAGACGTCATTTATTGGATCCGGGGGTTTTGTCAGTACTCTTGTGCAATAGGTGATCAAGGCCCTGCCATCTCCAATTTACACACAAATACGCAGAAGTAAACACCCTCTCCCAGTTCCCCCTCGCCGTTCTTTTTTTACACCGACCTGATGAATATTTCATAACACGCTTATAAATATTCATACTAATAGTTTTGCACACTGTTATTACCGGTATTTCCTTTTTTTGACAAAAAAAAAGTCAAAAACACAAAGATGCTCATTAAGTATTCTGCATAACCAGGCCCTGAAATAAGTTCTCATTCCCACACAGACAGAAAATTATCTAGATCAACTGCTCAGGCAGTCTCTCAGCAATAAGTTACCAGATCTTCGCCGGAAATCTCCTCTTTGCCATAAGTTTGTCTTTAAACAGCAATTATCTGCTTTAACAATAGAACATAGTTTTCTTTGGGGGGAAAAGCGGATCGTTTCTAACTCCCGTCTTTGGCCGCAATCACAAGACAAAGCAGAGAAATTCTCCAAGTCCCTGCATGATGAAATACCTTTTGTAACAGGCAATAGGTCTGTAATAGCCTTCCTCCCCCTGTCACCCAAACCTGCTTTTATATTGCATTATGCACTTTTAAGGAAATTTTACATGGCCTGTGATGGATTCTGTGAAATATGAGGTGTGAAAAAGTGACGTCCTCTGATCTCAGAAAGACAGATATTAAAGCAAAGTCTCAAATGAGCCCCCCTCCCTCCCTCGCCACCATCTCATCCAGCTGAAATTTGAACTATAAAAGGCGCCAAGAGCCCTTCAGCCATCAAAAGAAAGTTAAGCGCTCGACATTCTTAGTGAGATTTTTGAAAACTGAGCCACCTGAAGGCAATCTGTCTCCACTGGAACCCGGCTTGTCACAGTTACAGAGAGCTGTCACTTCAGTGCGCTGGCGCTGATGGAGACAGACAGCCGTCATCCGCCGCATTTACAAGCCCGCCGTGATGTCTTGGAGACCTGCTGAACAGTTTGTTCCACCTAAGATCTGCTGAAACATGCTCAAGCAGAGCCAGGAGCGTTTTTTTTCATCACAGATCGCTGTCATCTTAATCTGAAAAAAAAAAAGAAAAAGCCTTTCAATCTTGAATAAACGCAGCAAGAAAACAGCTGTCCATCAATCAGAAACGAAGCAGATGAGATCAGATCTATTTAAAATAAGACACGATTAAATGATTCATGTAAAAACAGCAGTATGTCCAGAAATAGAACTTTAAACAACACACTGAAAGCATTCAAATAAGACAAGTATTAATACAAATTTCTCATGGTTTTAAAATGTTCGGGTTTGATGAGCTACTGAGGTAAATACATAATGTATGCTGATGAGGTAGTGCTTCGTTTAGGGACTGTTCAGAATGAAATCAACAAAAGAATATTTTTTCTGTTTAAATAACAGCTCAAACGTGTCTGTCTCATTGTAACTGAGGAAAACACTGCACTGTGGATCTCACCGCTGCCTGAAAGAGATTCATAAACTGGGTCATATGACAATTTTGGGCATTTGGACAGGTGTTGCAAATGGTGGTGTGAACATAGCTTAAGAATGAGCGGCGCTTCTCATTCTGTGTTGCTGTCAGCAGCAAACACTGATACACACACCTACAGTGCCCTTTAGCGACTGTTGCTATTTATTTATTTTTTTTAAGTCACGTATAAGTCGCACCTGAGTGTAAATTGGACTCCTGGCCAAGCTACGCAAACAAACACGACTGAGGCTCAGAAAAATATGGTTATGGAAAAAAAACTAACAGGTTATTTCTGAGGTCTTTGAGTATTTTTTTTTATTGTTGTCAGACATTAAAGTGATTAGGAGACGAGGTGAAGACTGACTCAATGACAGTGAGATGACCTGTTCCAGAAACCGTGCAGGTTAAAACTGTTCCTGTTTTTGATAGACTCGTAAATTTGTCTTAGAAGGATCAGGTGTGTAATTTTCTATCAAATATAAGGCCCAGACAAAGAACGTTTTGTGGAGTTTGTCTTAAAATCAAATTCTGTTTTTATCAGATGCATTTTTGCAGACCCAGGCCTGCAGCCATGTTTCTTTTAGAGGGAAAGAAAGTGTTTCTTTGAACATTTCCACCATAAACAGACCCGTTTTCATTTTTGTTCTGATTACATGCAAAAGAAATTCAATGTTTAATATGCTAAGTGAGGCGTGAACATTCTGGGAAAACTGGGAACTCCTAACAAGTTTTGTGAATTATTTATTGTTTAATGCAATAATAAAAATTGAATTGTTTGGAGATGTTTTTTTCCAATCCTTTATTTCATTGTTCAACTCGCTTTTGTTCATTTCTATGATTT
>BSAI01000108.1:20991148-21043608 GCA_036245035.1 Adrianichthys oophorus | reverse complement strand
AAACTGCATTAATCATTGACTGTTGAGAGTTGGACTGAGTGACCCCTTCCGTCCTTTCTTTCCAAATAGGAAATATCCACTGGTTCCAAGTAGCCAAAATTCCATAGAAAAGAAAGAAACTGCTCAGAATAACCATTCTTACTCAGCTACCTTGTTTTTAAATACATTTTTGCTATCCCTTTCTTAATTATATTTTTTCTATACTTATTTATTTTCTGTAGGGTTTTTTTTAATTGTAAACTGATCAATGAGATGCCTGAATAAAAGAATGTGGTCTCACATCAAACGTTTGAAATGTTTGAATGTCTGAATTCCTTCACTGCTCACTACTTAGTGCACTTTATAGTGCGTTTGTCATTTTTTATTGATATCTGAATCTACAATTCCAAAGTCCAGTGCCTTAGACATTTTTAAGAATTCTCTGCAAAAAACCAGAGTGCATCGATGCTTACTATTGACAAATATAGACCACAGTGCATTGTGTTGAATGATAATGAACACTTTTTAAAAACATCCAAGTTTTTATCTTCAGAACACAGTCGATTAATAAAAAAATCTTTGTAAAATATTTATTTATTTTGTTAGATTTTTACATAAGGAAATTGGTGACATCGTACATAAAAAAAGTAGTGAGCATGGTGTCCGAATTGCTTTTAAAATTCAGGGCACCAGATAGTCCAGCACAATGTAGTTTTTTAGTAGTTGGAAGTAGGGAGAGAATTTGGACACAGTCGTAATCTCCCAAGCCCACTTTCAAATAGTAGGGGTGTGGACTTCCAACAAACTGACTCCTGATTGGCAAGAGTGATTGCCATAGAAATGTTGACTCAGACCGACTTGGATCAGTCACTGCTCACTGAGGTTGTCTAGCCTTAACATTTTATTGTGATAAAACAGCGACTGATTTGACTTTGTTTTTTTGGAGTCTAAACACTCAATCAGTCCAGTTTCATATACAGTAAATGTTTTGATCCTAAGATGATATTTTAAAAGAGGTTTTGGTAAATCTTTGTCCACCTTAAGCGGCTGGATGGCTCAGTAGGCTGCATGCTTATTGGGAAACCAGGGTTCGTTTTCCAGTACACGTGATGAGCTGATTCCAATGTGGGTCCCTAGGCAAGACCCGTTTGCCTAGGGACCCATGCTTCCTCACGCTACTGCCTAACTATGTTGCCACAGGGGGGCCAGAGTTTGGGTCTCCTTGTGCCGGTCCCCAGCCCAGATAAAATACAGGGTTGTGTCAGGAAGGGCATCGTCTGGCATGAAACTGTCTGCCAAACCAAATGTGTGGATCAGTGTTGGGATTGTTGTTTTTTTAAAAATTGTTTGCACCAGTTTAATCTGTTACACACCCATAAAATCCCACAAAAAATATTGTACTACATATTTTTGTAATTTTTCAACATGAATTTGTTCATATGCATTATAGAGAGGCAAGTCTTGATTCCTGTTGAACAGACATTATTTACTTAAACAGCAGAGATTGGCTACAGATGAGTAAAAAAATAAACATTGGAAGTTTAATTCTGTTTAATGTGAGAGATACAGATGGTGTGCATATTAATTCCTTTAGCATCGGTTTTTGTGTATAAAATAAAAGATATACGCTTGGCGTCATGACAGAAATTTGTTCTTAATGGTGACAGTTTCTCTCTTGTTTAGTTCAAACATAGAGTTAGATTTCCAGAAATGCCTCAGGCTCTGCTAAATTTTTCTGGTTTCATTGCTTTGCTTTGACCCACCAAAACAAAACTCTTTTGTGTTCTTGATCCTCCTGATTTACACTCTGAGCCCTCAGTAAGAATATAAATTATAAGGAAAACAGTCCAAACAGCATAAAGCTGCTGATAATTAATTTTTTTCTGTTTATATTCATAGTTAGGCTCTGCAGCATCGTGTTGTCTGAAAGCAGAAACTCAGCTAATTGGCACAAGAAGCAGGTGAATCACTTCCTTCAAAATATATGTTGTAATGAAAAATATACAGTAAAATAATGTATGCAAAGCTAACATTTTAAGCTTTTGACCTTTTATTCCATAAAAACAACTAAATGAGTAAAACTTATTATGTATGATTTCTGAAGTGCTACCTTAAATTAATGGGTTTATTTATGAATGGTCTTTCAAAAAAGTTTTATTGAGCTAATTTTATTTGTTTAAGGTCTCTGAATGGTTGCTCTGAAGCTGTAGACTTTGTGTCAGGACTTGAACATCATTACTGTAATTAGATTAGATAAGATAAAACTTTAATGATCTCCATGGGGAAATTATGTCATCAGTGTGACACATCAATTCAGAAGGGGCAGGACCACGTTGAGGCATTATTGTCAGTCTGTGGTGACATATTCTGAAGTCCAGAGGAGCAAAAAAAAAAAACAAAAAATGAAGTGAAACACTGACAAGACCAGCATCTGTCATTTTATCTGTCCAGGTGAAGCCACCTGTCACCAGGAGAGGTCATTAATGTTCATTCATTAATAAAGACCCTATAACCGTTCAGGGTTTGGATATATATCAGCCGGCTTTTTGTGAGGAGGGGAACCGGACGCTTCTGGACGGGTCAAAGGTGAAGCTCCTGAAGCTGCCTGCAGTGTGAGTCACAGGCAGACGGTGATTTGTTACAACTCTTCGCACAGAGGCTGCCTGACTCTCAGTAAGATGACAGTGGGATTTCACGAGGCAGAGTTATTTGTCACAAAACAAATTGTTACAAATCTGCGAGACAAATACAGAATAGGGCGCCAAGTGCGTTTTAATCTCTCATTTTTCTGTCTTTTGTTTCGATAATCGAAATGAATAAATGAACGAGGACCACGGTATGTTTCATTCTTAATGAAGCGTGTAACAAATGAATATTTTACACACCTGCTGTGTGTCTTTGGTGGGTTTTGACTTGGGACCTAATCCCAGCTCTGGAAGCATGAATGTTGGATGACACATTCATCAAATGCTGTCACAAAAACTTTATCCTTCCTGTCAACCACTCATAATGACAGAGACTCCTCTGCAATGGCTAAAGTAGCCCCAGCTGGAGCTTGAACCTCAGCATTTGTTTTATCCGTATGTATCCGTACTGAAGGTATATGTTGATTTGGACGGGGTCAGCTCAGGTCAATCGTTTGCATCTTTCCATCCTCTTACAGCCTGCAGGTCCCTCCTCAGCTCCTCAACCCTCTGTAGCACACATTGTCTGCTGTTTTCCATACATGTCTTTTACAAGGAAGCCTTCAGGGACGTTTTGATGCATGGTTCATGGTACATGTTTTAATCATTCAGCCTTTCCTCCCAGGAGGTAGCTGTTGCTGCATATTACTGAGTACACACAATTAGTGATATAATCATGATGATGATAATGAAATGTATTTAGAGCATATCAGCATGGTTTACTCTGTTCAGAGAGACGTTAATAGGACTGCATCCTCTGCTCTGAAAAGCCTCAGAGCTCGGGCTCACGGTGCTCTCCCTCTGGAGACCAGGAGAACCATGCAGGTCATCACGTCAGAGATTAGCAGTCTTGGCAGTCGGCACGACCCTCCTTCTGCACCATCAACTGCAAAAGCCTTACCTGACAGGTGTTGCTCTCAATCAGTGCTACTCTGCTGCCTCCAGTGCTGTTTCTAGGCTTGGAGGTGATGAGGACATCAGCTTTTGCCCTTATGCATTGTGACATTGTTGCGCTAGTGAAGCATTGAGGTGTGCCAGTCCGCTTATATCCCTAAAAGGCAACAGGAAATCCCCCTCTCCATCAAAAGTAATTGATATCGCATCTGTAACATCAGTGGGGAGCACAGAGCTGGCCTTTATTAGCTTCCATCTGAGATGCTTAACGTTGTGTGAAAAGTCACAGAGAGATCATGTTGGGATCACAGAGAGCTGTTGGGCGAGAACACAACTACATCATTGAGACCATTTTTAGACTTGTAGACTAAATCAAAACAACGAATCAGTGGTCAGGGTATAGCTCAAAAGGACAAATGAACGATGTTCTTTTCTATATCAGTAGAAAAAATATCCAGATTTGTTCCACAATTGTTGCAGTTTTTCTCTAAAAATGATGAAAAATTGTGTTTTAAGCATGTTTCTTGTGGTATTTTTCTGATAATGGAGGACATCTATATATAGAACATTAAGCTTAAAGTTGCATTTCTGAGTATTTCTTTTTGTAAAAATCATTGTGAATCCAAAATAATAAAAAGGGAACATGATTAGAACATTCTACCACACTGTATGGTCATGTCTTTGATAAATGTAAAGTGTTTCCACACATTGGACTGTAACGATGGTTGCTCATATTTTCCTGCATCACGTGTGTTGTCCGCTGTGATGGAACTTGGTTGTTTTTACCATTATAATAAAATAAACCTACCATGCCTCAATGTAAATGATATCTTCCCAGATCGATTCAGTTATCGATTTGTCTAATTTTGAAATTATTTTTTGATGGTCAATTCAATTCCTCAGTCAGAACGATCTGGCTGGATTGGAATAGAAATCGATTCATCGATTGATAATTCCACCCCTAGTTAATTGGTATCTCTAAATGTTTCTTAGGTGTGAATGTAAGTGTGTGTGACTATGTGGCCCAGACTGGTGACCTGTTCAGAGTGTGCCCTGCCTTTTCCCAACAGTAGCTGAGTTGTTGCCAGCAACCCCGTGACCCCAGAAGGGATTCAGCATGTTCTGAAGATGGATTGATGGACATTTAGATGCTTCTGTTTCACTGGTCCAAAACACATTTATATGAACCACTATTAGTATATTGAAATAAGAAATCAAGGAAAAGGATCAGCATGAAATATATCTATCTTTGCTCTTTGTTGCTGCTAATGCTTTAAATATAACATTTAACAGTCCAGACATTTGCTCATAGCCTTAAATCAATTTTTAGCCGGGCACTGAGATTCTCAATTGTCTTGGGAATCTGAAGTAGATCATTGACTGTATATGAGAACTGAACTGAGTGATTCCTTTGGTGTTCCAAACAGGAAGTACCCGCTGTTTCCAAGAAGCCAAAATTCCATTGACTTCTATAGAGAAATAAACAGCTGTTAGTCAGTCAATCTATTTGCCAGAATAATGTTCTTGATAATCCTATTGTTTTAAATATTTTTTCTATAGTGCAAGTTATTCAAGTTATAAACTGACCAATCAGATGCCTCAGTGAAAGTATGTGGTCTCACATCTAGTGTTCAAACTGCTTGAGTGACAGATTCTCCTGAGTCTGCTTTCAAGTGTTTGGGGTGTGGACTTCCAACAAGCTCGCTCCTGATTGGCGAGAGTTGTTGTCACAGAAACGTTGACTCAGATCAGTTTGGACCAATCACTACTTACTGATGACTTGTGCCTCCAATATGGCTTCCGCATGGTGACTCAATAAACTTCATTTGATTGGAGACAGAAGTAAGACATATTCTATGAGTGACGTCACACTCACTCAGTCCAGTTCTCTCATACAGTCAATGGTGTAGATGTTCTTTGTATTAGAAGCATGTAAAGTTAACTTGGATCCCAGAAATCCATGCCATTAGCTTTTTTGCTTTTGCTAACACAAAGGCTGTTTCCTTACAGTTGTCTTGGTGCTTTATCAGGCTGAGTTACAATCTGTTTTTTTTTTAGGAAAAACTGATTTGTCACATTGGAAAACAAACTTTTATTACAATATTAAATGTTAGCAGTGACTTTGTTCTGCTGCTGAGTTTAGCTGTATCACATGGTTGCACACAGATTTTCCTAAAGCCTGTTAAATCTATTGCTGGAAAAGATGAAACACCTCAAAATGCTGAAAGGAAGACGGTATGCATACATGTATAAGATCATTCCACTTGCTAGATGGTGTTACCCCCTTAATCATCGGGTCATCAAGGGAAACAAAACAGAATGAGCTGAACTCCAGAGAAAATCCAGCCTTTCTATTTATTCTGTGCGATAATGGCTGAATTATTCATCCTGGGTGATTATTAATTAAAGGAGGCTCCAGGTCCTGTGACAGGTACAGGCTGCCGAGGCACACGCTGACATTCCCCTGTGACAGGCAGGATGTTTCTCCCTTCATCCACCCTCATCTGGCTTTCCTCCTCATGTCTGTGGGGACGCTGCCCTCACACATGTTACATGCCGTCATACGCGACACTTTAACCCGACTCACTAATACAAGACGAGAAAGATTGCTGCACGGTAATCATCTGTAAAAGTCAGTCAGGGTCAAGTCATTGTTTTCATGTTACTCTTTAGTTGTTGGTGATTTATTAGGTTGTTAGATTAAATGAATTATGTATGATTCTAAATTTTTACTATCTGTGGGACATAGTAGGCCTATTTTTTTTATTTTAAAGGGCTTATATCATGCAAAAACTTTATTATGCTTTTAGGTGTATTATAATGTTAATTCCTTATAAAAAAAACATTCCCAAAGCGGTATTTTGCTCTATCCACATATCTTTGAACATTTCTCTAAGACCCTGATCAATGAGCACCAGCCCTGCCTGCTTTGGGCCTTCAATGAAGGTAAGTATACACCATTTACCATTTAACACTACAACTGCATGTTTGTATGTTTGAATAGTGTAGCACAGGGACAGGCAACTCCAGACCTCGAGGGCCGCAATGTCTGCAGCCCTACTCATGAATGATTACCTGGTTCAGGTGTGTCCACCCAATTAGTACATGTCAGAGCATGGTTTGTTGGAAAACATGCAGGAATGTGTCAAGGCTTGGAGTTCCCTATCCCTGGTGTAGCAGATGGGCTTCAACGTAGTAAGAGGAAAAAAACGATGCATGTACACCAAAGTCATCTTCTTAATAAAATGTCATGTTAGACTTTCTTGCATTTTTAATTAAAGTAAATCTGCTCTAGCAGGAAGATATTGTTTGACACAGAGTATATTTTATTTTGAAAGGAACTTGTAGGGGCTGCTGTCAAAATTAAAAATAAAATTAAAGGTGAAAAAAAAATCGTATTTAGAAAAGGCGAAGTGGGACATTGTTGCTCTCAGCTGGGTTTTGGTCCACAGGAAATGAGCCCAAATGACTCTTTTAGCGTTAAAGTTTGCAGACCCCTAAATATATATATATATTGCAAGCAAAGCCATTCAGCAGAACATTAAAAATAAATATAGACTTCAGAATTAAAAAGAGGACAGAAACAGAAAATCATTTTTGAACAAGGGAAAGTTGAAGCTGAATGAGTGCTTCAGCCTTGCAATCAGGGCTGTCAAAACGCCATAAACCTTGTATTTCTGTGCATTCCTTCTTTCCTCTGTGACCCTTCCTTCACATCTATGTCTGGTTTGCCGCACTGAGCAGCTGGCTGCTGCCAGACTCAGGTAGACAGCGGCTGTTGCGTTCTCTGGCCCTGTGTGGGAAGCTGGCAGTGGGAGGACATGCCCTGTGGCAATGCCAGGAGAGGGCCAGGAGGGCTGGGGTCCAGACCTGCTCGGTCCCCACTAATGGAAGGGGGCTTTGCTGCCCATATGGCCCTTTTAAAAAGCAGCCCCGGCTCTGGAGGTTGGCACGTTTAGTCGCTAGGCAGCCTCTCGTTTGCAATGAAACAGGACAGGTTCAAACCTTTGGTTGGTGGTGTTGTGTTAGTGTAAAACCGATGTACTCTAAGGGCTTTTACCTCTGTTTCTGGCTCAAATTTAAATGACCAAAAAAAGATGGTTGTTTTTGTTTTTCAAAGCATGTTAAAGCAAAAGTAGGCTGTAGTCTTTTTATAGTTTGTTTTTATCAAGGCAGATCTTGGTGTGCTGCATGCTTTCAGTGTAAATGTAGAGCTGCTTTGACAGTAAAGATTGAACAGAAGAAATGTTCCTGTTTCTTGCTGGGCATCTTGCTTACTGTCTCTGACTGACAGCCTATAAATAGATGGGATGGTGAGTGTAATAACAGGTTATTACACAGACAGATGTGACACATCTCTGTCATGCAGTGCTGCTGTGGTTCAACAACAAAAATCTGGGACCACAGCAGCAAAATCTCTATAAACCATGAGGAAAAACAAACAGAAAAAATACAGTCTTTAACAAATTGTGGTCTTTAGATTTAGGTGTTTCAAAGGTTTAAAGGGAGATTGGAAGGATTAAGGTTTATAGTTTTTAAATTGTAAAACTAATCATTATCATAATTATGAATTTTGATAATTAATCAAGAAATAGTGAAAGTTGAGGTACAAAACTTGGATCTTACCTTAAGAGCACTAATAAACTTATTTAAAAATTTAAATAAATGGATCTTTTATTCTTAATAAGAAGTAATCTTTACTGTCAAGGGCATCAAAGCATTAAGCTTTCACCAAGATAAAATAAAGAAAATGTTGTTACAGGTCCTTTTATGGATCTACAAAAGTGTTTTTTGTGTGTGTGTTTTACATTTGCAAGGTGTCCAAGAATTATTGTTTTTATGAGCACAAAGTTAATGTCTCGCTCCGATCATCTTTTGATCTATTGTAAAATCGTTCCCACTGGTCTTTTAATTATGATAACACCATTTTTAGCCAAAATCGAAAACCTGTGTTGTTTTCTAGAACATAGTTCCTGCAGAACGGCAGTAGTTCATTAGAAATTCATCTCTGAGTTGTGGGTGGGACGGCTGAGAAGCAATCCCGCCCCTCTTCTTCTTCCTGTTGCTGAAAGCTTGGAATAGGGAGCCTTTAGCCTGCAAATTGTATTTTTTAATGTAACATACAATCTATTCATTTGTCATTTTTTTCGTCTACTCCTGATTCACATCATTTTAAACAAACAAATAATCAGAAATGTAATTTCAAGCTTTTTTTAAAACAGTTTTTTATGTGCTCCATCATGAGAAAAAAGCCCCAAGAACATGTTAAAAACACCCAAAACACGATATGAACATAATATGAATAAACAAAAAGCTTTTAGATTGTTAAAAGTGTAAAAAAATGCCACTCCACTGCATTTCTGAATTTGGTTATACTTTTTCTAAGTAAGTTTCTTTTTTTGGTGGTTCAACTGAAGGAAAGTATGAGAACAGAGCAAAGCTAAAGGACTGCTGTGATGACGAACGATATGTACTCTTTCTTCATCATGGCTGCCTGAGATAACATACATTTTGAAAGCATACTTGCTCACATATACAACAAATCAAAATCTGGCATACAGTTAATATTTTACAATATAGAAAAGCGTTAGTTATAAAAGTTAGTATTTTTCCCCCGACAAACCCACACTTGAAGTGTTAATACACACTCCATATTTGGTAAAGAAAGGGAGAAATTTTAGAGTTCCTACTGTGAAACATGGAGATGGAAGCTTAATAATGTGGGCCTTTTTAAAACTTTACTTTCTTTAATTTCCTAGGATTATTTTAAAAAACAGGACTTTGGTATCATTTTTTTTCTAAAAAGAATAAAAAAAAAAAAAGCATGTTTTGTTGATAGAGTTTTATGTTGCTGCTGCGTTTATTTGTTCCAAAATGTCTTAAAAGCCACTAAGATTATTTGGTCTCTGTTCTGTTTGGCAATTTCTCAAAAACATTGCTAAGCTTCATACATGATTCAGAACTATTGATTACGGATAAATGCAGAAACTTTTTTCCACAGAAAAAGGATTTTCTGTGATCCTTTTAACTATATCTGCACAGTTCATCTTCTCCAGTCAGAAATTTTTCTTCCCCTCAGAAATAAAAGATTTATTTTTGTTCCTGAAGAACCCACTGGTTCACATTAACATGCCAGCAACTTTGAGAGCGTCCTCTAGATGGAGGTCAAGGAAAAGTGTGTCTTCCAGGATGTATGTGGTAATGTGTGTGTGTTTGCAGGTGAGGCTGTGTGAAAGCATTCAAGTGGACACACAGTGCGTGGAAGCACTATCGATCTGAACCACGTAGAACCAGAGGAAAGCATCATGGCGTCATGGAGATGCGGCATTAACAAATGTGTTCGTGTGCACTAACATGCTTTATTCACTGTGCTGACTGACCCTAACAGGCTGATGCAAAGAACTAAAATTACCCCTATAGCGAGTGACATGGGTTATTTGTACTGCAGACCTAAAAAAGTGTAATTAAAGATTAAAACTCACAGCTTGATGTTGCCCTGCCCTGGTTTTCAAACTAATGCTCAATTAGAAAGTGAGGCCAGACTCTTAAAACAGGTCACTCCTGCTCATCCTTCTCCAATTCTCCCTCCTTTCTCTTTTCTTCCACCTTGTCTTCATTCTCCTTCTTCCGCCACCCACCCCTCTGGATCTGGAACAAAAGCCACCTCCATCACTCCCCTCCCCATCTCCTGCTTTTTCTATCTCATTGGTGACAGCTGCCGCGAAACCAACTCGCAGAGCGAGAGAAATGATGTGTCAGTGGAAGGTCCTTTAGCCGGCACTGCTAATCTGTCACACGCCGTTTGTTGTTTACTGCTTCTTCTCACACGCAGACTGGCCGGTGACGTTCGCCGCACAGCAACAGATGCTGACCCACAGACGTGTGAATCTTGCCGATTTCTCCCCGCTGTCAACCTGTAAATTACAGCTATCTGGAGTAATTAGACCCGATAAAACCCTTCCAAGGCGTACCCCCCTCCTTGACACACATGCACACACACAGCTCTGTTCTGTCACTGACCTGAATGTGTGTCATTTGGAGACGGATAGCTCCAGACCGGAATGGTTCAAACTGCCGTGCTTTAAGTAGCACAGTTTTTACCCAAAAATGTAAATGAGGTTTCACATTTGAGGCTCCAGGCTCTCTTTGGCCCTGCACAGATGAAGCTGATATATACCATGGATGGTGGGATGAGAATGAGTTTATTTTTACAGCATAGCATAGTGGTCTTTAGCCCACTACATCATAGAATTGACAGAAAATTCAATTTTTTGGAATTCAGATGTTTTTATTTGTTTTTCTTTCACGAAATCCACAAAAATTTGCAACATTGCTTTTTATGAGATATAGATAGTATCAATTATGATACGTTGGGTAATTTGGTAAGTTTTTACTCACAACAATGTCCATTTAAGATGCAAAAATATTGACATTAGCCTCTAGGTAAAAAGCACCTTATTTAGCCACTGTCTCAAATTTGACTCACATGTTTTAACATGGTGTAACTGAATTAGAAAACAAATTTCACATTTTTTCAGTACAGGAAGTACTCATTAAAATGGATAAAAATAGATGAGTTATTCTCACCATAAAGTTTAGAAAAATAATAAAACTTTTCCCGCCAAAAGTGTTTTTAAGATTTCACGGAAGCAGCCATTTTGACAAGGAAAACCCTTCTTCTGCCTCTAGTGGAACGATGATGAACTACAGGGCAGAAAACACAGACCAAGCTGTAGACAATCGGTTTTTAGGGAGAGTTTGCTAATGAGATAGAGGTCTCAGAGAATCCCGTATGAAATATGTTACCAATGGTTATATAGGGTTGATTGTCATTTCTGAGGTTAAATCACTTTTCCTCCAAAAACTTTTGACTTTGAGGGAGCAAAGTCTGATGTTGGCAGCAGTCCTGAGCCCATCTGCAGTAAACTATCTTGGATGAAAGAGCAAAAGTTGCCATTTGTCCTCTACTTATCCTCCCTGAGGTCTTGCAGGGACAGCGGGCTTTTGGACAGGACCGGAGGAGACAGCATCAGGGCATCTTCTTGCCCTGGCATCCGTGTTCGGCCTGCACCACTGCAGCGACCACCACTGCCAAGCATGCTCTTAAAAGCAGACCTCTGTCTCTTTAGGTAACATGTGCAAAAGGTCACCCAGCCTGGTCTTGTCATCCTCTCCCACACTCTCTGCACTCCTCCTCCTCCTCCAGCTCTTCTCTGGCCCTCAGTGTCCACTTCCTGGCCATCAGCGCCAATCACATTCTACCCTCGCCCCCTTAGCCGCCAGTGCCAAGCGGCAATCTGTCACCAGGGCACTAGGAGATGCCACCCTGCCGTCCGCCTTCCGTACACTGTGGTAATGGCTTCTGGCAGCCCCAGAAAAATAAGTAACCAGTGAAAAGGCAGAGGAGTGGGCTGAGCAGGGATGCAGGACTGATGCCCAAAGAGCGGAGCAGTATCTCTCGTATTCATGCTGCTGTTCGACCCTCCTCCCCCTTTTGCCCCACCTCGCTTTGGCCTGGTCGCTTTGCACGATACTTCAGTGAATAAATGAGTCGTTTTAATCCGACTGACAAGCTGGCATTGCGCAGCCCTGCCCTCCATCTGTACTGGTCGGCCAACACAGCAGCAGGCCCCAGGCAGCCCGATGTGCCAATCCAACACACAACTTATCCTGGCTGTAGCTTCAGGGACAGAAGGGTTAGAGCTCTATGCGGCAGCTACCTTCTCCACCAAGAGCTATTTATATAAGAAAAGAATTAGCTGGTGGGGGCTTTGATGCTCTGAAAAAAATAAAAAGAATTGACTCCCAGCTTGTGTTACTGCACACATTTGTCTATTTTTTATTTTATTTTTTTTTGCTATTTTGTCCTTTAGACATCTTTGTTGAAAAAAAAAGTTTAATCTGTAATTTTTAAACTCTTCTTCCTTTTTTTAGGCAAACAAGAGAACATGTTAAAGGTCATTTATGTCTTTTGTAAAGTACCGAACAGCTTTCTGTTTTCCCACCACTGCGGGGATAATTTCGCTCTGTCATCCTTGGCACGGTGAGAATGCAAATACACAAGTCAGCTAGCCTTCCCAAGCAAAAGAAAAAAAAAAAAACCCAGAGAGATTAAAAAACACTTGGCCGCAGGAGGTGCTAAACCCTCTGCTCCATTTCCTCTCTCCACAAGTTCCTCTGCGCTCCCTGTTTCGGCCATGTGTCGCCTCCAAGTTATTTGGGAAGGGACCTAGTAACATTTGAGTGCCCAATTAAGCGCAGGGGCTCCGTCCGCACCCCCCTCCGGGTTCTGTTCAGGCACGTCACTGGTGAACGCCGCACACACTCACTTCAGCCCTCACTCCTCCCACCCTCTCATTCTTTTTCATGCTTACTTCCCCCGTCTGTTCTGCCGCTTTCTTACCCCAACAGACTCCTCTCTGGTTAAAGATCCCCTGCAGATCTGACTGCAGCTTATCTTTGGAACAGGAGGTTATGACTGTTTGATCCATGGCAGCCAGACCCGGTGCCAGTTACACACCCGGGCCTGGATGGTGCTCATCAACCACAGGGATCCTCCCGCTGTGACTGTGTTTTGCCTCTTTTGGTGAAAGATTAAGCACTGTTTCCTTAAATTAGCCTAAAAAACATGATGCATGAAGATAAAAGAAGATATTCGTTTTTTCCACAAGGTCAAAAAAGGGCTCGTCATTACCCAGATTGAATAGTTAGTGAACTTAAGAAGGCTGAAAACAACATTCAGTTAACACGGTCAGGCTTTTTTGAAGTGCGAAAGGATCGCTTATTCCCTTGACTGAAATGAAAGATCATTGCTGGGTAATTTAGGTTACAGGCGCAGCGGTGACAGCTGGGCAGCACTGAAAGCCAACCAAATCGACATAAATCACTGTCTTTTTTTCAATAAGTAGGTTAATATCTCAGAAAAATGTTTAATGTTTTATTCAAAGCGGAGACAGAGACAGTGTAAAGGGACGGCAAGTGTTTTTGAATGCAGACGGGAGGTGGAGGGCGGGCAGAGTTTGCCATGTCCCCGCGGTCTCCTCCGAGCTCAGGCCCTGTTTAAGGAACCATCCTTGTCCCTCGTGAGCTCTCTCCAAATTAAACAAGTGCTTTGTAAGTGTGCTGTCATAACTGTTCATCACAAATAAATACTTAAACAGTGAGAGCTTAGCGCCCCACTGCTTTGCAGTATGCTGTTTTTTTGGGGGTTTTTTTCATGGTAAACTCCTGTCTCTGCATTTCTTTCCCTTTTCTGACTGTATGTTCTGGTGTCCTTCAACTCTGGAGTGTGCTGGGAGGGAGCTAGTGGCTAGTGCCCATGTGCCAAGCCTCCCTGCTTGGTGTCTCATGCTCTCTGCCCTCACCTGAGGCCTTGCTCCAACAGGACAGAGAGAGGCCCAGAGGCAGTGCAGTGCTGTGTGCAGCTCCCAGGATGGAGTCCTTGCTCTGTTCATGTTTTTTCTCTTTCGTCTTGTTGTTGCTGCACAGACACCAACAAACACCCTCATACGGACCCTTTCAAGTTCAAACACTCACCATCCTGCTCCAGACATGGGGGCAAAAGTCCACTGCAGCCCATCCGTCCTCTATGGCGGATTTTGGAAGGTGATTTGAGACTTTTTCCTCTGCCACGCCGCTTGGTGGGCTGGCTGGCTCCGGCGCAACGCGGCATGCGCTGGCGTCGACGCCGAAGCTAGATCAGTTTGTTCAGAGGCTGATGAATTGCAGGCAAGATGCGGAGCGGCAGCCAGCGAGGCGCTCCGGCAAGCAGCCGTCATGCACCATCACAGTGTGCTCATGTGATGGGGGAAATCAGAGAGACAGAACTGACAACTTAATTTAACACCAGATCTGGAGGAAGCCAGAATGCCACTGCGCGCTGGATAATTGATAACTCTGCCACCCCAACACACCTTGGTTCACCTCACACTCGCTGCAGTATGGCTCATTTTTGACCCAAATTGTTATTTAGAGCATTAAAGCCTCTCAGCTAATTGTTGTACTTTCACTTTAAAGGCTTTAGGGGCGACTGAGTTTGAAAATTATCTGTCTCCAAAACATGTCAGATTCATCCAGAACACATGTCAGGGAATCTGAACGCCTTCACATGTCAGTTCACTTTTTTCCCCCCACTAAATTATAATACAAAAATAAAATCCAATCCTAGAAAAACATTTTTCTTTTTCTTAGCAAATGATTTCACTCTAGATTGTTTTCCATCATTTCTGCCAGACAGCTGTTCTAAAAACGCGTTTTTGAGATTCGTCATCAGACTTTGCAAGCTTTATATTTAGTGCTCCTTTGGGGAAACGGTGACTGTAGTCGGACCAAAGAGCAGCAGCAATGTTAACATTTCTCCTCGCTCTGCTGTTGCAGCGGGAAGATCGCAGTGCCTGGGCCGTCTTCACAGGCTGCCAAGCAGGAGCCTGGTTGACTGGTAATGTCTATTAATTACTAATACAAACTGCTAATTAGCAGACCAAACACTGGCATCTGTATGGTTTGATCTTCCTGCAGCGATGAAATTGAGTCTTAACACAAAGAGGCAGCAAACCTGAGCTGCCTGATGTGCATGGAAATGAGCACGGCTCACACATGGCCCCCTGAATGGTCAACCACAGGGTGAATACTACAACTAGAGGTGGAAATATGGGAGAATAGAAGTGAATCATTTTTCCATATGAATTCATTGCCTGTTAAGGGAATTTTTTCAAAAGATATTGTTTAGATTTGCCCTAAGTGGACTGATCAAGCTGTTACATGTATTTGTTTTGAAATGTTGACTGTCATTCGTGTTGTTTTATGTTTCATGATGTTGGATGCGGTGGTTGGTAGCGTTGAGGGAATTATTTGTGTTAAATGCTTTAAGCCTGAGAAGCAATGTGCATTACTCCATGAAAAATGTTCTATCGAGAAAGTTTGATTTGATTTGCAACTTTTTGTTTTCAATCTTTCACAGATAAAAATGAATGTAATTTGCCGCCATTTCAGAGTCAGATATTGGCAAGCTGAAGCATTTAAATGTTAACTTCTTAGATTGACCCAGGGACAGAGGGGGCCAAGAGGAGGCAGCTGCCCTGTCATTAAAAAGCTTTGGCCCCAAATTTTTGAGTCAATGTTAGTTTCATCATTGTCAAAGAAATCATCAATACAAGCTTCTTTAAGCTTTGTAATAACAAAAAAAAAGAAATAACAAAAGCAGTATTTTTAAATGCAATCTAGAGCCCCTCTAATTCATTATTATTTTTTAACCCTTCCATTTGTAATGACCTTCTGCTGTTCTCAATGCCACCCTTGCCACTCCCCTATAAAAAATGTTCTAGCTCACGTACCCATTTAATCCAGCACTCCACGTAATTTAGCATCACCTTGAATAGAAAAACACTGAAAACTATTTTTTATAGAGTTGGAAATAAATGCAGGCATGAAGGGGTTAAACTGACATTTTATTCACCAAAAGGTCAAAGGTTAGGTGTATGTGAGACATTTAATAAAATAAAATGCAGTTTATATATCAGTCAGCTACACATGTATTTAAACATGATGACAATTCCAAACAGAATGTTGTTTTAGGTGATTTAACACAAATGACTCATAAAAACATATTTGGTTTTAAGTTTGTCTCAATTGGTCTGACTTAATAAAGGGAAGACACAGGGAGAAATTGTTTGCTAAAAAGGAACTTGTGGCCAAAACTACTCAAGAAAAATATACTATTCTCGATTTGAGTGATTCACAGGATTACAAATTTGCAGGAAGTCAAATTTCTTGCCCTTTGATTTATAGAAAAGCACATCAGAGACAATGACTACAAGGACACCAGTCTGTGTGTCCTAAACCTCAAGCCAAACCGATAGCTCAAACAAAAGAAACTGGACTGGTTCTGGAAGAATGTGTGAGTTATTGCTTTTAGTCTGCCTGATACCGCCTCCAAGCCACACCCAGCTCTTCCCAGCCAAGAGTAGATGCCACTTCAACCATCGCCCCAGCTTCTCAGGAAAAAAAAGAAAAAAAAGAGGGGGGAGAGAGGAACCGGCCACAAAGTGTCAGCCAGCCTTAATCCCCTTTTAATTTCCTTGCAGGGCCTGCGCCAGGTCTCTGGCTGCATGGCGAAGCTGGCCGCTGATGGCAGCATGACCGCAGTGACAGGCAGGCAGCGCAGGCCGGAGGGTCTTTACTGGGATCCCAGCTAAGAAAATACAATAACCACACAGTGCCGCCACTGTTTGCCTTACACTTGAGCAGGATTTAGGCTTCCCCAGCACTCTGTCAGAAGTGTGTGTCTTCACACACACAGCTGTCATGCAACCAGATTGCAGTGAGGACATATGCATGCTCTTTTTGTCTCTGTTCCCTGCACGACTGTGAGCACGCACACAAATACGCACCTGCATGCATATATTAGACATGTGCTTGGACACTCAAGCACACCCCTGGTAATACTGCACTAGATGAAGCTATTTATATCTTAATTTATACAGGTTGGTCTCAGCGTGGAGGTCGCTGCCACACAGCTGGCCAATCCCCCGCAATCCCACAATGCCAAGAGTGTTATCTCCTTTTGAACACCAATTTATTTTCTTCCCTCTTCTCTGATATTCAAAAGTAAAGGTCCTGTCATTAAAATGTATGCTTTCTCAACACACTTGCAACAGAAAAGGGCATCATTCACTCCACATTCACGTAATGAAAGGCGTGAAGGAAAAATGAGGCGCGCACTGAGAAGATGAAGCACATCGCAGCACTTTTCCTTGAGAGCTGAGTTCAGTGGAACAAAATGGTGAAGGTTAACGCTATTCTGGCAGATGAGGGAATTTTTTTTACCTGACATTTACACATAGGAGGGATTTTCTCCAGGAGAGCGCCCTCATAACACTGAAAGTATATGAACAGTGGCATGTGCATTAAGTGTACAAAATATTAAAATTGTTCCCGAGTTGCAGAGAAGGCGCACATTCAGAGTAGGCTCAGAATGATTTGAATGGTGTACCGGATCAAAATGTATCAACCGTAAGGACAAGATGATTGAAAAACAGTTGCTATCAGGATTTTTGATACACTGAATTTTAACTTGACATGTTTATCATCACAGATTAATTTAGCCATTTTATCCAGAGTACTTTAGGATTAGCTTGTTTAGCTTTTAGCCAAATATAACCATTTTTATCATGTTTGACACAGCCATTTCTGAGACGTCTATCTAAATTAGCCTGCACCAAACTTTCATTAAAACCCACTGTATGAATGCTTGGTCCATGTTTTCTGCCATGCAGTTCATCATCATTCCACTAGGGGCATTAAAAGGTCATTTCAAAATGGCTGCTTCCATGAAACCTCGAAAACACTTTTGGCGGGAAAGGTTTAGCCAATTTTTAATACTTTATTGTAAAAATATTTCATCCATTGTTATTCTTTTTTAATGACTACTTGCAGTATTGAAAGAATACAAAATTTGTTGATTAGGAATTCTTTACAATACATTTCCACCATGTTGAACATGTGTGGATTAAATTTGAGACTGTGGATAAAGGTGATTGTTTTTTTTCCCATTTCTCATATTTTCCTTTTTTTTTTTTTTAATCAAATTTTTATTTTTATTTGTTAAACAAACATAGTTGTGAGGAAAAGCAAATCACCCAACATATCCTAATTGATACCATCTATATCTCATAAAAAATGAATATTGTAAATTTTTTGTGGATTTCATCAAAGGGTTTAAAAAAAACATCTTAATTCCAAGAAATTTGAATTTCTGTCAATTCTTGGATGTAGTTTGTTTTAAATTGGAAGCAATTACCGGTGAAAAATTGCATTTATCAGACATAATGCTGTAAGAAAGGTGAAGGGCAGACCCCCACCCCCCGTCTCACTGCACTTCCAGAAAATGTGCATTATTGAACATGGTGCAGAATTGCATCAGAAAAGCCTAAATTGAGATATTTAGATGCACATGGCAATATATGCCTCTACCTGTTGTCCCTAATCTTCCACTGAACTGCAAGAAATGCCTAATATAGTGACTTTGGTTATTGTCTTGGAACAAAAGCAACTTGCTGATGTCTATATGTGAATTATTCTGATTTCCTGTTCATGAAATGTGATCTCTAGGCCCCCTTTCACAAATCCAGACATACAAAAAGTATTTTTTTTTAATTTTCAGAGGTTTTCCGCAAAAATTCAGATAATTAAGAGAAAATTTTAAAAAATTGAGTACAAATAATCTATAGCATTTGTGCCATGTGTGATTAATCCATATTTGTTTATGTCTCACTAAAGTCTAATTTGCCACAAGCTGAAAAAATAAAATGCCCTGCAATGAACTGGAAAACTGTCCATGTACCCTGCCTTTGCCCTTCAGTAGCTGGAAAGGCTCCAGAAACCCTGTGACCCCAAACGGGAGCCAAGTGGGTTTAGAACATGGATAGATGTATAAAAAAGTGAGGCAAAATTCAAGAAAAGATAAGAACAAAGTCACTCAATTCTATGAGTCTGGAAGCATTACAGAGACATTTCTAAAGGTGCATTCACACAATGCAATTCGCACAGTGGAGGCGGCCAGTTTAAATGTTAAGTCAATGTAAAGACGTAATTTGAGGCGGTGCGGCAATCAGGGCAATCAACCAATCAGGGACTCAGCTTTGAGCATGTGACGTTTTCTGTGACTTGAGTAAAAAAATGAATTTAATATTGCTGCGTGATGCAAGGATTTTCGTCCTGAACGTCTCTCCGTTTTCCTAACCTGCTGGGGCCGCTGGGTTGTTGGAGACTGTCCGGTTACTGTTGGGTGAAGGCGGGATAGACTATGGACAGATCTGGACAGCCCGTTACAGAACCTTTGGAGCTGAAGTGAAAGACCCCGCTTTGCTAGTCAGCCGCCCGGTGGACAGCTTAGCGAGCTCTGCCACACAAGGTCCGGTAGAGCAAGCGATCGCTGTTGTGACAGGGGGCCAGAGCTAGCAAACACAATGCTGCCTGGCTCCGCCATTGGAACTCTGCTAGCTGAGAGCTACCTTTGCTATCCTGGCCAGCGGCCTTATGATGTTCTTTGTACTTTTATTGAGACAATAATAAAAAGATCCCCCAGCTCAATTTTATTTTCCCCCTCTCTGGGTAATGCTTAAACTAGGCCACAGACAGAAGTACCGTTTAAAACGGCTGTCAGGCGCAGCTTTGCTGCAGGATTGCAGCACACTGCACCGGGAGAGACTGAAGGATCTCGTAAACCCAAACACTGCGACGTGCTTGCCGGCGCCTCTGTGGAACTCTCCAACACATATAAACACAAGCTCCTCCCTCAACATCATCCATGTTTTCCATGATGTGGTCAACGAATGAAGATTGTCGGCAGTTACATCGGGGCATTAAGGCGTTGAGCAGTAAATTTGACAAGTGTCAAAGAGAGACGGCAGACGCAAATATAATGCCCCGGCTGCATCCGGTGTGTGTGCAGCATAAGGTGTTAAGACTCCAAAGAATCAAAGCCATTAACAATAAAATTATCTTAAACAGCAGAGATTTTTTAATGACTGAAAGAAGAAAACAAAAACTCATTAGAAGGTCAGGTCATTAGAAATGATAAAATAATGGCAGTTCTCAGTTATCTCTCCCTCATCAATAAGGTCAAAACTTACAATTCAATGTGAAAAAAAATAATCCACAGGAGAGCTTACAAAGAAAGATACAGACTTCTGGTTTCTCTTAAGTACTTCTGTTATGTATTATGGACACGTCTTGTGGAAGTAATCAATTAAAACATGGAATATATCAGAAATAATAAAAAAACAGAAAACATGGTGGTGGAAGTGTAATGGACTGTGGCTATTTAAACCTTGATTGCCGTGACCGACTAAAGCACAAATTCCTCCCTCTACCAGAATGTGCCATCTGTTGATGATCTTATACCCAAGAGCACTTTGGATCTCCAGCAGCCCTTAAACTCCTCTCAACGTGTCCAAACCATCTCCAAAACATCTACCATGATCTGTTCTTCTGATGGATTTATTCCTAATCCCATCTATCCTGGTCACTCCCAAAGAGAACCTCAACATTTTCATCTCTGCTGCATCCAGCTCTGCCTCCTGCCTCTGCATCAGTCTCTAAACCCGGCTGCTCTCACCACAGTCTTGTACACATTTCCTTTCATTCTTGATGACACTCTTTAGTCACACATCACACCTGATACTTTCCTCCACTCATTCCTACCTACGTGCAGACCCCTCTTCACCTCTTTCACCAACTCTCTGTTGTTCCAGACTGTTGATCCTAAATATTCTTCACCTCTACACTGCATTACCTCAATGTTAGACCCTACAAAAGTTTTTTAAAAAATCCAAGTACATCAACTAGTTCATCGATATTTGACAGGGAAACAAGCAAATTTGGAGTTTGGGATAATCAAAGTGTCACTAAAGTGACTTTAAACTATTCTATTATGAAAGAAACCCTGAAGGTATCTGAAAATCAACTAAAGTCACGGTGATTGAATTGTCCAAAGATAAGCAGACCATCACAGCATGTAAAAGACAATTCCAGTAATCAGTTCATTTGCTGTCAGCTTTACATAGTTTGCCATCAGGGAGGTGTCAGGAAGGCCACCCAGCATAAAACGGAAAATGTCCAAATGTGAACAACATCACTGTCTGTTTCCTTTCTTTGGTCTGAAAACCATCTTTTTATGTCATGCCACAACTATTCAGCAACATTTTCTTATTCTTAGGCTTTTTTTTCAACATTTTTTGAAAAAAGAAGCCTTTTGTAGTCAAGATTAGTGATTTGCAAGGGTTCTCTTTCACCGCAATTTGCTTCACACCTCAATTTTTGGGTCGTGATTTTGTTTTGGTTTGGAAAATGATTTGAGGATTACAAAACAACACCAAGAAATAAAAAAGTTCAGAACAAGTTTTTTATTTAGCTAAAAAGGAAGTACCAATGAAGCAAAACCTTTCAGTTGGCTTAAACTAAGCTTGGTGTAACTTCATAAAACAATAAATAAAAAGTCCCTCTTAAATTTAGCACATCATGTGTTTACATTCTACATAAACTGCTATGCATCAGAGATGCAAAGAATCCCTTTTCCCACAATTAAGTTTAATTAAGTTTAATGTAATGTGGTGTAACCTACAGTTTGGGTTTTGATTTTTTATTCACTTTTAAAAAAAAAAACATGCTGTGCAATTGTGTGACATGTTTGTATGCAAATCAAACAAAATTCAAGAATGATTTTTGTCACACTACTGCTAAGTAATGTAGAATATTTTTTTAAGAATGAAGTTGTTCGTCGTTTGTGCACCGCTCTTTCCCGTTTTGTGCTTTTGTACATTAGTACACAAAAGACAAAAAACAACCAAAAAAAAATCTCTCTTATTGTTGCCTGTGGGACGATCATTTTCCGGCATTTTTCAGATTTAACGATTCATGGATTTCTCTTCTTCCCTTCTCCTAGATTTTGATGTCTTATTATAACTAAAGTTCTTAACGTCCCGCAGTGCAACAAAGATGGTGAACAATATCAGAGATATTCAGCTGTAAAGCTTTGAGCCAGATTTCAGCTGAGATGTAAATGTAGATGCACATGGATCTTAATGTCTATAAGTGGATGCATCAGAATGGAGCAGAGCAGGGAGCTTGAGGCTTGCCGTAGTAGCTTCTATGTCACATCCACAAGCTTTTCCCAAAAGCACTTTCCCATCTGCTCCTGATTCACAACAACTTGAGAAAAGAATAATCAGAAATGCAATTTTACGCTTAATTTTCTTTATTATAAATGTTCTTCATCATGAAAAAATATCACAAGAACATGTTAAAAACACCCAAAAAAATTATTCGTCTTTAAAGTGTCGAGAAGAATCTTTCAACTTCCTCTCTTTTCTGCGTGAAAGTCTTTTCCAGGCAGCACTTTTCCCAGCAAAGGTCTTTACAGCAACATAAGGCGTTAGCCTAGATTTCCAGTCCAGTCTCATTTAAGGCTAATTCCTGTGTGGGTCTGGATGTTTGATCCCATTGCCCATCTGAAGTAATTAAAGGGTTATTAGTAAACAAATATTCACGCTCGCTCACTCTTGCCAACTGTTTCTTGCCATCTGCTGCCTGTGCACGTGCTTTGACATTGGAAATATGCCGCTAAACCGCCACAGACGTTTCACGGGGAATGAACTGGGCTTTCATCAAGTCCAAACACAGTCAAACCGTGTCATCTTTGTTTGTGCCGGATGATAGGACTGAAGGAAATTATATGTTCTATTTTAAACCTGCCTGTTAATTTCAATATCTTTCAACTGGTTCCACTTTTTTAGCGGACGACCACTGCGCTTACATTTCATCTCTCATGTCCCCTCTTCTTCCTCCTTCCCTCTTTCTCTCTCCTCCAGCTCCAGCTCTGCCCTTGTGTCTGTTTTTATCCTCTTTTTATTTTCAGTAATATAGAAGGGATTAACCCTGCTGGCCCCTTGGTGGTTACTGTTTCATTTTATTCTTATTAAAATCTTAAGAACCTGCTTTATTATTCCTGTTTGATACTACCTCAATAATCCTCTGCCTGCCTGCACTTGTGTGTGTGGCATCCAGCCACAGGCCCATAGGTGTGCTGTGTGATGGATGTGTGTGCTCATGTTTGAACTGGCAGGAAGTCCATAACACATTATAGAAATTTTAATCACCCAAGAGCAACATATAGATGCACAAACAATTCCACACGGGCCCTGAAATGCTTCTCATTCTCCTCCTTCCCCACATTAAAGTCCTTTATTATCAGAAGAGAAGCTTTGTGAAGCGACACGCTGCACATTTCAAATCATTGTCTTGTGTTTCCTGTAATTTGCCTCTTCTGACAGATGTGTCTTTTTCACCGTACGTGTCGAGATGGCTATTACCGCTGATGGGTCTCTGGTGTTTGCTGTGATCTTTCTTTGCAGCGAGTTGCATTGATTTTACGAAAGCTCTGATAAATCTCAGACAGGAACTAGACAGGAGTGTTGTCACAGCAAAGCAGCTGTGGATCAGCCAGTGATTTCACTGACCCGGGGAGGTTTATTTAGAGAAACAGAGCAGAAGTGGCACTGTGAGGTGTTGCCGCTGCTTTACATCTACTCTTAAATATTTTAAATTCCCCCTTTGCTAAACATCAGCTGAATGATGGGAAGGAGGACTGACTAATCCCATTTATATTTTCTTTGATTTCTTTCATTTTAAGTGATTTTTTTTTTTTTTTGCATGTGAACCAGACTGCTGCCCCGCCTGTGTGTTTTTAGGTTTGTCATAAGTGAGCAGGCAGGCTGATTCCAGGCAAGCTAATGTAATATTAACCTTTCATTTAGTATTCTTTTGAAGAGCATCTGTCCAAATCTGTAAGCTTTCCAGCCTTTCAGACTCATCATCTCTTCATTAAAGGTGTAATAACGATGGAGCGTCTCTGCAGGCAGAGAGGATTACAGCACCGACGTAGCAAAAGGTCAACATTGTTTGATTTTCTTAAAGGTTACTATTTATACCTATTTATCCACCGACGTTTCCTCATAGTGAATTTGAGCACCCATAATGGGTGCACACGGTGTAATTTATCTTTATCTTTGTCTCCGAGTTAGTGAGTCCACACAAGTGCATGCATGTATGGTTTTTCATTCACAATCCTTTAAAGACACACTCGATGAAAATGGTGTTTGTGGTGGTTTTAACATGTTCTTGTGGCCTCATTCTAATGATGGAGGATATGCATAATGAAATTAAGCTTAAAATTTCATTTCTGAGTATTTCTTTATTCAAATTGTTGTGAATCCGAAGTAGATGAAAAAATACTGTTGGAAAAGCTTCTAGTTGTGACATAAATGCTACTTTAAGCTCCCTTCTCTGCTCTCTTCAGATGCGTCCACTTGTCGACAGATCCATGTTTGTCTTTGTTTTCCTCATCTGAGCTGGAATCTGGATCAAAACTGTACAGCTGGATGGCTCCAATATTGCTCGCCGTTTTTGTTGCACCGCTAATGTTAGCTGGGGTGTGAGGAGCTGTAAACCAGCAGGAGAGCATGTAAACAGATGGATGACGGAAATGGGACGGACTTGCTCTAACGGCCCCGCCCACAACTCAGAGGTGAATTTCTAAAGAACTCTTGCCACTCTGCAGAAACTATGTCCTGGAAAATGACACAAGTCTAAAAACGACATAATTATAATTAAAAGACCACTGGGAACGCTTTTACAATAGATCAAATGATGATCCGAGTGGGACTTTAACTACAAGGGAGACAAAGCTGATCATGATAGTGAAGAACTTAATGGTTTTTATTAAAGATGGAGTCTATTCTTTCTCTTTTTTTGCTCCACGAGTGCATATTTTCCCCTTTCAGGTGTTCATCCCCTAAAAACCATCCAGCACTTCCTCTTCCACTCCTGCCTGCATTCTTGTATCTCATCCTCGCTCGCAAACTGGCACGTAACCAAATCCTTCCTCCTCTGCCTCTGCAGTGGGGGGTCACACAGTCAAAATGACTCTTTTTATTACAGTTCATAAACAGCGGCTCCTTTGGAGGCCCTGGGAAATTTCACATAAACTTTGATCAAACACACGTTAGCCTCCCTGGTCCTCAGCAACCTCTCTCCACGTGTGAAAATAGCTATGCTCAATCACAGGCAGAGAAAACACACGGAAAACAGTGCAAATAGCAAGGCAGGCACTGATATATCAAGTCATTATTGACCAGGACGCCAGGGGAATAGATCTCATAAAAACAATAAGTTACTCTTTGCCTTTTTTCCCCTGCTCTACCCTTTCCTCTTTTAGCGGAGGCAGTAAACTTTGTGGCTTAAAATTAATAGCTTTGAGGGGAGCTCAGGTGAGCAATCCAAAGTGATAAGAGCATCTGAAGTAAAAGGTGTGTGTTCGTGGGCGCGGAGAGCTTGGATCTTCTTGGCTTCCTCTCATTCCTCTTCATGTTCTTTTGGCGACTAAGTTGTCAGATTTTTCACACCATCAAGGTCTTGTAGGGTCTTAATGTTTGGATGGGATTTCAGGAGTTTTCACATTTTGTCCACAACTTTCAAAAGATCACTTCCTCCTGCTTCCCTCTTTGTTCACACTGCAGAAAGAGGTAGCCTAAAAATCGGAAGAAAAAAAACACTAATCACAAGAAGAAAATCACTAGAAAGTGGTAAAATGATCTGTCCACGCAGCAAGTAAATTTTACTTAACAGATTAAATTAAATAGATTATATTATATTATATTAGATTAGATTAGATTAGATTAGAATTGAAATGGTTTATTTTAAGCAATCAAAGCAGGAATAATTCATGAACAATACAATTAACAGAGGTTCACATCCCTGCAAAGATGTGCCAAACATAGGATGTCTAGGCATCAGATTAGAGATTCCTTGAAAGCGAGTGGGAGAAAACACATTTATATAATCCCACCCCAGCTCTACTTTACCATTTCCTTTACATGAATTATCATTTTCATTATCATTATTATTCCAGTCTAACCTCATCTGTCAGCCTGTCCATCACCATTGCAAACCGGAAGGGGTTCAGAGCTGATCCCTGATGTAATTCCACCTCTACCTTGAACTCATGTGTCACTCCTACAGCACACTTCACCACTGTCTCACAGCCCTCATACATGTCCTGCACTAAGCTAACATACTTCCATCACTCCAGACTTCCTCATACAATACCACAGTTCTTCTCTGGTCACTCTGTCATAAGCTTTCTCCAGATCTACAAAGACACAGTGTAGCTCTCTCTGACCTTCTCTGTACTTCTCTATCAACATCCTCAAAGCAAAAATGAATTTGTAGTTCTCTATTTATTGGCATGAAACCATTCTGCGCTCACAAATGTTCATGTCTGCTCTTAGTCTAGCTTCAACTACTCTTTCTCATACCTTCATGTTAATACAGTCTGACTGACTGACAGACTTATCTTGTTTGTCTATTTAGTTTAGTTTAGTTTATATTTAATGACTGAATTCATGTTCTTCTGTACAAATACCGGTGTGAAGCTCGTTGAGACAACTGTGTTGTATTATTGGGCTTTATAAATAAAATTGAATTGAATTGAAGTTCTTGTACTCCTGGGTCTGTCATCTTTTGGTTGGTCCCCAACATCCTTTTTGACAGAGCCGGTTCACAGAGAACAGATTTGAGAACATTTCTCATTTCTTAAACTGTATTTACAACACAATTATGGCTCAAACTTTGGACTGTTTTCAACCCAAACACTAACTACCCACAGGGGTCTACAGATCAACCAGTGTTTGTGTTAGAGATTAGTGTTGGCTTCGTTTTATTTAATCAGCCCTAATTATGCGGCCATTTGTATTTACTCTGCAGAGCAAATTTATTAAATAGCTAAATGGCTATTTAGTCATGTGCAGTGGTAGAGAGGTCGACCTCTGATTGGAAGATCAAAGGCCACTTTTCGACTTCAGTGGCATGACACTGAACCCCACATTGTTCCTGGTGGTTATAGGTTGGCACCAGTGTTCAACAGTGGAGTGTGTGAATGGATGAATGGGGCTGTGATTGTAAAATAGTTTGGTCCTTCGAAGAAAGTGGGAAAGCACTATGCAAGCATTCACCAATTTCCATCTACAGGTGAAAGGCCTTTTTTTTTTTTTACATTGCTTGTTTTAGCATATAGACAGCAGTACCTTTCGATTTCATGTTCTATACTTGGTTTTAGAACGATTTACCACTTATTTACCACTTCTTGTTCACAAGTTGCTGCAACATAAAAGCTAATCTTTTCCCATTTTTTATGTTGCTTTTATGTGCAATTTCTTAGAGTCTGTAATGCCAAAGTGTCACATTTATTGTAGAATTACACCTGGATTCTTTAAAATAATGAATATTTTGAGGAAACGCCACAACAGACACTGATTTCATTCAAAATGTGTGCACACTTGAAAGCACATATAAAAACATATTGCTGAAAAAAAAACATAGCTGAGAAGAATAGATGCAATAGTAGGTTAAGGTTTTCAAAAGAAAACCATCGAGTGCTTTTTTTTTCGTTCAAAAATTGTCATGCAAGTTCTGGTCACTAACATAATCTTTGAAAAAAAAAACAAGCTTTAGCTCCAGTGTTTACATTCTTTTGGTTATGGTAACTTTTCAACAGTTGACGCAATTCCAGTGGATTCTGAAACGGAGAAAATCAGCCTCGCGCTAATATGCAGTGCTGCACACTAGTAAAGTGGAATGTAATCAACGTGAATCAGCTTATTCTGTCGCAGAGAAAAAGCTACTTTTTATCCCGGCTTTGCACCAATATGTAATGCTTAGAACGTAAAGCGTTGCAGAACTTTGAGGATGGAAAAACGGTGGAGAACATTTTTAGGTGTTGTTTTTAAATGTTCAAAAACAACAGTGATGTTTATGCTTTTTTATGTTGATTATGTTACTGCTGAACTTAACCAGAGGGTTGATGGGGAAAAAAAAACGTGTTTAAAGTTACAAACACAGTTTCTTTCTCTCCAAATCTTTGTGGTTTGTATTAGTTTTGCTGATTCTGATCTCCTGTTCTATATAAAGGAATAAAGATGGTGATTTAATACATATAATTTTAATTTTCATACATCCAGTAAAAAGACATACATTTAGCAACAAACAAACGAAAAAGTAAGAATCGTGGTTTGATTCGTGAATCATTGAGCTTGATTCGGGAGTCGAATCGGATTGCCACCTAAGTAACAATCTGCAGCCCCAGTGTCCACGACACAAAGTCAAATGTCGGCTTCCTCCGAAAGAGCTTTGGCACAACAAGATGCAGCAGAGGAGCCTCGTTCTTTGTTTTTTGGTCTGGTTCTCACACACTTGATGGTCCTCTTATCAGCTGGTCTCTCTTTTCCACCACACCCCCAGCGACTCCTCACCTTTCCCTCAACTGCATCTTGTGACTCAACCTCCCCTTTCTTTAATAATCCGTTAGCCGTGCCAATTACTCTCTCACTCTCTGAGCTATCTCTGTACTATTTTACGTCGCCTCCTGCCTCCTCTTCCTGCTAATGCCCTCCCAGGTCTAATTGAAGGGGACAGCAGCTCTGTGGGGTCGCACTGAGGTGTAAAAATGGAGGGCTACCAGGTGACACATCACTTCATCCTGATCAGCTTCTATATGTGTATATATACATGCATATATATAAAACACGCACACTGAGGTTCTGTTTTTATCGGGGCCTCCTTTCCATTTCTGCTCCTGAGGGTCAAAATCTAACCTGGAGTCTACAAATTGTCAGAGAGAAGCCCAGAAAAGAAGAGGCTCTGTGAATGCAGTTCATTATGACTTAGGATGTGAGCTAGGCAGCAGCATGTGTTGACATTGTCATAGTTATCATGGGAACATGTGTGTATGGCCTGTCAGAGGAGTGTGTGTGCAGCTGCGTGCTTGTACAATGGAGGAGTCATATTTGTGTGCCTGCATGCATACACATCCTGCAGACACGTGCGCTGCCTGTGCACCCCCACCCCCGGTCCTGTTGTTTTCATGTGTCCGTGCAGAGAAAGATGGTTCCAGTTTTAGATGGCGCCGTCTCGGCCCCCTCGGGTTTTGCTGAAACCTGCCTCTGCGCAGGATCAAGGGTGCTGTTGCTGCTGTTGCTGCTGCTGCTGCTGTACCCAGCCAGCCTGACTGCACACCAGCAACAATCCCAAGGGCCTCTGCTACATCTTTAGCCGCCCGCAAGCCTGCCCTTTTCCACTCTGCTCCTTATCTTCTCATGAATTTATTTTATTTCTTCTTCTTTCCTTTCACCCAAGTGACATAAATTAAAGCAATTAGCTGGCTGCCGTTGGATTAGTGGACACAAAATATGATTAAAAAAATAGGGGTTTAACAGCAATTAGATTAATTTCATGGTTTGTGGTTGGCCGTACGGTTCATAGTTGATTTTGGTTCATTTTGAACGATTGGATCTGATTCACTGGACCCAAAATTCTTCAGTGCGACTCAGAGATAAATACCTGGATACTGAACAGTGCAGCTGAAGTTTTCCAGATTTTTGTATTTCTTGCAAAATAGTCAAGTGTAAATTAAATATGTGAACACGTGTTTGTTTTTTCAGTGATGTACATCAACAATATATACGGTAATCAAGGGATAATCTTTTCTTCTACCTACATGTCGGAATAATCAGGGCAAGGGAATGGTCCATTACAGAGCAATGCTGGAATAGAATGCACTAACACAATATTTAATTACACAAATGCATGCAAATAATTTTTCTAAAAGAATAAAACTTCTTTCACACAAGAAGAATGAGGGTGTAGTTTACAGATTGGGGTATGATGGTATTGTTGGCTTTGATTTCAACTTTTCACAGGCTGATGTTAGGTTCTGAATTCAGAGTTGTAACTCGATTGAACCAGGAAGACTGTGGAGTACTTTTTGGTTTTATCTTATTTGTGTTGAGTGTTTTGTGATTTAGTTGTTATTCTTATAATTGTTATAGTTGCACTGCTGTGTGTTTTTCTTTTTTTGGTTTATTCTATTGTGAGGAGTGCATGTACATGTAGACTTGTTTGGTTATGTATTTCTGCATTAGAGCTTGAAGAAAATAGGACCCCAGCAAGAATAGCTACTGGTATACCTAGTAGCCAATGGGGATCATTAATAAAAACGAGCAAACAAACAAAATAAACTGTAATGATGACGCGGAAGCGTTTGGATCCATATTCAGACGGGTGAGTTTATTTGCAATCAAAGCCGACAAGGCAAAACACAAAAGAGTAGTCAAAGTATAGGTAGGAGTCAAACATGGAGCAGGCAGGGAGACGAGGAAACAGACGAGGTCAAAAACATGGAGAGGAAAAAACAGGTTAACGAGAAATGCTTAGGATTGCTTACAGGAAAGACACTGCTTTGCGTGGAGAGGAATCCAGATGAGGCTTATAACAGATGATGCTGAGGAGGATGAGAGTGGGGGAGAGAGTGACAGCAGAGGTTAATATTCCGGAGAGGGTTCCCTCTGGTGGTTGGAGGTGGGTCTGACACAAACACTGTATGGTCACGTCTTTGCAAATTTCAAAGTGTTTCCACACACTGAGCTATAATGATAGTTGGTCATTTTTTGCAACCATCACATGCGTATTGTCTGCTGAGATTGTTTTTACATTAAAGTAAATAAAACCTACCATGTCTCAATCCAAATGGTATTTTCCAAAACGTATTATAATTGATTTATTTCATTTTGAGATGATTTTATAACAGAATAGGTTGATTAAATTCACAGCTTGCCTCAGACAGATGAATCTGGTTGGATCGTAGGAATATAAATCATTTCATTGATTAAGTCAATGAACTGTTACACGCCCTACTAAATCCTATCTTTAAATAATAAAATATGTATTTTTAAAGGGAAAAAAGCAGACATGATGAAGCAGATATGATGGGTTTTTTGTTCTTCAGAGTTGAAATATGTTTGATTTGATGGATTTTTACAGGAAGCCTTTTTTTCTTTGCGCTTAGTCAATGCTTACAAGTACCATGAAATATTTTGCATGGAGTTTTTGTCCTTTTCTGTGCCTGCAGTTGTTATTCTTGGGGAGTTAGAAGGGCTGTCACAAAAGTTGATTTCCATAAACAGGCTAACTTGAGACTTTTGTTGCAAGAGGTGCTTGAATTGCTTTTTACTGCTCTGTAATATTTTCAGCACGTGTGTGTGTATTTGTTTGTTGTTTATTCTCAGGCAAGTGGGAGAGTTTGTTGTGGTTTCTTGGGGTGTTTTTTTAATTTGGGGACGCCGCACAGTTAAACTGGGACTCTCGGCAGCCGTCAGGCCTGTGAGCCGCTGTGAAAACGACACCACAGACGGAGCCTTCCAGAGGAGGCGTCACATCCAGTTAGTAGACATCCAGTGTGCTAAAGAGGTTAAACTGCTGCGCCTGGCACAACCAATTGTATTGATAACCGTTTGAAGCCGCTTTTCTCTCCTACCTAGCAGCGCACCACTCACGCTTTATTCGGCTTGCCACTCCAGACAAACTTCAAACCTGGGAGAGTGCATTTTCCCCTCCGCTGAGTCGGATACAGGTGTCTGTGTTTATGAATGCATGCAGCTCCAGGGGCCTTTGCTGTTGTTTGTTTGTGCTGCCTCCATTCTATAAACCAGGCCTCTGATCTCCCAGTCAACATGCCTCCAAATTCTTCTGCTGTTCCCTCTCCATGTAAATATATCGGTGTCAGTTTGTCTGATGATGAAATAAGCAGTACAATCCAGAGCATGGCAGGAAAACCACGCCGCTTCGTTTGGGATTAAAGCCATCCTCTCTGCAGTGTGAGATCTGGGAGTCGGAAACGAAAGTTTCTGGTGGAGGGAAAGTGTCTCGGCACATCTTGACTTATCGGTCTATTCCTACTTTTGTCTTCCTGCTCTTTGCTGTCTCTCCTTCTAACACCTCACCAGTTCTACGTTCCAGGATCGTTAGCCCAAGGTGCTCTGTCGAGTTATGGCTCTGTCGGGCAGCTGCTTGGCCAGCCGTGGGGGTCCTCAGAGGCAAATGGCATGTCAAGGAGTGGTCACAGAAGCAAGAATGTCCTCCTCGCCGTCAGCCTCACCACCACCAGTCGCACTTGTCCAATTAGGGACTTTTTGGCCCCTCTTTAAGCCACAGACTCGCCCGCTCTTGACATGATTGTGTGACATCTTTGGCCCTGAGATGAACACAGCTGACACCCTGCAGCAGCTCAGACAAACACACAAACAGAACGATGGATTCTTCTCTTGGTTTTACCAAGGACCCGACGTGAACAATTAGCACCTGCTAATAGACTGCATTCTCCAAACACCGCTTTGGAATGCAATCACAGCTTTTCCGGTTCTTGCCAATTTACATTGTTTACATTGTTCACATCAAACAGTTTGCACAGCACTGTTTGCCTCTATGAATTCTCTCTGCACAAGAGCAGAAGCTGAGGAGCCGCCACCACCACCTCCATGGAAGCTGACAGACCTGAGCTTAGTCATCTACACAAACCCCAGCATTGTTTTTGATTTAAACCTGTGACAGATCATTTCATTTGGTGAAAAGATTAAACAGCTATGAGTGCAGGATTAGTCATGTTCCTCTGACGGTGAAATCTTTCTGCGATTGTTCACCGATCCATGAGTAAAGTCATACATGACAGCTGGACTATCGTTCATATTAAAACACACTCGACTTGAGTTTTTCAGGTGTTTTTTTCTAGTTTTTCATGGAAAACGCCGTGGAGATTAGCAGTTTCAGGACTAAAGTGCAAAAAGAGAATGACAACCTGAAATCTCTGCTAGCACACGTATTCTAGGAGAACAAATTCAATGTAAAAGCTGAAACAAAAAGAAAAAGCCATCAAAGTGAATTGAAAAAACAGAAAAATTTCAAAGTATGAAAGGTTGACTAACAGACAGGTGATCTTAACTATGTTTTCTTCTTTTTGTATGTTGTTTGGAGAGAAACCAGTAAAATTCGTTTTTTTTTTTTAGCTTTTTCGTTTAAATTTTTGGTTATGATTGTGCAATAAATGTTATTTTTTTCTTTATAAATCCGTGTTGTAATAAACAAACAAGCTAAAACAAGTGCTAAACAACTGTTGTAATTATTACCAGAACATGGGTGTGAGACAGGAAGTAAAAGTCAGACTACAAAACAACATGTGAAGTTGAACAAAGGCACGATAATAAGGCAATATTTTCCATATGATAAGTAATGCTTTACATTTTGTACCTTCTTGTGTTTGGTTACAGTCACTCCACAGAGAGACTTTTTCCGGCAGAACACAGTTTGCTATTTTGGTGTGAACCAGAGTTCAGATGAGTCCTCACAACTGCTCATATTAGATCAAAATGAACTTTCCTGTCGACCATTGACTGTATATGAGAATTGAACTGAGTGACTCCTGCATTCCAAAGAGGACGCACCTGCTGGTTCCAACAAGCCAAAATCCCATAGACTTTTAAGGAGAAATAAACAGCTAATACTCAGTCATTCTATTTGCTTGAATTTCCATTCTTGCTCTGGTACATTTTTCTTAACATGTTCTTGATAATCCTCATTCTTTTCTGATGTTTTTTTTCTGTAGTGCAAGTTCCTCAAGTTATAAACTGACCAATCAGATGCCTTAGTAAAAGTAGGTGATCTCACGTTGAATGTTGGAATGGTTTGATTCTCCTGAACCCACTTTCAGTGGGGTGTGGGCTTCAAACAAGCTCACTCCTAATTGGTGAGTTAGTTGCCATAGAAATGTGGACTGAGCGACTCGGACCAATCACTGATACTGACGACGTCTGGCTCCACCATGGCATTGTCCGTACTGTGAAACAATTGGGACTGAATTGACTTTATTTCGTTGGATCTGGATGTAAGTCATTTTCTATGGGTGACATCCCATTCACTCAGTCCAGTTTTTTTTTATACAGTCAATGGTGCGGACCAAATAATCCTGTTCTGAAAGTGTCCTCACACTGATTTCTGAAATGGTTCATTATCCGGTTGTAACTTTTCAAACGAACATTTGCTGCTTTGTTTTTTCTCATATAATCAAACACTTTCTTTATTTTGAACTGATGTTTGGGGAAAAAAAGTGATTACATTTTGGTGTTTTAAGTTAATTATGTCTGTCTTTCAATCGTGAGTGACACATTCACAATAAGTTAGTAAAAAAAGTATTTCCCCAGAGATTTTCTTTCACTCTTTCATGATTCTACATATGTGGAACATATTAACAATGTTCGGCCCTGCTGACACAGCGGTGATTGTACAGCCTTATATTAATAAAAAAAAAAGAAAAGAAAAACTGAGTGGATTTTTTTTTCGAATGGTTGAAGATGGAGAGGTTTCGGAACTTGACCTCTTCGCCAGCAACCCTCCGCGTTTGATTGTTGTCCAAAAATCAAACCAACATTTCAAATTCACCAGCAGTGACACTCCAGCTAGAAAGCATGAGATCCTGTTCTCCCCTGCCCTCTCCCTCCTCGTCCTTGTTCTCCTATTCCTCCGCATCATCACACTGACCAACACGCAGAACCTAATTCAATCAATGCATGGTCCTGCTCTGCTCTCTGGCCTCCACCAGGAGACAGAGTACGAGAGAGCTGCCAGACATCACACGGAGACACTGTTAAAAATACATGTACACCACTCCTCATCATTTATTGATGGCCTCTCCTCCCTTTATGTTTATGAGAGGAGAGGCCTCCCTGTGGCCCCGAACAGTGACCCCGAGGATCCCAGGAACTGCCTGCTCCCTCTAATTGAGCTCAATCACAACGGAGACTCGACTGTGGACATTGTAAGTTGCACGGAGGGGTTCGCTAATAAAAGTGCGTTTATCCTGAGCTAATGAAAAAAATAATCTGCTTTTTCAAAGTGAAGAGAATCGGTTTTAATTTGAAATTTATGATCTGGATGGATCAAAATGGCCCTTCAGAGAGTTCATTCCTTGCTCAAGGACAGTTTGCTGAAAAAGATGCTGCTGCTGAGCAGAGGGCAGTCAGGCTGACTCAGATCTGCTCACGTTTATGCTTCTTTCCCGCCGTAATTATAAGGTGTGTATAGACGGGTCATGTGCCAAGGCTGAAGAGGGATAGAAAAACAAATAATTTGTGCTGAGTTTTTATCTCAGCTTTCTCCGTCAATGTCTTTGTCTGGCAGTCATGGACACATCATGGCGAGGTCTGCTCATTGTTTGAGGTAGCCTCCAGGTCCCAAAGGCATTTGCGGGGCTGCCGGGCCGGTGGGGGTCAGGGCCTGGGGCTGTTTTGTTTTTTTAACCATGTCGTCTGACCAGAGTCGCTGCAGGGAGAGCAGCGTGGCAGTTCCGAAACACATCAGGGTATTGATTGAGTAATCTGCTTCATACAGTAAAATGTCTCACAGCACCCCCCGCTGTGGAGCCGTGCTGCCTTCACAGCTCCCTGGGAGAAGCAGACGTGGGTAACATCTAGAATCATGAATGAATTGTTGGGTCTTATTGATTGTTTTTAAGTTCCTTTGCAGGGTAGCAGCAAGGTTTAGTTCTCTCCTGTCAAAGCAAGCGCGTCAGACGTTCCTGAGTTTGGGTTCAGACTGGAGTGTCATGAAATGATAGATAGCAGATTAAGCCATGAATCATTTACAGACGAAGACTTTTATTGTTGTTATTCTCTAATGCAGCACATTGTTAAATGTTTTAATAACCGTATTTTCCGCATTATAAGGCGCTCTTAAAAGACTTAGCTTCTCAAAAAATGATATATGTATTAATTCTGGTTGTGTTTACTGATGTCAAAGCAATTTTGAGACCTACACGGTGCTCTGTCAAAAATATTTGGCTTGGTGTTATTCTGATTATGCTAGTGTGGCTAATGTGAAGCGGTGTCATACTGCGTTTTCTTTACATGTTACTAACAAAGTTGGGAGTTGGTAAAGTCACAGTGAGGTTTGTTGTAGCGGTATCAGTCTGATTTCTATGTTTTGCAAACAAGGTTGGAAGTTACTATGAACACGCTAACGCTTCTGACATGACTAATGTGTAGCGCATTACAAACAAGTTCTAGAGTTAGTGTGAACACAGTGAATAAAGTCTGACTGAAGGACTAATCTCTGACTCTTGTCTCGCTTAATGCTCCTTATATTTCAGTGCGCCCTATACATGACATAAGCTTGAAAATAGACCATTTATTGACTGCATACATACAATCCACTGCTTCCCACAGTGCAGAAAATACCATACTTTTTCTTATATAACTGAATCAAAAATACAGAAAATTCTTCTGAATATTTACAGAAACTTGGAAAGAGTCTTTGTATTTGTCTGCATTTTGAAAGAAACTGAGCTTTGAGATCAAAAAAAGAAATCTCACTTTGTGCCTTTAAACCAGAAATTATGGATTTAAAGGAAATCTTATTAAGACGCCCAAGTTACTCTACTATGGCTGCTTAATTATGACTGCTCTCTGAGTCATTTTAATTTTATGTGTGAATGTAACTGTTAATGTACAGCTGTTGTCTCTCACCTTGGCCCGGTCTCCCTGGAACAAGCGAACTGGGATCTCAGGAGGACTTGCAGTTTGAATGCAGATGTTTGAAATTGGAGATTTTTTTAATCCTTGCGTGTGTGTTTCTTTAGCACATTTAGGGATGTTGGGTAAACTGTTTAAAAGCAAATGAGGGAGCATGAGAGTGACATTAGTGGTTATAAACTTTAAATGTAATCATATATCGATACTGCAAAGCAGTAAGTTTAGTTAAGTTTAAGTCTGGGTGTGCTCAGAGTTTGGGGTGTCTTATCCCTCTGAGCCCCCAAAATACATGGAAAACCATGATTTCGTCATATCAGTTCATCTATCTATGTCTTTTAGGTTTGTCTATTTGTTCATCTGTCTGTCTGTCCACACTTACCTTTTTTTAATCTTTTATTTTATTGTATTCTTTGTTTCATTGCCCTCAGATGTCCATCTTTAGTCCTCGGCAGTGAAAGCCTCCTGGACAAATGCAGGGCTTCAAAAAGAATGAGAAATAATGATAATACTTGGCAGGTGATTGGTTGGGCCATCTGTACATCCTGAGCTGATTCCAACCAATCACATGAAGGAGGCACTGCCAGGAAGGCCAGCTGGTGATCCCTGCTCCTCCTGATGCCATTTGGGAAAAGTTTGAAGATCTCTCAGTCTTCAGTGTTTCTTTCCATGAGGAAACACTTACCAGGTCTGGTGAAGCTGACGTTAATGAGGACGGACCGACTGTCGTCACATGCTAAAGGAGGCTGATTGGTTTGAAAAAGTGCTGTCGGTTGTTTTGTCCTCGTGTTTGCGTGGATCCTCACCTTCGAGCTCTGCCGTCGGAGGGTCTCTGCTGGTCCAATGCTGCTGCAGCTTTTCCGCCTGTTAGCAGACACCAGCAGTTTGTTAGTACTGCACTGGCTCAGCAAATAAAACAATATCAAACAGCGGCTCTGATGTCTATAACTTTTACTGTTATCCTCACAGTTTTTTGTGCTGCCACCTCAGTCATTGGGGATTTTTCCTCTTCCTTCCAGCGAAAAAGCATCTGATGTTTCAAGAGTTGGCTTTATGTGTGGTTGAGAGGCAGCAAGCGCACCTCTCTTCTCCCTCTGCCTATCCCCAGCTCTCCCTCTGCTCTCGTCCTCCCTGTGATCTGTGAGGAAAGCTTTCATTATTTGCTGAGATTGGCATGTCAATCCCAAGTTTGTAGGTCCCCCCCCCCGGAATTTTGGGGAAATGATTAGGCTGGTTATCTCCCCTCCACTCCAGCAGGCTTTCAACCCTGCGGCCCTCTTCAACTCTTTTTTTCACTCTTCCTCACAAAACTCATCAAACAGCTTCAGATGAAACTAATTCTGATTGGACCTTTTATTTTCACTTGTTTACCTGAAATTTCATTGAATGAATGACGCTGGGTATATTTTCTTATTGGAGTTTTTGGCGCCTGAGTTTATTTCCAGCTTTGTAAAAAAATGTCACTTGAGTTTTTGCTTTCATGTAAAATCAAAATCATTTTGGTGGTTTGATGCATATTTGCAATAGTAGGCAAGGGGTAAATTTTTGCACTTGTTTTTAAATTTAAAAAATTACATTTATTTTGAAAATTGTCTTAAAAATATAAAAAGAAATGTTTACTGTTTTTGTTTAGTTTGTGGGTCAAAGTCAAAGGCGTTGATATTTGTTTTTCTTGAAAATCCAAAGTGACTGAAAATAATGCAACAGATGAGTTTTTGTAGCAATTATTTGTGTCATAAAACCAAGCATTTATAGCTATTTTTAAATATTAGTATGATATCTATTTATTTTGTGCAGGTATTGTTTGAAGAAAAAAACAAAAGAGGACGTTTGCTTCTTCAATATTTAAATTAATCTATTTTTCATTCTCCTGGTGGGTTTTTAAATCAAACGCAGACAGCCTGTTAGAATAATTTAACTGCATTTGGTCAAAAAAAAAAAAAAAAAAAAAAGCTTGTTCACACCCCAACAATCCAAACCCCGCTTTCATTCACGCGTGATTTCATCAAAGCCTGATGCTCTTTCTTTTTCCTTATTTGAATTATTATTAAAAGGGGTCTATTGGATTAAGAAGAGTCACTGATCCTTTTTTTTTTTCTTTCGGGATCTCCAGCAGACTCCATCCGCACTTCATTAACCCTGAGCCGGGGACAATCCACGGTAAGAGCCGGGGGATTTGCCGCCACCTTTTCACATGCAAAGATTAAAAAAAAAAAGTGCGGGTCATCCAACAAGACACATGGAGGCCTTTCCTTCAGAATCAGCTGTGCGCTTTGCAAGTCTAAACCTGTTTTTCTGTCTTTGATTAGAATCAGAAAGGTCACCCTTATCTGAATCGGTCACGGATCTTCGTGATGGGACTATAATGATCTTTTGGCAAGTTGGGAGGTGATCCCGAGCGCTCCCCCACCCCCACCCCCTCCCTCTGTCTTTAGGCCACTTCACTTTCCCAGTTGTACAACCTGGCGCGCTCTGCTGTATTTTTAATGCAATTTTACGCATCATAAAAGCGTAAGCTATCGAGCCGTCAGTCTGATATTTCACGGCGGTCAGCCGCTAAGAGCCCCCCCCCCCCAACATAACAGGTGCCATGCGCGGATGTCAGCGGGCTGGAGAGAAGGGGGGGTATCAGACCCATAATCGACTTTCAATTAAAACCTATTAAAGTCTTTTGTCTAATCGTTAACATCCTACACGCCAAGGCTTGTCTGTCAGCCTGAACTCCTTTAACCCCTGACGCGCCGTCAACCATGAGTGCCGGTCCGCGCAGACCGGAGGAGGGAGAGTGATGCTTGGCGCGCGGGTGAAGTTTGCGTTGTGGAGGGGGAGGGGGTGCGGTGGAGCCGCTGACCAGCTGTCCCCGCGCTGATCCCCGGCCTGCAGTCAGCTCCAGCCCGGTCGCCAGCTGTTGGAGCCGTTTGGCGCAGGAGCGCGCATCCAGCGCCCGCGAGGAAAACAGAGATGGAAACAATCAATTTCCAAATGGACGGGGAGAAATCATTTAAGGCACTTAAAAAAATTGCGCACATGACATTAATATTTCATCCCCTGCATTGTTTATGGCAAAACGAACTGTAGTTACTGCTGTTGAAAAAGAAAGGTGGCGGAAGGAGGGAGGGAGGGGGCCCTGTCACTGGACAGTTGCGCCATTTTCAGCCCTTTTTTGTTGTTTGCCTCAGAAGACATTATCTGGATCCGCGTGCGCTCACGACACCAGCATCAGTCTCAATACAGAAAGGAAGCAAGTTTAAAACAAAAAAAGTTTAACTTTACTGCAAAAGAAAAAAAAAACAGTAAAACGTGCAAGACATTAATCCCAGCTTCATAACAAATATATCCATCATGTTTTCTATTTTAAATTTGTCTTATTTTTGGTTTGATGATTTAAATTTGTGATGTTTTTCTGCAGATTAATTCTAAGGAAAAAGCCTAAAAATCCACATTACGCACATAATTTTATAAATTTCAGCTTTAATCGGGTCTGGTTTGCTGCACAAACTTTCTCTCCTTTTGATGTCAGAAATCAATTTTCCAGAGATCCTCTCTGTCCACGTGTTGATCTCTCCGTTTTCACACACTCCGCACCCACGTGGTTAAAAGAAAGACTTTTATTTCCACATTTATAAAAAGTAATTCTCTTTTACATCACATCCTCCTTATTTTCTGTACATCTTTTGCCTGTAAACGTCGCTAAAAAATAAAAATAATAATCAACTGACGAAATTGGTCGGAGGATTTGAGGAAGCTAGAAGAGCAAAGGAAACAAAAAAGAGGCAGGAAATTTACGAAAAAACACTCCACAAGTTTGATATCTGCAATATACATTTTCACCAAAGTAGAGTATTACAATTAGGAGTTATCACAGCTTCATATGAAATAACATGAGGAAATCACAACGTCTGGTCAAATACAACGAGAGCAGATCAACAGGTGCGCGCGGACACGAGCGCGCACTCTTGAGAAGAAGAAAAACGGTAAAAAGATTTTTAAAAAATGAAAAAGAAGTAAGAGTTTCCAGATAAAACTAATTCTGAGACTTCATATAGCTTCGTTTGTTTTCAAAGCGCGTTCAGACAGGTCTCAATCCTTATTTCATTATTATTATTTGAATTATATTTGCTTTACGTTAGTTTAAAAAATTGTGCGTAAAACCCCAAATTTTACCACTAAAATTATTTTTAAAAATGTTAAAAAAAAGTAAATATTCCTAATATATTTGTTGATTAACTTCAGGTGGCATTCATAAGAAAAAAATGGAAGTGAGAGCTTTAAAATCTTCAATTTTTGCCAATTAAGTGAGCAAAAACAACCTTGTAATAATAATAATAATAATAATAATAATAATAATAATAATAATAATCCTGAAGTGTGGGTCAAAGTGCCTACAACAGCTGCGCCCTGCTGGGAAAATCGTTTAATACTGAGTCTGGGTTTAAATAAATACATAACTTAGATGCTTTGATTCATATCGAAAAATAAATTACTTATAAATAAAGTTCTCTGGAACAAAAAAGAAAAATAAAAACGAGAATGAAAAACATCCATAATCTGGTTCTGAAGGCTGTGTCCATCCTCCTCCTCCTCGGCCTGCTGTTTGTTTCATATAAAGATCGATTCTTTTTTCTCTTCTTGATAATTTTCTTTTATTCTCTTTTTGTTCTGTCTCTGTCTTGTTTTTCCTGCGTAGCAAATGGAAAGGAGTCCGCTCGCCCCGCTCACCGCTGCTGCGCCGGCCGGGGCAGCACGCCGGACATGGGGGGCAGCGGTGGGGGCGCGGGCGGCGGCTCGCTGCCCCCCTGCAGGCCGTGCAGCAGAATCCGCGGAACCAGGGGTCTCTGTAGAGCCGGCGGGGGCGCCGAGGGGCCCCTGTACAGGTAGAGGGCCGCCCCGGGGTCCAAGTTGGAGACCAGGCTCTGCGGGTAGAAGTACGGGGACGGGAACATCCTCTGCAGAGCGGAGTAGTTCCCGGCCTCCGCCAGCAGCTCCAGCCCCACCGCCGTCTGCCGCTTCCACTTTGTCCTGGAAGAGAAAGGAGATGCGGTGTTGGTGCTGCAGCACATCTGGATCCGTGTGCGCGTGCGCACTGCACTTGACTCCACAACACATCCCATCATGTTAACCTGGGATCTAATTAGAACTTTGGAATGTTTTCCTCTTTTTTTTATTGAAAAAAATTTCCAAGCTGCCTCATGAGTTCACACCCAGAGATGCACTCCATGCAGGTGAATAATTCATAATAAATATAATTGAGTAGATATAGTAGTTTCTCTAAATTATTAATATGCACACATGCAACGATGCATAATTCATGGGCTACTCCAACTCAAATTGTGTTTTTATATTTATTTATGTCATTTAGCTGCCTGAGAGTTAGAGGTGCAGGTATATTTATAAATAAATAACCTAACTCTAAATGTGACCCCCCCCCCATTTTGTTTCATTTGCGCACGCACTTTCCAGTCTTTGTTTGATTGTTTGTCCAAAATGCATCTGTTTGTGTTTGCACTGCTGTGAGATTCAACTTTGATTACCTCCAAAGAGTAACGACGGTGCAGGAAACCCAATAAACACAAAAAGGACTGGCAGGTGATTCAAACCTCCAGGAAATGAGGTGTGTTTTCCCCAAGAGATTAACATCCACATATAGGGGTTGTAATAAAATTAAAACATAGTTCTAAAACACCATATGAACTAAATTTGGTAAAAATAAATCTAAAATTAAATTATACACGTGACGATGTTTTAATAGTAACATTAAAACTCCAAATAAATTATTTGACTTTCTAGTAAATCCCAACAAACTTAATAAGTAAATGAAATTGGATTGGGGCACAAACGATTGCATCTAAATAAATTATACCCTTGGGTGATGCTGAGAAACCAAACTTCTCATCCTCTTTACACCCTCCACATCTTTACCTCCTGTTCTGGTACCAGGTCTTGACCTGCGTGTCGGTGAGGTTTAGGGAGGCCGCCAGCTCCATGCGGTCCTGGACGCTCAGGTACTTCTGGCGCTCGAAGCTGCGCTCCAGCTGCGCCAGCTGGTGGTCCGTGAAGGCCGTGCGGGCCTTCCTGGGCTTCTTCAGCCGGACCTGCGGGCTGTCTCTGCTGCTGGAGATCTCCCTGTCCCCCTCCTCCTTCACTGCAGCGAGAGGGAGAGTCATTTCACACAAAGGAAACACATTTAAGGGGGAAAGGTGTAACCTCTGCCACACCACTGATGGTGGAACTGTAATTTAATGCGCAGCATGCCGCGCATGGGGGGGGGGGGGGGGGGGGACGACTGCAGCAACAAAAAAAATAAAAAAAGGATCAATAATCGGTGGTTCAGTTTTTCTTGCTTTGTTGCATCCCATCCATATTTGAACATTTCAAAATAAGACTGACGTGGAATGAGCCACAAAATAAACATAATTAATGCTGTTTGCATATTTAAAAATTCCAATTATAATAAATAAATAAATCAATTTTCTTGCATTTTAGGGTTTTGGTTTATTTGTTTATATATAAAAAAATAATCTGCTTGATTGCAGGACTAAAGAAAAGCCATTTTCTTATTGTAAAAATTCACACACCTCAAGACCTCCTTAAAAGTGAGTATTTATTTAAAATAAGTTTTGAAAAGTTGTAACTTTTAAAACTGCTTAAGATTTACAAAAAAAATATGTTTTTCCACGTAATTTTGTAGTTTCTACTATTTAGAGTTATTGAATGACGAGAGAATCTGTGTTTTGTGGAATAATCGAATTTAAATGGCTCTAAGGAGCTTCTTCAAATGCCTACAGAGCCGTTCTGGAGTTCCTTTTCTTTTCCTGCAGGACAGAAACGCGCTGGTCATCATCACTTCTCACAGAAAAATTACAGAAGGGATTGAAATGGGAGGAAGGATGAGTGATCTTCGCGCTCCAGCGCTCGAGTCGTCTCAAAGACGCACAATAATCCGCCCAATTGAGCCACGAGGGAAGGACCGGCCTTTCAACCGCGACCAAAGGAACTTCATAGCAGCGTGGAAATGAAGAGGCGGCTACAAATCTGATTAGTGCCGGGGACAAAAGCCATGCTATGTTCCAGAAATCGTGGGGAATCAAAGTTGCGAGCGCGCGCGGCTGCTCCGTGCGCCCCACGGCTTCCTCATTAAGTCTAATGGACTTCTCCATCCACTCCACTGCACGGAAAACCTGAAATAATGTATAACTTTCAAAGCTCAAAGCCACATATTTTCCCCTCACGTTTGAACAAAAATATTTGTTCAAAGATGAAAAGCGATCATTTCCGTCACTGATTTCGATGCGTGGATCATCTTTCCACGAGGCAGCGCTTCATTAAACTGTCAATGGAGATGACATGTCTGTTATGGCTGACATGATTGGAAACAGAAAGGCCCTTGATGGCATTTATCTGGAGGCGACCCTGTCATCTCCTGACATGCTTCCAGCGTTGTGCCAAAGCTGGACAGACATGCGCGGACGTGCACCCATGCACCGAAACTTTCAGAACAATAGTTTGACCCGGCTCGGTGATGCAGGATCACCTCAGCATCTTTTCACTGGGTTTCTGGGGCCGTTTTTTTTACATTAATTTCAAAGATTGTTGTGTACAAACGTTTGGTTTTGAAGTGTTTCTATTACATTATTTTTTTATCAGAAGATCGTTAAATGTAAATCATTTTAGGGGTGGGGTGGGGGGTTAGTTTTATGTGTTTTTATTTTTCTCCATAAATAATCCAAAATATGTAATGATAAATTTATTTTCAAAATGACATTTTTCCTTAAAAACACATTGAATTAAATTTGTGATTGTATTCTGATTGATATTTGAAATTTAACAAGCAACTTTTTTTTTTTTTTTTTACAAATTTGTAGCTTTAACGAAAATATATCTATTCACTGCAGCTTTCCTGTTCCTACAGAGGGAAAACGCAGGTGACCTCCTTACCTTTGTATTCACTGTCAGACGAAGAATTACTGTGGATTTTCTCCATAAAGTCGTCCGCTATCTTTGCTGCCAGCCTCCCCGCCTCCTGGGTCGGCTGTCCATTGCTGGAGTAGGGCGCGCACGCGGCCAGAGGCTTGCAGTCCGCGAGAATGTCTCTGATGAGAAACGACGAGGTCACGGTCCTCTGCTGCGACCCCGCGGAGATCTGCGCGTGTTGGAGGTGCGGCGGCAGAGGCACACCGTGCCCCTGCCTCTGCGCCACCTCCTCCACGCACTCCCTCCTCGGAGACGGCGGCGACGAGCAGCCGCTCTCCGCGTCGGATCTGGGGCTGAACTCCAGAGGTGAGCGGCACTCCTCCGCCAGGCTGTTCCCTTTGGACACTGGGCTCCCGGGCCTGTGCGACAGCAGCGAGTCGATGCCAAAACTGGACCCATTGGCGGACGCCTCCATAGCTGTGATGAGGCCTCCTCAAATGACCATTTGGACAAGGAACGAGGTTGTTTTCAGACTGAGATGAACCAGGGGACGGGAGACGGTTCCGCAGCGACACGGACACTTCTGGAGTTGTTACGCATGAAACAAACTCATTCGCTGCTTCCGGTCTCTCTACTCTTTATGAATGAAATACTTCCAGCCCAGTTGCAGAAGTCATCAATCCGATCTTCCTGCGTTTTTGGCGAGTCAGAGACGCAGAGACTGCAGCCTGAAGGCGGATCTTCTGGCTTATTGAAGGTTCTGCTCTGAGTTCAGAAGCCTCCTTTAGAAAAAGAGAGCACCGATGTGACCTAATGAGGAAAAACCCAGAGGAAGACTTTGGGAAAGGCAGGAGCAGCAGCGCACGAAGTCTTCGGCGCGTCAGCACCATGGACAGTTTCAGGCGCGGCGGACTGGAGGTAAGCACGGGGGATGATCTTCAGGGCAGCCCTTCATGCATCCTTAGAGGAAGACAGGAAAACCTTTCAAAACACAAAACCGAATGAGAGAAAAGCGTCCAGGAGATGCAGGAGGAAGCGGAGAGCAAGGCGCGGAGCGGAAGAAGAGGAAAAAAGAGGGGGGAGGGAGGTAAACTGGGTTAAATAGTCAGAAGTGATGAGTTAAAGGACGAGATGTGATTGGGGTGGGAGGGAATCCCAAAAAATTGAACTTGAGGAAAAGTCAGAAGCAAGGTTTTAAGAGCGCCTGGTCCACGTGAGTCCCCTGTGACAAGCCTTCATTGGCTGAGGGAGGCTGGAGTGGACCTCCCTACACGCCCCCTAACTCCGGCTGCCTATCACCCTCCCCTTCCTGCCTGCCTCCCCTCTCTGGCTCGTCCTCACTTTGATAAAAGAGACACTGAATTCATCAGGAGACTCAGATCCAACTGTTTACAGGCAATTTTCACACTGTTTGCTTTCATTACATCATTGATGAGGCTTATAATGGGGTTATTATGGGCTGCTCGGTGCCTCTTTTTTCCCTCCACTCTTACACTGGATTTATTTCCTTGCTCTTCAGCTAACCTCCCCAACTCATGATTTCTTTTAAAATCATTATTAATAGTTTAATTTCAAATATTATATTTACTACCCAAGTTCTTTTAAACATCGCAGAATTTTAGGGTAGATCTGGTTGTTCTAAAACATTTTTTATTAGTTTGTATCAATTATTAATGTTTTGTATCTACAATAATATTAATTAAATTCTGATTTTAAAGTTATGAAAGTTAAAATTTGTCATTTTCATTTTCTCAAGAACATTTAATAACATGTTTTGCTCTAATTTTTTTTGTTTATTTTGATTTTTTTCAAACATTTGATTTCGTTCACATAATTACGTACACGTCAGATTTTTTTTGTCATTTTCGGATTTTACGGATCCTTAGTGCTTTCAACTCAAGGAAAAAATTGCTAAAATTAAAACATACCTTCTTAATGTACGGTCGTTTTATTAATACTGAATTTTTTTTCTTTTCTTTTTTTTTTTTTTTTGCTAAAGTACTTTAAAAATGTGTTTTCCTCCATTTAACCTTAAACGCCTTTGTGCACACATTTTGTGCACTTTGAGCTCCTACTCAACAGTTTACCCCGTGCGGCGGCCTCGACAGCCCCTAATAATCTACCTAACCCCTCCTGCATTATCATCTCCTCCCCGCCATTCTGCACTCACGTCCACACACACACGCACACACACCTCCTTCTCCACCCCATGTGACCACCAGATTGGAGGCGCGCGACGGTCTCGCAGACACCGGCAGGTTAGTGAATCCGCTCCCCGCTCCCATGGGGTCCCATCACGACTGCAAGCTGTCACAGACGAGGCGGGGACAACACAGAGATGAAGCAGCACCCACCCACCCTGACTTAGCTGTTTCTTTCTCCACTGCTGGCGCGTGAAGAGGAGCAGAGGTTTGACGCTTCCTCTCACGTTTTTTTCCTCCTCTTCCTCTTTTTTCTGTGTCCACATACTGCATCACTGCTGCTGTGAATTAGTCATAAAGAGATCCAACAGACTTTTGTGACCCCAGAGGCTGAATAGAGACACAAAGCTGTAGAATAGTCCATTAGAAGTGTATATTTGTACATATAGGCCTTTTTGAGAAACCATTTATTAGTAAAAAGTAAAAAAAAAAAAAAGTGAGTAACTTTTAAATTAAATAGAGAATATATTGAAATATATATTTGTGTTTTTTTTAAAAGACTTAAAGCTCTTTTAACAAAAGCACTGACATTTATTTCTCATTTATGGATACTACTTAAAAATATTAATTTAGTTTAAAACTACTAAAACGTCCTTTGATAAATTTAATATTTAATAGTGTCATGTGTCATCTATCTGTATGGATCGTTTTATGCTTAAGAGTAACAATTCAAATATTTACAGGTGTATGTGGATGTATGCGTACATTCATGTATTTTTGACTAAATATCCTAAGTTTGATGCATCTCTCTATGGATGTATATTTCTGCTGTTGGTTTAGTTTTTGTTTTGTTTTAGTTGCTCAAAATAAACCATTTCCACATTAAAAAAAAGATCATGAGAGGGGAAAGCCACTTCAAGACAAAAATTCAAAACAAAAATGCCCCAATCCATTGTTTTAACCCAAAAGGATTCAAATTTGAGGATTTGTAATCAGTCTATGTAGTGAACGTCTTTGGTTTTCCTTGAAAAAATGTAACTGTTGTAAACAGACGTGAGCTTGTTGGTCTGTATTAGCAGTTGTGTGTGTTTTTTTGAGTGATTTAACAATGTAGCTCACAATGCCGCTCAGTGCATGTGGTCAATAATGTAAATTTATATATTTTTTTCTGCATGAAGTGGTCAGAATTGTAGATCAAGAGTGATTCAGTGAGGAAACCTTCATGCGCTTGCATGTAGCCTTCCTTATGACTACACACACACAAACACACGCGCACACACCCACACACACACACACATTTGTTTAGGTTTGCTCACCACTCTGAACACCAACAGCCTTCAGCTCAGATTTGTACCAAAACAAACTTGGCACTTTTGGGTCATTACAGTCCCTTCCTATGGCTGGGATGACATGTGGATTGTTTCAGTCTTAAATTTAATTCTAATCAGGCTGCTTGCCTTTCAATGCATGCCATAAAGGCTGAAATAAGAAAACCTGCCAGCGGTTTAACAGTCCAAACTGACCTGTCAGTGCTCATAATCTATCTGCAGACATGTGATTTTTTTTTATTTCTATATATTTTTCTCCTGGTCCACAAGCTATTTTCTCTAATAATGCCTACTGGGCCTGCTCAGGCTTTTTTTTTTTTTAACCTGCTCAGTCAAGAAAAGGTGTAAAATGTGAACCCAGATGAGTAAAAATGCGTGTCGCCCCTGAATAAACTTTGGCACTTCTATCGTTTTGGAGCATGGAATAAAGCATGTCTCTCCAAGAGAGGAGATAAGTGAAAGAGGATGACTCCACTCAGCAAAACAAACAGCACTGAAGAGGGGAAAAACTCAAGGTGCGGAAGAAAGGCTCCTGCTGTGGAGCTGGTGCTGCACCTTGGGCCAGTAAGGGATGCAAATGATGCACCTTAACGCCATCAGGTAGTGCAGTTGACATAAAATAATGAGAACCCCCTGAATCTTTTATAAGGTTAACACTCACATTTCCCAGTCAGCTGTCACACAAGAAAGAGTTTAGCACATGCATGCAGGCGAAATAAACCTTCATCGTCTCATTAATGCTGACAAGGCCCTGGACCGGCAGCTCCCCAAGCCGCCGCCGCCACCACCTTCGTTTTGTGTCGGTAATTTGCAGCGGAGACAGGCCCCCTTCTCCTGCAGAGGAAGGAGGAGGAAAAAGGAGGAGGAGAGCCGGTGTGAGAGGGAAGGAGTGGGGAATTTTGTTGCATCGTGGAGTGAGTGTAGAAGAAAAGAGAGGAGGGAAGGTGGGCCTGGGTGTGGGGAGAGGGGAGGAAGGATGGCTAGCGCGCCAGGAGTCTGATTCTCTCCTAATTGGAAGCATTGGGCATTGTCAACGGAGGAATTTCAGCTGCTCGCTGACAGGTAGGGCTGTCAGAATGATAGCCCACTTGTCAGCGCAAAAGACCAATAAAAACAAACCACTTTTGATTTAATTGGAGGCCTAACCATGGAGTGTGTGTGTGTGTGTGTGTTGCCTGCAGGGCTACGGCCGCAGGGAGGAGGAGGAGGAGTGCTGCTGGGGCATTTGTGTCTGTTTGTGAAGGAAATCATCACTCCAGCCATCAGCGTGCCTGACTCGCCTCCGTCTCTGCCGTCACTCCTGCCTCTCATTCCGTTAGTCTCTGGAGGTGAGTGGTCACCAGGCGCCAGGGGTTTGATTCCGTCCCAGGAGGCCTCGCTGAGCAGCAACACTAGCATCAGAGCCGAATGTACACTTTTTCCCTCTTCTTCATTGCCCCCCCACTTTCCCTTCATCTTTTGCTTCTGTCAACTGACTTGGGTTGAACAAAAGGACGAGCAAAGTTTGACATTTCTTCAGCTCTGCTGTCGGCTCGGTACCGTCCACAAATCCTGACAAACTTTAAGTTGGGCTGAAAGCGTATGTCACAAACCTGTGCTACCAGAGAGCCCAGAGCCAGGAGCAGCAGATAAATGCTGATGAAATTAGATAAAAGGTTTTGAATGGAAGTGTCATGTGAATTCCATGTCCTTTCCAACAGGAAGACAATGTTCCAATGAGGTCCAGTTTTGAAGCCATTCTCTCAAGTATTGATTTGGAACTGTTTTTCACAAGGCCATAACAGAGCATAATTAGTTGCTTTCCTGTTTTCTTGCCCTATAAAGACCACAGTTAAAGACCCGCCCCAATGAAAATTGTGTTTTTGCTGTTTTTAACACGTTCTTGTGACATTCTTTTCATGATGGAGGACATATATAAAGAAAATTAAGATTAAAATTGTATTTCGGAGTATTTATTTATTTAAATTGCGAATCAGGAGCAGGTAAGAAAATGCCGTTGGACAAAGCTTGTAGGTGTGGCGTAGGTGTGGTCCGCTCCTTTCCGATGCATCCACTTGCAGACAAACAGATCCACATACGTCTTTGCCATTTTTGTTGCACCTTTAATGTTAGGTTGGAGCTGTGGAGCTGTCGGAGCTTTAAGCTAGTGGGAGAGAGTTTAAACAGATGGATGATGGGAAATGGGGGTGGGCGCCAACAGTTCCGCCCACAACTCAGGTGCAAATTTTTAATGACCTCCTGTCACTCTGTAGAAACTAGGTCCAAGAAAACAACAATTGTTTTAAATTTAGTCTAGTGCATTACTATAGTTAAAAGACCACCGGGTACACTTTGAAAATAGATCAAAAGATGATGAGAGTGGGACTTTAACCAGATTGGCTTCATAACTACCCACTTCTGAATGCACTCCCATCATCCTTTTCTGCTCTGTCGGCTCGGTGCACGTTTCCCACCGCAGCCAGCATTTTATTATTCTTGACAGAGTTGAATGAACACATCTGGTCAGAGGATAAGAGGCGATGGAGGGATGGCTTCAAGAGGTGGAGAGGTGAGCGCCGAGCCAGTGGAGAGAGGCATGGGGAGGTGGAGGACGAGGAGCTGTGACCATCCATCATAAATGTCCCTCATGAAGAACGCCAGCTCCCACAATACACGGCCAACTTTTGCTGACTTTTGACCTGGTGGACCCACAGAAGTCCATCAGGAGAAGCTTTGAGGACAATAATTTGTCAAAAAGTGTTGTTTTAGTCAACAACAAGGGTTTCTATTTTAATCATCAACTCGATAGATGTGTGAAACGTGGTAAAACCACTTCCATGTTCAAGCTTCTAAGAACTAAATTTATTTACCGCGCTTTTTGGAGTATAGGTTGATTGGTGTGTGTATCAGTATTTGTTACTGACAGTAACGTAGAAGGAGACTGCTCTGTCTTATGCTACGTTCACACAGGGCATGTGTTGTGCTTTAAAGAATGTGCAAAACGCGCATTCTTGAACACACTTTTAGTTCACGCTGGACTGTACCTGATACTAGCGCATGTCCAACATCTACAGTTGGAAGAGGCTTGGTGTAAAAATATCAAAATAGTGTAAATCTGGTGAATCTAGCTCCAGACTTTTTCTTTCAAAGCTCTATTCCAATATATCAAATACTAGGTGCTAGAATTCTAGCCGAACACAAACTGCAATGACTCATTTCTCCTCCGTGATGGATTTTCAAATTGTTGGTACTTCTGTGAATTAAAAACGACGATATCCATATGCCGCTACCTAATCTGAGTTCCTGATTGGTCAAAGTTAGACCTGGTTTAACTTTCAACGTGCATTCAGTGGTCATGTTTTTTGTACGTAGAACATGAAAACAGGCTTAAAATCTTGCATACCGACGTGAACGCAGGAGTTTTAAACCTGGAAACCTGAAAACGCGCATAAATGCACATTTACATAGACTTTTCATTGGAAGATGTTCCTTGAACGCAAAATGTCAAGGGCGGTGTGAATGTACAGCGTCACACTGGGTTCAGCAGAATTGTTCCAAAGCGGCACTGAGGATGTTCTTTATGCTATGGTTATCTGAATAATTGTTCAGTCAATAATTGTTGCTCTAATATACTAAATTGATAGATACTATATACTATGTGTCATGAAGCTAAATAATCATCAATGTGTTTGGCCAAATCTGAATTCTTCCCCTCCCTTTCCCTTACCCCTACATCTTCCGTATATTGTTAAACACATTTCTTCCAAAAAGTGCAACTTATATATGATTTTTATTCTTCTTTTTATGCATTTTTTTGCATATTTGTGGTGTTGAGTGAAATAGGACAACATTCATTGGTTAAAATCCATTTTAGGCAAAAAAAAATAAAATAAAATAAAATCAGGTTTTCCAGCTGAAATAACCTCCAACTGAAAACAATTACAAACTAAAACTATTTTAATTTTAGCAAACATGATTACAGGGGTTCAGAGAGAAGTGCTTTGTTGTCAGTTTGACACAGCAGGGCCTCCTGGGTTCTGTTTGTGTTGTAATGTGCTGAGGTTCTGCTAGGTCAAAGGGATCTGAAGGTGAAGAGCTGCTCTGTTTTGGTCTGCACCTCCTCATATTCAAGAAACTAAAAACTCTTCAAGAATTTTTTTATTTTTACAAAAGATCTTTTGTATGATCTTCGTATACATTTTTTAAATAGTTTAAGCTGAAAACTTCTGAGCCAATTTTCTTTCCATAAATGAAAGTAAACAAAAAAACATAAAAGACGTCAACTGTACATTACATCCAAAATGGAGCTTTCTTTAGGACCGGAACTGTGTGAAATCTGTCAGACCTGACAGTTTCCCGGATCATCATTATGACAAAAGCCACACATCAATCTCTTCTCCTGATTTCTTAAAAAAAACAATGTTTTCACGTTCAGATAAATTTAAAAATGATCTATATTTTTTTGTTTTTTTAATTTTATTTTATATCTTGATTTTTCTCTTTTGTGGAATTAACAAAAGTTCTATTCTATTCTATTCTATTCTATTCTATTCTATTCTATTCTATTCTATTCTATTCTATTCT
>BSAI01000108.1:20877504-20987158 GCA_036245035.1 Adrianichthys oophorus | reverse complement strand
GGGGGGACACACCAAACACAAAGAGACATGAGGCAACATCCACCTCCAGGATGGCAAAGTTTCTCCCCCACCACCCAGCATCCTCGCAGGGGTGGCTTCACAAGCTTGTGGGCTCTTTGTGCTCTCCTCCTCTGCTGCTGTGCTACAGGAAAAAAGTGACACTCTGAAGTCTTAATTGAGGTTTACTCTGTGTTTTTTCCTCAGTGTTGTTGTGCGGTAAAGTGTGGTTAAACTTTATAATCAAGCCTACAGGGTTTACAGTGAAGCACAAAAAGCGAGGCGCGTGTGATGACATTACAAACATGGTTGTTTACCGGGCTGCTAGAAGCAGAGGAGGCTTGCAGCATCCAGCGAACAACAACAACAAAACTCTTCCGCAATTCTCACTGTCAGTCAGCCGCCCTCTAAACAAATGGCTGATTGTTCCCAGAAAAAGGAATTTGAGTAGAATGCAACTATTTACTGAATCTTTGAGCATGTTTGAATGGCTCCCTCTATTTTCTCTTTGCCCCTTCCCACCAACATTGTTCCTGTCTTTCAGTCTGTCTTTGCAGAGATCTGGAAGGGACTGAGAGACTGATGTCTCAGCTCCTCCAGGATTCCACCAGGAACGCCTTTTGACAGTTGCAGCAGCAGCAGGATAGAGCCCAAAGATGTTGCTGTAATTGCACCTGGTTGCGTCATGAAAAAGTAATAATTTGCTGTCAAGGACGTCAGGGTGTCAGCGTTCGGCAGGAGTTGATAGTGTATTGACTGCCTCCAGAGTGCTCATTCACTCGCTCTCGCTCATACTCTTTTATAAAGTTGACTCCAAGAGAAAGAGACAGAAAAGGAGAGCAGAGGTTGGGAAACAGGAGAGGGAAAGAAAGAGAATGGGAGGAGGCGGGGTTAAAAGGAGAGAAATGAGCAACAAAAATTAGGCTAAAGACAGTCAATCTGCATGCTGTGAGCTCCAGCATGTTAATTGGAGTCTATCTGCTACTTTGCAAAGCGCCTTCATTTATAATGCATGCACCGATGCCTTTAAATTATACATAGGAGATCAACAAGCCGCAGCAGCGTGGCATGGTCTCCATAAGTTGAATAATATACAATTACCACCTGGCTCACTCCTCCATTCACTTTGATTTCTGTCACAGGGTGCTGCATCGCCAATGACTGACACCATCAGGCTGCAGGGGAAGAGGGAAAAACTTCTCTGACCCCCAAACCTCATCTCAGAGGAGAACACAAAGCCTCATGGGAGGTGAACTCACAGGTGTCAAGTGAACTGCTTGTTTCTGTGAGTGTAAACTGTGACAATGGTCCAAACGACAAAGGATTTTGGAGGGAACTCCACGGGAAAGGGCAGGATTGGGTGTCATGTAGAACTTTTCTTGGGGGGTGAAAAGTCCAGGTAAAAACTACAAATGAGTTTATCATCAAAATGACACAATGTTGAAAAAGTATGTTGAATTTTGTAGGAGAATTGTTGCTTATTAGGAAGAGAAATTGTTCTCCCAAAAGTTTTATTTAATGCTTTAAGTCAGAGTCTGAAACCTTTAGTGTTAAGTCACATGGGTCTGTTTCTGACTGACCAAAACCCAGCGTAAGTCACAGAGTCTCACTTTACCGTTTACAAAAACACTTTCTTCATGTTTTGTGGCCATTCATTTTAAAAAGAAGCTTTTAAATATTAACAATTATAGAATTATAATAGTGCTATGTTTTTTTTTATATTTGATAGCAGAAAATACCAACTCTTTTCAAAATAAAATACATTGTGTGTCAAATAGGATTCTCCTGCTGCAGCAGGAGAAGTTAAATTAATAATAGAAATGTAACACTTTCTATCTTTTTGATGCATCCTTATTCTCCTGAATATAAACATGACAACATTGGTGTACAATCAATTTTTTTGTCTATAGTTTACATGTAAAAGCAATTAACAGCAGCTGGAAACTGTTGTGCAGCTAAAGAAAACAAAATGTGCTTTAAGCTTATTCTAATATTTAAAACACTAACTGTAGATGAAACCTTATACCATCATTTTGATCAGTTTTCTACGGTGGCCCTGAAGTGAAGTCATACTAACAAATCACTCATTGCAAAACCATATTCAAGATCATAACAACAATAAAAAAATACATTTTAAAAAATGTAAACAAAATTTCAGAAAAAAACCAAAATGCAACAAAAATTAAATGAAACAAAAATGAAAACAAAAGTGATTTCCAGAAATCCAAATGAAATGTTAAGAAATGAAAGTAGAAGAAGAAGAAACTGGGAAAGGTAGGCACTATGGGACATCACTGATCGGGTGATGAATTTTGTCCATCATTTCATCTGAAAGTTATGTGTCATAAAGCGTTAATGTATATGCTTTGTACTAATATTTAAACTTTGTGTATGTGAACATTGAAAACGCATTAGAAAAAACTCAAACGTCACTATCCTATTAGCGATGTCCCATACCTACCTTTTCCAGTTTCTTATTGTGTTTCATTGTTTAACATGTCATTAAGTTTCTCGAAATCATGTTTGCTTTCCAAAACATTTCATTTTTATTTTGTTTTTTTGAGGGTGGAATTTAGTTTTGATTTCCAAAATCTAATGTTGTTTTTTATTATCTGTTTTGCTTTTTCAATTGTTGTCATGATGTCTTATAATGTTATGTAATCTAGTAATGTGATCTCTAATGTTTTTGCGATGAGTGATTTGCACTTTAGGGCCACCTTACAATAAACATGAATGACAAAACTAATTGAACTGAAACAAATGGACCAAGGCTACAAGCCCATTACTTATTCAAATAGTTATGAGTTTTCTTCAAAGCCAAATAACCACAAAAGAGGGACATAATCTGCATGAGGCTCCGGAGCCTGTTGCAGACCCCTGAAATAAAGCATCACTATGTGTCATGGTCTTAGCCTACGCCCATTTTTGACAACTTTCCCTTTTTTCTGCTGCCATATATGTTTCAGCCTTGGTCCACAGCATTGTTTCATGTTCTATCATCGCCAGCTCTGTTTTTTTTTTAACCAAATCTGAGTTTTCTGTCAGTCTAGTGAGTCAATCTGGATCATGCTTTGCCAAGAAAGAAAATGTTGTTTTTTGGATTCTTCTTTTTTTTTGGTCTCTACCTTGTTGAGAAAAGGATAATCAAAACTTAAAGCAAGGTTTCATTCAGTTGCTATTATCCTGGTCTGTGGAACAGCCTCCCAGAGAGCCTCAGAGAACGTTCATGTTTTCAACACAAAACCTTTAAAGCTGACTTTTAACTGAAATTTATAAATATGTGTATTTGATATTTTAGTTTTGTATGTACTCATACTTTGTCTTTATGTTTTATCCAAGATGTAGTTTTTCACAAGATCATTTATGTTTACTTTTTGTGACTGTACATGTCCATATTGCTTTAAGGATTCTTTGTTTCCACTTGTGTGCAGCCTCAGGAGGATCCTCCACACCAGTGACTAAGCCTTCTCTGTGAACAGCAGCGTTCTCTCGTAGGGATCTCGTTGGTCTGGCTGCTTGCTTTGATTGGGGGATCCTGTGGCGATGTCTTCTGAGATCGTGAGAGGGTCGGGGTTGTGTGGACAGATTAAAACATGTCATTTTATGCTTCCTCATGTTTTGAGGTTGAAGGGTTTGGGGCATTGTGTTTGTATTCTATAATTTTTATTATAATTAAAATTTTTTAATAAAGTTTGAAAGTCTTTATTTTGCTTTTGATTTTTAAGTCCATAAAATTCTTATCATCTGTGAAGCACTTTGTGCTGCAGAGGTATGAAATGTATATTAAATTTGATTTGATTTAAAGTCTTTTTCGCTTGAGCACTAAATGAGAACTAACCTGATTTTTCATGACCCTCCACCACTGTCAACGGGAAGACTGCAGTGCCACCCGCCCCTCACCTGATTGCTTCTGTGTCTCCTGATGAGATACACCTGTAAGATCCAGGTCCAAGCAGACATAAGGAAGCTGAACTGTGTTTTCATTGTTGTCCAAAACCAGCGCCCTGCCTAGTATGGCGCAGTGGGAGTTTACTGCCTCTAACTCCTTGTAACAGATTTGTTCTTCAATTATCTTGCACTTAGAAATTATGTATAGTTTATAGCATAGTTTTGCAAATTATAAGAAGAAAATTTACAAACATTTATGAAAAAAATGTTACAGCAAGAGAAGGTTGGGGGCTAAACTACTGAAGATCAAACACCAACAAGACTATAATATTCATAAAAATGCTGAAAACAGGTTAAAGAGAAAGCATGCAACATGAGTCAACCCTGGAAACCCAAAGAGAGCTCCTTAAATACTGATTACAATAATGAAAGTGCAGGCAGCTGTGACAGCTCTGTGGAGAGCAGCAGTAAGAGGATGGAGCATCTAGCTGACCTGCACAGGTAAAAACCAGAGAACAAATTAAATAATGATAAACAAAAATCAAAAAAGGAACTGTAAACAAAACATGAAATGTTGTTTTTAACTCAGATGGATGGTTTGTTCCATATACAGTCAATGGTAAAGTGGAAAAAGAGGTTATTATTACCAACTTGATTTGTGTGAAATGGTCTTAAACTCCAAACTATGAACTTCTGTACCTTTTTTAATGTTAAAAACAGACCTGATGGAGCTCTGACGGAAAAGATTGCATTGTTTTTTTCTCCTTTAACTGCTTTGAAAAAACATGATAAAGCATGAAAGACAGTTTAGATAAATTACTAGAGATGCTTTCGGTGCAGCCGCTTAGTGTCACTCAAACAACATTCTCCAGAAGTGTTTCTATTGAATACTTTCAGCTCGAATCAGGAGCCTGAACCTAAATGACTCAGCAGCAAATCTTAGAAACAGGAATGAAACAAAAGACAACTAAAGATGGACAAGCTTTTCTGCAATCCAGAAATGTTCTTCCACTCACAATCAATGCTCTCTTTGACTTTTTCATCAGTGAATAAGAGGAATCGAACTCAAAACAGAACAATGCCAACACTGTTAATAATTTCTATGATTCATGTTCTGTTAGTGAGACAGATGAAGGCTGACTGAGTCAGTGGTTCCACAAACGCGGCACAAACCACACAACCTGTTCCAGGCAGATGCTACCAAAACACTATGCTGATCGTTGTAGGTTCCACATGTCAGGAACGCTTCATCCATGTGCTGGCATGCCACTTTTAACCAGGATCGAACATGCAGGCTTCATTTACAGCACAATCATTCTTCAACCAGTCCTCCACCCAGCTGTTGTTTGATCTTTGACCTGCTGCTCCGTCTTTGATCACGAAAGAGCCCTCTGAAGTGGGATGATGCCCCGGGCCCAAGTTTTAATATCAAATTTCCCCCGTCTCTCTCCTCTTGATGTCGCCTACACCAATCATTGTCAAATGCGGATAAAAAACAATCGATGCCGGTATGTTTGACAGCAGCACCATGCAGCCCGCCGTTCACACAAGTGAAGCTATGTTCATGTGACGCGCATTCAAGAAAGAGGTAAACGCGTCTTATTCTTTTTCTTTTGCTTTTGTTTACTAGTACATGTCTGCCCCCTAGTTGGAAGAGTTTTGGTGTAAAATGTCAGTGATTCAAATCTGATGAATCTTGCTTCAGGCTTTTTCTTTTACAGCCCTTTTCCAATATATGAAAGACTTGGTGTCATATAAATCCAGCTTTGGCTCCAGTGTTTACATTTCCATGACTACCATAACTTTTCAGCCCTTAATGCAAATCAATGTGAATCAGCCTATTCTGTCATGGAGAAAAGCATCGCTATGCAACACTTATATGTGTATATTATAGTGTTAAAGGTTTAAGCTTAAAATGGGGGGAAAAAAACGTAACTGTTAGGGTTGGAATTTAAATTAGTCTTTTTCGACAAACAAACAAAAAAAAGAGAATTTTTCAACTGAAATGGGGAAATGGAGGGGGCCAAAAACTTCAGGCTCTGATCGAGGACTTCCTGTTCCAGCTAATGATGCCTGGGTGCAATTATTCATTTCTCCTCCATGAATCTGTGAATTTAAAGGGACGCCATACATACATCACTCCCAAATTCGAGTCCCTGATTGATCAAAGTTTGACCTGGTTTTACTTTCAACTCACATTCAAGGGCCTTTTGTGCGAAGAGCCCAAAAACTGAATGTGAGTATTCTGAAAATAAAGGCCTCACACAGGGAAAGTCACATTTACGTGCGTTTACGTAACACTAGAAGTGGTTGCATTGCCAAGGCCGATGTGAGCAAAGCCTAAGGATTTAACACCTGCTTCACTCCCTCCTTCTTCAAGTTGCATCCTCAGCTTTGCATACAGGGAATGCCCTCTTTCTGTTCTAAAAGGCGTCAATACAGCAATGCACTAGTTATTTGTCCTTGTTGTTGCTTAATGAACCATCAATGGAGCAGCTTATAGACTTCTCATTGTTGCTCCGGGGGGCACAAGGTTGATAGATTCAGCATTAAGGGTCAGGATTTGTGGAGCTCAGAGCACAATCCTTCAGCCATTTCTCAGAGATCTAAAAGAGAGTTAATCAGCTCTGCCTTCATGATATCCCAGGCTGTTCATCTTCCCATGGATGAGTTCTATCACTCTTTTTACCACCAACCTCCTTGTCCTTTCTCTGCCTTTCTTCCTCTGTGTTTGTGTTTGGGATTTGCCCAAGTGGCCCCCAGATCAGCTGACCTGACCCAAGCCTGGAGAAGAATGGTTGAGGTCTTCAAGGAAGCCTCTTGTACATTTTAATCAGAAATCCTTGCTTTGCTGCCACACAGACACAACTTATGAGCAGTGTTATGATCACTTCATCATCAGTAAAGTTGAACCAAACACCTCAGATTTTGCTCTGTTAAATCCGCTTGGATCAAAAAATTAGTTATCTATTGCAACCCCACCCCTGCCTCCATCAGCATCACCCCTTCCTGTGCAGTTTGTCAGCTGAAGTGATTGCCTCTCCCTCCTTCCCCCTCAGTGGCATTTAGCTATTCTCATTTGCATGTACATGCCCTCGCTGTGCGGCCTGTGGGCTGGGAAGATTGATCAACAACGCCACGCCGTGTTTTATTACATGTCAGTGGCAAAGATGGGTACAACGCGCCATGGGCACACATGCAAATGTGCTCAGGGGGCTAAAAGCGGTGTTTCATGTTCATTCTGGCAAAGAAAACACACACGGAGCGCGTGCTTTACCTCCAAAAAGCTCACCGGAGGCCCGCCGGAAAAGTAGAGAAAAAACACACGCCGACCCAGACTCTGCACCCCGCGGGACTCAGTGCAGCTCAACAGCAGCGTTGTTGATTGGTGAAGCCCGTGTTGATGGGTGTATTTTAGTGTAGCCTTAGCTTTTATCCCCTCATATTCCAGACAGAGCTGACAGATATTAATATGCAAAACAGGAGGATGCTGAACAAAATGCTGATAATTAAGCGAAGATGTTCTGGGTAGAATCGTGCTTAAAAGTGTGCATGGGGGACCTAGCACATGGTAAGCCATATGCCTCTGCATGGTTAGCACTATCCTTAGGGGTAAGAGGGGGGCCTGTTTCTGCTCAGGCGCAGTGCAAATGGAGCCTTTGAGACCTGAACTGTATCTTTGTCCTGTTTTTATAGAACACAGCAGAAATATGTTCTTCTCGCTCTGGCTTTGTCAGAGACGGGGCTTAAAGTGACTCCACGACAGAGGTCAAAAGTTGCTGAGATCTCCTCATTCCCACCCTCTCTGGTGTCACTACCCCATAAGCGGTTGCTGTCTTTCACTTCACAAAGCCGTAAACCCCGTCTATCAGGTAACTTACCCACCTGCTTTTCCTTCCCTTCTTCCCCAGGCTAATCTCTTCCTTCCATCCCCAGAGGGAATGAGGGAAGAGGGGAGGATTTTCGTGATGCCGGGGGCGACAGGCTCTCCGTGCCATCCACTTACACAAACGGCAGGATCAGCGCTCCACACAAGAATAATTAGAAGATAATGGGTAGTAATGCGGCCCGATCTGTCCCGATTATCTCCTGGCAGCGACCGGCACAGCGCCATCTGGTGCCAGATCTCAGGGCAGCGGCTGCTCTGCCACATGAAAAGAAGGTGGGCTTAGACATAATCTCACAGCCCATTCTGTTATTGACTGTTTGTGTGGTGCTGTGTTCGAAACTGAGCGAGTGTGAGAGTGTGTGTGTCAGTGTCTGTCTTGCCCTGTGAGTTTGGTTGATATACATCACAGAGGAAAAAAGTGAGATTGCATTTATATTACATGTGCGGGTGACAGCCGGTGTTGCTGAGAGTCTTGGTGATCGACAGAGAAGCAGAGTGTTGTTGAGAGTGGAGGGAGTTTCTGCGGAGCTGTTACATGGACAAGTGTCTGTCATGCTGGGCTCCTTCTTCCTCACTCCCTCCTTGCGACTTCTTAAATTCTCACTCCGATCATCTTTTGATCTATCATAAAAGCGACTACAGTGGTCTTTTAATTATGATTTCTGCAGAGCGGCAGGAGTTTATTAGAAATTCCCCGCTGATGCTACGTACACACGTGTTGCACGTTCAAGAACACACTAAATGGACATTCTTTATTATTAGGCTACATGATCAATTTTCAAATGGTTGGTACTTAAGTGTTTTGAATAGAGCTACCTGTACATCACTACCAAATCTGAGTCCCAGATTGGTAAAAGTTCAACTGGTTTAACTTTCAATGCGCGTACAATGGCTGCACGTTTTGTACGTAGAGCCCAAAAACGGTCTTATAAACTTACTTAGTGATGCAAGAATGCAAGAGTTTGGAATGCAGAAGCCCATAACTCGCATTAACATAGACTTTTCATCTGAAGTGTTCGTATTTCTGAGGGTGTTGTGAATGTAGACATGAGTCGTGGCCAGAACTGTTGGTGCATGCCCCCATTTCCCCTCGTCCATCTGTTTACGTGCTCTCCCGCTAGCTTAAGCCCCTCTCAATCTCAAGCTAACCTAGGCGCTGCAGCAAAAATGACGAGCAATATTGGAGCTATACTATTTTGAGCTCGGATGAGGAAAATAAGACGTACATTGATCTAGTCATCTGCAAGTGGATGTGTCAGTATGCAGCAAAGCAGGGAGTTTGCGGCCAGCCGATTGTAGCACCTGTTAGCCAGTTACAGGCTTTTTCAAACTGCATTTTTTGGTCTGCTCTTGATTCACAACGATTTGAGAAAAGAAAAACTCTGTAACGTAATTTTAAGATTTATTTTCTTTATACATGTTCTCTATCAACATCATAAACATGCCACAAGAACATGTTAAAAACACCAAAAACACAATTTTCTTAGGAGTGGGTCTTAAACAGACCCCTCCCTACAAAAAATCACTCAACAGTCCATTGTGAGTCTGATGGCCTGAGGTTTAGAGCTTTAAACCTCTTGCGTGCTTTTGTGTTTCCAGACACCCTGGGTTCCCAGCAGAATTCAAGAGCCCCACACTCACCCAACACTTTTGGACAAATCAAACCCCCCTGTTCTCCAAAGGCCCCAGCTATTATGCATCAGATTGAGCACAGGCACCCAGCTTTATTAAATCATCCCAGCGCGTCTCTCACAGACAGCCAGAGTCGTGTTGGAGATTGTTTGGTTCTCAGAAACGCAGAGCCTTCTGTTCAATCCTGAGACCTCAGCTGACTGAAGCTAAAACAGACAAACAGCTAATCAATGTTTGCCAGTGATTGTAATATTGATTCTCTTTCATGAGACAAACTCCAAAGATTTATTCTAGTCGTTGCGGCTTGTGAGGATATTTGCCTTTGGGAAATAGATTTATTTTCATATTTTTCAACCTTTGACTCTACAGTTGACCTCTGGTCTCATCAATAGCAAAAATATAACAGATTTAAGGGTTCATTTCATTTTTTTTTTATTGTTTAATGTTAAAAATGTTAATTACATCATGGAGTAAAGTCATGGATCAGTCTTAGAAACCAAATATTTAAAGCATAAAGTTCGGTTTTTATAGAATTTTTTATGTAAATTAATCTTTGCACCACTAAAACGGATTATTAAGAAAGTAAAAAACTTTGTTTCAGGAAAAAAGGTCTTATTTTCTGGTCTGCAAGAAAAATAATTTTATCAAGAAAGTTTTCGAAAGTAAAATCCTTTTTTTTGCTTATTTAACAGAATTTGCCAACGAGGTAAGCATTTTTAACGTATCTCTTTTTGCGCTTTGGTTTATCCAAGAGTGAAAAAGGAATATTAACAGAATCACTGCAGAACATTCTGACTTTACTGATTTTTCACATCTGACCCAATCTTTGACTTAGCATGAAACCAAGCTGCACAACAAAGACAGGTGGACCTGCAGAGCTGCTTGAGCCCTCTTCAGCTTGACAGGGTTTTTGTTTCCTTTCCACTGCTGTTTGATGAAATAAAAAAGATTTCCTCTTAAAAACATCCACTTCTGACTTAAATATGTCCTTTTAATAATTACAGGGAATGTAATCTTTGGGAGTTTGAAACTGCTGTGGGGACATGTTTACCTTCATTTGTGGCTTGGGAATAAGACTTTAATCAATAATATTGATTGTATAAATGTGCATAAATAAGATGGAACTTATGGACATCTTTAGGTCTGTATCTGAGCAGCAGATCATTGAAACGTTGATGTTTTCTGTTTTTTTGCAGATAAACTTATTGTGATTACAGCAAAGCTGCATCCATTGCCTCCCTGCCTCTTTCCCTTTATGATTCTGCCCTTCAGTTGTACCGCTAATTTGCTCTCCAAACACATGCTTGGCTGTTTATTGAGATGCTAACTGTCTTTATGAGCACCTAATCCCAAGGCAGGACCCATAATTTATGAAGCATTTACATGAAGAAGCCCTGCTAATTGGAAGCATGTGTCTGTGTAAGTCTCACCAGTGCGAGCGTGCCGTAAAGGAGCGACGTCACCGCCTTGAAAGTGACGTCAGATTTATTATTTTCACTAAAAACAAAATAAGGGATTAGTGGAGCTGTAAGAAACCTGAGATGTTTTGGAGTGAAGAAACCGGGTGAGGCTGTCTCTAGTTTGCACCGGCCTGTCCTTTCAGGCTACCTGCCCCATCAGCAGAGAAATGAGCCATCGGAGGCCTTGACCCCCATTCCGCTGAGTCCAGGGTGAGGTTAAAGGTCAGATAGAGAGGTCTTTGCCAGCCAGCCAGAAAGGCACGGGGCATTTTTGAAATGATGACACCTCTGTTATCCACTTCCTGCACCCTTGCTTCGGTGGCCCTAGTTTCTCTCTTGAAACACCCCCATCCTCATTTACATTAGGTCGTTTGTTATGACTTTATGATTATATATGGGGCTTTGTCTGGCTGTGCGTGTACCTTCACCACTCCCAGCTGGTCCCCATTAATAACAGGGCCACGGCGCAGAGAGAGCAGTGAGACTGAGGAGCTTGTTAGACGCATAGCTGAGCGCAGGGGCTCAGCATGCAGGAGCAAAAGGGGAAGGTGAGGAAGAGGAAGATGTACAGAACACACACACATGTCCACGCATCAGCTTGGACAGCTGGGGAATCTTATTACACCCCAACCACAAATGTGAAGTACTTGACATGAGGTTCAGCATTGGTCCTAAGAATTGCACAAAGCCATTGTGGCATATCTTAGTGCATGTGTGTGTGTGTGTGTGTGTGTGTGTGTGTTGAGGTAAGAGCATAATGAGGCAGACTGGACCGAGTGGGACGCCATGCAGACGGGCTCCATTGTGGCTCCCAAACGGCGGCAGAAGCCCCTAAAATCTGCGTCCCTGATCTACGCTCCAGGAGTCGGTGGAGAATAAAGGCGTGGAAATAGGATTTATTTAGCACGCCTCATCAAAAGGGAATTAGCAGGGTTTGGGGAGGGAAGACAGGGCTCTGTTTAGAGCTAGGATGAATGGCAGGATCATCCCTGTAATCCCAGGCCCTCCCTCCTCTCCTCCTGCCCCCAAGAAAAGAAGACAATCACCCACATTAGCTCTGAGGGTGCCTTCTGCAGCCTCTCTCTGAACCTCAAACCAGCAACCCTAAAAGGGAAATCACTTTGTAAGATCTTGGCAGGTGAAAGCACAACACCTGGATCCTTTCTTCTCCTCTCGCAGATATCTTTTAATTTCTCCTGTTCCCTTGAAAACACAGCCGCCGAGTTGTCAGACTCGATGATTGTGAGGCTGACAGCCGAGAAGCTGGCACACCAACATGCAACAAACAACGCGCGAGCGTGTAAACTAAAGCAAACAAAGCCCCTCTCCTCTCCTCCAAAGGCGGGATCCCTCCCACCTGCCACCCTGCGCCACTGATGAAACATACAGTAACAGAGAACAGCCATTAAATGGGCGAGCGGAAAAACCCACTTGTACAATGTGTGGTGGGCTTGTTTTGGTGTATCACGCTGTCACTCACACACACAAGCTTGTTCATTATCATCCCTGCTTGTGTTTGTTTTACACCTCATCTGCCCCAGACATGGCAGCATGGGCTGGGGTGGGGGGGTTGTTACCTGGGAAAAGGTGACAAGCTAAGTGATGCTTGACTGGCAAATCTCTGTCAATGAGCCAACAAACTCCAGTTTTGCTCATCAAGATTCCCTCTCGGTATCTATATAATCAGATGTGTTCTCCAGGCTGCGTCTGGCCCCGGCAAACCCATAGCTCCTTTATGTAACACCCAGGAGAATTGGCCGCCTGCACAGGTACGAGTCTGGAGGAACAAACACCATCCGTATAACCTGTCTGCTGTTCACCAGCCTGCTATAGGCCCACCTTCACCCTTCCGCTTCCTCCTGCAATCCATCCATCCCATCTTTTTCTCCTTTTTCCCTCCAACTCTGCACCCCGCAACCTAATCATCGCCAGGCCCCATTCTCGTGATTTATCACTCTACGTGCTACTGGAAACCAATAGATCAGGCCTGCAGCAGGGGGCCCGGGCGGCAGAGAGGGACAGGAGATGGGGACGGAGGAAGACGAAGGGGAAGCAGGGTGGACGCAAAGAAAAAAAAAACATCTTTGATGAAGTACTTCATGATGCAGAGGAAATGCAACAGAAACATCACAACTCGCAGTCGGCGTCCTGCTATCCCCCTGAGCACATTCTTTTTCTTCTTTCCTAGCAATTTCTGAGCCCCACCGTCCTCCCCTGTGTCTCTCTGGTCATTTTATTTCATATGTGAAAAGTCTCCCCCCTCATTAAAGTCCTCAATGGTACACCATAAAGACTGAATATCAATATTAGTGCAGGGATAATTCCCACAATTAGCAATGATCAGTGGCATAAACTCATGGAGGAGAGCCTCCGTTTGTTGAGTTAGTGGATGTGATCTCCCACAACACTTATCTTTCTTCTTTTAATAATAATCCTCTAAAAACGGGTTTCAACCCTTTTTTTACACTTAATCAGATTTTGAGTTTTAATTTGAACACATTAGACTGTGTTATTGTGTATTTTGTCAATTACTTTTTCTCTTTTTAAAAAAGGAAAGCAAAAACTTTTAACACTGTAAAGCCCACTACATCAAAGAGCTGACAGAAAATTCAAATGTTTGCATTTTTTAAACCATATGATGACCCCCGCAATAAAAAAAAAAAGTATTATCATTTTTTATGAGCTATAAAAAAGCATTTATTATGAAATGTCGGGAGATTTCTAAGTTTTTGATCACAACAATATAGTTTAAAATGTAAAAATATTGACACGAGTGTTCAGGAAACCAAAAAACACCTTATTTACCCACTGAATCAAGGTAACTGCAATATAAAAAAATACATTTGAACAAATTTACATTCTTTCAATACAGAGTTAGTTGAACAATAAATATCAATAGATGAGTCACTCTTAATAAGAAGTTTTGAAAATTAGCTCAAATTTTTCATGAAAGCAACCATTTTGAAATGAGAAGGAAAATCCCTTCTACTGCCCCTAGAGGAATGATGATGAACTACAAAGCAGCACACAAGGACTAAATGAGTTTTTAAGGAAAGTTTAGATCATTTCTTGCTTAAGATATGCTACAAATTGTTATATAGGGTCGTGTGACTTTTTATTTCAGCAGAATATTTTACTCAGGTTTTATTCATCTGATGCTTTTAGTAATATACCAGATGTTTTCGTTTTATACAAAGCCACTGAATTCTCACATTCACAGACCCATGAGCGCATCTGCTGACAGGCAGATGTGCTTTGCACAAGGACATGTTAACATTTAATGCCAAAAACCCAACCATTCTTTTTTAAAATCAGCAGACTGAGCTGTGGAAACACCAACTAAGAAAAGCTTTGACAGGGTTAATCTTGCATGGACGTAGTCCTTTACGCTTTTGGTTCTAAAAGAAACATTTTAAATGTCACTATCATTGATGACAGATATTTTTTTAACAACTGAGCAACATGTTTTTGATTCATTTCTTAATAAAATTGTATGAACTTCCATCTTCACAAGTAAACGATCAGACAAGATTTCCTTTGGATTCAAATTTGGATGTTGATTACCATAGCAACCACCAAGGCCTTTCAGGATTCTGGTCAGCATTTCTCTGACAAATGTGTCTGTCCCAGTTTCTCTGAGAAATCTTCCTTTCGGTGTTTATCAAGTTAAACTGGGTAAACAGTGGGTATGTAATAAAGAAAATTCTCCCCGTCAACAGCTCCCAGCGCCACATACAAACACACCTGACCTGCCGTCCACCTGGCTTCTGCACCCACGGCGCACACATGGCGGCGTCCTCTGAGGCGGCACTGCATTACAAACATGGATTGGATTATGTCTTCCAAAACAGACTGACCGTGTCCAATCACTCTAACGCTCTTTGAATGAGGAATATTCACCTTATGTCAGAACTAGTGGGTCAGGGAGGTTGACACAACACACACACCGGCTGAATTGGGCCCTCCTGGGGACTGCTACACAGCGCTGGTGGGGGGCATTAAAAAGAAGCAAGAAGGAGGGGGGTGCTGAGAAAGAAAGAAAAATGTCTTTTAAATGACATCCTCATTGTGAGGCAGACCAGGATGATGGCACTTTGCAAAACTGCTAACAATGAGCGCAGGAGAAATCCCGTATTCTACAGGGGCCCGGCTGCATGCTCGCCATTACCATAGTCATTTAAATACAGTAATCTCATTTTCTGCCTCAGCCGAGGGTGCATGCTAAATATCCTGGGATGAGGGAAGGGGTCGGCGGGGAAGGCATAACGTTCAGTATTAGAGACATTTCCTAAAGTGTGTCTGTGTGCGTGCGCACGCGCATGTGTGTGGATTCATTGGACCAGAACTCTGCAAAACTCTGCTTCGCTAGGAATGATCTCTGCACTATGGAGTGCTGAAGCTGATACATGTGAGCTCTGACATTTCTTCTGTGGTTCAGTCAAATCTGCTTATTTACAATAATATGCACAGACATCCAAAACATGACATAAAAACAGAAAAATGTCTGTTTCACTCATGCAGATGGCATAAAAAGGACCTACAGTTCAAATAATCAGCAGAGAAGTTTATTTCTTTATGCTAATTTGACCTACTGTACAACAGATTCTTCAGGAGTTTCAACAGTGGTTTCAATTTTTTTTAACAACTTTTGCAGTGAAATAGTAAAAGTTTTATGTTTTTTTTTCTTTTTCTAGGTTGAATGGTTGTGGGATTTTTTTTTGAAAACTTTTGAAAAACAGACCAAACTCGCAGCAAATTTTCCTTTTTTTTCCTGACATCTTTTTTGGGAACTATCAAATACTGATCTAAGGATCAATCCATTTCTTTTAAGTCTAGAAAGTTTTTCTTGTATACTGCAAAAAGCTGAATCTTTAAAAAGTTTCAAGAAAATGTGTCTGGGTGAAGCCCATCTTCTACACTATTTAAACATGTAGTTGTTTTTGTTGTTATTGTATGTAGTAGTTGTTATGATTTTGGGTAAATAAATACAATTGAACTGAATTGAAATTGTATCTTAGTTTCTGTCTTGAAAGAAAAATAATGCTGTTAAGAAAGTTTTCCAAAAAAAAGTCTCTGTTTTAGTGATTACATTTGTTTTCTTAAAATAAGAATTCATTGCAAGACAAATGTTCTTACCCCATTTTTTGATTATTTAAAGATTTTTTTTAATTTTAACATATATTATCTTATTTTCACAGGGAGTTGTTTTTGCACTGTGATTTTTATTAATATTAAAAGAGCTTATTGGTTAAAATCGATGCTTTGTTTACTACATTTTGCACCAAGTTGTTGAACAGTTCAGTCTGTAGTCAATGTTAAACAGAAAAATGTGTGGTTTTTAGAATCAGAATCCTTAACATAAACGATCACATAAACATAAAATTTATTTTAAAAAATGTGATGTTGAAGAGCCTTCCACTCAGATATCCCATTGAACAATGTTGGGGTCAGACTGGTATCAAATTTAGACAGAAGGTTATGCACTTTGGCAATATGTGACCATGGTACTTTCATGAAATCCAGCATTGACTCTGGCTCAGGACAGCGGAGCTGTTTCTTTCCAGCCTGACTCTGAAGGATTTGGAGAACAGTATTGTCCACATTCTGGACTGACAAAACAAAAAAAAAGTGAAGAGAAGTCAACTGAACAGAGTTAAAGGCCTGTTTTTAGACAGTTAGGATGCTGGACCAGGTTTTAAATTGTTCTTTGCTCCACACCTTTCCAAGCTTTTCTCAAAATAAGTGCATTTTTGGTATCATTAAAAGCTAGAATCTAGAAATAAAGAAAATATTATTAAAATGAGTCAAAATCAATTTGCTCCAAATTCTTGACAATAGATAAACTTGATTTAAGATTAAAAAAAAAAACTCAAATTGCTCAGTATTTTAAAGGATGTTATTTTAAAGTTCAATAAAGTTGGACCGGCTTTCATTGTAATTATTTTGGAAATAAAAGAGTAGATTTCTCATTTGAGAATAAGTGGTAGTTTTAAGTTTCACAGTGATTTTTAAAAAATTGCCTATTTGTACAAAGCTTTTGTTCTCATTTAGTTTTAAAATGAGTAATTTCCTCTTATTACATTTGTTCTTGTCACTGTGATCAAAAGGAACTAATATAGGCACATAAAAACTCAAAACCTAACAAATTACTGGACTCCATAGCATTCAATTTTAAACAGTTCTTTACAGGTTTCCATTTTTAGCCTATTTTTCCCTTTTTGAATGTTTAAGTGAAACTCCTATTTGTAGATTTTGAAGTTCTGATTTGTTCAGTAAAAACGACTTGCTGCATGGACAGATGATTTGATTACTTTCTAGTGATTTCCCTCTTGAGATCAGGGGTCAAATCTTTTTCTCTTTCATCACATACAACCAGGAAAATTGTATTGTCATTCTCAGGAGTTTCCTCTAACTTTTGAAATTGCTGGTTTAACTTTGAAAGAGTTTCCATGTGAATTATGCTTTTAGAAACTCAAAAATACAGATGATCAAGCATTTCACCAGGTATTGACATTCCTCATCAAGAGTGCTTTTTTCCCAAAGGCTAAAACTTATCATAGATTTACTACATTGAGGTTTTTAGACATTTTCTGCAGTGAAGGAATCAGCTGCCTGTATTTGCTGGGGTTACTGCAGCTGCTGCTTTGGGGATATCAGACCCGATCGAAGAACAAAAGAGGCGCGAGCCAGAAAATGTTCCTTCCACACAAGCTGTTTTCATTCTTCTCTGCTTCCGGTCCAGTGGAACAGTTGATGAAGTTTAAATGAAGCAGAATTAGCAGATCAAGCGGACAGGGGAACCGGTGTTGATGGCATCTGCGAGGCCCCTTCGCCTCTCTCAGGAGAATCCAAGTGTGGACAGCTGACCTGAATGAAATCGAGAGAAAGGGAACTGCGAGGGATAAAATGAAAAAAAGAAAGACGAGGAAAAGGCGGAGGAGGACTGTGGGGGGAAAGCTGAGAGATAAGGGGATGAAGTATCTCCTAAATGTGATAATCTCCAATCACCTCTAACATCAGTTCTGTCAAAGCTCGGGTTAATGAGCTCACAGGCAATGGAGCGTTATACGCCACCGCCCCGTACCACCCCCTGATTCTCCCCTTCCTCTCCCTCACAGTTGCTCTCATCATCATTGTTGTTCTTTTGATTTAATCCCTCTTACTTCAGCTGATTTGAGCAGCAGCAGAAAGAGGGATGGAGGGAAGGGAAAAGCCTATTACCCAAGCTCCTCTGCTCTCAACTATCTAAATGCTAACGATGTGAGGGGGCGACGGAGGGGAAGGTAGGAAAATGAAGATGGGAGGAAGATGGGAAATGAAAAAGAGGACATGTTGGCGAGAGAGGACAAGATGCAGCAGAGGGGGGCTAATCTGCTGCAGCTCAAGGTCTGCAGGAGCAGTTTGTTTATTTTGAAAGCAGGTTAGCTGAGGAGAAAGCAGGGAGCTCTGTGAGCTGACCCTCCTCACCTGAGGTCAAACCACCTGATCTTTGATCTTTCCTTACTTGAGCTGTTCAGAAGACAAGACCGTGATGTCTCATCTTGCTTCAGTACATGTTTTACTTACTTTCACTTTTTCCATTGATGAAAACCGGGGGGGGGGGTTGAATATATGCGGGCTGCTGTGGATCACCTTGAAACCAAACTAATGCCTGTTTCACTCTGGTTTCCCGCAACAAGAGAACAGAGGCATTTGCAGATTATTTTTTGCTCCTTGCTCTTCCTCCTGAACAATTGTTTTCTTAGTTAGGCTTCTTGATATCATTCCCAGAGGCCCCAAAACAACTGAGTAAATATTTGCTTGAAACCATGATGATGAGCCAAGGTTTGGCACGACCAAAGCACGCCGTGTCTGCGCGCAAACCTACCGAGCTTTAATTGAGCTGCACATTCTCCAAAGGGATCACACGCAATCTTGTGTTCCCTTTTGTTTAATTCCACTTTTCTGAACTTTGCAATCACACCCCAGCAGGTAGCAAGGCATCTGCAAATTATTTGCCTTCACAAGGCACTGCGGCTAATTTGTGAAGAAGGGAAGACGGCGCCATGTGCCACTGTTTCAACTCCAACAATCATTTTGACTTGTTCTCTCTGCTTGGCTCGCAGCATTTCTGCTCATCACTGGAGCAGTGGGAAGCATTTGTCTTTTTCTGTGCAAGACAACTTTACCTCTCAGACTTTCCTCTTGCAAAAAAAAACAAGCCGTTTGATTTCATATTGGCCAATGAAACAGTGGAGGGTGAGAGCAAGTGAACAATCAATCTTTGTAATGTGATCCACGGATTGAGCACGGTGAGTAAATGTTTGCACAGGCATCCATCCAAGCCCTCAGTCAAATGAATTCTGCAGAAAAGGCATCTATCCAGGGCAGGCCTCTGTCTTTATCTCTCTCCTGCCCGACAGCAGCGGGGTATCAGGCACATTATATTCCAGCGCTCTGTGCATTTTTTATATAGGCTGGCTTTTTATATTTTATGTACGCCCGCTCGGGGGAGAACAGCTGTGTGGGTGCTGCTGCATCTTCAGTAAGTTTGAGGGAGAGAACTCGTTTCAGTGGGAGGAAGTGGAGCAGAATGCCAAACGCGGCAGGAACAGTACCTGCAAACAAACAGACCGGGCCTGCCGTAGCTATTACATTACCATAATACACAGAAACAACACCTCGCACGCCGCTGCCGCCGCAGTATTTTAAAATCAGATTGACTGGATTTGCAAGTTCTCAGCTTTTGTTCCCTCTGACCCCCCTGACCCCCATTTTCCCTGTTAACTTATGGAATAAAATCCATTGTTGGAGGCTTATTCTCAGTTGTTGCAAACTGTTCCAGGATAATCTGGAATTACCTGTAATCATGGAAATTGATTTCCTTTGCAGGTGAGTCGGCTGAAATGTGCCCAGACTGAAACACAAGAGAACCAATCCACAGTGTGATTTTATAATTGACCTGACTTGCTGTGTGATGCAGAGATTTAATCCTCTTAAGGTTTGTTCATACCCAAAAAGTGAAGAGAAGTTTTCCTGTTTATATGCTTCTAATGCAGAAACTGCAACAACAACAAAAAAATGAAGAAAAATAAAAACTGTATTTAAAAATGTTCACATAAAGACAGTGAAATAGGAACTTTCAAAACCTACAACTAATTAAGCTGCAACTGATTAAAATAACTGTGGGAGGGGAAATAGAAAAGCAAAATTATAGTTTATCGTCTGGTCAGAGTGCAGATTAGACCACATGATGCAGGATATTTTAGGCCTGCTAAGCTGCAGGCTGGTCGGACCTCAGTGGGTCTTTGCTCTCACAGACTGAGCCACTCTGCTGAGGACAGATGGTGAAAGCTGCTTTTGTTCAGGGGGACACACTGCCACCCAGTGTTCCAGCTCCAAGGCAGGGCAAGTCCACTGGTGACTGTCCATTGGAACCAGCAGCAGCTTCCTGCTGGTTCTGTCCAATTCAGAGATCCCGTCTCTCTCACTGGCGCAAAATAATTCTTTTTCTATACTTTCTTTCAGACATGAGTCTAAAAAATCTTTGTCGTGAATACATTTCTGAATGCAAAAATGTAAAAATATAGACACTATTGCAATTTTTGTATTAAGTTTGTGTAAGCTTCATACAAAGAACACTATTTCTTTACATTGTAAGGATGTCAAAAACCACAAACAGTCCTAGAAGACATCCCCTGTTAGTTCAAGAAATCAAGTTTTTCTGAAAAAACAAGGAAATTGAGTATTGCCTGCTTAAAATCATTCAAAAAAAGTATTTGATAAGTATTTGACATAAAAGTAATATTTGAATTTTTTTGCAGTTTGTGGCATTGGAGGATGACTGTGTTTTTTTTAGACCCAAAAGAAGTAAAATGTTCTATTTTTATGCTTTTACAAGAAATGAAGGAAAGCATATACACTCATCCCTAATTCTGGATTTGACCTAAATGTTCTAATTTTTTATAAGATTTTCAGAGACTTCAGTCACACCCAGTGGGATAGTGATGCAGTTCACAAGCGTCCACACACAATCGTACAAGAGGAAAACAAAAGAAGGTGATAATTGATGTTTTTTTGAGGAAAATACAATAAAAAAATATCTATACAATTTTTACAGTTTATATACCTCTTTGACCCTTAAAATATCACTAAAAATGTACGATTTTTGAGTTTTCTTTTGTGTTTTTAGAGCAGCAGCATCCAGACATTGAATGGTTAGGAGAGCGTCATTTGTCAGTCAACTGTTTTTCTCTGGAGTTAACAGAATAACCACAGCTTTATGTTCATCTGTTAAGTATGACATCCTTTTGACAATCATTTTGTTTAAGAGATAAATGTTTTTAAAAAAGAGACATTTTTGATTTTTTTGATGGTTTCTGCCGGTTTCAGGTCAAATTCATATCCACCCTGAGGTGTGCCTCATTCCACATCAGTCTTACAGTTTTTTGCTGCCTTCACTGTCTTACATACTTTCCATAAGTCTGACAGGACTGAGCTGATGTTGCAAAAAAGACAGGACCTTGTTTTTTTTTTTTATAAGTTGAAACAGTTCAAACAGAGAAAGTGATGATTTGATGCATAATCTGAAATAATGTGATGTGATGAGTTTCATGCAATAAAGAACAGAGGGTGTTAGAGCTAAAGATGCTTCGGAAAGCAGGTAATTTGATGTTTCACTGACTGTCTCCGTTCATTACCCAGAACACTCAGCTCAGTGACACCATGAATCTCAGTGGAACCACCTCAATGACCTCTAGTGGTCGACCACAGAACAAACAGCTGCTCTCAAAAAGTCTTTTTTAAAGATTTATTTTATGTAAATGTCAGGTTTTACAATACTGCACTTTTTTAATATAAGTTCACTTTAGAAATATTTTTTGTTATCATAAATAATTGTTTTCTACCAGAAAAAAATGGATTCAATCATAAAGAAATTACTTTTTTTTAATTTAAATTCAAACTTGCAGAAAGTTAGATTTGATTAGATCATTTTTAGAAATTTGAGCATTTAGAAGTAAAACAATTCAATTCTGTTTAAGAGAAAATGAATCAGAACTCTAATAGAGAATTGCCACATAATACTATTTGAAGGCAAGTTTCCTGTGAATGCCACGAGAAACAGGAGTATTGAATCCAAAATTTGAAAGAAGAAACTCTGATTTTGTGTATGTTGTTTATGTAAGGGTTGCTTGTCTCTCTGTCGAACACTGCAGACACTTCTAATGTCTTTGAAATCTTTAAGGATTTAGCATAAGATAAAAGGCAGGTAACCAATAAAATATACAGATCCTGTAAACACTGAACTGTATCAGCCCTTAGTGAAATTTTGTACAGCCGGCACACACTGTTTGGCTCCTAATTGATTCTTTTGTTTCACCCTGAACCCCATCAGCATGAAGCTGCACCACCATTATTAGTCGAGGAAAGCAGGGATGAAGAAACGGGCAGATAGAGCTTAAAGAGACATAGCGGATGAGGAAAGATAACGAGGAGGCCAAAGTACCAAAGTAGGATTAGCAAAAAGGGTGGATAATAGGGAGCAAGTGTGACTGCAAATACAGTAGCCCATCAAGTGGGAGTGAAAGTGGGGCAAGGACTGGAAATAAGCGAATCATATGCTGGAACTTATCCTCCCTGCTCACCAGAGACCAAAAGGGCCGGTTCTGCAGCTCCAGTCTGATTTGCAGGAGGGTCTGACTCCAGGTAGCCACAGGGAGATGGGCGGACATTTTCTTCACGCTTCACAGGCTCTTGGCTCTACCTAACTGGCCACACTGGCCACCAGAATCATAAACTAGTCCCACCATGGTGCTTTGTCAATTTGCTGTGACTAATCCAGCAGGGGTCCCACATTTTTTCACCCTAATTAAAAGAGGATTAGAGAAAATGGACCAAGGATCTGGACCAACACACGGACCCATCTCCCCCTACCCCCTCCTCCAGGATAACCAAACTTACTCAGATTCTTCACAGTTTATGTGCATGCCAGTCCCTTAACCCAGCAAACAGTTCAATGGCTGAGCTGGCAATGCACCAATGAACTGTGCATCATTGGTGCTGTGGGTTTCTCGTCAAATGTCATCCTAAACCAGGGTGATAATTATTTGAATTTGAAGCATGGGAAGAAGAACAAATCCAAATGGAAACCAAATCTTTATTTCCACGCTCACTTCAGAGATTTGAAAATAATCCAATGAGACACTAAAAGTGTAAGTAATTGCAAAGAAAATGAAGAAAAAAATCATCAAGAAAAAAATAACATGAAAATTTCCATTACAGACTGCTTGAGCAGTTTAAAAATGTGTTAGCCTTGGGCGGTCAAACAAACAATCAAATGTTACATCTTATCATGATGCAGCTCCACTGGAGGGCTACAAAAATTAATTTTACCATTAATGTCATCGTCAAAAAGCAAAGAAGTTGCTGCAAAATAAAATATGCTGTTTCAGCTGACATGCTTGTGATTACAATAAGTTTGAGGGAAAACAGACAAAAGTTGATGTGTTCCTTGAATAACATGAAGCCACAAAGGAAAGCTTTTTTAAAGCCAAAAGCCAGCCTACCTTTTTTCTGATTATTTTTGTGTCCTCAATTTAGCTCATTAAGTGCACAAAAGAACTGGGTGACCCTCCCCCTGGCGTTCCACAGAACTGCTCCAAGAATTAAATCCAGACTTCTAAAGAGAAATAAACAGCTATTACTCAGCCACTACATTTGTCAGAATAACCATTCTTGCTTTCTACCTTTTTCAACATGTTCTTGCCAATTCTAATTTTTTCATATTTTTTCTGTAGTTGAAGTTATAAACTGATGCATCAATAAAAGTAGGTCTCATGTCGAACGTTGTCGAAACACCTAATTGACAGATTTTACCGAGACCGCTTTAAGGGGTGTGGCCTTCCAACAAGCTCACTCTTGATTGGCAATAGTAGTTACCGTAGAAACGATGACTTAAATCGACTTGGACCAAGCACTGCTTACATGGCTTTGTCTGTATAAAGGGAAAAATGGCAATTGAATTGACTTCATTTGGTTGAAGCTGGAAAGTAAACCATTTTCTTTGGACATCACACTCACTTGGTCTGCTTCTCTTATGCAGTCAATGATGTAGCTTTGATCTAAATGGTAGGGATGTCACAATTCTCAGTTTAAAACCGAACCATGTGTTACACCTTTTAACCAAATTGAAAGATAATGGTTACATTCCTACTGCGTATATTTGCACTTTTCAAACACATGTTGTGCTGCCAAATTTAATATTTTTAACATTGTTTAGTATGAACAAGCTGAAAGTTTTTTCTTTATTGTTGCTTGCTTATAAACAGATTTTAAAAATGGATTTACCTGAATGTATCAACTAAAAGAAGTGTCTGTGTAATTATCTTCAATTCTAGATTTTATTAGAGACACTGAAAGTTGATGTAAGCCACTGACGATCAACCTGTGTTGTTTCCCAAAAAGTAACCCTTGGAGATGAGTTCATTTTACAACCTTGACATATTTTTTTCTTCTGGTCATTGAACACTCTAAAAAAGGGGTGTCCAAGTCCAGGCCTGGACACCCCAGCTCTGAAGGAATTTTAGCACTCCCCACTGCAACATCAGAATGGGAACAGGCTATAAATATACCCTATATATAACCTATATACTGACCTTAGTTGGTACAAAAATTGGTGTGGTTGACATCATCTTATATATATATATGTATATATATATATATATATATATATATATATATATATATATAATATTAAGGGTGTGTGGGGGGGTCCCTATATAAATGAAAGTCTCACTCCAATCATTTTTGATCTGTCTTAATGGGAGTGAGTCTTAAGACCTGTTTGTTGACATTATTATTATATCAGAACAGAACTAACAGATATTTTAGTACATGCAAATTAGCAATTGAGCCATAAAAAGACCATATTTACGTCCTCCTGACTCTAATAGACTGCTGGTGGGTTAACACAGTACTACATTATGCATCCTCAATGTCCTTTTTCAATTTTATCTGAAACCTACAGTCTTAATACAGAAAACTTTTTTTTTGCTCTTTTGTTTTGAAAGTACTTATTTCCGTTTTGTTTCGAGCTCGTGTCATGCGCTCTTCTCTTTCTACGTCATAATGCCTGCAAGGTAAAATTCAGGGTAACGGGAGAAGTGCAGGCATTCTGCAGTTGTTTACGGTGCGGCCCCTGTCGCGTTAAACCCAGTCAGTCACTCCCACACATTCTGTCCACTTGCAGCATGAATCCAGAGAACGAAGTTGTTCCGATGAAGGAACCCAAAAACCGGGAGCAACAACCAGGTTAAAGTTTTTTTTCTCCCCCCCTTTAAATGTTGTTGAATTTATTATGCGACCTGTACAGTCTTATCACATGGGAGACGATAGTGCTAAAATGTAAAATATAAAAGAGAAAAAAAATAAACGCGATATTGTATGCTTTTGTGCAGAATTCCGATTTTGAGTAGTTTAATATTGATAGTGAAGCATCGTAGGTGGACGTTAGCTCATTGTTTTCTCGCGGCATGCTAACGGTCCTGGATGCTGAGCTAGCACGAGCGGCCTTCAAAGACCAACCGAACATCTTTCATGTTTCAGAGAAAACCCGCTAAAAATATTAGTAATTTATGTATTTTTATTTTTAAAAGGCGAAGGCTTATAAAAGTGCAGCAGAATGTTTTACTATTTTTGTCAGTCTGTTGTTCCGAGTTGTGTTTACTACGAACCATTCGTCCGAAAGACATTCCTGCGGATAACCTAAATGCGTAAAAAGACGTCCAAAGATTACAACTTTTCTTGAGTCTTTCTCAGATATTAAATTGACACACCGTTAGTACTGGGTAGGGACATAATGCCACACCCCTTATTCTTCTCAAACAATTATGTCACTACGCCATTGCCGTAGTTTTGATCAGTTCTGGAAAAAAACAAAAACAAAAAACGTCTGTAGTAAAGCGTTTAAGACATGCATGACTGCTGTCTATGAAATAGTTTTACTGTTTAATGGCGTTTTGACTTGTAACTTTGTGTGTTGGTCCAGGCATCCATGGTTTTCAGGAAGATGAAAGTATGGATCTCATCCACGAACGGATTTCATGTACTTTCAGTCAATATTAGAGCTAACATCTGAAATCATTTAGGTTCATAGTTGGATGAAATGATAAACATGAGTAACTCAAGTCTTAATGCAACATATTTTTGATGCATGATGGGTGACAAACGTGGCTTTCTAAGTTTTCTTGGTGCTAATACCCGACATTTAATGGTTTGTGTTCATTGACGGTATATGAGAACTGGACGGAGTGAGTGTGACGTCAACCATAGAAAATGACTTCCAATGAAATTTAGTCAATTTAGTCGTCATTTTTTCAAGATATGGACTGTCCTACTTTTGACTGGGTATGAGAACTGGACTGAGCGACTGTGACATCACCCTTAGATAGCGGCCAATTCAGTCACCATTCTTCTGTGATAGGCTGCCATTTGGAGCCAGATAAGGTTTGTAAGCAGTGATTTGTCTGAATCAACATTGTTGGAAGTTCACACCCCTTCCACTGAAAACAGGCTGAGGAGAATCTGTAATTTGAACATTCAAGGTGGGGGCCAGTGGGGCACCACATGCTTTTTTTGAGGCACCTGATTAGCCATTTTATAACAAAAAATAACTTGCAATTTAGAAAAAAATATATAATGAAAAAAAATAGGATTATCAAGTACATGTTAAAAAAACGAGATGGATGGCTCAGTTGGTTGAATGGAAGATTGGCGCACGGGAAACCTGGGTTCATTTCCCAGGGGCGCAATGAGCTTAATCCAGTGTGGGTCCTAAGGCAAGACTCTTCATGCTGCTGTCTAACTATAGCCATAGAGGGGCCTGTGGGGGGGCAGTGTCAGTCTTTCTGTACCAGCTCCTAGCTCTGATAAAATACAAGGTTGTGTCAAGAAGGGTATCCACATAAGGGCTGTATAATTGCATATTGATGTCATACAGAAAATGAAAATCTCAATGATGTGTGATATAATGAAAGCCACATTGTTTGAAGTCATTCTCTCTGTTTGATTGTTGATATTTTTATATATTGGCAATGGGAAATTAGAAATATGGGCAACATATAATAACATGTCTGTGTTAACTGAGTTTTAAAAAAACATGTCAGTAAGTGGCAATGTCCTCACACACTGGGGAGTAATCTAAACTGATTCTGCACATGCTTAGTAAGGATTGTGTAATCCTGGTCTGTAACTTTTCTTTATTCTTTCATTAACATTAAAATATATTTTTAATTATTCAAAGATTTTAAAAGGTTACTATTGTTATTAACATATCAAGACTGGCATATACTGTAAAATACTTAAGTGAAAGTAGAGGTATTTTCATGCATGCTGACACTGCCCTGGTAGCTGTTACAGATCGAGGAGCGGCATGGATGTCGCCATGTCAGAACCAGAAGTTGACCGTAAGCAGCGGCAGCAGTAAGGAACAATTCTCGCCTATCAGAAGTGACCTTGTTGTAAGTCCACACCTCTTAAAACAGAAAAAATATCATCAAAAATGTGGATTAGCTAGAACACGTAAAGACAATATAGCAGGGCAAGAATGATTATTCTGACATAGCAGGACTGAGTAATAGTTGCTTATGTCTCTATTGAAGTCTGTGAGATTTTACCTTTTTGGGAACAGTGGGTATTTCCTATTTGGAACAGGAGGGAAGGGGTCACTCAGTCCAGTTGTCATATACAGTTAATGGTTGTATTCCAATTTGATCACAAATATCTTTATTTCCTCCCATGTCTGGATTCTGACCCACAGGTTTTCAAAATGAGGACGCCAGCGCTGGCGTGTGTGGCTGTTTGCTGGTCGCCATGTCCATCCTTCTTATGCTGGTGACACTGCCCCTTTCTATATGGATGTGCATCAAGGTCAGTTTCCCGTCACTTCCAGCTTTTGTTTGCCTCTTTACAAGCAAAGATCAGAGGAAATCGGTGGCAATAACACAAAGCTGAATCATTGCGGGGCTTCAGCAGACCTTTCAGTGGTTTCTCTCTGCAGATTGTGAAGGAGTATGAGCGCGCCATCATCTTTCGCCTGGGTCGCATTGTGAAAGGTGGAGCTAAAGGACCAGGTAGGAGGCTTTATTATTTAGATTACTGTTTTTTAAAGACAATGCAAATATATTTTATAGTGACAACTATTATAATCTTATTAGTGAAGAACTACATGCCATAAAAAAGGTTGAAACCATGTGTTTACTGAGAAGTTTTATAGTCTGCTGGATTGCCCCTTAATCTGCTCCTGTTCTGCAGACATGTTAATAAAGCTTTGATTAACAATTGCTTTAAAGTAGAGTATCTTCTACTCAGAAAATTAACCAAAACAACGATAAAAGCAAGTTCACAAACTATAGACCCATTTCACAGCTTCCTCCGTTTTACAAAAGTCCAGAACTCACTAAGCAGGTTCAGGACATTTTAATTCAGCCTCTTCTTTAGGAAAAGAATCATAAAAAAGGTGCAGCACTGGAGAGCTTGACTTGTCCTAGGGCAATATTCCCGAGCTGCCTGAAAGTTCAGCACATTTATGGACAACCTGAGGTGTGGTTAGTTTTAGCCTTGTGGTTCTGTGGGGATCACAGTTCTAACAATACCAGAACCTCTGAATAAAACAAAAATACCATTGTTCAGTCACAGGAAATGCCAGTGTAATACCATTTGCAGACTTCTTTGTGAGTGTGTAACTTATTTTACATAAATACTACATTATTGCAGCTGGGATACACTGATGAGTGGGTGGTAATGAGTGGGCAGCTTCTTCAAAAGAAAGCAGGCATTGATTGTGGTCTGCTGAGCTTCATCTGGAGATGGAAGTGAGAGATTTCATCTGTGATGCAGTCCATGTACTCAGACTTGATGGCTTATTTTCTTAACATGCCTAATGTCATCAGTTACCATGGCAACTGGAGGGCTCAGAGAGGAGCTTGGAGAAATAATGGGCTGAACAGAGCAGTCAGTGATTTGCTGCTATGCTTTTGCCCTGCAGCAGACCTGCTCTGCAATGATATTGGTGCATTAGAGTTATTGTTCCAAGTCACTTCAGTTGATGTGAGCAGAAACGGAAATGCTGCCTTCATATTTCTGAAAAAGTTGAATGAGCAACTTTTAATTTTTTACCATAATGATTGATGATTGGATTTAGCATTAACCAATCTTTTGTTTCTTAAAGTCAATTGGTATCATTCATACTTGGACAGTCTGCCTCCATAAGACTGTAAGTGTCTGATCATTGTTAGCGCAGAGAATTTAGCATAAGAGTCACTGTTTACTTTTTAGATGTGATCATCTGGTTTGCTGTGCCAAACAGCACAAATGTAAACATTCACACAGAGCAGAGCTGCACTTGTTCTTGTTTGAAACTCCTTGTCCAAAAAGAAACAAACAGCATTTTAAATAAAAAATTGTTTTGAGCTGGTAACTTTTTATTTCACACCTTATTTGAGGATATTCTTATGAGTATTTTTGGTTAATTTTGCATTGTTGCAAGTGTTTCAAAGCTTCATTTCAGAGGGAAAGTTAATGTTTTGTTTTTGATGATGTTCTTAATGAAGCAAAAGTTTTTTTCAAAGAAGTCCACAAGTACCAGTATGTTCCTAGATCCTGAAGAAATATCCACCCTTAACTCTGATCCTTAAATCTGTATCAACAAACAAACTATCTTTTCATTATATTTATAATAAAATTATCAATAAACACGTATTCATTCTGTAGAGAGCAAAAAGGTCAGCAAGACAGAAAGATAAACAACAAACTACCATTTTTAAAATGAATGGCAACATTACTGTTGATGGTAAAATTTGATGATGATACTGTCATGTCCATCATAGAAACATTTGAAGGACAGAAATCTTTTCTACTGTGTTGCTGTGGTGATAAACTGTATTCATTCATTCATTTTCCAATCCGCTTTTTCCCTTTCGGGGTCACGGGGTTGCCGGAGCCTAACCCGGCTACTCATGGGCGAAGGCAGGGGACACCCCTGGACTGGTCGCCAGTCTGTCGCAGGGGGTGATAAACTGTAGAATAACGTATTTCCACTTATGTTCTAAGATTCTGTTGCTCCAGTCACCACCTGGCGTTTAGGCCAGCACAATAATTTAGAACACTCAGGGAATGTGACCAGAACTTCTTTTTTAGATGTCCTTTTTGAAAAATGGAGAAACAACTGTCCTCCGCTTCACGTTGGAAGATTCACGCCTCAGTGTTGTCCATTAAAATCTGACACTAAACACCTCATCAGGGATTTTCCCTAACTTAAATGGTAACACAACAGTAAATCAACTTTTTTTTGACTGTCTACTAGGGCTGGGCGATAGTGAATTATTTATATCACAATAGAGTTTTTTTTTTTAATATCAAATGATAACGATATATTGGGAAATAAAAACAAATTATAAAATGTTTTCTCATAGTTTAGACTGTTGCTACTGCAATAGTTTTAACTTTGTTGTTTTTGCTTGAGAGTTATTGTTTATTTCAGACTGAGTTTTATGAGCTCAATAAAAGGCCAAAAATATTCAAAATCACAATTGAATGGATTTGCAACCGCAACTGCATGTTCGCACATAAATCAAGTTTCATCATACCGCAAAATAAATCTGCTCAAAAAACCGTGGTTTGTAAATGTCTAAAAAGCGGTCTGCATACAGGCATTTTTCAAATCTGGGCTGAGAGTGGAGTCAGCCCCCAACTGTCCTGTTGTGTTACCCTTTAATGAACGCCTACAGCCAATCAGAATTCAGTATTCAGCCGGACCGTGGTATGAAAAAAGTTTACAGTAAAAGGTTTGCATCAGTAACGTCACTCACTAACTTGAAATTTAACAAATGTGTAAAAGACCATTCATCTAACTACAGAGGAGTCAACAAAGATTTGATAGCCATAAAAACACAATTTTTTTTCTAAGTAAAGTTCTTAGAGAGACAGTAGAGAGTGTAATAGGTCCTAAGGATTACAGTTAACAGTTTTCCCACCGATTCCCCAGATCTTTAAACTGATATTATAAACAGTTGAGATATTTTAGTCTGTACTAATGTCACAAGCAAATTGCCCAAAAGTCTAGCATGATTTTCCCAAGAGCTGAGCCAATCACATTGAGGAGAACAGTAGAGACCCTTGAGCCTTTGAGTCACACAAGTCTTTCTTTTCCCAGCCGTTCTCTTCCTGTCAGAGAAAGCACAATCACTGCTCAAAGGAACAATAAGGAGAACCGGTTCAGTTTAACTCAGCCACACCCACAAATCCCAGTAGAATGTTTACTTAGGTTATAAAGATGTTTAGAACTGTGCTTGAGTTCTAGATGCTCCAGTGAAGATTGGTCTACTGTTCCACTTGTTAGATTGTGTTGTGCTGTTGGTTCTCCTCCTCTTCTTGACTTGGACATTTTTTAATGTTTAAAAAGGCAAAAAGTTGGAAAAGTTTGAAGAAAAAAGTCCCATCAAGAGGCATCATTTCTATTCACACTACAATTCTGCAATGTTTTTGTCTGATTTCCTTTTTCCAGCCTTGTCTTTAGTGCCGTTTAGCAGATCCCGCGCAACAACACAGGGCTAATTATAGAAGTTCCTTACATTCTCCCCGAGCTGTTTGCCAAAGCTGAAATACTTGTAATTCTCTGCTCTCTGAGTACACGCTCACTGTTTGCCATCCTCAGCATGTTTACATTTGTTTGATCTGATTCTACTTTGTGAAGAGTGTTTCTGTCGAGTAAGGATGATTTGGAGCAGAGATCTAATGGATGTTGTGGCTTTTGGTGACCAGATGTGACATCCCTGAACATCCCAGGAAAACCGTCATATTCTTCATTCCTCCTCCTGAACAGATGGTTTGAATCTCACCGTTTAAATTCACAACATCCAGGCAGGAAATGCGGCCAACCCCTCTCTAGCTGCGGTGGTATTAATGTTTCCTAAATGCTTGCACACCTAGCACATGTCTGTTTCACTCAGGCACATGCCTGTTCTTGTTTGACGCACTAATTCAATTACAGCGACTCGAAAGCAGCTAATGAAAGCTGCGAAGATCCACAGCTTTGCGAGGCATTCTGCACAGCTGCAGTCATCTGAGCGGAGTTTGACTTGGCCTGCTGCCATCCTTTCATTCATCCTGGTGTTTTTAAACATTCGTGTGAAGCCTCCTCATTATTGTGTTTACTCTGTCTTTAGTCTTTATTGAAACGGCTTGTGCTCGTGTGCTTCTGCAGGGTTGTTTTTCATCTTGCCATGCACCGACAGCTTCATCAACGTGGACATGCGCACCATCACCTTTGACATCCCGCCACAAGAGGTTTGTGAGACTTCTTCAGCTCCCCTGTCACATGCTTTTGTTGTGTAATTGGAATGATGTTTCCTCTTCACCAAGATTTTGACCAAAGACTCAGTGACGGTGAGCGTGGATGGTGTGGTGTACTACCGGGTCCAGAATGCAACCCTGGCTGTAGCAAACATTACTAATGCAGACGCTGCGACCCGGCTGCTGGCCCAGACCACCCTGCGGAACGTGCTCGGCACCAAGAACCTGGCGGAGATCCTGTCCGACCGTGAGGAGATCGCACACAGCATGCAGGTAGAGCGCAATGGTATTTGTTTTACGGTGTTTACTGGTGTATTGTGGGGGTTACTTACTAAAAATAACCTGCGATTGGTGAAATCTGCAAAGTAGGATTATAGATGTTTTAAGGCTGTAAAACTCCTCACTAGACACTTGCTACACTTTTCTCAGACTGACCTCAACATTTAACATTTTTCTCTCTTGCTTAAACCCTTAAAGTTCAAACTGTCATAGAAAAACAAGTCTAGAATTATAGAATGAAGACAAAGATCTGATTACGACTGAAGATTTATGTAAAACAACATAAAAAGCATTCTGTACAGGAGACAGGGCACGGAGGAGATTGATTGACAAGGTCAACAGTCAATCAGGACGTAGAACAAAATGCCCAAACAAAAGTGTTCAAAAAAAGTTTGCAAAATAGAGACTGTAAAAAAGTGAATCACAATATAGTGAGGTAACACTGTATTACTTGGACTTTTCTCGAACCAGAAAACAAGTTGGTAATACTTGAAACTTGGTTCCACCTCAGCGTGTTCCCCCTGCAGTGCAGCTATGTGGGATCCAGGTCAACCTCTGAACCCATCTGAAGGATTCATGACATGGAACACCTTCACTTTCTGACTGTTCCTCAGTCTGCAGTCTGCATCCAGCCCCTCTCCGCTGAAAATTGTGTTTTTGGTGTTTTTATCATGTTCTCGTGGGATTTTTCTGATGATGAAGGACATGTATAAAGAAAAATAAGCAGTACATCCTTATTCAAATCGTTGTGAATCAGGAGCAGATGAAAACATGTCGTTGGAAAAAGATCATATTTGTGACATAGAAAACCCACTGGGTGGGTCATACGCTCCCTGCTCCGCTCCATTTTGATGCATCCACTTGCAGACAAATAGTTGCATTTAAGTCTTTGTTTTCCTTGCCTGAGCTGGTATCTGGATCAAACCTGGACGACTGGATAGCTTTGATATTGCTCCCCATTTTTGTTGCATTGGTAATGTTAGGTTGGGGTTGTGAGGTGCTGTAAGCTAGCAGGAGAGAGTGGGATATCAGCGTAGGGTTACTTCTGCTCCAGCGGTCCCACCCACAACTTAGAGCTGAATTTCTAATGAACTCCAGCCGCTTTGCAGAAACTATGTCCTAGAAAATGACACAGGCTTTTTGATCTTGTTGAAAAACGTTAAAATCATAATTAAAAGACCACCGAGAACTATTTTACAATAGATCAGAAGATGATTGTAGTGGGACTTTAAACAGAACAAGAAACAAAAGAACAGCCGCTTGCTGGGGTTGTTGCTTTCAAATGTTTCTTGGAGTTTATCGGAGAAGATGGAGTTGTTATGCTTTTTATTTCAGATTGGCTAATGTGTTTTCATTTTCACACAGAATCAGTGGAAAGTTTTCATGAAATATCACAGAAAATAGACATGTAGTGAATTTAAGTCGAAAAACGAGTTAACAACAGATCAGAGCTGAACAACCAGCTCCGAGCAGGCAGCAGAAACTCAAATAAGAGTTTTTTCCAACCAAAGAGTTTGCATGTCTGAAAGCTCCTGTTGAACCTGTCCAGGTCCTACAGAAGCTGGACGTCTGCACTTTCATCTGGCTTGGTTAGCTTCAGGCTAAAGTCAGCTGTCAACATCTTACCTATTTTCAAATTGGTGTCAAGGCTGAAACGGTTGTTTGAAATTCCGCTTTCCTATGTAAAAACACGACTTTTACATTGCTTTTGCGTTTAATTATTGATTTTATATTCCATTAAAGTTTTACTTTCACTTTATGCTGAGCCTCTGTACCAGATGAAATTTTAATGGATTATCTAAAGGTTTGTAACTGATCAAGAGAAGGATGCAATCATATCAATTGCCCAAAGGCTGGTAAGAGATGATGCATCCTGTTAACTTCTGTTTGTGAATCTTAAAGGAACCCTTTCAGGGATCTCTTGTCTCTTACTTGCACGCCGGCAATGTCGATTGGAGGTCTGTGTTTCTGCCATGGCATGTGTTTGCAGCTGTCGGGCCGAGAATATCGATGGGGGAAAATGTGGGTATTATATAAACTTATTCTATTTCAAGTTTTTAAGTGGTATGTCAAAACAAAACTGTCGCCAGGAGAGTATGGGCTGTCACAGGTGTGTTTACACAGAATTCTTTCTGAATCTGAAGACTCTCCTGCATGCTTTTGTGTCAGGAGACACTGAAAATGGGGAGAAGGTGAAAGGAAATGGAATGAGGTTTGAAGGTCATTATCTATTTTTACACAGAGATGGCTCCCTGTGGAGATGCAGAACAGAGGCTGCTGTGGAGCAGCGACAGGCCAAGGCAGTGTCAGCATTCAGAGCGGGAGATGACACAAGTCCCTTGATTTGGAAGAAAGGAAAAATTCTTGTTGCATTGACTGTGTGAGCATGAACTGGACTTTCAGTAGAAGTCAAGCAGCACATTGTTATCTGCTGCCTGCTTCAAAACCACCCCCCCGTGTCCTGTGTTTGGTCAGAGTCAGCCGAGGCAAAAATAGCAAATGTTTGTCGGAAATGTGATCCGGCGCGTGCAAACAGATGTACACACAGATCTTTGAGCAATGCTCAACCATGGTGACAGGCATGTACCCCTCCCCACACATAAACAGGAATTAAACCGATGCACGGAAATGTCGTCCACATTCACACGCCTTGGTATGTTCCAAACTTCCTGCCTGTTTCGAGGCAAAAGCAGAGCTCACGGGTCAATATTTATAAAAGCTTACCAGAATTCATTAGCACAGGATAGAATGTGAGTTTCATGTGTTTCATAAAGGAAATCAGGGATTTAACAACTTCTGTCCTAAACGCAGACAACAGTTGTTCACTGTGCGATCTTGTGCTATTTGTGGGAGTTTTGGCTCATTTTGTTCAGAATATTTAAATTTCTAACGTTTTTTTTAACGTTACTGCATAGCGAGGTTTTATTCCTTTCTTTTATTTATTTTCTTTATTTTACTTTTTTGCTGAGCATAGAGCAGCAGGTCCAGACGGTGTGTTTTGTCTCCACAGTCTTCTCTGGACGATGCCACCGATGCCTGGGGAATTAAGGTGGAGCGGGTGGAGATCAAAGACGTGAAGCTTCCCCTTCAGCTCCAGAGGGCGATGGCGGCCGAGGCTGAAGCGACCCGCGAGGCCAGAGCCAAGGTCAGACAGTCGGCCACGCCCACTTTACGCTGAACACCCTCAGAAATGTCCTTTATGTAAAAGAACTGCTCCATTTTCATTCAAACTAACACACAACAGAGACATCCAGAATAGCTGGCATTCACCCGCACACATTTGTACTAGTTTTTATTTATTCAAGCTCGTTGCCAAGAGCGGTGGCAATGTAGCTTTGGAGCTGAGCTTCACACAGCAGATCATCTACTTGAAGGTGGAGGTTTGGTCGTGAAGCAGAAACAGAGCTCTAAAAGAAGTCCTCTGATAGTGTTTGTCCAACAAGGAAGCTCATTAACTGTGATCTAACTTGGATTTTGTAGCTCACTTGTATTTTTCAAGTCCAGTTTCCTTTTTTTTCTTGTTTAAACTGATGAATACTACCTACCAAATATAAAAGACATAAATCAACCTAAAGGTAGCAGGATTGATAGAACTATCTAAGTATTATAGATCTGATACTTGCTGAGTTCTTCTTCCTCTACTGTGTGAGTTCAAGGTTGTCTTTGTTCCTGTTCTCAGGTGATCGCAGCAGAGGGGGAGATGAACGCGTCACGGGCGCTGAAGGAGGCCTCCCTAGTGATCGCAGAGTCCCCCTCAGCCCTGCAGCTGCGCTACCTGCAGACGCTCAACACAATCGCAGCAGAGAAGAACTCAACCATCATCTTCCCTCTGCCGCTGGAGATGATGCAAGGACTCATCAAGCACTGAGGATCCTTCAAAAAACCCACATTGTTCACATACTCACCTGACATGTGCCACTTTGCACTCTTTGCACCAGCAGTGCATTCACAGCAGGCCAGTTTACCCAAAGAATGTGTTTCAATAGAGTATAATCTGGCTGCTTCCTGCCAGTTTCCGCCGCTCCCTTCAACAGGAGCAGCCGTGAAGCATCACACACTTCAGGATGTTTTACAGATCCAGTTATCAACAAGGCTGTGTTATCCTGCTTTTTATATTTTCAAAGTAAAGTGCCTGCTGGATGAGTGGCCTGCATGCAGTCACACATACACATCCATACACACACATCCTTTACTTGTCTCTATAGTGTACGTGAGATCTCATAATGTCTCACAGCTGTGATCATAGTGCTGCAAACAGATTAGTTTTATTTTACACAGCTGCAGATACTTCATCAGGAATCCCTGAAGCTTTGCTGGATGCATTTTTATTTCGTTATTGTTTCTTATTTAAATGAAATCCAGCCTTTTTTTGTTCTTTCTCAGCATCCGTCAGCTTCTGACTTGTTGCTCATTCCAAATGCATGCTAGTTTTAAGAACTGCTTCATAAATCTGAGCGTCAGGAAGATGCAGCAGTCTCCAGAGCGGCACGTCAATGTGGGAACGTCCAGCCGCCTTCTAACTGGAGTGAGTCCTTAAGAGACGCCAGCTTTGGTCAGCTCTCTACCTGTTTACGATCCAATTCTAGCCTCAATTAACATTTTATATGACCTTTTAACACCTCAGTCACGTGACGCATTCCAAGTGTTCACTCCAAGCAGCAGCAGTAGTGAACATCGGTCTGGTCGTGCCTTTTGTTTCGTCCCCTTCAGGGGTCTCAGATGTTAACAACCAAAAGCCTTAACATCCTGCCATCTTTACATCTTTACTCGGATTAAAGTCCCACTCCGATCATCTTTTGATCCATTATCAAAGTGTTCCCAATGGTCGTTTAGTCATGGTTATGCTGTTTTTAGCAAAAATGTGAAAACTGTCATTTTCTCGGACATAGTTTCTCCAGAGCAGCAGGAGTTCATCAGAAATTAGCCTCTTGAGTTGTGGGCAGGACTGTTGGTATGGAGCAACCCCATCCCACTTCCCTCCCCATTACTGAGATACCATTGACTGTATGTATAGAATAGGACAGAGCGAGTCAGACGTCACCCATAGAAAACGATTTACTTCCAGTTCTAACCAAATGAAGTCCTTTCAGTCACAATTTTTCTGCGATATGTCTCCTACCACTATAATTTGCTCAGGAGCAACTGCAAGTCAAACGCTTCAAACGTTCAGCGTAAGTCCACGTACTTTTTGAGGTATCTGATTGGTCAGTTTATAACTTAAATAGCTTGATCTACCAAAAAAAATATCAGGAAAAAAAATTGGATTAGCTAGAACATGTTAAAAACAAGTATCAGCAAGAAAGATTATTCTGACAGATAGAATGACTGAGTAATAGCTGTTTATTTCTCTATAGAAGCAGGTACACGCTCTCCTGCTAGTTTCCTGCCCCTCACACCCCCAACTCAAAATTTTCAGTGCAGCAAAATGACGAAAAATATCTGAGTTATACAGCCGTACAGTTCGGATCCAGATTCCAGCTCAGATGAGGAAAACAAAGGCATACATGGACTTATTTGTCTACAAGTGGATGCATCAGAATTGGGCGGAGCAAGGAGGTTATGGGCTGCTTAGCACATTTTCTACATTACTAATACAATCTTTTACAAACAGCCTTTGTCTTCTGCTTCTTATTCACAATTTGAAAAAAGAAATACTCAGAAATGTAGCTTTAATCTTAATTTTATTTATATATGTCCTCCATCATGAGAAAAATGCCACAAGAACATGTTAAGAACACCAAACACTATTTTTATCAGAGTGGGTCTTGAAAAATAGAAAAAATTAAAATGTTAACAGGTTTTTGAAGTATTTGATGTTTCTGATTAACTAGCCAAATATATGCCAGTAATATATAAAACTAATATATAACTCCATGTGTACTAATCTGTTAAGACAGTGTTCGTAGTGTTGGAGTTCATAGCTTTACTAAAATGTTTCCATGTAGTGATGTAACATTCATAGTAGTTTGCTGTAGATCAGGGATGCGTATAGGTGAACCAGCATTTCGGGTTTTTTAATGTTACAAAATGCAAAAAATGTGCATTAAACACTGTTTTCTTTTTTTATATCAAGCTTTGGCAAAAAAAAAACAAAATTTTTCCTTGTGAAACCTGCACTTTTTGTCCTGCTGATGCCAAGTGTGTGTTTCCTCAACAACTGTTCGCCAATCTTTATTAATGATGTCCTTTCCTTTTTGTTACACGTTGACTGTTAAAACTCAGAGCTGTCGGTGGCATGCTCGGCAGCAGTTTAGAGCTATCTAAATCTATTCAGGGCTAATGCTAGTTTGTTTTTGCAGCTAACAGTATGGTTTTGTACTCTGTTTTGTCTGAACACTGACTTGTACACAAAGTCTATATATCCTGAAATATCTCAAATAAAGTGGATACTTTAATGTTTTTTGATAGCAGCTTGATTTTTTTTTCAAATCAGAGAAGAGAAACACGTTTTGTGTAATTTTATTGAATGAACAGGTTTTTGAAAGCAGCATAGCATTGTCTTCTGAGGACAAAGGTACCCAACCCAGCGGAATAGAAAAATGTTCTTGGTACAGTTGTGGGGCGTTTAAAAATAAATATGTAATTGATGTTTCAAAGGTTAAAGCTTTCCTAGACTTAAAAAAACATCTATGAAGTGGGCTGTCTGTGAACTGAAGGATATTCCTAGTGAGCTGCGGATTCTTGGCAGCGACTTTAGTAATAGTGCATTATTTTTAAAAGTATCCTACTGCAAATCTGCACAGATTTAAAAAATATATAAAGTAAGGAAGTTGAATTAGAAAAACTTCAAACACTAACAGTGTGAGGCAAAGCCCTGTGGCGGTTTGCTGTGAAGGCACTATTTCGGTAAGAAACTAAACAAACACAATTTTTGATTAAAAAAATCTTTTAAAAGTTGCTGTCTGGAAGGTCTGGAATCACAGTGCAGAGCAGTAGATAAAGAGCAAAGATGAGAGGCTGAGCTGCGGTGGGGGGGTGATCACAGGGCCAGTTCCGCCATGGCACGATCCAGAGGGTCGCTGGTCCAGTAATCGTGGTCCCAACCCAGAAACCAGCCGGTGAAGGTGGGCGGCTCGAAGTTCTGCTTGATTTTGACGATGGGCGTTCTGGGGTCTCTGTTGGCCGGGTCGGTCTCGATGTATCGAACCGCTGAGGAGGAGGATAAACATGTCATCACAGGCTGTTGGGACTGCAGGTCCAAGAGATAAAAAGTGCAATTTTTTGGTTTCACTTCTGCCCAAGTAGTTGATCTGTCACACGCACAATGATATATATATATGTGTCCTCAAGAGAAAATAATTGTCATCAGAGTGAGTATTTAAAGGACAATGAAACATACCATCGTTGAGTGTGGTAGGTGTATCATGAAGTGTTTGTAAGGATAATGCAAGTTACGTGCACTTCTAATGTATGGGTGGTGCTGTCATACAGTGTCAAATCTTTATTTAAACAAGTAATTCTGGTGTCTCCCTGTAGATGGTGCACTACAAGTAAATCATTTTTAAATTTTAATTCACGAGTTGTTGGAAGATTTGTTGTTTTTCTGCCGTTTATTTTCAATCAAAATTAAAGCAGGTTTTTATCCAGATTCTGTGTTATTTTGCTCTCTTATGAGATGGATTACCAAAACACTCCACACACTGGCTCCTGGTCTGGCTTTTCTGTCAAATTTCAGAACCCTTTGTGACCCGTGAGTCAACAAGTTTGCCCATCCCTGCTCTAGTCATTATAGTGAGGTGCAAGTACAGGCTCTTTGCTGTTGATGTGTAAGTACCTGTAGGATGCCTGTAGTTTATGTGGGAATTGGAAGGATGAAAAATGACAAATCCATACGACGTGCCTACGTCTCACCTACTTCACCCTAACTTACCCTTATGTGTTGTTTAAGTGTTTGCTACAACTTGTTGCCCACAGAAAAACTGTGCACGGACATTTTCATTCTTCGGGCTCATTGAGCTCTCTACGGTCTTGATATTTTGTGGGAGCCACCTCCGTGCCTCGTACAAGTTAGCTCATTTTTCACTCACAAACAGTTCATATCCACCCATAAGGGCAGTTGTGACTAAGGCTTAAAAAGACAGCCTCGTGCTCTTCCTCGTGTTTTCTTACCAGACGCCATGGCTTCAGTCTTCTCCTCTTCCTGAGCTTCATTCCCAATCCAGACAAACACCTGAAGTGGAAAGAAGCATTTTCTGGGTTCTGCTCTGAGGTTGTAAAGATCATTGCCCTCTCAGGAATGTTCTTTACCTGCTCCCAGGTGTCCAGGATCATGACATCATCAGTGGCGAGATCATCTTGGGTCAACTCCCCAGGAACCTCATCGACCTGACAAGAGGAGAAGGACTGAGCGCCACAGCACAACTGTGTCACATCTGAAACTATTTGTGGTACAATTGCGACAAATTTGTGGCACATTTGCAAGTCGTTTGCAGCACATTTGCTGCAGATTTGCCACTTTTGTGGCACATGTGCAGCTTATTTTCAGTACATTTGCAACACATTTGCGGCACAATACGACACAATTGTAGCACATTTGTGAAACACGTGTGGTTTCTTTTCTGTGCATTTGCAGATCATTTTTAGCATTTCTGCGGCAAACTGGCACTGTGGTTGTGAACTCCAGCCACTAAAGTTGCTCTAAGTTCAGTCTGCATTTTCCAACTAAAACCGTTGTTTAAAATAAATGAAGACTCACGACAAAGTTCCCCGTCTTATTGGAGCAGGCGAAGAGGCGAGGTGGATGGGCGTCCATCTTGTCCTTGAGTCTGGTGGAGGTGCGGTAGTCTGCCTTTCCACCCAGAGCGCTCCAGAACTGTTCTGTAATAAGATCACAAATGAAGTTATTCTTTAAAAGTCCAAAAATAGGATTCAATCACATCAATTTATTCATGTTATTTATATTATTAAAGTTACTACCTGTAATTATTCCTATTGCTTTAAAAAAAACACTGAATTTATATAGGTTTTGTTTGCATTTCCTCATATTTCAATCCAATAGATCAGATATTGATGAATCAAAGAATTATATAATAAATACAGTGACTAAAAGCAACAGTAAATTTCTGTGACATTAAAGGTCTGGGTTTTTCTTCTATAATTTTTGTTATTGTTTTAAGTTTAAGTTTAATAGATGATGAAGCAAAAGTTTATTTAAAAAGAAAAAGTCTAAACTCTTCCGCCACCGTGTTGTGTGTTATTTTACACAACTAGAAAACCTGCTGTCCTCTCCAAACAGCAAAAAAATTTATAAGCTGAACTGTTTTTTTATACCAATGTTTGGTGTTTGATAAAAAGCCGTCCACCCACCGGTCTCTGCTCCTTCGGACAGCTCTGAGGCCGACACTTCCAGGATGTCACACAGCTGCTGCGCTCCCTGCTTCTCTGCTTCACTGGCACCTGTCCCCACCCATAAGGAGGTGCCATCAGGTGTAACAAGTAGAAAAGCATCGTTGGAGTTGAGGTTGGACGCCGTTGCATCAAGCTGCATGAAAGCAGACAAATCTCAGGTGATTCAACAGCAGAAATGGATCCGAATATTTAGTTTTCTGTCTATTAAAAAGCATTAAAGGATGAAGGAGACCTTTTCTTACCTCCACAGCTCTGGTGAAGCCTGCAGAGTTGGAGCGCACCTGAAAGAGCCGGGTCTCTGCAGGGGCAGACTGACCTCCTTCCCTGGAGGTTCCTCCTTTGTACACGACCATGGGCTTTGCTCCAAACAGACTCATCAAGTGAGCCGGCTCCTTTCCCTGCATCACCCTCACCTGGAGCGCAAATGCTGACGTTAAAACACTGCTTTGATGCTCTGCAATACTCCAGCACAGTGCCATCAATTGGACATAAATGCATCCGTTCTGTCTCTTTAAAGTCCCACTCTAATCTTATTTTGATTTAATTCAAAAGTGTTCCCAGTGGGCTTTTAATTATATTTAAGCCATTTTAGCCATTTTCGTCTGCCCCCGATTCACAACAATTTGAATTAAAAAAACTCAGAAATGCAATTTTGAGCTTATATATGTCTTTAAATATGTCCTTCATTACAAGAACATGTTAAAAACACCAAAAACACAATTTTCATCCGAGTGGGTCTTCAATTTTTTTTACAATTGGATCTGCAATTCCGTTTTCTGACACATGATGGCAGCAGAGAGTTATGTCACATTTTCAAGCACTCAGGAAAATAACTGTTTTAATGAATTCAGTTTCAGTCTGTAACCATGATCATTCCTGGACAAAAGAAAAGGGAAAAAAAATAGTTTGTTGACACACTTTACTTCCATATATGAACAATGAAGTGGAATTTGAATCGTTGGAAGATTTTTATTTTACTGATTGACAATTTTGAGCAAAATTCTTCTCGATTTCTATTCATTTATGTGGGTCATTCCTCTTATCATTTAAGCAGTCAACAGTGAACTCTTCTTTTTTTTAACCCAATACTTTGATGGAATCTATTCCGAATGTATGAGACTTTACACAAACTTGTCATGTTGACAAGTGAAAAGCAGTGTTAGCAATAAAAACAACATAATTCTAACTATAGCAAACATTAGTATAAAATTATATTCTGCAATAGATCACACTCGTCGTGGAAGTGTTTTGATCAAACAAAGTTAAATCAATATCCATCTTTTGACTGTAAGAGCTCATGCTTCAGTTGCAGCAAAAATGTTCAACTGGAAACTGCCAGAAACACTATTTTCATAAGAGTGGGTGAAAATAGTGTTTTTTGTGTTTTAAACATGTTCTTGTGGCATTTTTCTGTTGTTGGGGTACATATATTAAGAAATGTAAGCTTAAATTAGGCTTAAAAGGGATTTTTAATGCTGGAATAATTATGATTAAAAAACCACTGGGAAGACGTTTGCAATAAAAAGATGATCGGAGTGGGACTTTACATTTTGAGCTTAATTTTCTGTACATATATTCTCCATCATGAGAAAAATGCTGCAAGAACATGTTAAAAATACCAAAAACACAATTTTCTTGGGGTGGGTCTTTAACGTGAGAGTTGTTAGTGTTTCTACACGAGTGGATGGACTCCAGCATGTCATGGATGTGACATGAACACCGAAGCTGCACATGCAAAGGGAAAAGTTAGTATGAAAGACTCTCATAACTGCAGAGTTTATTTCATTTTTTTTAACAGGAAGTGTCCTGTTTGACGGAGCTGAGTCACTTATGAAAAAGCAGCAAAAACAGCTTTGTGTATTTGTCTGCAGCTCTGCACAAGTCATAGGAGTCCCTCTGTAAGTCTGGAGAGGCAGCAGCTGACTGAAGGCGAATACCTGAGTGGTTATAGGAGCACCAACCACCTGAGAAAACAGGAGGAGTCAGAAACCGAGGAGGGAGGAAGCAGCAGCAGCGAGAAATCATGAGGGAGAGGATAAAGAAGGAAAGGATGTAAGGCAACTGATGTGGGGCTGAGCTGAATGAGCCCGGAAAGCACAAATTATTCAACCAGATGAGAATATGGGCGGGACACACAGATTGTACCGACCTGAACGGGACCGCCGCCCAGCTCTTCGTCAAGCTGTGCGCCGAGGATGGCACAGGCCCCTTTCTCATCTTGACTGGAGTCCATGCCCTGCCTGCAGTCCACAGAAAGTTTCCTGCATTATGCCTGTTTCTCTGACTTTTTGTGATTGTTTTTCTATTTAAAGAAACAAACATGGCTTGGGCTTTGTAGTAAGAGGCTCATTCCAGTCTGAATTCCTAAAAGTTGTCTCACCACAGGTAAATGATGTGTCCCTGACGCCCCCCGTGCTTGTAGTTGTACAGGACGATGTAGCTGTCTCCGCCGTAGAACTGTCCATGTTTGGACGGATCGACCGGAGCCTTGTCAGATCCCTCAACACGCCAGATCTATTGAAAAGAGCGGGAAAAGATCCATGTTTGACGTCAAACATCATAAGTTAGCCCACCTTTCCTACCCGCCAGAAGCGTAGGAAATGCAGTGTCAGCAGACTAGATTCAAATAAAAGTCCAGAGGTTTTCTCACCTGTTTGTCTCCGCTGCCGTCATCCACCATGCCGTGCTGGGCTGCCATGGCAGGGGACTTGTGAAGGCTGGCAGCGTCGAAAGGCACCTTCTCGATCTTGGCGATGCTGTTGGCGATGTAGGCCACACCCAGGCCCTCCGTCTGGTCTTTGTCTCGCCAGTTTTTGAAGAACTGCTTGAAGAGAGGCGTCTCGCCAGACTCCGGCAGGATCTGTACCTGAGTGTGCTTGGGATAACCCATCTTCTTGATGAACTCATCCGCAGCCTTCAGTGCTGCCTTCCGCTCATCCATGTTGGCATCTTTGCCTGAAAGATGGGGCATAAAGCACTTTTTTTGCTGATCCTTGGGGCTAGTTTGTTGCTAGCCTGAACCCCACTGAACTGACCCTTCCAGACGAAGATTTTCCCATTGGAGCCGTAATCCAGAATGAAGCAGTCTCCAGACTCCAGGGCACTCTGGGCAAACGGGTTTTCTGCTGCCACCAGGGCGATGGTCATGCGTCCACTGGCATTGGACACCTGCAACAGAAAAAAACTGGATTACACTTATGGCTAAAAACAATCTAACAGTGAAGCTTTTTGATTTCATATTTAACCCTTTTATTACAAAAATATAAATGAATTTCCTATAAAATACTTAAATAACTTTTCTGATCTAAAAACCCTTCTTTCCCATGAGTCATAACCTGAATTTACATTTGATCACTTCTCTATAAATGCCTTTGTAGGACAAAAACATTGATGAAAAATAAAGATACCTTTTTCAAAATGGCAGCTTTTCTGTTGGTTTTATCTCCGTAGCAACCATTATAATTTCTGGTCACCTCGTAGCATTGGGCTCTCACCTTGAACAGTTTTGCGCTCTTCCTGTTGGAAACATCAGCATGGATGTCGTCGGAGGCCCCAGCAGGCAGGTCCGGTTTGGGTCCCAAAACCTATAATCAGAAGCGTCAGTTTGGAAAAAAAAAACTATCTCAATCCTTGGTTTACAAAGATTTTGTTTTGTTTTGTCACCTCCAGCATCTTCTCCCTCTCCGTCCCCTCGTCGCAGATGTACACGCGGGCCCTCCCGCTGCGCTCGTTGTCTCGGATGCCCTTGGCAACCTGAGTTGCCTTCAGCTTCTCGAAGCGGTTACTTTGTGAGCCACACCACTGATAAATCTCCTGAGGGGAGAACATCCGAACAACAATCAGTGTTCTTGTTTTCCTGTTCCGCCCACGCTCTCTGTTCCACCCATTGAACGAAGAGGCATCGGACTCACGTCTCCCAGATCCAAGATGAAGCAGTCGTCTTGGTTAAAGCTGTCCCAGCTGACGGCCACCTCTGTCGCCCTGACAACACGCCGGCCTTTAATCTGAAGCAACCGCTGCACCGACACCTCGTTAGTGACCACGTGCTTGAAGCCAGATGCCACACCTCCTTGCTGGAACACAGATGGTAAATTTTACAAAATAAAAAGTAACAAACCTGATAAATTTTGAGTTTCACAAATCTCATAACAAGTAGGAATCATTTCCTCTTGTTCAGAAAAAATCATCTCACCATGTATTTGATTCCTGACTTGAAGTACCCAAGGAAAGTCTTGGATTCATGTCCCTGCACCTCCCGGTACTGGATGGGTTTCCCCCCCAGGAAGTCGTCCATCTGGACGGTAAAGATGGCTGCCGAGCCGCTCTCATCCTGAGAGCAAAAGTCACCTACAGGGTCACAAGAAGCAGCATGTTCAACAATACATCCACCCCTTCAACCGATCTGATTCCTCCATGAACCGTGCTGATTGGATTGGTGATCAAGGTGAAATGGTTAGAAAAATGTGAAAAATGTTTGCATGAACAGCTCATCTGCTCAATGCTTCACTGATTGACTTTAATTGAAGTTTATCAGCACTTAAAGGATTATTGGTAAAAAATGTCACTGGCTTCAATAACTGCAAAGAACTTCTGAGTGGCATTTATACTTTTCAAGCAATTGTCTCTAGTATTTATTTTTAACATGAAGGACACATTGCCCATAAACTTGGTACATGATGAGGCAGAGGAGGAAGTAGTTTGTTCGCCCACCAAACAGAAGCAGGCAAAAAAAGGTAACACTGATTTGTTATTTAAAAAAAACAGACACTGCAAAATTAAAAAATAAGAAGCTAACTGCATTCTCTAGTGCAGGAGTCTCCAACCCTGTTCCTCAAGGGCTACCGCCCTGCTTGCTTTGCAGCTAACCCTGCTTCAGCAATTGCTGCTCACCTGGATCAGGTGTGTTCAGTCAATCAGAAACTGAGCCGATTCAATCCAGCTAATCAGTATCTACTGAAGCAAGGTTGGCTGCAAAACAAGCAGGACGGTAGCCCTCGAGGAACAGGGTTGGAGACCCCTGCCTAGTGCAAGGTATGATATATAAGATATATATTTCCAGGATCTTACTCTATGTTCTATCTATTTGTCCGCTGTCTCTGTCTGCCTCCCCTGTGTGTGAAGTTCAGTATGTTCTAATTTCTTCAATTAAGTTTTCATCATCAGCAGTGTTAAAAGGACATTTCTCTGGACAGAGTTTCTTCGTCATCGCATACTGTAATCGCTCAAAAAAAAAATCTGGTTAAACAATGGTCATAAAATTGCAGTCGCAGATGATGTCATCAGCTTGTGTCACAATTTCTAGCGATTTCATTCCAGTATGCTTGCGCCCAATGCCTAGTTTGTAAAAAGCACTGAATACAAAATAGAGGAAACTGTCTCAGAGCTGCTTTGCAAGTCAAAAAGGTTGTTCCAACAAAGAAAAATGCAAAACATTTATCCCAGAATGCATTTCCCTGTGTCTCTGAACTCACCCAGCCAAAAGTGGAGGTCGTACTGCAGCTGGCCAGAGCGCTGTTTGATGGTGTTAAGAACCAGATAAGCATCTCCGGTGTAAAATCCACCGTACAGGTTCTCTGGAACGGGCACCAAGTCGAACTTCTCCACTCTCCACACCTGGAGGCCCGGGTTCTTACCGGCCCGCTCAAACTCTGGGTGCTCTGCTGCCATCCTGCCTGTGGAGAAGTCAGACAGTTGAGCTGCACAGCTTTGGAAAAGCAGCAATAACCAGCTGAAAATGAGACGAGGATGAAATATTTGCAGATCTGTTTGGCATGAAATGCAAAGCCACTCCTCTCAGTAGTCATCTGTTGTCATGGATACAATGATAAACTTTTGGGTTGAAGTTAGTTATTAATACACAGGAGAGTGAGTCATTACTTCCCCATGCAATGGGCATTTCCCCTGGAAGGCAGCACAAGGAAATCCTGTTGAGTGTTGGGGACAAAAGTGGCAGATAAAACATGCTAAATATAAGGATAAAGGATTTTTAAAACAGATGTTTCTGCTTTTTGTCATTATGCTAATTCTTGTTTTTAGTGGCAAAGGACTTTAACCTGGTAAAGACAATGGTGATCAGTAAGTTTGAAACTGTCAGGGATAAAACCTGCAGCCAACCAGAATTCTCTGATAACCCTTATACTGTGAATCTTCCAAGAAATTCCACAATTTTGCAAATTATTAACCAGTATAACAATTGCCTTGATAAATGTATGAAATACAACACCTTTCAACCGTATCTGACAGCAAGAAAGACAGCTGGCGCCAAGTCAAGGGTTTCAAGTAGGTGTCTGTGATTCACTACCTTCTGAGTCTCAGATTTATCTGAACACCTGATTATGTTTTTTTTTCGCCATGTGTCTGTGGAAACTGTAGTTTTATAACGACAATAGTGGGAAGTCTGCTGATGCTGACATGTTGGAAATGCTTCTTTTCTTATGCTACGTTCACAGCAGGCTTGGAAAAGCAAGTTCGATCGACTGCTTTCACTATGCATGTTTTTCGATCCATTTTCTGGATCTACAAACAAAATGGGCGGCGATTAAACGTGTGTTGAAAGTTAAACCAGTTGAACTTTGACCAATCAGAGACTCGGATTTGCGAGTGACGGGAAGGTAGTGCCCTTTTTAAAACAATGAAATGGCAACTGGTTGAAAATTGATAACGAAAGAGAAAATAATAATTATTGTTTGTGTTTTCTATGACACCTTTCATATATCATCATCTTTCATATAACGGAATAGAGCTGTGGAAAAAAAATAGACTGGAGCAAGATTTATGAGATTTACACCGCTTCAACATTTTGCATCAAACCTCTTCCAACTGTGACCACATGAGCTAGTATGGGGCAGCAACATCCAGTGTGAACACCATATGCTAAAAGTGCATTCAAAAACCAATATTCTTGAACGTGCCACACATGCCTCGTGTGTGCGTAGCCTAAGGACGGGTTATAAGGATGGATCATGAGGATGTGCGGCGCCAAGTCTTCTCTCTTGTTCACTCCAATTTTCATAGAGGACACAGCAAATAGGGCAGTTATGACTATTTGTTCAAGATAGAAGTTATTGCCTAAAGTGATTTCTTTTCCCTCTTCGGCTGTCGCATATAGAAATCTGGATGGTAAACAGAAGCTGTAAAACAATGGTTGGCTCTCAGAATTTAACCCATTCCTTTCTCTCAATGACGATCTAAATTTGTGTTTTACTTTAACTCTGGTTAAAAAAGTCTTCAAATATGGAAAACTCTTTGAAGTTGAGCACTCAAAGACTTAGCATAAATTAGTTAAACTGTGGGTCATGCAGTTCAGAACATGAACAGAGGAGCTGGTTTTCCACAGGAATGCTACTTGGAACTGCTGCCCTCCAGTTTGCATGACTAACATCACCACTTCAGCGAGAGGCGGCCATTCCTCCCGGTCAGTGTTGATCCACAAACACGGCAGGAATCTGTTTCTCACTCTGGAAAAGGAAAATTTGCTAACAGTTTTGGGCTGTCTTTTTCTCTGTGTGCTCTCCTTTTGTGAAAATGAACACTAGAATCTCCGTCTTAGTTTCAGAAGATTCAGACTAAAAAAGGGTTGTTAACTCTTTAATCCCAGTGAGTGAGTTTACGTGCGCTTCAGTATTTTCCAGAGAAACAGGCGTACATGTATACATACAAGAGTAACCTGGTTACTTACTGTGTAAGTATTAGCTGATTTCTGAACTGCTTAGGGAGAGTAAACATTAGGTGTGTTTCATATGCACTGGGTCTCCAATGATAAAAGAGAGGATGTTTACCATGTAATATAGTGGAGTTGTGGAAACCAGGTTACTGCTACATGTACAAAACCAGATTCTTCAAGCACATCTATACCCACTTACTGCAGCTTTTATCCAACGGTTTCTCTCTTAAGAAAGCTTTGTCAGGCATCATTTTAACAGAGATGGGATTGAGATTAAAACTGATTCTTCAACAGAAATCAACCTCAGGCAACCCTGTTATCCAAATCCCTACTGTCACAACAGAGAGGTCTCTATGATGTAAAAAGAAACATTTTACTCAAGGTAATTGTAGTTTGAAAAAGTAAACACAATTTTCGTTTTGACCGCTGACTGTATATGAGAACTGGACTAAGTGGACCCCCCTCCCTCACTTTCCAAACATGAAGTACCTGCTGGCTCCAAGAAGTCATAGACTACTATAGAGAAATAAATTACTCAGTCAGTATATTTGTTATAACGACCATTCTCACCATGATACCTTTTTTAACATGTTCTTGCTAAATTTGCTAATTTTTTCATGATATTTTTTCTGTAGAGCAAATTACTCAAGTTTTAAACTAACTAAACAGATGTGTAAGTAAAAGTATGTGGTCACATCGAATGTTTGTTTGATTGACAGATTCTCCCGAGCCAGCTTTCAAGTGAAAGGGGTGTGGCCTTCTAACAAGCTCACTCCTGATTGGTTGATAGTGATTTCCATGGAAATAATGACTCAGACCAACTTGGATCAATCACTGCTTACTGGCGATTTCTGGTTCCAACATGGTGACGTCCGTACCATAAAAAAAATGGTGGATGAACTGACTTCATTTTGTTGAAGCCAGAAGTATGCCATATTCCATGGGTGACGTCACACTTTCTCAGTCCAGATTTATTTGCACTCGATGGTTTTGACTAAGAGGTAATGCTTTTATTCCAGTTTGAAGCTGCATTGAAACTGAAGGTCACAGAAGCTAAGTGGCTTCTGTTGTTGACTAGTCAGGCAAGCTGCAGGGCCCACGACGGATGGATTGTGCTCAAAGCATGATAATGCTTTCACAGAGCATGCTCTGACAGAAATCAAACTTGTTTTGTTTTACTTTGAAAAAGCTTTTAAAATGCAAATGAGGTCTTCTCTTAAGTTTAATAATGAATTAGTAACAAATAAAAAACAGATTTAGTGCATTATTATCATGACATTGTACAGGCATTGAAAGCTAATTATTGCATGTACACAAATTAATAGAGAAGCTCTAAATGCTGGTGCTGTAAAATATATGTCTTCAGTTCTGCTACTTTCCTTTTTTGGGTTTTGTCTAGCCCACTGCATAAGTAATCACAGATAAGTTGTTTTGTTTAAGTTTGCCTTAGTTCCTGTTTGGACACAAGTCTTGAGAGTGATATCAGAAAAAGGTCCAGATCAGTTCCTGTTCCTGACCAATGATTGTCCTCATCTATCTGTATACTTTCACAGTATATTGGTGGTGAAGCTTCTACAATGACCAATATTTTTCAAGTATAATTAGGATGAGTATCTACAAAAGTTATTAAGCATTGATATGATAAGAAATTGTCTTCACACCATGGACAGATTCTCAGTCAAAAACAACACTAATCTAATCAAGTAAATTATTGAGAATGTTGGCTTTGTCAATGCTAATGGAAAATGCTCCACCCTGACTGAAAACAATTTAACAAAGCAGAAGTTTGTAGGTCCACAAGGTGGTAGAGCTATGGCAAATGTGTAGTAATCTACATGGTTCAAATCTCACTTTGTACATGTTATGACAATTTGGAGTCTTTATTTACAGTTGGGTAACCTTTTAGTCCAACAAAATACTTTTGAATTGAAATGTACTAATGTACTGCAGGTTCAGTCACAACAACAATAGCTTTGTGACTACATTGACACACTGGATTTCAAACCTAGATTAAAAAACACGACACACGGACACTTTCTAATCGTGTCTTTGCTAAAATATCACATCTTTTCTACTTTAAGTGCAAAGCAGTTGTCTGTTGAATCTTGAATGTTTCATTTCAAAACTCAGCTACTTTAATGTGATGCAGTCAGTGTTTGTTTTACTTCTATTTATCATCAAACAATGGAGCACACTGACTTCCTGTTCACTGATTAGCCTACCATTACCATGTTCACTCAACACACAATAAACCTTAATAAACACACAACTGCTACTTCTGTATTTTGGTAACATATTAAACTTTGTTTTAAATACTATTACCAGTACAGAAGATTGTTTTTGGAGCTTTTAAATAACATTTTAGTTTTAAATCCTTGTTTCATGTAAAGCTACTTGGCCTTTAGTTGTTGTCAGTTTTAGCTTGAACCCAACATGAATCTTTGTCTAAAATTTGAAGCAAAACAACTAAACTAAAAAGTTCTGTCTAACAAACTGGTAAATTATTTTCTGACTATTTTATATTCCAGTAAAATGTAGATCTCCTGCTAGCACAGGGTTACCTCCCAAAACGTCATCTATCGAAGCAGAAAGCATCATGAGAGCCTTAAAGTATATGTGAGAACACCAAAGCCCTATTCTTATGTTGCTGACAATCATTGTTAGCATCATTTTGTCCATTTAGTAGACAGTATAATCTTTTGCAAATGTTGATGTCAAAGTTCCACTCCGATCATCTTTTGATCTATTGTCAAAGTGTTCCCAGTGGTCTTTTAATTATGATAATGAAATTATGGCCAAAGTCCAAAAACCTTGTTGTTTTCTAGAACATAGTTTCTGCAGGAGTTTATTAGAAATTCACCTCGGAATATTGGCCAGAACTGTTGGTGCAGAGAAAACCTGCCAACACTTCCCATCATCCATTTTTTTTACCCTCTCTCCAGCTAGCTTACAGTCCCTCACCACCCCAAGCTGCATTAGTAGTGCAACAAAATGGCAAGTGAAATCAGAGCTCTCCAGCAATGCAGTTTTGCTTCAGATGCCAGCTCAGATGAGGAAAAAGGAAAAACGCACATGGATCTATTTGTCTACAAGTGGATACATCAGAATTGAAACGGAGCAGGGAAACGTTAGCCCGTCCATGGCATTTGCTGCGTCACAAACCTGAGCTTTTTCAAAATGCAGGTTTTTGTCTGCTCCTGATCCATCATGATTTGAATAAAGAAATACTCAGAAACTGAGTTTAAATTGTATATTATTTTATATATACATCATCCATAGTGAGAAAAATTCCAGAGGAACATCTTAAAAACACCCAAAACATAATTTTCATTAGAGTGGAAAATTTGTTTTTATAGGTTTTATAAGTTTGAGTTCAACCTTAAAACTGGCTATTCTGCCAAAAAAAAAAAAGATGCCTTACATTTAGCTTTTAGACATCTTGAAAAGGGAACACATTAAGGAAGCGTTTCCAACACAAAATAGCAAACAAAAGTTATCAGTTTCATCACTAGACAGTGATTTGACTGTCTCTGTGGCTTTAAATCAACAGGCTCAAAACTATGTGTGACTGTCATTTTCTTATCTTTTATGTAAGTAAACACACAAAGAGCAAAGTATATTTGAATGCATAGATTAAAAGAAGCATCTTAAAAAAAAGACATTAAAAAATGCACGTTGGCACACTTAGTTTACTGCAGAAGAACAGCAGGCTGTTGCAAGTCTATGAACCACATTCTGGGCTGCTCCGAGATGGCTAAAGTGACTCAGGGGGGGGCTCTGACTCAACATTCATGTAGCCACAGGGGTAAATAGAACATGTCACATGATGATTGGTTACTGCTTCTTCACAGACATGCTGAGAAAAGCAGATGGAGGCTGCAGCCTGCTCCTTCCCCTGCCCTGCACAGCCAATGGTAGTCTTTGGGTTCCTCCATCAGTGGGCACACCCGCCACCCCTTCCCCTCCAAACAAACAAAATGAGGGTGCCATTCCAGCCTCAGATATGCGGCCCCCTCCCCCTCTTTTACCAGACGCTTAGTTTTGTGCGCTTCGCTTGAGGCCCAAACCCAGAACGTGATCCGCTGTGTAACAACTGTAAAATGCCCCAGCTTTCCAAAACAAACCTCTGAGTATCATCTACAGAGATCTTCTCTTTCTTGAGTCCTCCACACATTTTTAGAAGAATATGGCTTTCTGAGGAAGACGGCAACGTTTCTGATGAGTCATTTTCTCCATGCATGCCCTTCGCGGCCTGTTGTGGGCTGCTGGGTTAGGAAACATTCCATGTCTGCACAGACTATTTAACAGCTGCAATGCCTCCCTAACATCTACGAGAAAGAGAAGCAAATGTTGCACGGCTTTGTTGTTCCTGATGAATAGATGGTTGTTAGAAGAGGATTAATTCAGGATCTATGTATCTGAAAGCTCGCATGAAAAATAGGCATTTGCTTAACCCTTGTATGGTGTTCGGGTCTGTGGGACCCGTTTTCAGTTTTTTTTATCCGTAGAAAAATGAAACAATTAAATTTTTTTACAACCTGAAATTCATTAGCTTTGGCTCATTTTCTGTGAAGAACATAAATCAAAACACATTTTCATTGGCCACATACTTAACACCCACCCTACACATATATATTACATACAGCAAAAATACGAAAACCACACAAGGGTTAAATTAATGAAATTCTTTCACAGAAAGTAAAAATAGTAAAGTTCTGTGCTGTTTTCAGTGAAAGCCATCCATCTGTAAATCCAAGGGTGTGGTTTTAGTTTTCTACAGCTGAGGAAAGACTGATAATAATCTAGTCAACTGGAAACGTTTAAAGACCCACTCCGAATAATTTTTTTATTGATTTTTAAATTGTTGCGAGTAGAATTTTAATTTTGGCATCTTTAGCCTAAATCAAAGAATGTGTTGTTTTCTAGGACATACAGGAGTTTCTAAGAAATGCGCCTCTGTGTTGGTGGCGGGACCATTGCCGTAGATCAAACCTGTCCCCTATCCCCTCCCCACTGCTGAGAGCTCTCAGTTTACATGCAATCCTGCTAGCTTACAGCCCCTCACAACCCCAACCTAACATTACTGCCGCAACAAAAATGGCGAGCAATATTGAAGCTATTCAGCCGTTGGAGCTAGATTCCAGCTCAGACAAGAAAAACAAAGACATACAAGGATCTGTCTGCAAGTGGACGTATCAGAATGGAGCTTGTGCCCCGCCCAGCTGATTTTTTATGTAAAATACTTCCTCAGAAATGTATTTTTAAGCTTAAGTTTCTTTATATAGATCCTCTACCATAAAAAATGCAACTAGAACATGTTAAAAAACACAATTTCCATGGGAGTGGGTCTTTAAAAAGTCATGAAATAAAGAAGTTCTTCATGGTTTAGACCACTTATGGATGTCTGAATGGACTCCCAACAGAACATAACTTTACAATCCAAACATTTCCTTTTGCTTTGTAAGAATTAAAAGATGGTTTGAACCCCAAGGCGTAAAGCACCCTTCTAATAAAACTCAAACTGACAATCACGTGAAAGTATTTTCGATATGCCTCAAACCGAAAACAGCAATGCTCCACAGCAATAACTGCTTCATCACACTCTGCCAAAACCAGTTGCTCTGAACAGAGGTGTGGAATGGATTTAGCAGGAACAATATGGAGAGTAATCCAGCTGAACTATGACCGCAGCACAGAGCATATGTGTTTGGGATTTCTGCGTAAACTGTCAGCGTCAAAGAAAACCAAATAAGTAATTTAACCTGTTGTTTCATAGATGCTATTTTACCAATGTTTGTCCAAATTTTAATATCTGAAAAGAAAAAAATGTCAATTTCACATTATGATCACATTATTACTATCACTTTATGAGTTCCTGGATAAATCGTATTTATGCCCCTACTGAGGACACCTACGCAAGTTCATTATTGTTTCAGGTTTTCAAAATAATGGTACCCTGGAGGCTTTGTGAATAGATTTGTAACTTGTTGACTAAAGTTTTGACCTTCTTTAGAGAACACATCATTTCTGTCTGCTTTCCAGGATCTATTAGGTGCATGACTGTCAAACAGGTAAGCCTGTGTGGGAAGGAGCTGGTCTGGGTGTGGCAACTCTGGGTGTGCAATTTAGCTTTCTAAGAACACGGTTCATTATAGCTCACTCAAGATTTAGTAAATACAATTTGTCTAGTTCAGACAAGATTGAAATGTTCCTTTCCTTTATCCAACAAAATTATGATTCAAAACAATTTGATTTTGTATTTACTTAAGTTGATGCTTAAAAAAAATGTAAATACATTTTTTTCCACATGAAAAATAATTCAAATGCAGTACATTGTGGTCTAGATTTGCCAATCTAGTGAGCATTGATGCACACTGATTTTTAGGAAATTTTCAAGGCCCTGGGTTTTGGAATTGAAGATTTGGACAGCTCTACAAAGTTGTGAAAGCACTATATAGTACACTATTTAGTGACTCCTCCCCCCTGGCGTTCCAAACATGAAGAACCTGCTGGCTCCAGGAAGGCAATATACCATAGACTTCTATTGAGAAATTACTAGCAATTACTCAGTCATTCTATTTGTCAGAATAACCATTGTTGCACTAATACCTTTTTTTTAACATGATCTTGCTAATCATTCATTCATTTTCCAAACCGCTTTATCCCTTTCAGGGTCACGGGGTTGCCGGAGCCAGGGGACACCCCTGGACTGAGTGGACTCCGGAGTACCCGGAGAAAACCCACGCATGCACAGGGAGAACATGCAAACTCCCCGTGCATGCAAAGGTCTCCCATTGGTGACACTGTTTCAAGTCCCCCAGCCAGGACTTGAACCAGGAACCTTCTTGCTGTGAGGCTAGAGCGCTAACCACTGCGCCACTGTGCAGCCCCAAATTGATCTTGCTAATCAATTTTTTAAAATGATTTTTGTTCCTCAGTTGCATTATACAAGTTATAAACTGGCCAAACAGATGCCTCAACTAAAGTAGGTGGCCTTATGACGAACGTTCGAAACGTTTGACCGTTTTCGTAAAGCCAAGCTTTCAAGTGGTAGGGTTGTGGACTTCCATCAAGCTCACTCCTGATTAGTGAAAAGGGTTGCCATAGAAACATCGACTCAGACCAATCACTGCTTACTGACGACGTCTGATTCCAACGTGGCGACGTCTGTAGGACCAAAAAAATTGAATTGGCTTAATTTGGATGGAGCCAGAACTAAACCATTTTCTATGGATGATGTTGTACTCACTCGGTTCAGTTCTTATATACAGTCGATAATAATTATTCATTAGTTATACATGAAATGCTATAAAGAAGTACTGTTGCTGCTTCTCCAAATATGGATAGATTCTTTTTTAACGCACCAACTCATCCTTGTTGAGCTGAATCATCTGACTGACTAATTTTTAAATTAAATCAGAGCTCAAACTCAAATAACCTCAGCAAGCCTTTTCCATGGATACCTTTACAGCATAGTGACTGTTTTACAGTGTGAGGTGAGAACATGACCTTTAGATGTAACTTTTTAGGAAACATAATCTGCATTTATGTTTAAAGAAAACAAAAGATTGTGTCTTTTCTCCTGGATTGACTGTGAAATCATTTTAGGGGAGGATGAATGTAAAGAAGCTGCTGTCAGCTGTTTGGGATCTGAGGTGAGTTCATGCCACCATTTCTAACAAAGACTCTCTTGGTTGGATAATCTGACATTCATCTGGTGACAGCTGCAGAAAACAACCTAAAGGATGTTATGACTGAACTTCCTCAAAACAGTCTCTATGGCAACCACGCATGACTTCTGTGAAGAGCAAAGAGCTGCACTGATCTGTTGCACAGCACGATCTGCAAATATACAGCTTTACATCAGAAAACAGAAACTTTTCATGAGTTGAGGAAGAGCCTGATCCACGCTTGACGTCATGCCGTGATTTCCACAGCCTGTCTGTATATGGAAGTTACGTCAGACGCAATAAAAACATTAGAAATCGCGGATTAAACAATTCCAGAAAGCACAGTGATCCTAACAGACGGGTCGTCTGAGTCACGCCCGGATCTCCGCAGCTCTTGACGAGTAGCTGTTGGATGAGCCGTTAGCGGAGATTAAATCGCGATCCTCCGTGTTTGACCGTGCACACGAACCCCGCCATCCTTACCTGAAAGTGGGGTGCTGCTGGTGGGACAGATGGATGATGGACTGGTGTGGACCTGAGCGACGAGGCTTCGAGCAGCAGCGGGACCGGAGAGGCGTCGACTCGGCGCAGGGAAGAGCCGCAGTCTGGTTGGGGGGGTGCAGACACTCCCTCTCCGACCTAAAGCAGCACCGCCCGCACACAGGGAGGGGGCGGCCGACGCTGCAATCTGCACAAACACTTTGTGCTGTCTGTGCATAAAATAAATGCGGATTTACAAGCGTGATTCACGTGGATGTATGGAGCAGCCTGCAGAGGAGCGTTTCATGTGAAGTTTCTTTATTTCAAAGATCACCTTCGATCATCTTTTAATTTGTTTTCAAAGTGTTCCCAGTGTTCTTTTAATTATATTCAGGCATTTTTATTTTTTTAAAAACGTGTAGTTTTCTAGGACATAGTTTCTGCAGAGCGACAGAAAAGTATCCTATCAAAGGCCTAAACCACCTCCGTTGGTTTCTTCTCATGTTATTGGTACAAGTCAGTCAGTCATGGGGGGCTCATGAGCTTTGTGTAAGGAGAACAATGACATCAGAAACTACATATAGCTTAGACTGAACTGTCCTTACGGGTGGATTCGGGCTGTTTGCGGGTGAAAAACTGTGAAATTTGTAAGGGCCTGGTGGAACCCACTAGTGCTGATTTTCCTTGCGTGCCCTATACAGGTTTGTCCATTTTTCACCCACATATCAGGGAAGTTGTGCCACATTCTAGTAGTTTGTAGAGCCTTAGTCACAACTTCCCTGATATGTGGGTGAAAAATGGACAAACCTGTATAGGGCACGCAAGGAAAATCAGCACTAGTGGGTTCCACCAGGCCCTTACAAATTTCACAGTTTTTCACCCGCATATCAGGGAAGTTGTGACTAAGGCTCTACAAACTACTAAAATGTGGCACAATTGTATGCAAATTAAATTAGCCTTACGAATACCTCGCTATACATACATGACAATGGTACATTCCATTTTTAACAAGCCTCAAGTAAACTGCAAGACACACCTGTACCCCTTGTCAAATGCGTCTTGAAAAGGCCGCTATTTTCTAAGACCCTCATTGAGCTGACACAACCTAAAAAACCTGCAGCACCCGTACAGCTGAATGAGACTAAACCTGTAGCTCTTGATTCTCTTTTTTGCATCTCTACTGGTTAATTATGCACCAAGTTTCCCCAATTGTTTGCTTCATTTTGCATTAAAGATACAGATAAATAATTTTTCTCAAGTCAGCCAACAATTGATTTGTGTTCTGATCCGAGATATCCAGTCTTCTTCAGCTGAAAGCAGTGGCCTCACCCAGAGATGCCACTTCTCATCCCTTCAAGATGAGTAAGCGCTCAGAGCGCATAAAAGTTCTACAGTAAAAAAAAAAGAAACAGGAACAAATAAAAAATCAACTTGGTGCTCTTGAATAATGAAACTGGAAACCCTCCACTTGTTATGGGGACATTCACCTAACTCTTTTCATAGGTTATAAAAAGTCAACTGAAAAAAGTAATGTTGAAGTTTGAAGTGTAGACGCACAAACACAACAAGGGCGTGTGTGCATTGGCCAACTGCCAAAGTTGTTGTAATAGTTCTGTCATGCATTTTTCTTTTAATCTACTTCATTAGAAATTCACCTCTGAGTTGTGGGCAGGACCTTTAGCAACCCCGCCCCCTTCCCCACCCCTTTGATGAGAGCTCTCTGTTTACACTAAAGTACACACTGAAGAAAATCGTACTTTTGGGCGACCATGATGCAGAAGTAGACCCACCCATCTTAGTTTCTACGTCACAAATATTCCCTTTTTCAAAAGGTATCTTCATTTATGAGTAAAGAAATACTCAGAAATGTAATTTTAAGCTTAATTGTCTTCATACGTGTTTTTCATCATGAGACAAAAAACTACAAAACCATGTTAAAAACACCAAAAACATAATTTTCATCAAAATGGGTCTTTAAACAGTTCGTAGACCCGCTCTGTTACTAAATAGACCTGCTGAAGAGCAATTAGTGTTTCTGACATGAAAAAATCAATCGCACAACCATTCTGTTCTTTGAGGCTGCAGGTCAAGAGGGGGGTGTTAGGGAGCGGTTCACGGTGCAGGTAATTGTGACCATCTAATGGTATGATGAAAGCTTCATATCTTCTGGGAATTTGGATTTTTGGCCTTACATGCATAATTGGGAGACAAAAAATAATGCAATGTTATTTTGTAGTGGATGTCAAGTTTTGGGTTATGTTAGTTAATTCTGATAACCAGGAACCCTGTGACAATGAAATTTAAAAAAAATAACGTATCAAACAAGATCTCAGGTCGTAAGAGGTTTTTTCGAAGGTGAGTAAGCAACCCTGATCCTTAACATCTCCAACTTGTTTCCAGATGTCTCTGTCCCACATGCTGCTGATTATCTGGAAAGGGTGATTCCAGGATCTGATTGGCTAAGCACGCCTGATCCAGATAATCAGCAGCATGAAGGAAAGAGTTGACTTGAACACAAGAAGGGAGGGGAACAGGGTATTGTAAGAACAAATATTCACTGCTTCAAAAATGCAGTTCTCCTCCTCTTCAATGAACTGAAAAAAGCCTGTGGCAGAGTACTATTGTTTGAATGCTCAGGGGTGGCTCTGAGGTTGACCTTCGCCTGAAGAATAACAGGTCATTGCCAGAGACCGTTGCAACCGTGCACGCAAAAACTGAAGTATAGACCACATCGTGGACTTCCTCATCTTTGCATTATGTTTCACAGGACTGCTCAAGAGCAGCCAGCATAGTTGCTTAAAACGGAACACTGGTCTAAGATAAAATGTATTATTCGGATTTTAATGAGCAACATTTTTCAGAAGCTTGTTTTGAATGGCTCATCCTCAAGCATCTGCTGTCAAGAGCAGGGATTTAATACTTATATTATTTTGACAAAAATATGTCTAGTTTGAATGGGTCACTTTAACAAATAAAAAGGCTTAAATATATCCCTCCCCTTCTGTGTTCTTCTGTAAAACTAACAACTCATGGTAGAAACAGCTGTAGATGATAACAATTAAAATAAAAAGTTATCATTTTTTCCCAATAGCGGGAATTTATGAATGTAACTTGGACATTTTTAGACTTCATAAAAGCAGAGGTGTATTTAGATCTTTCCATAAAATTAAATAGCATCAAAAGTCCACTGTCCACATGCCAGCATGGTAAAACTGTCATTTTCCCAGATCATTAAATCGGTTAAGAATTTAGCATTTATGAATTTTTTTTGTTAACTTGCGAAAAGTGATGTATTTTTGTAAAATATAGATTGAAAAATGTCATATTTTGAACAGTACACAATCCAGTTCGCAGTCTTTTGTAGTTGGTGGCCCTCTTGAGGCCAAAAGAGAGAAAAACAGCGGTGTGACAGAAATCTTCAAACATTTAGTAAAGAATTATCACACAGAACTTTTATTTACTTTCCTTTTTACAAAGATTTATATAAAAACACAACAAATTGATTTTTTTTTCTTTTTAATTTGAGTTGATTAACATCTAAGATCTTTTTGTTGTTTTTAATGTTTTGAGCTTTTATTGAACAGCGCCATGTTTGCCTGCAGTCATTTTAAGGCGCCATATAAATAAACTTAAGTTGAGTTTTTTCATACAATACCATTTGTAGATAGAAGTTCGTGGCATGAATTTGGATATCATAAAAGTAAGCTGTTGGAGGAAATAAAAAAATGATATTTCTCACTTCTGTCTTGTATATTTTAGGCTGGAGCTGAATTCATCGCCAAATAAAGGTCCTCACAGTCAAGGAACAAAACACAAAATTGTATTTTTCCTTTTTTTCTGGGATTTTGGCACATTTGCTTCCTTCAACCAAACAGCTATAGACGCCTAATAACTCTACGTAACCGTTATGTTGTGGGATCAGTCTTCTAAATCTCATTTGTTCTATGATGGACTGACTCATGGTGAGATTGGACTATTGAATAGTTGATGGGCCCTGGTGTTAACAAAGCAACATTTTCTCAAGAACATCCAGCAGCTGGTCCTTTTTTTAGTGGAGAGCAATAAAGCATTTTGTTATTGAATAAAGTTGTATAATTCAAACATGTTTTTGGTTCTAAATTGGATGAATCACTCTATTTTACCCTGAAGAACCTTTTCCTAAACTACTTTCTGCAGCTCACGAGATCAGTGTTAAGGTTTTGCCTAGATAACTGAGGGCTAAAGAGACAGGTCTTTCTCCAGTGGAGCTGCTCCAGAACACCTCCAACATGGCACAACAACATGTTTGGAGTTTAATATTTCCAAAAATAAAGAGTCATCGCCCACAGAACTGGTCCCACTGTCTTCGGTACGACTGACCTATTGACACACACTACCAAAATAAATGGATATGTTCAGAAACATCCACATTTTGACAGCAACCATCTCAGCCTGGTAATTGGAATCCGATCTGTGATCATTTTTAGAAGCAGCCTCCTGATTTCTCTCCAAAGACCTACATGGAAACAGCTGACTGGGACACATTTCAGATTCAGTCCCAACAGTAGAAGATGAGATAGGTAGATTGAGTTTGAGAGTAGTCTTACATAACACTCGCACTGCCAACCGCTAATTCCAAGGGATCTCCATGACCATCTGATTCTCACGGATGGTGTCTAAAGCAGAGCAGGGGGAGACGGTGGTGCTGGTCCAGCAGCGTTCTTCTCCTGAGCCCTATCAAACACTGGTTTGGATCTCACAGTGGGGATCTAAAATTTGAACCCCCCCCAGGTAAAAAGTTGTATTCATGTGCTTAAAGAAGCCAAAAAGATGGAAAAATCTCCCAAAGATATCAGATTACAGATTAGATATTCTTGTGCTATGTAAAAAAAAAAAAACAAAAAAAAAACAACAACAACAAAAAAGGCTAATCAAGGAACAAACTCTGCTTGGTGACTTCTGAACACGCCAAAATATTGTTTTCTATTTTTTAGCAAAAATAAATGATGAAAATAAAGCCTACTTTTTAGTGTTTTACAGGCCATGAATGAAGATTTTTACCAAACTTTCGACCAGCTACACTATAATGTACAACTTCAATGATACATGAAGGGAATCAGAAAGCAATGCTTGGGTGGGGAATGTCAACTTTAGTAACAAGATGCTGCAGATGGCAGTTTCTGGTGAAAAATGTTTAATATTCCAGAGCTGCATTGAAATAATGACAGATTTGATTGTTTGCAGTCAAATCAAAAATTTGATTTGTGTATTACTTCCAGTTGTAATGTAATATTTGTTTTTCTCTGCATGCTTAGAGGTCAGGGATGTATGTTACATCATCACATTAATGTGTGGTAACCAAATTATGAGACGTGTTTGCTTAAAAACAAGCTGTTTATTCTTTTTTTTTTTTTTTTTTTTTGTACTTGATGAACATGTAAGGAGGTTAAAGAAGATGATTGGCTCTTTTTTAAAACCAAGAAGCATTCCTGACATTCCTGTGTCTCGGGTGATGTGCAGGATTGATGTTTTCCCCCTCATCTTCAATGTGAATGCTTTCTTTGAGGAAGACATAGGTTCTGACATGTTCATGTAGGATCTGAGGCTCTTGTCTGCCCAAGTCAAGGCTTGCATTCTTATGCTGCTCAGAATATTTAGAAGTTTATCTGTCTTTGCTAAATCAAACAAATACTTGAAAAGATAAATATATATATAGAGAATGTGATCTCATGTCAACAGTTTTATGTTTTATTAAGTCTTCTTAGATCTTTCTTTTGTTATCTGGTTTTTTTTTGCTTGTATTTGCTTACATTTAGATAATTTTGTGTGTTACTCTAAGGTCCATGAGTGATTATTTTTTTATGTTTTGTTTTCTGTGTCTATAGGATAATTTGTGTTTTGTCTTTTCATCAGCTCAAAGACATCAGTCATCCCTTGTGGTTGTTTTATCGTTTTTTTATGCATTTTTTTTTTTATAATTTTGCAACTCTTTTTGTTGCTATTTAGAGCTAGTAAAGTTATTGTGAGTGTTTGGTTGGATTATGACACAAAGGAATTGCAGGGTTTTTCCCACAGTCATTTTTACATTCTAACAAGGGTGTCTTATATTGCTGTAACAAGCTGAGGTGTGAGACATGATCCTTAATTAGAACTAGAAAAAGCAAATGTTGAGTAATCACTTACATTCATGTATAAAACTGTTTTGTAAAAAGTTGTACTCCTAAATGTAGATTTATTGCATTCAGATTTTTGCTTTTACTTAGAGACCCAGTACAGAACAGCCTGAATAAAAATGACTCATAGTTTTTTTAAACTGGGAAGAACGAATGTTGAGTGAACTTAAATCATTAACTAAGCTAACACACATTTGTAAAAAACTTTTCACTTTCTTTATATTTTTGTCTAACACAAAAGAATATGGCAAGTTGTTGTTAAAACTGTTTTTAAAAAGTGTTCCTTTGATTCGTAGCTAATCAATACTCTGGATTTTTTTTTCCAAGCAAACATTATTAAAAAGTTGAGAATCAATATATAGACTAACAATTCATCATACAGAAGAGATGCAAAACAGAGGAAAGACATAATTTGGGGCTTTTTTTTTTTTTTTTATAAAACAATTGATTTTGTTTTTTGGAGGAAATATCATGTTCATAAAAGGAAATGGTCAAACCCCAAACAAATTTTGAACTCTTTTTGCATTAATTATTGCAGTACAGTCATATGATCAAACAAATTAAAAACAAAAAAGGAAATTTCAACAAAATTTCAGCAACGAGAATATTTTTTCATACCATGGTGGCCTCATACAAGGATTATTGCTTTACAATCTGGACACTCGCTAGTGACACAGTTTTCAAACAGATAGAATCTTTATACAAAAGAGCACTGAAAATATTTGCCAAGAAACCAATTTCATATCCCCACTGTTTTATCTTGGAAACTTACAAGTTTCTGAATTTTCAAAATTATAAATACTTTAAATTTACATGTACAATAAACTTCAAGTAAATAAAACTTGATTAACGTGTCCCTGCTCCATTAAGGGAATATATCAAGATATAATCTAAAGATGCTGCAACCAGTAAGTCTGTAGCCTGTGGTGACCGTGTAGTGCCCTACAGACGTACCAATTTAGGACAATAAATAAAACAAATGTTTTGTTTGAAAAGGTGCTTTAAAAAAATCAAATTGCTTTCACATTTTTAAAGCTTTTAAATTCCCTGAGTTTTTAACAGAGTTAAAAATGCTATGTTCTTACAAACGTTTTATTTCACAAATAAAAATGGAGGGAAAATAATTGGTCATGGTTATATATAAATGGTCATAATTCCTTAATCTGGATTTCTGAGGGTGACAACTCTACCTTAAAAATTATTTAGATTTATCAGATTTTTGTTTACCCCCTCAGAATTTTATTAGAACCACCTGGAGGGACAACTGAGCTGGAATTACCAGCAACAAAAATCTGACTTTTTAGACCAGAAAAACCCAGCTATATATTCATTAAGCCTTCAGGTTTTCAATAATTTTTACAATTCTTGCAGCTGATCCAGCTGCATTGGCATTTAACTACACTATTTAATAAACTCTTGCTTCTATATTAACATTATTCCAGTTTTAATTTTTAAAAACGTACAGTTAATTTTTTCAGGTAATTTATCTTAAACTTTTAAACTTAGCTAATTAAATATCTTGTGAGTTCAAAGTCTTTTTCCACAAAATGTCATTTATGTAATGTTAAGCATAAACATAAACAAGCATAAACATGAAAAAACATGTAAAAGTATTAAAAGCATTACAAGTATTATGGAGCAGAAAATGTTTTAAACAAATGAGTGTGACGGTTTAATCCAGGGGTCTGCAACCTGCAGCTCCAGAGCACTTGTGGCACTTTTACCCCTTTCATGGGGGTGTCGTGGTGCAGTAGAAAGGGCAGTTGACCTCTGATCAAAGGATTGCAGGTTCGATTCCCGCCTTGCCTGCCCATGTGTCAAAGTGTCCTTGGGCAAGATACTGAACCCCACTTTGCCTCTGATGGAAGGTTGGTGCCAGTGTTTGGCAGCTGAGCCACCATCAGTGTGTGAATGGGACAGTGACTGTAAAGCGCTTTGGGCCTTCAATGAAGGCAGAAAGCACTATATAAGTATACGCCATTTACCATTCATTGTGGCTCTCTGGTTAAAGAATAATATATATATATTTTTAAAAGTAACTGTAAATTAAAAGCTAGGGTCAAAAAAAGGACGTACCACTAAAACCAAAACATTATGCCAGATTTTTGAGTGGCATGCACCACAGGATATTAACTAGAGGTCAGTGAGCACAACCAGAATTAAGGGCCACCAGTTTATGTGGCAGATTTTCTGTTTGTGGACAAATTCAAGGATTTTAAGTGCGCCTTTTCCAGAATTGGATAACCTTTTACATCCCACCCATCATATTTTTCAAAAATCCACATAAAAAATACTTTTAAAATGTAGTTTCTGACTAAGTTTACTTGTCTTGCGACAAAATCTATAAAAATTAAGAGAAAACACTGCTCAAAATTTCTCTTAAAACCACAAAATAAATCTAGATTACCCTCTGAAATGTAATTTTCCCCATGTCCAACTCCATCAAAGTCAGAATTAGATCTTAAATAAAACAGTTAATATTTATAGTAATTTTTTTTATTAATTGTTATATTATGTGTATTTTGTAACAGTGGGACCATTTTTAAATATGTAATAACAATAGTAATTTTTATCCATGGAATGTGTTAGCCTAGACTGAATGTCCCATTCTATCCTGTTACTTATTTAATCAGAATAAGACAATTGTTTTTATTTTTTTAAATAAGTAAGTTGTTTTCTCTTGGTCATCAGTAACAGCTAGGTAAACAACTAGCTTCTGCTTGTGAGTGAAAACTAGTACTGGTATTAGTACAGATTTTCAACCCTGTTACCTGCTAAAATCAGTAACAGTGTTGCACCAAACTTTGTAATCATCAAATATATAATTTAATTAAAAAATACATAATTTATTTGTAAGCTAGGCTAATCAAGCCTTTGATAGTTTAATTACATATTATTGCTGAATCAGAAAATCACAAAAGTGAAGGTTTACTTTTCATGAATTTTGAAACCCAAATGTCTTCCAATTCTGGAAAAACCCTTATGGTTCACAAAGCATTGTATAGCTCTGTTAATTAGCTCTGATTTCAATTTAGCTTGTTAGATTTATGAATTTCTGCCTGAGATGCACCACAAATTAAAATGATTGTGTTTTGATCAAACTGACACATTTGCTGCATTTGAGATGAATGATCCTGTGCGATACAGGGTGTCTTTTATTTTGAAAGAATGTAAAAAAAACAATGTCAAAAGTTATATTGACTCTTTCATAGTTTGAAAAGAAAAAAAAACGTGTTGTCTTTATGTTTGTGTTTTATTTACGTCAAAAAAGACACAACAGTTCGTTTATATTAATCATAATAGTATCAATAATATAAATACAAATTAGTGTCTCTTTTTTCTAAAAAAAAAAAAAAAGAAAGAAAAAAGAAAAAGAAGTTAGACTTTTTATGTTCTTCACGCATTGTTGTCAGTGAGAAATCACGTCAAATAGCCAAATATTATCCGCCATTACATGCCTGCAGATGGGTGCCTCTCAAAGTTTGACTAAAGATTCGTCAGTGTGCACGCGCGTGAGCGCGCGCATTATAAAGAGGGTTTGGTTCACGTGCGGAAGAGGCTCGAGGAGAGTTTGAAGAATTGACTTCTGGGATGCGGAGCAGCCGGCGGCAAGAGAGCGCGAGACACCACCGCCGCCACGGGGGAGTGAATGTTTCCAGGAGCAGCAAACAGACGAGCGGGAAGTCCAAACCGTGCAGTTTGATTTAAGCACTCACATTCGGCTTTGCTCGGTGAACAGAGACTGAGCGGAGGAGGGGAAAAAAGTTCAGATCCCACGAATCAGCGCGTGGGAGTGGGAAGCAGGATCGTGACCAACTGAGGCAAGCTCCACTGTCTGTCTCACCATGGCAGGTATTTCTGGTGGACTGTTAAACATACCGATAGAACTCTTGCTTCTTTTGGTTTTGTTAGAACGTGGGTTCTTTATCTACTTTGCGTGCCAGGAGTCAGGATTTTTGACCAACGCAGCCAATTTCTGCTTTCGCTAACGATAGCTAGTTAGCTTAACTTAGCTAGTGCTAACCGTAGCTGGTCACAGAACTCGGCTGTCCTCGCGCAACTGAAACATTTTACCTGTTAAAGCTTGCTAACCAATTACCGTTGCAACTATTTTGCTGTTATTTAAACAACTAGGTTGTATTACAAATATTAAATGCATAGTAGTTTATTCAAGTCAAGTGTAGCTATAATTTTGTAACCACTGTGTTTAAGTTTTCGTAGCTTTATTGGTCAAGAATCACATTGGTGTACGGGCTTTTCTCGTGCAAACTTTAAAATTAAATTACGTACAAATTTGCAGGTTATTAAACCCAAACGTTAGGGAACGCGAAAAGTGGCGCCACCGTTTCTCAAACATGCATCGGCTAGCTTGACAAGCCGTCATTGCTAGCTTTAGCGCAAACTTTGACAATGCTCACATGCAGGCTAGCAGCCGGGCCCGCTGAGCTCTGAGGAAAATGTTCACGCAGTTTCTGCTTTAAAGGGTTAAAGTAACGCGAAATAAACCACCATTTCATCTGTACAGAATACTCGCGCTTCCTCTGCGCTGCGATTCCTTCATTAGCTGTAGCAGTGAAGGTGGAGTATTCTTGTGATTCCAGTGGGTGAGCGCCCTCACCCCCTCATAGCCGACTTTGACTTCAATTTGGTTTTAAAGGCATAGCAGAAACGTACATTATAGAAATGTGTGAAATGCATGCATGTTGTACATTTTGGAAGATAATTGACGCGTCTTTGGACAAATGTATTGCACAATGCCATATACTTAAAATACTTTGTTTTGACTACTCTTATGTACGCACTAAAACGATAACCCTAACCCTTCCTTCCTTTTGACTTGTTTATTCTAAAGAATGTACCACACTGTTCCATGGTGTGCTTCTAATGTCGACATTCTTAACCTGCTTTAAGATGATGTTTTAATGTGTTAAAAACATGACAGAACAGTTGTATAAAACAGTTCCAGTTTTGGAAGTAGCCCTGACGATGCAGCCACTTACTACAATTAAAGAATTTTTCATGTGTGTGTTCAGTTCCTCTGAAACCAGGCCTCAGGCATGATCGGTGTTAACCAAACTACAAGCCCTAAGATGAAGAGAGCTAACTGGCGGTTACTGACTGCTCCCACTTTTGTTATAATTAAAAGATCATGTAGTTTTATGGCAGTGAGTTGTACCTGACTCTTTCTTGAACAGAACTGGTTTTGCAGGCACCAACTGACAAAAGTTAAAGTGCAGTATCCTAATGTTTTAATTGAAACAAGCTGCTTTTTTCTACCTTAATGCTAGGACTGCATTCAGTAATGGTCTGTGGAATCCAAGTTAGAACTTGCATCTCAGAAAGAAGGCTCTGACAGTGATCCTATTCTTTTCTGAAGCGGTGAGATCACGTTCAAAAAGCTTTTTTGTCATTAGGTTTGTGTGAAGCATTATTGACTCAATATCTTCTTCAGTGAAGTGAGTCTGGCATTTTCAAACAGACAGCAAGAGGTGTCACTGAATTTGAATCTGTCACCCACTTGCTTTTTTCCCCCCTTACTTCCCACAGTACCTGGAGGTGATATGCAGTGGTGCTTCTCTCAGGTGAAAGGAGCCATTGATGACGACGTAGCTGAAGGTATGAAGAACCTATTTTAAATACAGTTTTTAAGTGAAAGTGTTTAGAAAAAAAACCAGGGGTGTAACAATGAATTTTTAATTATGCAAATTGTATAATAATTTGTGGTTGACGACATGAGTCATTCTTCATTTTGAACTAACCAATTTAATCTGATTCACTAACCTAAAATTAATCCAGGACATCTTGAGCCAGAAATTCAACCAGCGTAACTCATTGACTGAGAAAAATACCTAGTACTGAACAGTGCAGGTGACATTTTCCAGATTCCTTGTTATTCTTTCAAAATAATTAATTGTAAATTAAATATGTGTACAAGTAAACAAAATTAATGTCAAGTCCATTCCATTTTTAGTTTAATAAAGTTCAGGCCACTGTTGTTTTCCACATCAAACTAATACAAAGGGGACATTATTAGAACATTCTACCAAACTTTATGGTCACATCTTTGAGAAATTGAATTTAGTGTTTCCACACATTGGACTGTAATGATGTTTGATCATTTTTTGCTGCATCACGTGTGTTGTTTGCTGTTCCGCACTTAGTTGTTTTTGTGTTGTAGTAAAATAAACATACCATGCCTCAATCCAAATGGTATTTTTAAAGATAAATTTAATCAATGTACTTCATTTTGAAGCAATTTAGAATTGTATGGATTGATTAACAACTCTCTTCAAGACAGATTGATCGGGCTAGATTGTATGAATATAAATCGACTAATCAATTGTTATAAAAAACAACACTTGTTTTGCATGTTGTGTTGCATTTGCACAGATAATAGTGACTGTATATGGTGTTTAATTTATTATACATTAAAAAAAATAACTTCTTTTGTTTACTGTAAAAAAAAAAAAAAAGCATACTTTCAACCACCCTGCTCAGATTGTCTTTCACCGAATCGGATTTTTGCAGGCGTATTCTTTTTTCTCATAGAACTGATGATGCATAATATAGACCATTAAAGTGCTTTCCATGTAAACATTTCTCAATTATATAGGTGGGCGTTGCATAAAAAGAATGTGTCCACACAGTGTTTTGCTCATGCCATCTATTATCCTACAGTTTCATAGTTACATAAATTTCATACAGGTTTTACTAAATTAGTCAAACAACAAACAAACAAAATAAAACTTCATTTTCTACCTTTTAGTAATTACTCATGTAGAATAAGAAACTTGTCTTTCATTGAATTTGTGTTGTTTAATGTAGTTTACAGAAATGTTTTTGTTTCTACACAATAGGATTGTGTGAAGTATTTGCTGCATTAAGCAGCAGTTGGCCTGTTTTGATTTGAGGTAATGATTTCTTATGGAACAGCCTATTTACTGAATATATGAAAGTTATTAGCAAATGCACTACTGTATTGTTAAATGAAAAGTGTCAGAGTAACACACCCCTTTTTACAACATAGTGTAAGGCTGTTGCAACATGTTGTGATCAAGCAAATGTAGAGACTACGTGACGATGCATTAATCCTTCTAATAACCTTTGCCCTTTGCTCTAAAGGCATTTTGTGGTTGTTAGAAAGACAAAGCTTTTTGTGTTTTTTTTATTGCTATTTTGTTACGCCTACCTGTCGTTGAGTTTTGATTTATTAAGACTTGTAAGTTTTGCATGATGCAACATTTATCAATTGCTCAATACTCTTCAAGCCTGAAATCTGACTTCAGCCTTTTAATGTAGTAAACTGCTTTAAAAAAACAAAAAAAATCTGATTCATTTAAGTTAATTACAGGCTTCTAGATGACAGTCTTAAGCCTGATAAACCTTCAGCAGGACTCGAAAGCTGATGTTCAACAAGCAAAAGTTATATACGTGTATGTCACATGTTGGCAAAGGGAAGCCATATTTCTATAGTGGCAGATCTCTGAAAGATGTTTGTAAATTAGGGTTAAAAACAGACTCCAATGAAAACGTTTTTTTGGTCATTTTAATATGTTCTTTTTTTATTTTTCTGATTGTGGAGAACATGTACAGATAAAAGTAGGCTTTAAATTGCATTTCTTTGTTCAAATTGTTGTGACTCAGGAACAGACGAAAAAAGGAAGTTTGAAAAGGATTGTAGAATATACCAGGCAGTCCACAAGTCCCCTTGCTCTGCTCCCTTCTGATGCATCCACTTCTGTTGTCCTGTTTTTGTGCTCTTGATGCCTCTGACAGCCACAAAAAACAAAACATACATTTAAAATCTTTTTATTTTAAATTTATTTTTTATTTCAAACATACCTGTAGACACTGATGAGGGGTTTTAGCTTCTGTTATCCTGTTTTTTTCTGCCCAGCAGAACAGGGCACAGGCAAAAGACAGTCTGTGACCCAGACTTTAAAAGGAGCAGCACAGAATAAAAAAACAAAAATCCATATATTCTTTTTATTAGTTCAGTTTTAGTGTCAAATATGAACGTAAGCAGCATTGCTGTTTTAGACCCTCGTGTTGAGTAGAGACATTTATATAATTTGAAAAATATATTAAAAGTCCACAAATGGAAATGAAATCCTTTCCATATTTTGTGACGCAATCCATTCACTTCACTGCATGTTGTGACAGCTTTTTCAGTTCAAATGCTGAAGCTATTGACTAAATAAGAACTGGACTGAGTGACCCCTCCCCACTGGCGTTCCAACAGGAAGTACCTGCTCCCAGATGTGTATAGAGAAATAAACAGCTATTACTCAGTCATTCTATTTGTCAGAATAACCATCCTTGTTCTGATAATTTTTTTTTTTTATAAAAACATCTTGATAACCCAGTGGTTTTTTTTTTTCATATTTTGTTGTAGTGAAATTTATTAAAGTCATTAAATTGACTGATCAGATGCCTCAATAAATGTATGTGGTCTCAAGTCAAACATTTAACAGATTCTCCTGAGCCTGATTTCAAAAGGTTGAGGTGTGTACTTATAACAAGGTCACACCTGATTGGCAAGAGTTCTTGCCATAGAAGCAATGACTGAAGACCAACTCAGACCAGTCACTGCACACAAGCGCAAATTACAGCGCAAAAAAAAGACGGCTGAATTGACTTCATTTGGTTGAAGCCAGAAGTAAGGTAAGTCGTTTCACAACGAATGACGTAGCACTCACCCAGTCCAGTTACTGTCAATGGCTGAAATACAGTGGAAAAATTGGTTTAGTCTCCAGGCTTTCTGTCTCGTGGCTTTAAAAGACCTCAAGGAAAGCCTAGTTTACTGATTTCCTAAGACTCTAAGCATGAGCCAGATTCGTTGTCTTCAATCTTTTGCTGTTTTCTTTTGCTATGATCAACATTTATCAGCGCTCTGGCCTGAAATGGAAAAAAAACAACAAAAAAAACATCAGTCTTATGCCTTCACCTGACCTAAACATCATGAAGACCATCAACATGCCAGTGCCCTCCAGCAGTACAACACATAAACCCCCCTCATGTTGAACATTGTCTTTCTGCTCCAATGGATAACAAAAGGTTGAGCCAGTCCGCATCTGTATGTGATTGTGCTAAGGCACATCGAGTAGCTTTCTGCTGTGTGTGGGGAGGAGAGGATAATTGGATCTGAGTGGGGTTGAGGGGTTGATGTGAAAAGGGAAAACTAGGTTACAGATCATTTTCTGTCTGGTCCACAAGCTGACAGAAATCCTGGAAGAGTTTGGATTAACATGCTGATTTACTGTGTACTTGTTACAGAAAAAGTCCTGTTTGAAAGCACTTTTAAATGAAAGACTAATCCCCCTTCCTCCCTACTTTTTTTTTTTTTTTTTAGCGGACATAATATCTACGGTTGAGTTTAACCATACAGGAGAGCTGCTGGCTACCGGAGACAAAGGAGGGCGGGTGGTGATTTTTCAGCAGGAAATGGAGGTACAGCTACATGTGTGACTTCATCTCTGGTCCAACTGGCATCTGCTTTAGAGGAAAGCATCTCCTCAATGTCGTCTTGGTTTATTGGAAATAATCACATAATCACATGATCTAAAGCTGAATCTCATTTTACGTGTCAATTTCAACAGAATAAAAACTTGCCTCAGTTCCGGAGCGAGTACAATGTTTACAGCACCTTCCAAAGCCACGAGCCCGAGTTCGATTACTTGAAGAGTTTGGAAATCGAAGAGAAGATCAACAAGATCCGCTGGCTTCCTCAGAAGAATGCTGCACAGTTTTTGTTGTCGACGAATGGTAAATCTGTCACTGCAAACATCTGCAATTACTTAGACGATTTTACCCTCAATGCAGATAAGCTCACTGTATATTTTGGGCTGTGAGTTTTTATTTAACAAAATATGGGAATAAGAACAGATATTTCATCTTGAAAGGTAAATAATTAAAATGGAATAGATACACATTAATGCTTATTTAGCTTCATGAAACATAGGAATCTATAATAGTGCAACATATGAACAATTATTCAAATAACCATAGAATAAAAGACATAATAAAAAGTCAACTAAGCTTTTTATATCACTTTAAATCACTAAATCCATTGAATTCATCTTAGGTAAAAACACCAAAAAAAGCTCCCACATTCTGCAGATGCTTTCCAACACAGATTCACCACAAGATAGTGAACAGTCATGACATCACGTAATTAATAAACAAATTTTCACATTATTCTCACGTTCATATTTATTACATTTTTGGATTCAAATTGGCAACTATGTTTAAAAACTTAGAATTTTTGGGTTCAGAAAACTGAACTTTTTTTTCCCTAGTTTTTTTTATCCACAAAAGACACTTTGATAGCTTTACTTTAAAAATAGTCTTTACCGACACTTAACTTTGAAGATTTATTTACTTCCATGACAGCAGTGCATACGTTTAGTTTATATACTGGAAATCCAACATTATTTTGCAATTTCAGAGTGTATTTCTTACAATTTTTTACTGTATTTATAAAGATAATAAATTTGTGATCTTAGAAGTCACAAATTATTGTACTTGAATTTTTAGGAGCAGATTGCAAATGTCAGAAAATTCTCTCCTTAGAACCGTAAATATTAGCAATGTCAAAAAAGGTTGTTTACATGTAATTACTTTTCAACAAAATCTAAAAATAAAAATAAAAAGCTTTGTCTGTTAGCGTGTGAAAATTTACCGTGTGTGTGTTTATTACACCTATTTTTTTTTCTTTTAACTTCCGGTGCATTTTTTTTAAGTAACCGGTAAAATGCTGTCAACATGAGGCTCTTTCAGACTGTGTGTACATTAAATAGGTTTTCTTTTTTTTTTCAGATAAAACCATTAAGTTATGGAAAATCAGTGAACGAGACAAGAGACCTGATGGTTATAACCTGAAGGAAGATGATGGACGATTCAAAGATCCTAATTCCATCACATCACTGCGGGTCAGTCAAAAGCAATGAAGACACTTGATTGAGAATTTAAGAAAGAATTTGAAGCTGTTTTATTTACTCTTGGCAAAAACCAAAGAAAATAAGTGCAGAGTCATTGGAACATTGGATAGGTTCACGTTGAACATGGTTTTTGAGGTTTTTAGCAACTCAACACATCAACTTTGCTTACTGTAACTTTTTAAATAATGACAATAATGAAAAGTTGTGCTGAAATTTTGACAAACTTGGAAATCTGGTGTAGAATAAGCCGTGTAACCAATATTCGTTGGAAATGTATAATGTCCAATGTATTAATTATTACATTTCTAATTTAATTCGAGCTTGTTCAATTTTTTTCTTCTTTTCAGGTACCAGTTTTGATACCTATGGACCTGATGGTGGAGGCCAGTCCACGGAGGGTGTTTGCCAACGCTCATACCTACCACATCAACTCGGTCTCTGTAAACAGCGACCACGAGACCTATCTGTCTGCAGATGACCTGCGCATCAACCTCTGGCACCTGGAGATTACTGACCGCAGCTTCAGTATCCTCAAACACGCGACAAGACTTCCCGTTAAAGCATTTTTGTCACACTCCAGAGTAAAAATCTTTGGATACTGACTCTTGAGGTGGTTTTTAAACGGCGGTTGAGTTTGTTTATGTCCTTGACTGTTTTTCTCTCAGATATTGTTGATATTAAACCACCCAACATGGAGGAGCTAACAGAAGTGATCACAGCAGCAGAATTCCATCCTCATCAGTGCAACACATTTGTCTACAGCAGCAGCAAAGGCATCATCCGTCTGTGCGACATGAGAGAGTCAGCTCTGTGTGACAGACACACCAAGTGTGAGTATCCGCAATGGTGGTATGGTACGTTTTCTGACTCCAGACCTTCAGAAAGTTCTGACTTTTGTCTGCTCTCATAGTGTTTGAGGAGCCTGAAGATCCGAGTAACCGCTCCTTCTTCTCTGAGATTATCTCCTCCATCTCAGACGTCAAGTTTAGTCATAGCGGACGCTACATGTTGACCAGAGACTATTTGTCTGTGAAGATTTGGGACCTGAACATGGAGAACAGGCCAGTGGAGACCTATCAGGTTAGAAGTCTTGAGTGAGATGGTTATATTAATGTGAACACATCTTCATAAACTCTGAGGATCAACACCTTTATTAGCAGTTTCAGTTTATTCTGTACAACAGAGTAGGGCTGGTCGCGGTAGTATTTTTTTTTTCTCAATAGCAAAATGAGCCTATCACAGTAGACATTTATTTTGAAGGATCCAAAATTAACACAGCCAGTCGCAAGCATTTTCTCCTCTCTGGCATGTAAAAGTTAGAGGGTTAATCACCACATGGTGAGTAAATGTTTGTGTATACTTAGTCATGTTTATTAGCTCTTCTCGTGAATTTCTTTCAACGTCTATTTCTCTACAGTCTGAGGTAAATAAACACACAACGCGAGTCACAACACTCCACCCCTGCATCACTTCACCTGTGCAGCGTTTAGTCTGGCTGATAAAACAGCGGAATATGTTTATATCAGGATCCAGTCAGACCTGAAGGATAAACTGCGTCACTTAAAGCAGCAACAGACAGATTAATAAAATGTGCTGATTTGGAGACGGCGCTGCTTTTAGACACTGATGCTAAGATGTTAGCTTTTTAGTAACAAATGCTATCTTGCTAACTGTTTTCGCTGCATCTGTGTAGTATAACAGTTTGTTTTACACTGAGAACTATGACCTGTCAGATGTTGTGCTCAATCCTCCTGCCTCTTTAAAGCTGCAGCTTTAATTTCGATAATTATATATAATAACACAAAACATTATACTGTTTTCAGGCTGTTTTTTGTTATGATTTGTAATAAAATGTGATCACCTGGAGGTAGAATTAGAAAATCTGTAATAAATGTGCCCTTGTTTTCTCAGCATTTGTGAATTTGAGTTTAAAGTTAGATTGACTGTAAAGATGCATTCATCATGCCATTTATAAATTATTTTCATGCAATTTAATTTTCCTAAAAAAAAAATCTGAAAATTAAAAAAAAAAAAAAGTAAAATGCCTAAGATATTTCTATGTAAAATAATGTTAGAATTTGGCCAATAAGATGTTTTTTTTAATCTACTGGCCAACTTGGCCAGTGTCTCTAAAATTCAACTTTGACCCCTGTGGTGGTTTAAAATCTGACAAAAAACATAACGTGTATAAATAAATTGTGTAGAAAGCATGTTCCTTCTAAAACTGAAAATGCCACCAACCGTGTTTTATCACATGAAGCAGTGCCACCAAGCAATAAACAATAATTCTCCAGAAAAACAACAAAGTTAAGACCTTTGCAGCAGCAACAGTCTAAACTACGAGAAGAAACTCAGAGAATTTGCTTTAGTTCCTAGCTTATTCACAGGATGTTTGTTCTGTAAAACTTGAAAACATTAGAATTTATTTGTAGAATTAATGCTTTGTTTTTAAATGGAACTGATCAAGCAGTTTAGTGTTCTGTTTTATTTATGTGCTCTTTTGAGACTTGAAGCTTTTGCTTTAATTTTCAGTTAAGTTTGTAATATTTATGCCTTTTTTTTTAGTTTGCTGGGGGAAAAAACTGTTGTACAAAGAAAACTGTACAAAGAAAACTATTCAGAAAAATGTATTTTTAAAATGATGAAAACTTATTGAAGAAGTTAAAGGAAATACAGAACTTCACACACAAATAAAGAAGCAGAGAGCGCAGTCAACTAAATAGAAAATAGAGCAATTTAAAAGACGTCTTAGATTTCATATCTTGCAGGATCTCACTCCAGGATGGAATTCGCCCCATTTTAATTTTTTGCCTTTGTATTGCCTGCTTCTGTTTAGTGGACAAATGCACCACTTCCTCCTCTGCCTTTCATGTGCCTGCGCGTTCACAGAAGCAGCAAGTGTGTGAGAAAGATGTTCTTCACGTTAAAAACAAACTCTGGAGATGATCGCGTCGCTTGAAAAGTAAAAACACCACTCAGAAGTTCATTGCAGTAATCATGGAGAGCAAAACCAGCCATCCTTAATAAGAACTAGAGCATGCAATTCTGGATACAATTGATGTGTTGACGGATTGCTTTGAAGTATAAACAGGGCTTTAGATTAACTGTACAATTGAGACAAAAATCTAAATTGTAAGAGTCATAAAAGTTTTACAACTTTATTCTCTTACCGTTTTGACTTTTTGTAAAATAGACTTTTAAAAAATTAACAAACGACTTTATTCTTGTATATTTGTTAATTTTTTTTTTATGGTGGCCCTTACACTGTCTTGTAATTCTGGTCATTTATGCATGAAAAAAAATGCAACTGTTGTCAGAATTCCAATTTATATGGTAATGGCACTTAGTGACCACTAGGAGACGCCCTATTTTGAGGAAAGCACTGATATGACCCCAGGTTGGTGATAACAATTAGCTATTTATTTTAGTGTTCATTACAGATTTGACCCAAATGCTTTTTTTTTTTTTATTCCATTCTTTTATGTAATTAAAAACAAACAAACCAACAAAAGTGATTTTTCCATCACCCATAATCTGTTAGCTTTCTTTAAAGTTCCAGGTAAAGTCTGCACTTCTTCCCCTCAGAGATTACACTCCAACTCCAGATATTTTCTTCAACCACAACAAAATCCAAACTAAATAAAGGAATTCTCTACCCTGAAAGTTGTGTCCGCATAAAAAAAGGAAATCCACAAGGTGCCAAAAGCTGTCAAGTCTGAGGCGTTCTCAGTTTTTCTGTAGCAATAGACAGGCGTTTTCTTTCAGGTTTACCATTCACCCTCTAAAGCAGTGGTCTCCAACCTTTTTCAGCCCACAAGCTGACTTAATGTCTGAAAATATTTTTACAGACTGTCCTGTTTGAGGGTGAAGTGTGTCTTTTTTTTTTTTTTTAAGCTTAAGTTTATCTTCATCCTCTGTAAAATATCTGGAGCTGCTTTAAGCTTTATTCGTAAACTAGATTCCATGTAGGACCCATTAAAGTGGGATATAGATTTTTACTTAACCCATAACTGTTAGTGAAAGCCAAAAATTTAGACGCAAACTTCAGCCTCAACAGACTTAACGGTGCAATAGATACATGCAAAAAGAAAAGACCACAAAAACTGGTATTTGCTAAATAAATAACATGGATCCACTATTTGAGCAACAATAGACAGCCGCTTGCTAAATATTATACATTATTATAATTGTGTGTGGGAACAACTGTCCCAATATATCTATATTTGGAGTATAGACTCCAGATTGTTAAATGCAGCTTTCTTTTTCTTTTAAGTCAAATGTTTTTATTTCCTCACTGAATCTTTTCTGCCTAAAGAAACTTTCCAAACATTTAACTTTGCTAGCTTGGGGGTTTCAGATTTGGTGCTTGATGGAGCCGCTTTAAGGCAGCGGATGGATTTTCAACACGTGATCGAGTGGCTTGACGTGACAAAAATGAGTCGAATGGTGGAGAGAATCCAGTAGTTTTCCAAAATGAAACTTCTTCAAAATCTGATTATGAATAAAACACAAAATACGTGGGTCATGGTTTGTTTTTTTTCCCCCACTGTGGCTCGGTACCGACTGTCCCCAGCAGCCTGGGGTTGGGGGTACACTGCCCTAAAGTGCAGAAAGGAGTGATCCTGGCCTATCTATCTCCAGTTTATTTGCCAAATAAATCCTAGGTATGTCAGTCACATGACCTCCAGCTGACTTGTCATTTATATAGCCAAAAAAAATAACCCAGACAAGGAAATACATTGATTATGTAAACCACAAGACTTGTAAGTATAGGACTTTATGGTATGTTTTTCTAATGACATCAAAGTTTTTTTATTTTTGTTGTTGCTTCATGGGGCTGTTTTGCAGTGATGTCAAACCTTCTTCTTTATCTGGACAGGTTAACGAATACCTGAGGAGCAAGCTGTGCTCGCTCTATGAGAACGACTGCATCTTTGACAAATTTGAATGTTGCTGGAATGGCAACGACAGGTACCTGCACCACGTACTTCTGAACATCCTAGAATGGTTTAAATTCAGACCTGAATTGTTCTCATTGCGATTTTACCTGCGTGTGTTTCTCCCACCCTCCCCTCCCGGCAGCGTGGTCATGACTGGCTCGTACAACAACTTCTTCCGGATGTTTGACCGCAGCCAGAGGCGGGATGTAATGCTGGAAGCATCCCGTGAGAACAGCAAGCCCATGCAGGTCCTAAAGCCTCGCAAGGTGTGCGCCGGAGGCAAACGCAAGAAAGATGAGATCAGTGTGGATAGCTTGGACTTTAATAAAAAAATCCTTCACACTGCTTGGCACCCCCAGGACAACATCATTGCAGTGGCGACGACTAACAACCTCTACATATTCCAAGATAAAATAAACTAAGACAAGGGCAGGTTTGTGAGAGACGAGGTAGAGAGATTCTCATCTTTACCACTGGAAGCCGCACCCGGGATGACCTATGGTGGTGCAGACGACCAGCATCCCTCTCTGTCGACCAGACTTTGCCACTTTGTTCTGGATGTGGACAGAGGAAGGCGCTCTTGCCTGTCATCAGTCTGGGGCGGGGGGCAGGGTCACATCTGCCTTGTTATTTAAGTAATGTGCCAAGTTTTTGTTTTTGTCCAGACCTCCCAATTTTCTTCACCACTGTGGGCAAAACTGTTTCATTTCTGACTACAGGCACACTCATTTTTATACCTCTCCCTAAATGGCTCTGTAGTAAAACAAAAAAATAAACACTTTAGTGTGTCCCTTTATTGCCCTGTGCCATTGTGATGATTATTTTTCTAAGGAAATGTTAAGTTTTTGACTTATTGTGCAAACACTGTTTTAGTCAGTCTTTTTCTTTGAGGATCTTCAGTTAGTTCAAAGCTGCAAATCCAGCAGTTTTGTCCTCGTGTTTTTTTTTTTAACTTCACTTCCTGGTTGTTCATTCTCTACAGCAGCACCTAAAGAGTTGATTTTAAATACAGTCTGAATCCAGAGTGGTCCAGTGAGGTTCTTGTCCTGCTCGCTGTTTGTGCCTCAGGCTTTGGAGTGGGCGGTGTTCCCAAACTCCACAGGAGATTTGTTTTTGTTTTGAGGTTGGCTCTGTCTCAAGATCTTTGTGGTTTAGTTCAGAATTTTTTTTTTTTTTTTTTTGTGTTTGTGTGATGTTGAACAATAGCTGGGTATGAGAGAGCCTATACAAAGATAACTATGTCATATTTATATACAAAGAAAAGAGAATTCAAATGACTAGAGGTTTTCCGTCCCTCTTTGTGATATTAAGCTCACCTTAAAACATATCTTTTTTGGGGGGGGGTGGTGTCTTCCCATAGTGTACAATATCTCTAAAGCAGTGCTTCTGGAACAGGAACTTAGAATTTGACACTGGACTTTTATTGCTGCACCAACTGAAGTACTTGGATGTCTGTGTTGTAAAGAGAGGACATTATTTGAGGAATTAAGGCGTTTAAAGTGAGAATGAACTTTTCAGCTGCTTTATGTGATGGCACAATTCTCCACTACACCGCATTTACCTGTAAACTAAGGATATTCATGCCTCTGATAATGTGTAATTATAATTTTACTGACGGTGGAAAAGGAATTTAAAAAAAAAATAAAGGAACTACTTTTGCATCCTTTGGATTGTTTGGTTCTTCAGATTCAACCTATATTAGGTGATATCTTAGTTACCTTGCATAAAATGTATTCAATGAACTTTGGAGACCTAATTACCGTGGATTTAAGTCTGTAATCATGTAAGGTGAGCTGTAACCAATATTTTCTCAGGACGCCATCAGCATGCAGGTTTATATATATATATATATATATATAAAAAGGTTGTTACGTAACCACGCCCCTCCCGAGTGGAGTATTTAAGAATGATGTTACGTCATCACCTAGCTGCGAGCAGGCGTGTCCTCGCTGCTGCTGGGAAAACAAACGGCAGCGGGACTTCAGACCGACAGCTCCCTCTGAAGTTTAGCTGGATCAAAAACCGGACTCTCGTAGCGTCCCACGTCCGGATGTATGCCGAACAAGGCGCGAGCGCTTTGCACTGATCTGAGTCCTGAATGCAACCCACCCTGGTCAACACGAACCACCATGTCTGACGCTGCTAGCACTGCCTCCACAGAAAACAACGGGGACTCGGGGCTAAACGGTAAGCTAAGCCCATCAAGCTGCGTCACTTTTACACCTGTCAAAGTGTGTACTTGCTTAAATCATGTCTTAGTTAATGTTGACAAACACATAAAGCTAAGCTTTATCCATAATACTAGTTTAAGTCCCTCTTCTCTTCCCTTACAGCTCAGGTCAGCAAATAGGGCGGGGATTACAGCTTTATCTGTTTATTGACATCGTTTGAACCAATAAGATTCCGATTTTTCTTAATGACAGGCACGTGAGCCAATCAGTGAGTGTTTACCAGGAAGAAAGGCGGGAGGAAAGTGCTGTCAACAATGATCGATTAAAGAAGTGATAAAATGGGTTAAACGACATTTTAAAAGCTGTCGCAGTATTAACGCTGCGTCACCAAAGCAAAAACAAATTAGTTTTAACTTGTATTTAAGCAAAATTAAGAACACCCCCCCTCCCAATTGATTAATACCCACTTTGAAATAGTAAGTCGTAGACTTTATGAGTCTGTTTTTATAAGAACAAAATAGTTGTTAAATCCACCAGTATCTATTTATTAATTTATGTGTTTGTTTAAATGTAAATTCAATATATTCTCTTTTTTTAAATGGAGGGTAAAAATGACCCCATAATCACCGAAAAGATGTTAATTTGCATTCCCTACTGAAAAGTAAACAAAGAGGTGTTTATGACGCTGCTGAACGGACTGGGCACAGAGCTGCCATGCTCATGGCATGAAGGCCTGGATGTAGAGGTGGGGGGTTCAACTGCGGGCTATTTATGGCAGAGCTACAAGGACACAAGTTTTAACCATGAGCAAAGGGAAAGAAGAGCTTCAGCATTCAGCCAAGACAGCACGATTTAAAACATATAATAATTTATTGACAATTTGGTAGTTGAAAAGTTTCTATAATCGTACTGTCCAACAGTCCAGACTTTGTATTATTTCTTGCTAGGAGATGATTTGTAAACGTTTAACCCCACATATTGATTGATTACATGAATTCTCATACACTAGTTTTCTGTGTGTGGTTGGGTGTACGCTACAGTTTCATTAAATCCTTTTTCTGGGGTAAAAACACACAGATCTGCATGGAAAGAGTTTATTTCTGGATCAAATAACTGTATTCGTTTTGGAGCTCCACTTTAAACCCAGTCTGATCAGACTCCCTGCGTGGAACATTTTCTCCTAAACCCATGCAACAGCTGATAGTGTCTCTGCAGCCAGAATGTTCGGAAGCACCGACGCCATGGCAACGTGGTTTTAGTCCAGCCAGAGGAGACAAAGGCCTGCAAACAGCCAGCTTGGCCTGCAGTCTGCTGTGTAATCCACAGGATGCTGAGTCGGTGCCTGTTTAGTGGTAGTGGTGGTGGTGGGAGGTGGGGGGGATTTGGGTTATCTTTTAACCGGCCTCTCGCCTGTTAATGTGTACGTGCTGTTTGCTAAGTCTTATGTGGGAGGGGGGGGGACTGCTCAAGAGACCTTTGGCAGTATTTCTTTTGGTGAGGCAAATGTTTTGATTCTGGATGATTGGGATAGTAAAATAACCCCCCCACCACGCTTCATGTAACCTAATGCTTGACACTGTGTACCTTTTTGCGTTGCCGGTCCATGCTGGTGCTCACGTACCAGCTGAGGCACCGTTACATTTCTCGGACGAGGTCTAGCGGCGCAGCACGCTCTCAGTGGAGCGTTTATGACATCACACGGCAATAAATAGAACTTTACTCTGCAGGTTCTTTGATAAACACTTTGATTCATGTTTTCACGCAGTTTGAGATGAGGAAACAGGTTGTGATGGGATGTCCTGGGAGTCTGTGTGACACCTGTCAGAGGGCAGAGATGGACACTTTTTGAAATGTTTTAATTTGCTGAGTTGCACCTCATGAGGCCAGCTGTTTTTAACCATTTAAACAAATCAGAACAATCTGATTTACTTAAGGTTTGTGCTTAGTGGACAGATGATCTTAGCTACCTGTTGAAAAAAATGCCTTGATCATGACATCCTCTTTTGCTGCTCAAATCTTGGTGCTCTGAAAAGCTCTAAGTCTAATTCTGAGACTTTCGCTTTGTAATAAAATGGGCTTCAGTCTTGGATGTTATTGTAAATATACATATTTTTTCTGTTATAGTTGTCCCACCATACTACTGATTGGAGGAGAATCCTTAAATTCTTTTAAAGACCCACTCTGAAAATTGTGTTATTGGTGTTTTTAACATGTTATTGTGACTTTTTTCTGCTGATGGAGGTTGTAGATAAAGAATATTAATCTTAATAATGTATTTCTGACTATTTCTTTATTTAAATAATTTTAAAGCATGACAGATGAAAAAGTGTTGTTTGAAAAAGATTGTAATTGTGACATAGAAAATACATTTGGCGGGCCAAGCGTATGGGGCTGTACGCTAGTTGGAGAGAGTGTAAACAAAGGGAAGATGGGAAATGGAATACAGGCTCACACCAACAGTCCCGCCCACAATTCATACATTTCTCATGTACTCCTGCCGCTCTGCCTGAACTGACCTAGAAAACCACACAGGTTTTTTGATTTTGGCTAAAAACAACATATTTAATTAAATTAATTACATTAATTTAAACTAATTATTTAAATTAACTTAAAAGACCACTGGAAATGCTTTTACAAGACATCACAAGTTGATTGGAGTGGGGCTTTGAGTGACCATAATCCTAAATCATTTCTGATGTTACTGCGTATCCTTTTAGTTTTACTGCAAAAAACACAAAATATAGGAACTACTGTAACATCTGTGTATTTAACCCGAAGTGGTTTCATTTCTTTTTTTCTTTGTATTTTCGAAATTTTACAACTCATACAAGCCAAAATCCAAAACAGAAACTAATCACACAAATCGTTGAATAAACATATAATGTAAATTCTTTCATTATCTTCCTTAATTCATAGCAGCAACAAAAAAAAATGCTGGATTGTTACTAAAATTCCCATATTCTTTGCTTTGTTTATCTGTTAATCTAGCTACCATAATATCAAAATACCAACCAAGTATCCCTCAATTTAAATCTTCAGTTTACTCCACTGCCAATCCAAAACCTCAATTTTCATACGAAGAGAAGCAGTCATTTATTTCCATGAGATAAACTTGATTGAGTTTACTTTTTCATTCATTTATTGTTTGTTCTTTATCTCCCATTTAATGTAATTATTTCTCCAACAATAACTAGTAGTATCTATATAACATGTGTTTCTTCCATTTTAAAAATGTCATTAGCTAGCACGTCGAGTAAAAACAGCATTGTGTCTGAAGGTATTTCCTTTTAGAATATTTTAGAGTGTTTGTTAGTGTTTCAGTTTTTGTTGATCTCGAAATCGTTAGACATTTTGGACGTTGTTTTTTTAGTCGGTTACGTCAGAGAAATACTTGTTATCCTTTATTAAATGATTCTTCCTAATTTCTTCCTACCCATTTATATGCACGTACTATAATAATAAATCCATTACAAACCTCAATTATTCCTTGAACATGTCACCTTTTGTTCAAAATAAAAGCAGAGACATTTTTCCATGATTAAGCCTTTTGTGCATCATCTTATTTTATCTTGTGGGAAACTTCTGCACCATTTCCAACTTGTTGATTAAATTTTTGTTAAAATTTGCCAAATGTACTATAAATACTTTTGGAATTAATTGTACAAGTTAAATAAATTCAGCGGTGTCTGGTAAATCTGAAAAGTAATAGTTTTTGTGTTTGTTTGTCCACAGGGTCCTGGGTGGAGTTGGAGATGAACCGAGCTCATCAAGCCCAGTCATCCTTGACTGGTAGTTTGGCCCCTGGCTTGCTGCCCCTCCCTCAGGTGGAGGAAGAAGAGGCCATAGTGGGGGGGCTCGAACATGTCCCGTCCTCTTCCTCAATCCACAACGGAGACATGGAGAAGATCTTGTTGGACGCCCAGCATGAGTCGAGCCGCAGTAACTCCTCCTGTGACAGGTGGAGAAACAACTTCCCTTTTCGTCATGCCTTTATTCAGAAGAAATAGAGATACATTTAGTTTTTATTATTACTCTGTGACTTTGTGTCTTTAAAGTTTCACTCCAATCATCCTTTGATATGTTTTTAAAGTGTTCCCAGTGTTTTTTTTAAAAATATGATTATGATGTTTTTAACCAAAATAAAATAAACAGTGTTGTTTTGTAGGACATAGTTTCTGCAGAGCAGCTGGAGTTTGTTAGAAACTCGCCACTGAGTTCTTGGCGAGACTGTTTGCGCGGAGTGACCCCGCCCTTTTTCCCTCACCTATGTCGAGTGCAGGGAGCTCGGGGCCCGCTCAGCATATTTTCTGCAAGTAAGATCTCTTTTAAACATAATTTTTTCTTCCTTTCCTGATTCATGATTTGAATAAAGAAATACTCAGAAATGTACAGAAATGCAATTTTAATCTTAATTCTCTTTTATATATGTCATCCATCATCAGAAAAATGCCACATTAACATGTTAAAACCACCAAAAACATTATTTTCCTCTGAGTTGGTTTTAAAACAGAAGTGCAAAAACAGGAAAGTTTGTTAAATTACAAAAGTCACCTTCATCACAAAAACAACAATAATAACAAGCCTTTTAGACATTTAAAACATATAAACAAACACACGAGAAGTTCTGTAATCGTGAATTCCATGGTCTAGAAAATCAGATATTTATAGTTTTGCCGGATTTAGTTTGTTTTGGAGCTCAGGAAGACTCCCGTCTCCTGTTTTCAGGACGAGTCACCAAGTTTCAGGTCAATCAGAGCAGATAGCTCCTGAAATAACCGCTTACATCACCGTTCATCTCGTAACATCCTGACCCGTTCTTTTGTCACCACATGATATCTTTATGTTTGTGATAGAGCACATCTTATCAGTGGTTGACCTGTTAGCCGTCTGTGAGCCTGAAGCTGTTTCCAAACATCCAGCCACCAAACTGCTGTCAAATCAGAACACAAACATGAAAAGAATTACAACGCAAGGATTTTTTATTCTGTTTAGCTAATCCCTAAGCAAAAAGTAGTACACTTGAAGTTTACTTTATGAAATATACCCAAATATAAGTATACTACAGACCGTATATATGTAGGATAGAAATTATACTTACGTAATACTTATTCAGACTAAATTGGCACATTTTAATTTTACTAATAAAAAGTAAACTTCAAGTATACTTCTTCACTTTTTAGCATAGACTGTACACTTGTAGTACACTTAAGTAGTTTACTTTATACTAAGGGACGTGTAAGAAAAGGGAAAACTGTAGATCAGTTTCTTATCAGAAACCTGATTTTTTTTCTTTCTCTGACACACAACGTGTTTTTACAGGAAAAAAATGTCATGCTGTCATACAGATGTTTTTTTTTTATGTTTTCCAATAAATTTTAATAACCAGGAACTTTTGATAATGGAAGTTTCATATACAAAGAAAAAGAATCTTAAAAAATGAATTTCTGAGTATCTCTTTATTCAAATCATTGTGGATCAGAAGCAGACAGAAAAAGTTATTTGAAAAAGAGCTTATTTGTGACTTTGACAATACAATGGGCGAGCCACACGCTCCCTATCCACTTAAACATAGAGCACACAGCAATGAGGAAGGGAAGAGGGGCGGAGCTGCTAAGCATCAAAAGTCCCACCTACAACTCAGATGTGAATTTCTAAATAGATCAGAAGATAATGGGAGTGACAATGTAAGCTTCAGTGTGAGCGGACCCCTGAAAAAAAAAGAAAGAGGTGTAAAGAAGTTTGCATTCTTTTCCAGCCCCCCAAGGCCGCACTCCCCCCAGGACGAGGGACAGATTATCTTTGATGTGGACGTGGCCGCCAGAAAAGACAGTCAAGTAAGCTGTCGTCAGCTTCTCCATCAGTCTGTTGCCATGGCAGCCACATGCTTTGGCTCTGAGCAGCAACTGCTTCCTGCCTGTAGTTTCTATGGAGATGGCTGCCTCTGAGAAGGAAATGTTTTTGTTTGATGTTTGTTAAATCTGCCTCCTATGAGACATAAAACTGTGTTTTTGTGAGAAATGGTTCCGACGTGTAAATAAAAACACAAAAGTTGGCAATTCAAGTCTTCCCGATGAGCAAAAACTCAGTTTTTATTTCCTTTTAGTCTGAAGAGGAAGTCTCGGACAAAGAGAGGGACATGGATATCCTCATGAAGGATGCAGATTGGGTCGCCGACTGGTCCAGTCGACCGGAAAACATTCCCCCCAAGTGAGTATCCGCTGGGTAAACATGAGCCTTCTCTGTCCAGGTCAGCGGAACACTCTGTTTGTTTGTACAGAAGAAAAAAAAAAAGAAAGTAGTTAGTTGTCATAGAGATGTTTGGATGAGCAGGATGGAACCATTTGTCCTGAAAGAAAAGGGTTAGTCATCTGCAAAAAATCGACTTTTTTGTGAATGTACATGAAACAAACAGTTGGTAAACGGGTCTTCCCATTTAGCAGTCAGCTGGACTTGGTTTTATTTTAGAAGATGCTTAACCTCGCCTCCCGGAAAAGAGGTTAAACATCTTCTTAAATAAAAATGAAGTTTTAAAATAAAAACAACAACTTTTAGGAGGGGAAAAAATACCATGAAATTATTAATTTAAAAATAAAAAGCCAGTAATGATTTGTTTTAGCACTCCGTGTTCTGTTACAGACATTGACTGTATATAGAGAAATGGACTGAGTGACCCCCTCGCACTCCAAACAGGAAGTACCTGCAGGCTGGCTCCAAGTATCCAAAATCCTATAGACTTCTATAGAGAAATAAACAGCTGTTACTCAGTCATTCTATTTGTCTGAACAACCATTCTTACTCGGATACCTTTTGTAACAATTGTTATCTGAGTGGGGGGTTTAACTGATGACTTTTAGCGTCAGACAGGAATAAAAAAAAGTTGGGAAGAGGGTTGGGGTTAATGATGGAAACCTAGAATTAAAAATTCAGTTTGTTTTTTCTGTTAGGGAATTTCATTTCCGTCACCCTCGGCGTTCCGTAACACTCAGCATGAGGAAGACTGGTGTCATGAAGAAAGGAGGAATCTTCTCTGCAGAGTTTCTCAAAGTGTTCATCCCATCGCTGCTGCTATCGCACATAATCGCTCTGGGGCTCGGGTGAGTCCTCCTCTGTCTCACTGTTGGAAAGCAAGTCTGAAGGGGGGAAGATTGTCTGTTTACTTAACTTTATTTAATTTCATATTTCATTAGTTTATTGATTTTATTTGATTGTACTTATTTTTTGTGGATAGCAGTAAATCCACTTGTCTTAAATCTTTCTTTCTGAGTTTATGAAGGTTTTTTTTGTCTGTTAATCTCAGAACTTCAAAAGTCCTTAAACAGGAATAATATTTACAGATTTTTTTAATGGCATTTTTCTGCAGGAACAGCACAATTATTTGTGTAAATGCCTCTTAAATCCGTGATTTTCTTTTTACATTTTTTCAAGAGAGCCCCTGTACTTACCTTGTTGATGCAGCAGCTGCTGATTGTTTGAATTTCCAAGCTGATACTGAATGTTTTTTGAAAAACGCAGCATTTATTTGACTCCCCAATTACTCTGCATACATGGATAAGGAACAAAACAAGAATGATGACGATGTTTTGACAAAAGCACACATTGTTCTTTCATCATCATAAAGCTGAAGGGCGTTTGAAAGATCTCGGCTGGGTTTGCTCTGGTTGGGAACAGCTGGCATAGCTAGATGGAACAGAAATCTGTTAGTTTTACAAAACAGATCTGACTCAACTTCAGCTGCAATCAAAGATTTATGGAAATCTGAACACATACTGTGGAGGAGACACAGCACAAACGAAAACGTGCAAAATTGCAGTGAAAAAATCCACTAGGTGAACTGCGCTATACTGAGGGAACTCTGTAAATAAAGTTTTTTTTCAACTCTTCCTGAGATGGGGAGAGCTGTTAAACAGCAACCTGCTGCTCCTCTCAGCTTAAGATTATTGTTAGAAACATTTCCACTGAATACATATCCATAAGAACAGATCCAGGTGTTTACAGTGCGATGCTGTAAGTGCTGCAAAAGTTCAGTAAGAAATCACCTCCAACTTGTGGTTGGGACTGTTAGTGCAGAGCAACCCCGCCCCCTTTCCCCTCTCTGTTGCTGAGAGCTCAGAGCAGGGAGCTTGTGGACCGCCAAGTGTATTTTTACGTTGAAAATACAATGTTTTCAAACAGCATTTTTTTCATCTTCGTGTGAATTATGAATCCTGATTCACAATTGTTTAAATGAAGATATACTCACAAATATCAGAAAAATGCCACAAGAACAAGTTACAACACCATAAACACAATATTTATCCATTAGAGCTGGGGTATTTATGCACTGATGACCTTTTAATCCTTTTTTATATATATATATATATATATATATATATATATATATTTCCCCAATATTCTTAGTTCCTAAGACAAACTTCCACTGTTCTGTTGATAAATGAATGCAGAAATGAATAATTATCATACAGAAGAAATAGTTTCAGCTTGATTGGGTTCTGGTTTCTCATAGTTTGGATTTTTTTTTAATGCTTCAGCAGTTGTTGGTGGAGACCAGCAGGGGGAGCTGTGCTATCAGTTCCTTTCATCAGAGCAGCAGATGCTGTGATTTCTGAACCTCCTCTGAGGAGCACATGAACCAGAACTCCTCAGTTCTGGTGATGGAGCACCATAGCAGTCATTCATGAAGGGAACTCCTACACCCCCCATCCCGGCTCCAACTACAGTTCTCTGGGAAATGAATTAGGGGGGTGTCATGTTGTCTTGCCTTTTGATCAACTATCGTTCTCTAACTTCATCTTCTTGTCTCCTCTCAGTGTCTACATTGGAAAGAGGCTGACCACGCCCCCCACCAGCTCCTTCTGAGCCCCAAACTGAAGAAAAGTGCCTGGGAGGTGGTCACGAGACGTTGGAGAAAGTTTTGCTGTCGTGAGAATGCCCTCCTCTCCCCCCCTCAGTCCTGCCTGCAATCCCCCCTCAGCCTGAGATATGACATGTTCTCAGGAGAAATGCATCTGCCTTTTCCTTCGTCTTCCTTCCTTCCTTCCTTCTGTTTTTCTTGATTCTTTCTTATATCTTTCACAAACAGTACTGAGGTCAAATTCTCCTTCTCCAGAGTTTTCAGAATGGGGGGGTTTTAGCGGGAGGGTTAAAGGATTGAACCAAACTCCTGTACTGCTGTGCCACGAGCAGCCCAGCACTCCACCTGCAGAGAATTCCACCAAATCCAAACAACTGAAAATGTCCTCATGCCTTTATTTGTTTTGTGTTGTAGTCATCAGTTTTGGATTGTTGTTTTACAGTTTGATTGTTTATTACCCCTGCGACAGACTGGCGACCAGTCCAGGGGTGTCCCCTGCCTTCGCCCATGAGTAGCCGGGTTAGGCTCCGGCAACCCCGTGACCCTGAAAGGGATAAAGCGGCTTGGAAAATGAATGAATGAATGAATGATTGTTTATTAATCGTTTTTATTCAGTGGCCAATGCCACAAGAGAAGCACAAGAGCACCACGACAGGTAAGCCGGGTGGTGCCTAGATGGCAGGTGTGCAGGCGGGCGGCGTCCTTTGTTCATTTGTGTTGCTTGTGTGTGTCCATGATTCACCCAAAACCAATCAAACTCTGCATTTTCATCTGATATGTCAGAGTCTCACACATGTCCAGGAAACCTGCAGTGAGTTTAAGTCCAAAAGTCAGACGTTTTTCTGAATTCTTGTTTTTTTTTTTTGACAAGATAAAGTTTTTAAAACCTTAATTCTAAAGATTCAATTCCACGTTTAGCAAATCCTCACTCCAGAATGTTTGCCAAAAATGTGTTAAATACCAAGAGAAAAAAAACTCCACGGTGTCCTGATAAAGACACGTGACTCCAGTCTGAGTGGGACGTTCACTGCAGCTTCTTTTGGAAGAAGAAGGGGAGAGTTGATGCGAGAACCTGAAAACCTTGGGGTGCCATGTGGCATTCTGATGCTGAGCTGTGGTGGGTTTCTGTTTGAGCCAGACCACCATCACAGGAGATTGCTGTGGAAAAGCTCAGCTGCTTCCAGCACGTCCAAGTGACTCTTGGACAGCTCAGCTAGATCTTCCATTAGATCTAACCACAGGTCTCCAGCTCCAGCCCTCGAAGGTCAGTGTCCTGCATGTTTTCTGACTAACCTGCTGTTGAAGCTCCTTTTTGGCCAAACACACCTGATCCAGGTGATCAGCAGCAGTTGAGACAGGATTTCTGGAAAACCAGCAGGAGGCCGGCCCTAGAGGCCTGGAGTTTGTGACCCCCGGAAAACCTTCATTTAGATCCAAACCTTCGTGTACATTAGCTGCAGAAAAATCTAAATTATTTCCAAGCAGTCAGTGTTGACCAATTTGTTCGTTCTGACGCGGACAGTGCTGCAATAATAATTTTTGGAAATAAGCAGTTAGTTTTTAAACTGTGTCACATGATCCAAATAAATCCTGGCTTTGTCTTGTTTCCTTGACTCTGTCAAACTTCACAGACTGGCCCAAAAATTCCCACTGAAACAGTAAAACGAGCCTCTTCATAAGGGCGCATTTTGTTTGTCTGTTTTGTACGCGCTGCGTTTGAATGTGTATTTCAGATCTTCCTGTCTTGTTTCATGTGTTTTGAAAACTTTTTTCTCCCCCTGATGTTAAAAAATGGCTATGAACGCACAGATTTAGGGTCAAGTTTGACTAAATTCACAGAAGCTCTTTGTTGATTTCAGTGCCTGGTGAATGGTAGGAAGAGCTCCCTCAGACTCTGATCAACTGATCTGCAATGTTTTAAGAATGTATTTGCTTTGTTTTTTTCCCCTTACATTGGAGAAACGGATAAAGACTGTCATTAAAAATGACCTGAAATAAGAAGTGTTTGTTCTGTGCTCATTTAAAGGGATTTAGTTTTACATTCAAGACATGGAAAAGCAAAAATCTGAATAATTGATTACAAGAAAAAAATGTTTTTTTAGATAAAGAAGAAATAAAGAGAACAAAATTTAATTTTCAGGAAAAATTGTAATTTTAGCACCAAAGCTGAGAAAAACGGTTTTTACATGAACATAACAAAATATTTCATTTAGTCATAAACATGACCTCATATACAAACACATTTGCAATATTTTATTCAATTATATTTTTTTGTCAAAAATCTCATGCTACTTTTTTTTCCTTCTTAACCCCTTTTGGGGTGACAAAGGTGCTGGAGCCTATCCCATCTACTGCTGGGTAGTACTTCTTTTTTTAAAATATTTTTTTGTTTTTGCTTCTAAAATGGGAACATCTTGTTTCTTGAATATCTTAAAAGCTATAAACATCTTCATACTAAATGAGAACAAAATATTTTTTAGGATGTACAGACAGGAAGATGGCATTCACAGCATATGTATTTTGGAACTGTTTGAAAGATATTTTTTTCCATTGAAGTTCCAACAGAGTTCTCAGGCTCAGTTCATGTAGAGATGAGCTGTTGTATGATGTAGAGAAGATGGGTCGTGTAAAGTAATCCATAGTTGGGTAGCTAAATAGATGAAGAACAAATAATATATATAAATAAGAAATGCTTCATCTTTTTATGGGAGAAGTTTAGACCAAAGTAAAAAGTACAAACAACTACCAGGAGAAATATTGCAAAAACTTTGTATTAAGTTTACTGTAAGCTAAGTGCAATCTAACAGGAAGCAGGCAAGTTCCTTTACACATGTTACACTTTTAGCAGGCATGTTTTTAGTCATGAACTGTATTGTTTGTAGTCCTTGCTTCACCACAATCCCCTTAATAAAAAGTAGTCTATTTAAGTGTACTACAAGTATACTTATCACATACATCTAAAGTACAGTGGGTACAGAAAGTATTCAGACCCCCTTAAACTTGTCACTCTTTGTTATATTGCAGCTAAAATCTTGCTAAATTTGCTAAAATTATTTAAGTTCATGTTTTTCCTTAATGTATACACAGCACCCCATATTGAAAAAAAAACCAGAATTTTTTACATTTTTGCAAAAAGTTTTGAGAAAAATGTTTGGGTTGCTGTGTTTACATTAATGAGGAAAAAAATGAACCTAAATGATTTCAGCAAATAGCTGCAATATAACAAAGAGTGAAAAATTTAAGGGGGTCTGAATACTTTCCCATGCTATACTGCAAGTATACACTGTATACTTGCTATACTTACACTCCAGTATACTTGATCAAATGAACTTGTGCTCTACTTTTTGCTAATCAAAAAATGCTCTTCATAGAAAGTGTCTCAGATGTTATTTTTTACTTTTGCCGTTTTTGATGGAAGTAATTTTCTTATGTAAGAGTAACACCAATCCTGTAACACATTCTTGTCTTAAGGTATGAGATTCAACAACAGTAAAGCCATCAGTAATGCATTACAGTTGGGAAATAACTCACACATCCGAAAATTATCAATTAAGTTGGAGAAAGTGATTCTTCTGTAATGTCTGGTGTCTATCATGCAGCCTGTAGTGGAGGTATCATGGTTTGGGATGTCTTTAGGTGTCCAGATCCGGTTTAGTCACTATCTGATGGGGAATAAAAAGATGAGATGACTTTCTGAGCAATCAGACAAGCTAAATGCCTCCATCTGTACCTGTTATCTTTTATTAAGAATTTTCTGTCATGATGAGAATATCAGAATTTTTGAGATTGATAATTCTGTGTTGGAGAAAATAGGACAAAAAGTTTGTGCAATTATCCTTTTTATTGTCAAATAGTAAAAATTAAGCATTTGGTAATAGGATTTTTTTATTATGATCCCTTCATGTCAGGAAACCAAAACAGCATCAGTGCAGTACAGGACACATGTTGAATGACGTTTGTCTGTAAATGTGTCTAATCTTCATTTATAATTCCTCCATTACCTCAGTACAATCTCCTCAGCACCACTTCCTGCTCTCCTCCCCCGTCTTCCCTTTATGGAAGCTCAGAACACCTGTTCCCGTCCAATCCCCACACTCCAATTCTTTGGCTCCTCCCACTGCAGCTGATGCAGTTTCTGATGGCTTCAGGGTGGTGGCTGGCTCCTTCTCCATCCTTCTGGTTCAGGAGACTTCACCTCCTCAGCATTCTGTCAAATGAATGCAGTTTCCAGCCAAGCGGTCTGTTGTTGTTGCAGTGAACAAAGAAAAAGGCAACAAAGCAAGAAGATATAAGAACTTTTTTTGGTAAACCCTCATAGCAGGCACTAGGAATCAACAAAGCAGAAGACGACATGTCTCTCACAGAAAAAAAGCTCAAAAACGGAACGTGTGACATAGTTAAAAGACCATCACACATGAAAATGTAGAAAACAAAAAGAAGTTCAATCTCATGTGGCTGAGTTTACAGTCAGAGCAGCAGAGAGGAAGATCTCCTCACATGGCGCCGATCTCTCTGCTTCTCTGCATCTGCTCTGGGAGTCTGAGCCATGCCTTTCTTGTCCACAGATCACGCTCGGCCTCTTGTCAGGCACGCTGCCAGCTCTCCCTTCTAATTATCTGTCACTTTCCCCTGCCTGAGATTTGAACACTTGTTTTGTGTAGTGGGACAACAGTTCAGCCGGAGGGTGGAAAGAAAAGGCGACCAGAAGACACCAGACGCCTCTTGGAGGGGGAATCTTCAAACATTTGATTCAGAGATTAGATGCAGAAAAATCCCCTCTGCAGACTTTTGTATCCTCTTCTGCAGAGACGACATACTCAGGGGCCCTAAACTTCCTCTGGGAATAGTAGTGCGTTGTTATGGTAACCAGACTCAGCACTAACTGCTTATCCAAGGTCTGTTGTGCAGTAGAGCTTTTATGTACTTAATGCAAGTCAGGAATCAGCATGTTAGAGTGAGCTTACACAAAACTTTATCTTGTCTTATTAAACTAAGGAAACTATGTCAGCAAAAAATTTTAATTTTCTTTTCAAAAGTAATAAATGTTTTTAAGTAGAAACCATTAAAAGGAATCCCACAGCAGAATAGGTAATGCTGCATGTTAGTTTGTTAGAATCTTTTGTTTTTAAAAAGTTTATTTTCTTAAAAAATGGAGCCAAATTTGCAAGAAACATGCACATGTGGAAGGAACAGAATGCTAAGTCAGCATTTTCGGAAGGATTTCCCTAACAGCTTCAAATACGTGTGAGCAGTGCAGCAATGTGCAACTTGGCTTCGCGTATTACGTGTGGCCAGCATGAATTTCCATCAGTTTTTCTGCTGGTCGCACATAACTATGTGTAAATAAGATCAGCCTTTTGCTATTTCTGCTTGAACTTTCCAACAGTGACTGTCATGAAATTCTTATTTTGGGGCACATTTAGGAAACGATAGATGTCACGATCTCTTTTAATTTCATACATTCATTCATTTTCCAAGCCGCTTTATCCCTTTCGGGGTCACGGGGTTGCCGGAGCCTAACCCGGCTACTCATGGGCGAAGGCAGGGTACACCCCTGGACTGGTCGCCAGTCTGTCGCAGGGGCCCTCTTTTAATTTCTTCAAAAATTTTTCATGCTTTTACAAAGTTTTGACTAATTTAGAAATTCTTCTGGTTTTGATGCTTTTTGGGAATTTACACATTACATTTGAATTATGGTAGCCCTTTCAGGTAATTTGGTATTTGCTAGGTGTTTAGGATTAGTAAGCAATTTGGCATTTAGTTAAGATGTTGGCAATATGTTTTGGCTAAGTGGCATCTACTGATGTTTCTTTTTTAATCCAATTTGGAGTTTGACTAATGTTTTGGCAATATATAGTTTTTTTGGCTAATTTGGCACTTACTGAGGTTTTTTTTAACTTACTTCAGCAATTTTTTTCTGTTAAACTTATGGTTTTTCTGCAGGTAATTGAAATTTGCAGCGAGAAGACTTTTTCAGTTTTACACTTATAGCTAAAAAACTTAGCATTAGCATTCGCAATTTATTTAACCTTTTTCCTTTAAATAAACTTCAGGTTCTTCTGCTAAAAGTTATGCAGTTAAGCAATTAAGGCAACCACCTTCAACAATTCTGCAATCAAATGTATTTCTGCAGGAAATGCAACTTTTTTAGTTCCTCTGTGGTGTTGCAGTCTAAGCGCCTAATTTTGTTATTTCAAATACAGTCTAAACTGCCTGTTCTGTGCATTTAACAGATAAAAAGTCAATGGGGCAGAGCAGGGAGGTTGTGGGCCTCTTAGGGTATTTTCTGACTTACAAATACAATCATTTCCATCTGCTCCTGATTCACAACAATTTGAATAAAAAATACTCACAAATGCAATTTTAGGCTTAATTTTCTTGATATATATCCTCTTTAACCAGAAAAAATGCCATAAGAACATGTTAAAAACACCACAGACACAATTTTCATTGGAGTGGATCTTTAATGAACATTTAGCTGATCTCTTCTAAATCTGTTGATCTATTTAAACCATACTTTCTATAGTGTAAAAACCTAAAATGTAGTATACAAATTGATCTTCATAATATACTTCAGAATTTTACACTATAAATTCTTCCGTTTATTTATTTATTGGGTGTGGGGTGGGGGTGGGAGGGAGAGACTAGAAAATTAGTGTGTTTGAAGTGGATTGAGATTTAGGGTGTGGGCTGGGTGCTGAAAAGACAGCGCCCTCGTAGCTGGGCAGGGTGTGACTTTAAGGAGCTCTCCTTGGTGCTGATCCCCTGAGGACCTCAGGGATGCTCCCCGCGGAGACAAGTACACCTGAACACACGCAGTTTAAGACTCCTCCAGACCTGCGCTTCATGTGTGTGTGGTGGTGGGGGGTGAAGGGGCGTCATTCCCACACACTCAGATGTGACGCGCTTATCGGATCATTACTGTGACAAAGCCAGCCTGATATTTCAGTCCTGTGGGGGCTTTTCTCAGTCAGATCAAACGGCTGCAGGTCATTTTCAAACCCGTCTGCCTCTCTGCTGTGGGGGGGTTTCTCGCAGGCTTCTTTTGTCAAAGTGGGAGTACCTTAAAAAAAAGGCGGTGGCTGACCAGGCGCGCTGAGCCGACAGAAGGAGCAGAAGAAGCGGAGACTCCCTCCATCAGCATGTCCACCGCCGGAGCCTTCTTCCAGAGCGTCAGCTCTGACAGCCCCCCCAGGCCCCGGCAGAAATTCTGCGGCGTGTTCTGCCCGGTGGAAGACTGTGCAGACGGAAAAGCGCGGGACCTGGACGCGCTGTCGGGGTCCGGGGGCAGGAGCGGCGGCGGGAGGGTAATCGACCGGCAGACAGACATCTCTCAGCCCAGGAAGGTGGAGATCAGGGAGAGCACCGGGAAGGAAGCCCTCCAGAACCTGGACGATAAACGGGTAATTATTCCCTTCATGTCACATCTATTTATTTTTACTCCTTCAATCATTTATCTCATGAGCATTCATGATTTAAAATTATGTCTCTTGGATCCACTCTTTTATGTTAGAGAAGCCCCTGTGTAACCCAGACAACCATCATGGCTACATTTCCCAGAATGCACTTGGATGCAACAGAAAGGGAGCAGATTTTCATGCTCATAATTTTGCTTTCTGATGTTCTGCTGATCACTGTGTTTGGTTTGTAAAGAAGCAAACACTTGCATGAACCTGATAGTTTCCTCAACGAAGCGTGAACCAACCCTTCTGACTCATGAATTTATTTCCAGCTATGAAAAAAATTGTTTTTGCTCTTTAGGCATATTTGGATCAGAAGTAGTTTGATGCAAATTCACATCAATAAATATCAAGGGGTTAAAACCAGTCAGAAATAATTTTGGAGAAAAAAAGGCTTAATTTCTTCAGATCCTCTCTGATTGTTTGCTTCCTGCAGCAGGTTTCAGGGCGTGGAGCTACTGCTGCAGGACTCTGCATGCATGACTTGCAAGAAACTAAATCAATTTTTCTTTTGCCTCATTACAACCCTTATAATATCATTTAGATGGTTGCATAGCACCCTGAGCACCCATGGTTCCTTTCTTTACCAAATAGTGAAGCCCTCAGAGTGTTGTTAAAAGCTTTGGGTGTTGGTGCTCAACCATAGGTTTCATATTAACTATTGATCAGTAGCCTTTCATCCTACTCTTTACTCCTACTTCTTGTCTTGTCAGTTTCAATGGCTCATCTGTTCTCTTTGTGAAATTAAATGATCAGTTCAACTTTAATAAAATGCATCAGTTAAATGAGATACTTTTAGCAGTTTGATTTGCATGGTACATCATATTCTAAAGTAGGATGGATGGATGGATGGATGGATGGATGGACTTTGTGTCAACAGGCTAAGAGAATTCTGCCCTTGGATTTTTACGATGTTTCTTTGGTTCTTCTTTTTCTGATTTGTCACTTTTTTTTGATACTCCTTTGGTTTTGTCATGTTTAAGTTTATTTATTACATTTTATGAGTCTACCACCAGGCCTGCATGGTCTAAATGCATATTGGGTCCTAGACCACCATCCTGACACAGGCAAAGTCAGATGAATTTTTGTCTGTAATGAACCTTAAAAATCATAACCTCATCACTAACTTCTAATGTTTGTCAAATAAAACCAATTTTTTTTCCAAAAATCTGCCTTGTTGAAGTGAGTTCATGCCATGATCCAAAAAGCAGCAACCCCAGATAAAATCATTCTGAAGAGTTGAATTAAAACAGAAAACCTAATTAAACCTAATTACCTAATTAAAAAAATCCTCCACCAAAATGATGTCAGAGCAATGAAGACACAGTAACTTCAAAGTAGTGCAGCGTGGATCTTCAGGACAAAGTTTTTCACACACACTTTTCTGCATGTTGGATCTTTAAAGCAAATTTAATCAAACATTAAATATCATCAGTGGTGTGTTCACCTAATTTTAAACACACACTGTGATGAAAATCATGTTTTTGGTGTTTTAGGGTTAGTTCTTTTATATTATTTTCTTGATGGGGGACTTACATAAATAAAATTAACTTAAAATATCACTTTAGTATTTCTTTATTCAAATAGTAAATCAGGTGCAGATAAAAATGTGGTTTGAAAAATATTAAATTTGTGACGTAGAAAATATAATGGGCGGGTCAACGCTCTATTCTGATGCATCCACTTGCAGACAAAAAGATCCATATACGTCTTTGTTTTCCTCGTCTGAGCTGGAATCGGGATCAGAACTTTATGGCTGGATAGCTCAGATATTGATCACCATGTTTCTTGCACCTGTAATGTTATCTTGGAGTTGTGAGGGGCTGGAAGCTAGCGTTAGAGAGTGTAAACAGAGAGCTCTCAGTTATGGTTGACGTGGATTAAACTGTGCCAATAGTCCCGCCCCTAACGAACTCCTGCAGCTCTTCGTCATGATAAAAAGACCACTGGGAACGATTTTACAATAGATCAGAAGATGATCAGAGTGGGACGGATTTTGTATCATTAAAAAAAAAAAACAACTTAATGATCTGAAATTAAAGTAAAATTATTTTTTGTCAGTATTACAGAGATGTTCTGTACAGTTCTTTTGTCACACAGGTCTTTAGAAGAAAAATGAAAACAAGAATGTGACTGAAAATGTGTGAATGCTTCGTTTAAACCTGTTTGATCCCTAAAATTATGAAGCTGGATTCTCTGGATCAGGTGGATCTGTCATTACACATCATGATCAACCCCTCCCCCTGCCCCCTCAGAATTAGTGTTGGTTCTGGACCTTCTGGCATCAGATCAAGTGTTCTGAGATAAGATGGCTGTCGGGCGTTTCTTCGCGGGGGTGTTTGCAGACCTCCCCCACTAATCCACGAGAGCAATTGATGGCATTAGCGGCTCTGTCCTGTCAATAGAGCAGGGCGAGGCTCTGCGCATGCTCCGTAGAGGTCCTTTATGGGGAAGAGGCTCTGAGCGGTCCCTCCCTCCTGTCTAACTCCGTCTGGTAAGGAGAGGCTCGGCGCATCGGCGGAGACCGGGAGGCATTTTGGACATTTTATTTTATTTTGAGCTCTTCTCAGTTTAGCAGCGAGCCTCTTCGTCACCATCCTCTTCATCGTCAGTCTAACCGCACATCCTGCACTGACAGCGTCCAGCGGCGCAGCGCGACACCGGAAAACATGTCTGGCTACCAGGGCAAGAAGAACATTCCCCGCATCACTGTGAGTGTTGGGCTGGGGTCAGTGCTGACGTAAGCTGTGGGGAGTGGGCCTGCTGGCGCGGGACGTGACCGTGGCGGCACAGAAGGCTTTTTACGCGGTTTCCATAAAACGCGTAAAGCTGAGGCGCAGCGGCGCGCCTTTACGCGTTTAAAACGCAATTGGAGAACCGTTCTCAGCTCAATCCAAGCCTCCAAGGACTTGCTGTTGCACCGAACACATGAATTCTTGCAGCATCTTTGCGAAAAAATATGGGTCCGTGTCTGTGGCGCCCTTCTACACGCTCTTTGTTCCTGAAATGTGCGGCAGCTGAGCGTCCACGCCGGTGGTCTTTGTCTGAGGACCGGGTATCAGCGCACACCAGCTGCTGGAGCACACTTCAGCCTGATTTTTTTTGCACCCCCCACCCCAAGCCAGACCTGCTCTCCAGAAAACCCATCTTTAATAAATGCAGAGCTATATTTGGACACAGATTTCCCTGAAGTTTACAGCAAGGATGGAGCTCCAATGGAAAGTAGGGAACAGGCAAGGTGAAGGGAGCAGGGGCAGTAAGTTCCTTCCATGTTTCCTCCTCAGCTGTGTAATGAGGGGAGGATGTATGTGGGCAGGAAGGAGGCTAGTGTCTTTTGCGCCGCAGTGCCAGTCAAGCGGAAAAGCAGGCCGAACCAAAGCTACATTATGTAGACCATTATCATCCGGGGATGGGGGGTGTCCCTCTAGGGAGCAGCCTGGGGACCCAAAGGTCAGGAAAGTAAGAGCCTGAATGATGTGCCTGACAAAGAGGCTGACACTGGACACCAACTTTGGGTTATTGGATGGAGCCTACACAGAATCATTGCTGTTTTAGTCAGATAAATCGTATGTAGAAGTCAGATAGGTCAACATGGCATGTCCTCACTACCAGGTCTGGATTTGGCCAGCCTCACTATGGGGTGCAGGTAGATTTTAATGGAGGGCTAGTCTGGGTGAGCTGAGAGTTTGTGTCATATCTTTCCAAACCCTTAAAATGAATAGAAAACCATTCTATCGTCATATCAGTTCATCTATCCATAAATCTATCTTCTCCTTTGATCTATTTAAAATGTCATATGTTTTATGTTGAATCCTCCTGTCTCTATCCTCTGCATTTACCAAGCTTGGGACAGGCACAAGCAGGACACTAGTTTGTGCCACTTTGATTGATGTTGATGTCTGTCTGTTATGGAGCGTCTAAATAGACATAGACAGAAACATACTTCTTTAGTTAATTCTGGATATGGGGGGACAGTCACAGCATTGGCGGGGGCATTGCCCCCTCCTTGCCTAACCCTATGTACAGCTTTGCTCACTAGGAGTAACTAGTGACTCTGCTAATGCCAGAATCCACACTAAAATTGATCTCAAAGATGCTTTGAGCAGAAAGTTGTGTGTTTGCAGATGGAAGGCTGCTTATCTGCAAAACAAAGGACTCACATTCCATTTGACTCCCTTTTTGTTCTTTTTCCCAGGCAGTTGTTTTATGACCATGCGTGTTTCAGAGCTGACGTTGCTTTGAGTGGATCTCAACCTAATTAGAAGCATTCAGAGCTGATGTCATGGACATGGTGAAGACGGGAACATCTCTGGTAGTTTTTTCTTCTCTCTCAAGGACTTCAGCAGTGGCAGCTGGTTGGTGGAGCGATCAGAGGATTAGGAGGTGTTGTAGGCAGGCCTAAGTGGATAGACTGCTCCTTCCTTCAAAAGAACAGGGAGAAAGTAGGTCAGACACAGCTGATTTCTCCAAAACCTGTCTTCCACTTGGGACTATTTCTACATTTCGGAGGAGCTGCTGTTGTTGTTTGGAAATAGTGTGGTGAAAGTGCTTTAAAACTCTTTGATGAAAATTGTGTTTTTAGCCTTTTCCTCATTATTGCCATTTTTGCTGCACCGGTAATGTTAGGTTGGGGGTTTGAGGGGCTGTAAGCTAGAGGGAGAGCGTGTAAACAGATTGATGACGGGAAGTAGGAGTGTCAACAGTCCTGAGTCAGAGGCGAATTTCTGATGAACTCCTGCTGCTCCTAGAAAACAACACAGGTTTTTTTGATTTTGGCCTAAAATGGCATCATCATATTAAAAAGACCTCTGAGAACAATTTGAAAATAGATGAAAAGATGATCAGAGTGGGACTTTAGGATTAAAAAATCAAGCATGGAAGGTGAAAGTAACTCAGTGTTTTATTTAATTTATCTGCAGAAATCCATTAAATCAGTTCGAGTGATAGATTTCTGTGAATGGCCTGAATAATGGCAGTGCTGGAGACCGGACACCGAGCCGTGTGGAGTCAGGTCACCTCTGCAGGTGGGGCTAGTTCTTGCTGCTTGCATTAAATATGAATGAACTTCTGCTAGTACACCACCTGGAACTAAAGCTTCTCTGTGGTTGAGTTGAGCTGCTGCAGGAGCTCAGAGGAGAGCTGCTGAAGTCAGGCCAAAGTGCAAGATCATCTGTCAGTGCTGAATAAATTCAAAATATCCATGAATTTCCCAAAGCGGATTAAGTGTGAAATTCACATTTACATCTACTGACTGTTAAATTGTTTTAAATAGAAATAATTTTTACGTATAAAACAACTTTTAGGATAAAATAAATGAGCATAAAGAAGGCAATTTCTCTTAATATTCAAAAATAAGCTGTGATTTAATTGGAACAAATGAGGAAACAAATAATATAAATAAAATTAGTTTGGGAGTTTGTTCTGCTATGTGTCAGTTATTTATGGCTCAAAAAGAAGGTTACAAATATAGATGAAGGGGAAAAATTAGAGCTTCATTGTAGAAAGGAAGCTAAAAATAGGGCGTTGCTATTAAAAGTCAGCGATGGATTAAGCTGTCCGTGACTGACAATCCTCTGTGGGTGGGGAATCATTAAGTAGTTTAGCTGCAGGTGAACATCAGTCCCTGAAGACAGCTCCATGTGTGTGCAGTTGTTGTGTTGCAGCACGCTGCTCACACTGTTATCTCAAAGTGTAAATCAACCCGGGAGGCTCTCTCACATACACACATACACATGGATTTCATCTCCTTTTTTAAGTTCAGCATAAACGAGTGTTTGTGTCTCCGCCTGCATGAACTCTGCTGCAATCCACATCTGAGTAGAAGAGAGGCAGAGGTCAAGAAGGGGTCAGAACCAAAGTTTAAATTCAAAGGTTGGAGTTCAGTCTGTGCAAAATACTGATTGTGTTAAAGTGTGACGAAGATACTGTCAGGTTATACATCAAAAACAATTGTCACTTAAGTGAAGGGCTAGTAACTAAATTAAAGTCTTAGGAGATATTTTGATCCTTAAAGTGAAGACTGGCTGCAGGTGACTTTAGCTGATGGAAAACTTCCTCCGTGTTTTTGATTTGTAGATTCAACTTTTTGTCTGAATGATGATGTTCTGCTGAACTCCCCTTTTGCTGCCAGGGTGTAAAGTTACACACCACTGTTAGAACATCTGTTAGAACATCTATGGAGGCGGTTTTGGTAGCTCGAAGGTTTTCAGGACTCTCATAAATCCCTGTGCTGGCTGTCAGATCTGGCGTTGGTCTCCATCTGACTTCAGCGATGTTCCCTGGATATGTTTGGTTCAAACAACAACAATGTTGCTGGGCTACTCAAACTGACTGAAGAACAGGGAAGCTGAACTCCGGAGAGCAGAGAAGGAAGCCAAGACACCTGAAAGCGGAGGAGATGACAGAAAGGGAAAACATGGACGTCAGGAAGTGTCTCAGCTTAGTGGAAATTTTGGTCAGGCACTCGTTACTGTGGGAAACCAATATTTACCATGTTTGAAATAGTTTGAATTGGCCTGAACACCAGAGTGAATAACAGGCAGGCACATCTTTGGATGTTTAGTGGTGTTGTCATAGAAACATAGCAAGAGGTCCTTTGAGTCTCCCTTGCCTTAGTTAAGTTGCAAACCAGAAGATCTTTATGGATACCCGAGATCAGTGGTTCCCAACTCCCAGGCCACAGACCGGTGCTAATCCATGGGACAGGATATCAGGTTGCAGAGAATTAAAAATACAACCAATTTTTTTTCTGTTTTATTTATAATCTGATTCTGAGGAACGTTTTGGAAAACTACTGGATTCTCTCCACCTTGACTGATGTCAAGCCACTCTTTCACGTGTTGAAAATCCATCTGCAGCTTTCTTAAAGCGGCTACAACAACAGCTAAATTGAAACCCCTCAAGCTAGCAAAGTTAACATAAACAAATGTTTCTTTTACAGAAGAGACAGTGGAAAAAGAACAAGAAACTTTGACTTCAAACTAAAAGAAGTTTACATTTAACAGGCAAAAAAACTCCAAGTATGGACTTATTGTGACAGTTCTTCCCACAGACCACAATAATAACATATAATATTCAGAAACTGGTTGTCTAATGTTACGAGGATGCTGCTAAAAAAGTTGCTGAAATTGTGAATTTGTGTTTATTATTATATTTAGAAAATACCAGTTTGAGTGACCATTTTTTTTGCATTTATCCATTGCACCTTAAAAGTTGGACAAGGCCAAAGTTGTAATCTGATTTTTTTACCTTCCACTTTGACAGTTATGAGTTATGGGGAAATCTGTGTCATATTCTACTGATTCTTACATTAAACCTAAAGTAAAAATAAAGTTTAAACCAACTGTAAAATTTAAGTGAACCTGGAAGCTTAAAAAAAAAAAGTAAAAAGATGCATACTTTAGCCTTGTACAGGCCGATGTGTGTGAATTTTGTCTGACATTAAACCGGTCCGTGACCCGGAAAAGATTGGAGGCCACTGATCAAGGCTACATTTGAAGGAACTTCTCTGGAAGAAACCAAAGCGGTTCAGTTTTCTGAACAGTTCTCATGGAGGACAGCAACTAGTTTTGTAACATCTGAGGGATCAAACATGAAACTGAGAACTTCTGAAAGGGATTTTTAAATTCTCATGTTATTATCGAGCTGAACATTTCGCAGCATGGCAAATCCATGAGGTCACAGTGCTGAGTGTGGAATGAAGACCTGGTACTTCAACAGTGCATCCATTGAGTGTTTGCTAACATCCTGTTAGTGGGCTCTCATTCCCATGCAGGTCAGGTCACTGTCATGTTTGGCTGTAGTCCAGGATGCACTCCTACCCTCTTGTGCTAATGAACTTTACATAGTAGCTGTGGATGCAGGATGGTACACTGTAACAGCTGTGGAAAAAAAAAAACCAGCTGAAGCTAGGACGCTTTCAGGAGATGGCTCTCATTACGGCCGCAATTTCCTGCTGAGCTCCAGCAGCTAATGAGATAATGGCCGTCATGATGGGATTCACGAGGGGGTCGGCATATTATATATATATATATATATATATATATATATATATATATATATAGACCGGAACAGGACAACTCGTCCTGATCTAAATTACAGAGAGATTAAAGCTAAAAGAGGTTCATCTCCGTGGTGATGCCACGCCTTCAAGGGACAACAGAATGCAGCTTTCAGCTTTGCTGACTGCGCTGTCACATTCTTCACTCTGCAATCAGAATTATTTTGTGTCACTGTGAGCATGTCAACACAGACTAAGTTTAAGCCCATTTTTGAGTCAACTGACGCAGCTATATTGTGAAGATGAAAAAGCATTTCCGGTATTGATTTTTCTTAGAAAATATGTGCTACATTGACTTCCATAATGTATGTGGCCTGGTCCATGACCTCTGCCCTGTAGTTCATCATCATTCCACTAGGGGCAGTTGAAGGGTTTTTCCGGCTCATTTCAAAATAACTGCTTCTATGAAATCTCAAAAACATCGTTGGCAGGAAAAGTTTAGCTAATTCTTGAAACTGTGTGGTGAGACTATACTCATTTTTCTTCAGTTTTGTAAAATAAAATATTTGTTAATTTATTTGTTTATATTAGGACAGTGCAAATGATTCACTGTTTTAGCATAGCAAGAACACAAATGTGCCGGAATTTGCACAAAAGCTAATTGTTTTTCAAAGGCAGTCAAAAACAAAATAAACATGCAGACATTGCCGATAAACCATAACAAGCAAAGAAAAAGTCACAGAGTCTATACAACATACAATAGAACAGAGCAGACATTACCACAACACTTAAACGTTTAAATTAAAAAACAAACACTAACACCAAAAACTCTGGAATTAATTAACTTGAAGAATCGTTTAAAATATATTTTTTAATGAGACAAAAATCTAGTCCTTTTTGCAGATTTGTAAAGCAGATAAAGTTTGATGCTGTCAGACATAAACTCTACTATATCATAAACTTTACTATATAAAGGAAGTGTTGTGTACAACCGGGGGGGGGGGGGGGGGGGGCTGCAGCAGTTGTGCTCGGGGCCGGTGCTGCCGGGCAGCAGCTCTCACAGAGCAGCTTTTGTTTGCCTGGCACGCCGGAGTCCTTGTGACCAGAGCTGCCACTCCCTGTTCTTTTGGGGAGAGGGCCCGGTCCCCGGGGAAACTGGAGCGCGGGTGTGTGTGTGTGGTGGACTCCCTCCCCCTCTTACCTCACAGAAACAAGTGTTTCAGCCACAGGCGTGATTGATGTCCTGGGCTGTCCTTCCATTGGTTCGCTCCTGTGCCTGTTACTTGAACAAACCCAGTCCATGGAAACAGAAGGGGTGGGTGTATGGTAAATTGGGGGTGTTGCTGCCTTTGTTGTGCCTACAGTGAATACATTCCCAAATGTTGCAGCAGAGCTGAAGTGATCCAACTGTCACAGGTGCCGGTTTAAGAATGTGCTGATGGGAACAAGCTGCCTCTGAACAAATGAACCCTCTTCTCATTTTGGAGTCCAGTTTGAATCCTCCAGTTTGACTCTTTAAGTCCCACTCCGATAACCTTTTGCTCTCTTGTAAAAGCGTTCCCAGTGTTTTTTTTTTAAATTATGATGATGCAGTTTTTGGCCAAAAATAGAAACCCTGTGATGTTCTCTAGGACATCATTTCTGCAGAGCGGAAGGAGTTCATTCGAAATCTGGCTGAGTTGTTGTTACTGTTGGAGTAAACCCGCCCCCTCTTCCCAGCATCCATCTGTTTACGTGATCTTATGCTAGCTTACAGCCTTTCACACCCCCAAACCTTATGTTACCGGTGCAAAAAAAAGAAAAAAATAGCGATAAATAGCCGTACAGTTTTTTAAGCCAGATGCAGCTCAGACGAGGAAAACAAAGACATATACGGATCTATTTGTCTACAAATGAACGCTTCAGACTGGAGCAGAGCAAATACCATCTTTTTCAACAGCATTTTTTCGTTTGCTGTTTCATAATGATCTGAAAAAAGAAATACTCAGAAGCATAGTTTTAGACCCAGTGCTCTTAGTAAATGTCCTCCATCATCTAAAAATGCCACAAGAACATGTTAAAACACGAAAACCCAATTTTTTTTTTATCAGTGTCGGTCTTTAAATGTAATCAACTTTGTCTCAGGGTCACTGCCAAAACATCCAAACACTTCAGTTCTCTGTGTCAGCACCTCTTCCCCCGGCTCCACCCACTTGTGTACACCACCCAGTGTGTGGGTGGTGTGTAAAGGTATCTGTGAGTTTGCAGAAGAACTGAGTCAGCAGAAAGGCAGCACACAGACGTGTCTCTTATCAGCCTGAGAAGGACAAGATGTGTAAATTTAGCAGCTTTTGGATTGTTATTGTTTTACTGAGTGACAAGCCACTCTCTTATGAAATACTTCCCACTAGTGCTCCTGATCCCACATTGGAACCTCCATAAACACTTGTTTATTGGTGTCTGTGAGATCCCAGAGAGCAGTGAAGGGACTGATTCCCATAGATTCTCCACAGATGCTGCAACTGATCTTCATTCTTTTACAGAGCGACCGTCTCCTGATTAAAGGAGCAAAGATCGTGAACGATGACCAGTCCTTCTGCGCCGACATCTACATAGAGGATGGAGTCATTAAGTGAGTTCACTGGTGTTTCTTTGAGCTGCTGCCAACTCAAAGCAAAAACCAATCACTGCTTATCTCAACAAAGAAGCATCTGGTTTCTCTCAGTCATTGTTGAAGCTCAAAACATAGTGGAAATGCAGAAATCCATACGGACAAATGTTTGATCTCATACAATTTATTTCTTAGGATCAAATAAACTTCCTCTGTTTTTGGTTTTGTTCTGGTCACATTTACTGCTTTAACTAAAAATGAAGTGCTTCTTCTGTTGAACCAATTTTAAGGTCCTTCCAGCAAAAACATCTCTTGTTGAGTTGTTTGCCTCGCTCAGTGCATTGATGTTCTGTGATTGTCAAATCTCCCTGACCTATGAAAGTCATAGACAGAGTCAGAGTCACATGCATGGGGAAGCTTTAAAATTTCTTCCTTTAACTGGTTCTCTGTTTGGTATCTTACAGATCTTTGATCAATTTTTGATCTTCGTTAAAAAAAAAAAAACCCTCAAAGTTGTCACCCTCAACAAAACCCAGGGATGGGCAAACCCTTTGACTCATAGGATCTAATGTTTGATAGAAGGGGTGGACCAGGAGCAGATGTGTTGAGTATCTTGGTAATCCACCCCATAAGAGAAAGAAAGAACATGGAATCTGAATAAAAGCATGCTTTAATTTTGTTTGGAAAAAAAAATATATATATATATATATATATATATATATATATATATATATATATATGTATGTATGTATGTGTGTATGTATGTATGTATGTGTGTATGTATGTATGTATGTGTATATATATGTATGTGTGTGTGTGTGTGTGTGTGTGTATATGTATGTATGTATGTGTATATATGTATGTATGTATGTATGTATGTATGTATGTATGTGTATATATGTATGTATGTATGTATGT
>BSAI01000108.1:20851763-20867504 GCA_036245035.1 Adrianichthys oophorus | reverse complement strand
CCGTGAGTCTGAATCTGGTTTTAGAACAAAAGCTTTTGCCTGAGCCTTTATGGGAATCTTCTAGATCAGGACTAAAGGAGGAAACAGGATCAGGTCTTTAGTTTATTTTAATATTATTCCGTTTTTTAATTTAGTGATGCATAAAACATCTGCAGTCTTTCAAACTGTAGTATATTTGGGATACTAGCAGCAAAAACAGTAGTGGAGTTATTTAAAGTGAAGCTTGAACTAGAGGTCACCCCCCACCCCACCCCCCCTCTTCCTCTGGGCTTTGCTGGCTCAGCAGTTCCACTTTCATCTGTGTGGCTGTAAAACAAAGCCTCCCTGCTTGTCATCATCACTTCAGGCTGAAGATGACCGCTGCACAGCTAGCTGGGGGGGGGCAATGCCTTTAGGTTGGATATAATGTACAGCACGTTATCATAACTGATGTCAAAATATCTTTAAAACCACCCTGTCATTTCATGTTTGTTCTGTTTGCTAAGAAATCATAAACGTGAAGGTTCCATTTTTTGATAAGTAACATAAATGCACCACAAATTAAACTTTTTAAACAATATTGATCAAAAATACAACCAATAAAAACTTTATATTTATTTCTTGAACATATTTTCAAAGTAAGTGAAAGAAAACAATGAAAACTAATACCTTTATCTTACCATTTAAATCTTTGTCTTAAATGACACAGTCGAAACTTTTAAAAAAGTGAATACTGGTATTTCTTATACTTTCATAAGAAAAGTGTTTATTTTGAATTTATGAAAAAATAGACATAATAAACAGATGTATAAAAATTAATGACAGCATTTAAAGTTTAAAAGATCCTTAGTGAAGTCAAAGACCCTTTTGTAAATGTATTTAAACTGTATAATTTATTTTAAAGAATTGCAAGAAATAAATACAGAAAACAATAAATTATGATCAAAAGTTTTTAGAAAAAGTACATACAATGATTTATGTTAACTCCCTTATCTATTTATTATATCACAGTTTAAAATTGCTTTGAATTTTAGTGTGGATTGTCAGTTTTATTGTCAAAGTAAAGTGTAAAATATACAATAAAATCAAACAGATAAAAAAAAAACATGTTGTATAAAACTAATTAAAAGTGGTCTTTATTTAGTTACCTATACACATAAACAATAACTGAAGCCTAATATTGTCATTTAATTTCTAAACATGAAGACACATTTTATGAGGTTTTGTTAAGTTGCTTTTTTTGCTCTGTATGAAATGAAAACTACAATGAAAAATGGAAAAAGTTGGATATTCTGGAAGCTAGAAAAAAGATTATATGAGCTAGTTTCTTGCACAAAAAAATGAGGAAAGTAACAGCATCCCCCATCCACAAAGCCCACCAAACTGGCAGCTGAATCTGTGTGTCTGATTGTGTCTCTGTCTTTTTTCCCAGTGGACCATGTGGTGCCTGAGCCTGGGGTCAGCCTCCTCTCTGCCTTTGAGCAGTGGCGGGAATGGGCCGACAGCAAGTCATGCTGCGACTACTCGCTGCACGTCGACATCACCGAGTGGCACAAGGGCATCCAGGAGGAAATGGAGACGCTAGTGAAGGATCATGGTACAAACACACCAAACTAAAGTCACTATGTAACAGCTTTAAAAGATAACATTGAATATTTAATTGAATTATTATATTTTTGTATTTCTTGAAAAAGTAGAAAAAATTGGTCAGCTGTGGATGGCCAATAAATGCTGAAAACCCCAAAATTTGAAAACAAATTTTAGTTTAAAATAGATTTTTTTAGGAGTATTTTGACAGAATAATGTATACTTGTGCAATTGTGTACTAAAGCAAAAGAAAAAGACCAAAATAGAAGTCTCTAGAGGATTTTACAAAAATCACAAAGCAATGAAGGACAGTCCTTTGAGCATCTTTAAATGAGCTTTTTTTTACGTAATACATTTAAGCATAGTTTAGTATAAGTTGGCTTTTTAAAAAAATAAATTAAACATCATGCATAAAATATCAACTGCTGTATGAAGTAAGAACTTCTCTAATTGTATAGCCGCTGATTGAAAAATGTTCCTTCTTGTTCCTCAGGAGTCAACTCGTTCCTCGTCTACTTGGCTTATAAAGACATTTTCCAGCTCACTGATGCTCAGGTAAACTACTTTACCTTCTTCCCTTTGTCCAGTTATTTTTCTGTAGCTTTGAAAAGGATAAAAAAAGTTTAACAAATAAACTGTGGAAGAGTTATGGTATATTTTTTATTGATTATGTTTTTACTGCCTCAACTAATGCTGAGGGGACATTATTTTATCAATGATATGTAAATGTTTGCAGGAATTAAACAGGAAAGGGTTTTTTTTGTCCTGCGGACATTTGATTGAACTGGCAATATTGAATGAGTGTTGAGGTGTATTCAAACTGGACACAGTTGGTCTGCTTAAAGTGAACCAAAGTTTGTTTACCTGATATTCCAGAACAGATTTTCAGTCTGAATACACTCAAACGGACCCTGGTTCGGGACCAAGAATCCCTCTCAGACCGGTCTTTTGAGGTGGTCTGGGTTAGTTTCCAATCAGACTGAGCTTCAGTTTGCTCAGTTTCTTCCTTCTGAATACAATCCATGCTTGGAGTGAAACAACTGGACCAAAACGACCACTGTAGCAACAATTGTCGTTTTATCAGACAGGAAGAAAATGGTTCAACGTTTATTTTAACACCACTAAAAATGCTTCTTACGTGCTTTTATGTGTCTTGTTCCGTGGCACGTGCCCGGCGCTGCTTTGACATCATCCTAAAAGCTACCTTGTATTTCCTTAACAGAATTCTCTTAAAAACAATGCCATAACACCATAACGATGATACGCTGCAACTCATTGTAATGTGGTTGGATGAATGCAGACACAATAAAACAACTTTTAACGTGATACACGTCGCTTCTCACACTGTTTTCCTGACTATCTATGTCATAGACACTTATCAGCATATCTTCCTAGCCGTCGTCTCCTCAGTAACTGCCTTTAGATCATGCCTCTACTCTACCAAAGCGGCAGTAAATAGTGTTGTATCTGACATTTAAAGAGACGTTTAAAATTGGTCAGTAAAATATTAATTTTGAATCGGTAAACTATCTCTGCAAAGCGCAGGACTTCCATAATTTCCGCCTCTAGTTTGGCCCTTGTAATTCCTGGCCACTGAGTGAAGAGATCTTTATTTATGTTGTTTTGTTTACAAGCTTTGGTTCAAAACAGGAAGTCCGCTTTATGCCAGTCTGAATACAGTGACACCGCTACATGTTAGCACAATAACACCGAACCATACATTTTGACAGCACCAAGTACCCCTCAAAATTACTGTAACATCCAGAAATAATCTATAATGTGCTCTGTGTTATAAGGTACACTGTTGTTTTTTTTTTTTTTTTTTAAAAAAAAGGTTTTTAAGAGCGCCTAATAGTACGGAAAATACGGTACCTGAATAACTATTACATCATTATGGTCCTCCTGTAATCATGAATCAAAGAGTGGAATAACAATGTGTAACACTTCTTTTTGAGTCTCACCCACCCCAGAGTGAGAGATTTCACTGCAGGCAAGAGCTGTAAAGTGAAATCATAACGATAGTTTTTTAAAAACTTTATTTTAACACCATTTTAATTCGAACGGTGTTTCTAGCATGTTCTTGTAGCATTTTTCTGGTGCTAGAGGACATGTAAAGAAAATTACGCTTAAAATTACATTTCTGGGAGTTTTTTATTCAAATCATTGTGAATCACTGGGAATCAAAAAATCACTGGGAATGATTTGAAAATAAATTAAAGGGTGACTGGAGTGGGACTTTAAAGTTTCCAGTTTTTTTTGGTTTGAATCTGTTTCCAAAAATTAAAAGTTTTCTTTCTAATTCTGTTATCATTTTTGTTGACTGTAAAAAAGTACAAGGAAGGAGTATGAATTTCAAGAGAGAAATGATAACAATGTTCTGGGTCACAGGTGTATGAGGTGTTCAGTGTGATCCGCGATCTGGGAGCCATCGCTCAGGTTCACGCTGAGAACGGGGACATCATTGCTGAGGTACAGTTGTCTCACATCAATATTCAGATGTGTGTTGAGATGAAACTGAAGTGATTTTATGACCACAAACTCTGTCTTCACAGCCCTAACAAAGCTGCTCACGAGGAACATGTGAGCACCGGCACAACTACTCACATTTCCTACATTATTTGTCTGTGCTGTTATGTGTGTTTGCCTGTTTAGGAGCAACGCCGCATTTTGGAGCAAGGCATCACAGGGCCTGAAGGGCACGTGCTGAGCCACCCAGAGGAGGTGAGACCCAGTCAATACCTCTAGCTTTGAATTTGGGGCGAGTGGGGTCACCTGAGGAATGCCTTCTCAGTTCAAATGCTGGACAGATTTTAAGGGGTCAAATCAGGATCAGTTTCACCCTTCCATCCACCCCTCCAGCTTCTTCAGCTTATCTGGGACCGGGTCGCGGAGGCAGCAATCTAAGCAAAGATGCCCAGACTTCCCTCTCCCTGAACCCTTCCTCCAGCTCCTCTGGGGTGACCTCAAGGCGTTCCCAGGGCAGCTGAGAAACACAGTCTCTCCAGCGTGTGTGAACGCCTTTCTTCAAATCCACAATGCACATAAGGACTGGATGAGTGAACTCCCATGAACACCCTAAGTAAGGTGTAGAGTTGGTTCACAGTCCCATGACCAGGATGGATACCGCACTGTTGTTCCTGGATCTGAGGGTCAACTATCAGACAGACTTTCCTCTTCACTACCCTGGCAAGGACTTTCCCAGGGAGGCTGAGGAGTGTTATTCCTCTGTAGTTGGAACACACCCTCTGGTCCCTCTTCTTGAAAAGGGGAACCACCACCCCTGTCTGCCAGTCCAATGCAATGCTGCAGAGACGTGTCAGCCAAGACACTCCCACTGCATCCAGAGAGTTGAGGTGCTCAGGGCGGACTTCTTCCACTCCCAGAGCCTTTCCACCGAGGAGTTACCTCAGTGACTTCACCCTGGGTGATGGACAGCCCCACCCCAAAGTTCTCAGCCTCTGCTTCCTCAAGAAAAGACGTGTCAGCAGGATTGAGGAGATCCTCTCTTTACCCGAGTGTCCAAGACACTCGGCCGAAGGTCACCTGAAACGACTATGAAGTCGATTATCGATCTCCTGCCGAGGGTGTTCTGATGCCACGTGTATTGATGGACACCCTTGTGCTCAAACATGGTGTTTGTTATGGACAACCTTTAACAGGCACAGAAGTCCAACAACAAAACACTGCTCAGGTTCAGATCAAGGAGGCCATTTCTACCAATCACACCCTCCATGTACCACTGTCGTTGCTCACGTGGATGTTGAAGTCCCCCTGAAGGACAAAGGAGTCCACTGTTGGGGACTTTCCAGTACCCCTTCGAGAGACACTAAGGCGGCCAGGTATTCTGAACTGCTGTTTGGCTTGTAAGCCAAAACCACAGTTAGAGATCTGTCCCCCACTCGAAGGCAAAGGGACACGACCCTTTTGTCTATTGGGGTAAACTTCAACACTTGGCAGCTGAGCTGGGGGCTCACGAGTAAGCCCACACCGGCCCACCGCCTCTCACCATGTGCAACTGCAAAATGGTAGAGAGTCCAACCCTCTCTCATGTGACTTGAGTTTTAGAGCCCAGACTGTGCATGGAAGTGAGCCCACCTATATCTAGCCGGTACTTCTCGACCTCTCGCACAAGCTAAGGCTGCTTCCCTCCAGAGAAGTGAATTTCCAGATCCCAAAAGCCAAGTTCCGTAACCGGCATTTCGGCTGCCAAGGCACTCCCCCTCGACTACCACCCAAACCACATTACACCGGCCCCTTCTGAGCTTCCCTGCAGGATCTGTTTTGTCTTCTCATAAAGGTTTTTGAACCGCTCTTTGTCTGGCTCATCACCCAGGACCTGTCTCCCATGGGAGACCCTACCAGGGGCAAAAGCCCCAGACAGTTTAGCTCCAGGGATCCCTCGAGGTCTCAAACCCCTCCACCATGTTAAGGTGGCGGTTCGCAGAGGGAGGATCAGTCTCAAATGAATGAAAAAAACAGATTGTAAATGGAAAAATTTGAACTTGAAAATACACATTGTAAACTTGAAGGAAATATTAAAAACACATCAAATTGTGAAATTCTCCTCTGATGTTGCGCATAGTAATGCTCTTCCAGATGAACACAAACTTCTTGAACTGTAGAAGAAACGTCTCTTCAGTTCTCAGTTACCCATAAAACGTAATGCAAAGACAGAAAATGTGATTATGCGTAAGAAGAATGGGTAGTATTGTATTATAGCTAAAACTTTAAAACTTTTTCATTTCTAAAAGTTTAAACCTAATTACTAATTTCCAAATGGGAGAAAGTTATTTACTACTATTTACTTGATTAGGGTATTCAAACACATAGATTAAATAAAGGTTTATGCCTTCTTTATTAATACAAACATGACGAAAGTTCAGAAAAATGTGGTTCAAAGATAAACTAACATAATAGGGTAAGTCTTTGTCCAACTTTACCACAAAAATAATTGTAGCTTTTGTTGCATCAAATCAAAAAGATTAGTCATAAACCAAATATACCAAAGCAGGTCAAGTGAGAGTTTAGAATTAGAACCAAACTAATTCTGTTTTCTGCACTTTTGTTTTCCAGGTGGAGGCGGAAGCTGTAAACCGTTCTGTGACAGTGGCCAATCAGACGAACTGCCCCCTCTATGTCACCAAGGTGATGAGTAAGAGTGCCGCCGATGTCATTGCTCAGGCAAGGAAGAAGGGTAAGAGACCATAACTATTTACACTTTTTGTTTTCACAGAATCTACAGTTCCTGGACATTTCAAAAAGTATTTTAATATGTAAAAATGTTCACTGGAAATGACAAGAGTAAAGGTTAAAAGAAGCAGAAGCAGAGCTGAAACTTCCTTCATTTTCTCTCATGTTTGATGATCAGGCACTGTGGTCTATGGAGAACCAATAACTGCCAGCCTGGGAACAGACGGTTCTCACTACTGGAGCAAGAACTGGGCCAAGGCGGCAGCCTACGTCACCTCCCCGCCCCTGAGCCCTGACCCCACCACCACTGACTACTTGAACTCCCTGCTCTCATGGTAGAACTGGCTCGCTCAAAGCAGAAAAAGAGTTTTTTTTTTTTTTGGTGAGACCACAAAGCAAAGATGATTATGAAGTCATTTCTCTGCAGCGGTGACCTGCAGGTGACAGGAAGCGCGCACTGTCCCTTTAACACGGCTCAGCGTGCCGTTGGTAAAGATGACTTCACCTTGATTCCTGAAGGTGTCAGTGGCACAGAGGAGCGCATGTCCATCATCTGGGACAAGTGTGTGGTACGTACACTTTCTTACTCGATCGTTCTACTGGATTATGGAATATAACCGTGTAAATTAATGCCAAATTTAAGTTTATTAAAAAAACTTTATTTGAAAAAGATTGTAATTATGAAACAGAAGCTACAATCGGTGGGCCACAAACTCTCTGCTCCGCTCCATTCTGTAAACAGATGAGTGACGGGAAGTGGGGGTGTGTGTGCTCTACACACCAATAGTTCTACCCACAACTCCTAATGAACTTCTGATGCTCGACAGAAACTATGACGCAGGTTTTAAATGTTTTGGCTAAAAATGACATAATCATAAATAAGAGAACACTGGGAACACTTTTTTACAGTCGATCAGAAGAGTGATGAGAGTGGGACTTTACCTCAGTCTGTTCCGTGGGTGTGTAAAGGATTGTAAGACGTGACTGTCATCTGCTTTACTTCTTTCTAAATAGATTAATCAAATCATGTTTTTATTGTCCAAACTCAACCCTCTGATTTAGTTATGCTGTAAAAAACAGTCATCTACAGACAGTTTAGACAAAGATTTGAGTGTAGGTTTGGGTTGGAAATGTCTCTGTATTCTGGAGTGAAAAGATTCTCTTTAACTCAATAAAAATAAAGCAAAAACTGTCCCATTTCAAGTTTTTGCTCGTCTACCATACTTAACAGTTGGCATGATGCAAATATTTGTATTGTAAGTATTGATATATTTTCATGTATGTTGATCAAACAAATTCACAACCATAGGTATATTTAAAGCCATTATAAAAACATTTTTAAATGTTTTTTGAAATTATTTATTAGGGGAAAAGAAAACTCTCACCCTCCTTAACTTAAAAAAAAAGTTTTTTCCCCAAAGTTCCCAAAGTTGTGACATTAATTCCAAATTATCACACTCCCACCACCATGTTTGACAACTGATAGTTTTTGTTTTGTTGTCATTTGTCTGAAATTTTGACAAATATGTGTTCAAAAGAGTCTTGGTTATTATTTCTATTACAAGCTTCTAATCATGGGAATCATTGAAGTGTGGAAATATGAACCTAATTAACAAAAATTATATGGAAAAACAAGGCAAGAAAATCCGAGAAAACAGATATGATCTGCTGTTTGTTCCACGCATTCTTCATTGTGTTTCTACAAATGTGATACCCATGTTTTAGTGAAGTGGTTTTGTATTTAATTCAGTTAATCTATAAAGTATCAATTTAGAACGAAAGACATCTCAGACCCACAAAACAAAGAATTAGCAGTTTAAGACCAATAGCATTAAAATTTCTTCTGGATTGTTGTTAACAATTATATTGAATTTTCATTTTACATACTTTAACAGAAGCATGGAAGAGATCACAATGAATAATTTTTAGCGTAATTTCCTGCACTGAGCCTGTATTTGGAGACTGCTGGGAAAAAAAAATCATCTAATAGGAAAAATCTCCAGCAGAGCCAGACTAGCTAAGGGGGACCATATGCTCGTGTGACCCCATCTGGTCTCAGCAGGACCAAACTACAAAATCCTTAATAAAGAATAAAAACTGGGAGCCAAGTTTTTTTAAAATTCTTTAAACGTTTGGAAGTCTCAATTTGTGGCAACAGTAAAGCTTTGACCACATTCACATGTCCACAGAGGATCTGCTGGTACACTTTCTAATGATGTGTGACATCCACCAGGGATGAAATTACAATCTGATGTTATTATGCTGCAGTCCTGCTCTGTGAAACATGCAATTTAATATAAATCAGGATAACCTCAGCACATTCACACACTGATAAGAGGGATTTACTGCCCTCCAGGGCAATACAAATAGCCGGCTGGACTTCTGAAGCCTTATTGTTTTGGGCTGCTCTCAGTCTCAGTTCTTGTCTTCTCTAGGTGACCGGGAAGATGGACGAAAACCAGTTTGTCGCGGTGACCAGCACCAATGCCGCCAAGATCTTCAACCTGTACCCCCGTAAGGGCCGTATCGCCGTTGGCTCAGACGCTGACCTGGTGCTGTGGGACCCAGATATCACAAAGATCATCTCCGCCAAGAGCCACCACTCCGTACGTTTTCCTTTCATCGTGCAGTTTTTTTCTGTACCTCCTCACAGAAGAGTTGAACAAAAGCTGGTGTTCTGTAATTAGCATGAAGTTTATTAACCTGCTCTGCTGCTTGGACTGACTTTCGGCTGTGTGAGCACTGAACAGGGTGTGGGCCTCTCACAGTGTTGAGGGACTGATGTCATCCTAAAAATCTGCCAGAAAACTAAAACACTCATCTGCATAAATCTGTTAGTTCCTGGACTCAGTTTCTTTAAGCCGTCACGTCCTTCTTCTCCACTGCAGAGGACACACCAGGAGAGAAATTGCTCACTTTGTGTGTGTGTGTGTGTGTGTGTGTGTGTGTGTGTGTGTGTGTGTGTGTGTGTGTGTGTGTGTGTGTGTGTGTGTGGGGGTGTGGGTGTGGGTGGGGGTGGGTGGGTGTGTGCGTGTGTGTGCGTGTGTGAGAGAGAGAGAGATAGGCCAACCCACTAGTGATCTCATTCTGGTTCTTCAGTGTATGCCACATTGCCATCAGCTCAGCTTTGGTTGCAGTGGCTTTCAGGAGAGAGCAGCTTTTGTGTGGTAACACATCAGCCTCCAAACCACGCCGTTTCCACACACAGTCCTGCAACCAACCAGCTTCCTTTCTTCATTAAGCCATAAAATGTGATTTCTTAGCAACATCAGCTGACCTTCTTTCCAACTTCCCACCTCCCTATTTAAAATGTATTAGCCTTCCATCCAAATTAGATAAATGAAAATTAGCTTCTTTTGTAAATCTGTTGAGATGAAACTCTCAAGCATGGCTTCAATTTGTGATTTAGGAAACTAAATAAAAGGTTTAATTACCAGATTTAGTCAAAAAAACTGATGTCTTAAAGCAACAAAGATGATTATGATCACATGAACACATGCATGTGCAGCAAAATAAAGCTAAGAGAGCCCCGTTTTAATAATTCCAATTGAACACAATCAAGCTTCATTTAAAGTACTTTTTAAAGGACTTAGTCATAACTGCCCTTATGGGATGATATGGACTGTCTGCAGGTGTAAAATGGGCAAACCAGTATGGGGCACGCAGGTGACCTGCAGGAAAACTTAAGGTTGTAAGCCGCTCAGGGACCCTGTAGAATGAAAATGTTCATGCCTATTTTGGGTGTGATTCATTGTGCAAACTGTAGGCAACAGGTTGTATTGAACATTTAAGCAACACATAAGGGAAGGTAAGGGTGAAATAGGTGAGATGCAGGTGTGTCGTAAAATGTTTTCATCTTTTCACTCCGTCCAGAAACCTTTTGACTGCACAAACGCTGTCAGTGCTGTTCACTTGATACGTGCACACTTCTTGTGTACAACCTGACTGTTAAAAATGGGAAAAAAAGACGATCAGAATGCAGTTTCTGTGGATATCCTACGCTGTCCTTACGTATTACCTGCACACCTTGTGCATGAAGCATTTGCTTGCTGTCAGTAAGGAGCCAGTACTCGCACCTTACTAACGATTAGAGTGCAGTGTAAGGACACCGTATGACAGCATCACCTGTACGCCATAACTGCGTGTAACTTTCATTATCCTTACACATACTTCACAATGCATTTACCACACACACAACAATGGTACGTTCCATCTTCACATTGCCGCTAAGGTGGCCGCATGAGCCTCAAGGGAACTGCAAAACAAACCTGCACTCCTCTTAAGATGCCGATGCTCCTTCTTTACGACCCTCTACGGGCCCAATAACCAAAAACCTGCAACACCCATACGGGTCACCCCTTGTACTGGTGCATAGGACAAACGCTAAAGTGCTATACAACATAAAAACCCCCAAAAAAGGAAGACCCCACAACTAAATGAAATGTATAATGATATACTGTTAAACATGAAGTAGATTTGGGGGTATAGATAGATTATATTTTGGGGACCTGTCCACACCAGCAACCATCACACTCATATTAACAGAGGATTCTACCACAGGAACCATCTAATCAAAGCAAATGCATGGTCAAATGTCATGTTCCACTTCAGGGCGACTGTTGCTTCTTTGACAGCTAGAAGATATGCTCAGTCTGCAGATTTCACACAGACCTACGCAGGTCTGCTGGTGTGCGGAAAAGTGCATACACGCAGCACAATAAACTGCTGAGTGGAATTCATCTGTCAACACACTGCTGAATGTTCAAACGTGGTTTCAGCTGAAAAATCTTTGTGCTCATAAAATACGTTTGAACATTCAGCATTTTGTTGACAGATGAATTCCACTATTATGATCAATATTTAAAATGATCTGAGTAACAAATCTAAATATATGGAGAAGCGTGAACACAATGCAATACTAGTTTGGTTTTGAGATACTCAGAAACAGAACATGCACCTTTGAGGGTGTGACTGAAGCAATGAGCTGTGTGCTCTCAAACATGCTGTTCTTGAAATACCAATGTTCTGACTTTTACCCACAGGCTGAGTTAATTCTGGTCAGTCCAGTCAGATATTGACAGAGCAGTGCTGAGAAAATCTGTTTGGCTCCACAGCAGTTATTGATTTCAAGTGATCAATACAAACGGCAGTGATAAGTCGGAGCCGGAAGCTTCACTTGGTTCCGGCCAAAGTTAAACCATTCCAGATCATTTAATGGTCAGCTTTTTGTCAGCAATTTTTTGCACAAACTGAGTACATTCAATAAAAGCACCACATGTTGCCCCCATGAGAGAATTTTGGTTTTTCTTTTGGACATTTAAAAAAGAAAAGTGGTGGTCACAAAATCTTACTTTCATCACTTGTAAACAGTGGATTTGACAAAATTTGAAAATTTATTTTTCTTCTTTTTAATAATTTTTTAAGCTGACACAGAGGTTGCCTTTCAGTGGGAGTTACCCGTTATCATTGTAAAGCAACGTTTGCACCACCCTCGGCAACACGCGTTCAAGCGACCGCTTTCAATAAAAAGTCTATATAACCCTTTGTGTGTGTTTTAGTCTTCCGTGTTCAAAACTCTCACGTTCACTTGTTGCAACACAAGTTTATACAACCATTTTCAATTCTATGTACAAAATGCTTGACCATTGAATGCACGTTGAAAGTTAAACCAGTTGAACTTTGACCAATCAGGGACTTGGGTGTGGTAGTGATGCATGGATGGTTTAACTCATGGAAGTGCCAACCATTTGAAAAGTGATCATGGAGGAGAAATTAATAATTGCGGTTCATATATCGGAACAGAGCTGTGAAAGACAAAGCTTGGAGAAAGATTCACCATATTTGCACCATTTTGATGTTTTGCACCAAGCCTCTTCCAACTGTAGGTGGCGGGCATGCGCTAGTACACAAAAGAAAGAAAAGAAGAAGCCGCTCCCTGCTCGTCTGTGGTGAACACCATGGGCCACATCCTCCCTAGAACCAGCAACCTTAACTTATTACAACTGTAGTCTCCGATTTGTCTACCCAGAAAACCAAACTTCCCAGTTAAACTTAAACACATGAGATATCATTGAAAAGGCCACGATGTCTTTATTTAAGCACCTCAGTGCTGAGAAGAGAACTTCAAAAGAGTCAAATGACATGACCAAAAAACAACAAAGGACATGAATGAATGGGTTGGTTCTTAATAAGTGGGTTTAAGAACCTGCATTTAGTGCGTTCTTGAAAACACGTCACAAGCCTGGTATGAACGTAGCTTAAAACTTTTAACTAAAGTTTAAATTGACCTTTTGTGTTTAAAAGATCGTTTAGCTTGAGGTTTCTTCATAATGAATTCTTTCAGCTTTCTGAGTTGTTTCTTTGAGTTTAGAAGTCATATCAGGAAACCTCCCAGTAAAAATGGAACTCACCTGGAGCGTGGATGAGATCTTAGATCTAAAAAACTCAAATACTTTATTTATCCTCAAAATACCTGTATTAACTAAACTTATTTACCTTTTGCACTGCAAAACATGGTCCTTGACATAAATAATAAAAAATTCTTAAAATACGAAGAGATTCAGTGTTTACAATGTGATATTGTGAATTAAGGTTTTTTTTTTTTTTAGATTTGGCATTTCACTGCAAATGAAAAAAAAAACATAAATAAATATCTTGATTTTTCTGTCAATTATTGATCTGTTATGACCGCTCTCTTTTCCTCCCAGACTGTGGAGTACAACATCTTTGAGGGCACTGAGGTGCGTGGCGGGCCTCTGGTGGTCATCAGCCAGGGAAAGATGGTCTTGGAGGAAGGGAACCTTCACATCACTGAAGGTTCAGGACGCTTTGTGGCCCGCAAACCCTTTCCTGACTACGTCTACAAGAGGATAAAGGCTCGCAGCAGGGTACACGAGCTCTTTATTTACATCTGCTTTAGAGTTGCTGGCCCTTGCTTTTGCTGCCATGACCGGTTTTTCATTTCCCACAAACAGTTAGCTGAGCTGAGGGGTGTACCTCGAGGACTCTATGATGGTCCAGTCTGTGAGGTGTCAGTCACTCCTAAAACAATGACTCCTGTGTCCTCTGCCAAGACCTCACCTGCCAAGCAGCCCAGCCAGCCGGTCCGTAACCTGCACCAGTCTGGCTTCAGTCTATCTGGTAAGATTAAAGTTCCAAACTCTTATCATCTGATGCAGTTGTGTGTGATTTTTACCACTTTAGTTTGTAAAAGGACTTTCTTAATCTTTTATCATTGAAGTCATTTCACCTCTTCCTCCTCTAAATTGGAAAACTCCAGTTGATTGTTTTTTTTAACCTTTTACTTCAGTGAATCAACCTGGATGAGTTAGAGTTTATACAGACAAAACTTCACCTGTTTCATTTGATTCCAGGTCTCCTGGAACAAAGACAAATTTATTCTTTTAAAGAACAGGTTTCTCTAGGCAGAAATCTTCAATGAAATTTCATGTCCGCTCAATAAAACACTATCTTTTCTTTTTTATAATAAAAAACAAACAAACATAGATTTATTCTTTATAATAAAACCCTTCTAAATTCAAATCATGTTTTGATTTATTACAAAACTTTTCCCAGTGGTATTATAATCATGATTTAGCCTTTTTTTAGGCAATGTAGTCACGAGTAGGCCCAAGTCAGGGTCTCGTTGTGACGGTCAAAAAACCCAGATAAATACAGAGGGTTGTGTCAGAGAGGGGATCCGACATAAAATCTTTGCCACATCAAATATGCGAATAAGATCTATGATATCAATACTCGATTGGTCAAGGCAGGGGTTAACGACAACCACCATTGGTGCTGTTTGCCGACAGGATGCTGGAGGAAATTGGACTACTGTTTGTTGAAGAAAAAGAGGAGGAAGGTGTGTTTGTAGGAAGAGATAGAAGAGGAAAGTCAAGATTGTTGGACTTAGAGTAAGGACTGTACACATTGGAACTATGAAAGGAAAAGATAGAGTTAGTCGACATGATGCAGAGAAGTGAAGGTAGACATTCTGTGTGTTCAGGAGACCAGGTGGAAAGGTAGCAAGGTTAGAAGCTTAAGAGCAGGGCTCAAGTTCTATCTATTCTATCATGGTAGAGATGGTAAAGGAGTAGGAGTTGTCTCAAAGGAGAAGTTTGTTAAGAGTGTTGTGAATATAAAAAGAGTGTCAGAGTGAAGAGTCTGAAGTTAGAAATGGAAGGTGTGATGCTTAATGTTGTTAGTGGGGATGCCCCACAGGTAGGATGTGGGCTGGAGGAGAAGAAGAAGATAAGGAAGGTGGAAGATTTGAAGTATCTTAGGTCAACAGTCCATAGTAATGGAGAGAGTGGAAAAGAAGTGAAGAAGTGAGTGCAGGCAGGTTGGAAAGGATGTAGAAAAGTGTCAGGTGTGATGTGTGATAGAAGAGTTTCAGCTCAAATGAAAGGAAAGGTGAACAAAACTGTGGTGAGAGCAGCCATGTTGTTTGGTCTACAGATAGTGGCATTGAGGAAAAAACAAGAAGCAGAATTGGAGGAAACAGAGATGAAGATGCTGAGGTTCTCAGGAAAACAAAGATGTAAAGATCTATTTGTCTACTAGTAGATGCATCAGAATGAAGTGAAGCATGGAGCTTGTGGCCTGGCCAGTGCAGCTTCTATGTCACAGCTATTTTTCAAACTGCATTGTTTTCATCTGCTCCTGATTCATGATTGAACACAGGAATACTCAGAAACCCAATTCTTAGCTTACTTGTCTTTATATATGCCTTCCATCATGAGAAATTGCCACAAAAAATGTTGAAAAGCCAAAATTAAAATTAGCATTTGAGTGGGTCTTTAAAGTATTTTTTTTATTTTGGTCATCCAGGTGCTCAGGTTGACGACAACATCCCTCGCCGAAACACTCAGCGCATCGTGGCGCCTCCAGGCGGCAGGGCCAACATCACCAGCTTGGGTTAGAGTCCTGCCCCGGCTGCTGCAAAGGAGGAGCAGATTTGTGGAAGAGTGACCTTCAGCAGCTTTA
>BSAI01000108.1:20817599-20851663 GCA_036245035.1 Adrianichthys oophorus | reverse complement strand
TGCCTGCCTCATCTGATGGTAAAAGAGAAAATATTTCAGCACTTTTGACACCATTACTTAAATTTTCTTTTTAATTTTACTCTCCTCCTGCCACGCGTCCTTTTGTTGTTGCTGTTTGCATTTAGCAGAATAGACACTGAAAAAAGGAAAATTCCTGCAGGAGGTCCATTGTATTTCCATTCCTCTTTATTCTGCAAAAAATGAAAAAAGCATAGGTACCAAACCAGGACTGATATGGTAGTTTAGAAAATGCCAACAGTTTTGCATTTGAGTAAAAGCTGGTAACTTGCTGTCAGGGCTGCCTTAAGATTTACAAACAAGATATTTGTTTTTATTTGCATTTAAAAGTCCTTCATGTTTTTAATGGATTCCGTAAGCTTGAAAATAATTTACAATGAATTTCTCAGTTTTAAGTTTAGGGTTGCATGTCTTCATTATGAAAACCTTTTAAACCTTAAAAAAGCAATTTCTTTGATGCTGTTTTATGAAAAAATATACAGTACTGAGATGTTGCTGACATCATGTGTTGGCTAAACTTCACAAATACGTTGTAACACTAGCCCTTTGCGTCTATAAAAAGAGTAGCTTAGCGGCTGGATCTGAAAACAGCGAACAGGTCAAATCATTGACAGTATATACAGATGGACAAAGCTCCTGTGACATCACCCATAGAAAACGCTTTACCTCCAGCTCCAGTTGCCACGTTGGAACCAGACGACGTTAGTAAGTGGCGATTGGTCAGAGTTGGTCTGTCATAATTTTTATGGCAACCACTCTCGCTAATCAGGAGTGAGCTTGTTGGAAAGCCACACCCCTTCCACTGAAAGTGGACTCAGGAGAATCTGTCAATCAAATGTTTCAAACTTTTAAGGTGTGGCCAGCGGGCACCACTTGCTTTTACTGAGGCATCTGATTGGCCAGTTTGTAACATGAATAACTTGCGATAAAGAAAATAATTCATGAAAAAGAAATTAGGATTAGCAAGAACATGCTAAAAAGAGGTACCAGAGAGAGCAAGAAAGGTTATTCTGACAAATGGAATGACTGAGTAATAGTTGTTTATTTCTCAATAGAAGTCTGTGGGATTTTGGCTTTCTGGGACCAGCGGGTACTTCCTGTTTGGAATGCCAGAGGGGAGAGGATCGTGTGTCCAGTTCTCATAGACTGTCAATGGTTCAAATAGTACATTCCTAAACACTTCACTGTACTTGTTTGTCCACCTAATTAACATTTTTATTCTTTAGAATTTTAAAATTTCGTTTTTGTTTATTGAATTAGCCATAGGCACTAGCTGGAGTGTACAGCAATGACCATTTAAACAAGAATAATATGCTTGCGTATCAAAACATGATAAAAACTAAAAACAGAGGTAGCATCTGAAAATCTTAATAAAGAGACAGATAATTTTAAACTAACATAGCTAATTTACCATAATAAAACTACAAATTAGTATGTTTTGGTAAACGTTGAATATTTAATAATTAAGAAGTTTTAACTGGATGTTTCAACACACTCAGCAAAAAAAAAAGGTTCAAAAAGGCATGGTGACAGAATTTTGTTTGCAGGGTGAGACATTTCTTTTTGTTAGCTTTATAGGGTTACCATTTTTCGCTTGTTTATCTTAATAATTGGTGTTTCTAGAAAGTTCCAGCACGTCTGGTCGAATCAGACATTCTCTGGTAAAACATCTCAGTTTCCCCCAGTTAAACTTTGCTAAACATAAACTTCTTAAACTGCAGCTAATGAGGGAATATTTGAAATCCTGCAGCATCAACATTGTGTGCTATTACTGTGAGGCAAATATTTTTGATCATAGGCTATATATATCATAACATCTTTTTTCCATTTATTTTATCTTCCACTTTTTCCTTCTGTAGAGCAGACTTTTCAAAGCAATCAGATGGCAGTCCATCACTACACAGTGCATTTAGAAACAAAACCTTGTTTTTCTTACACAAATGTGACTGTTTTATGCTCATCACATCCGCCTTTGCTTTTTACTATTTAATGTGCCTGAACCTACAGGAGCTGTACGCAGCTGTTATTCTAACTTTGTTATTCTTTTAAGGGTAAGTGAAGGTTGTAAGATAAAAAGTTGTAAAATAGCCAGGATTAACCGATTCAAAGGTGCCAGATGTTGCGCTTTCGTAGGGCCTGCACTGCAGATAAAGCCCGTGTAAAGACGAAAAATGCTCAGTATCTTGAAATGTTCTAATATTTTAATTTTTACCTTGATGTCAAACTGCTTCTTAGTGTCATTCTGTAATTAGATGCCTAAGGGCTGAGCACTATTCATTTATGCTTGAAAGTAGACGAGCTATTGTACTTTTTGACTCGTGTGCAGTGTAGGTGTGTGAGGGATGGGACAGCAGGCTCCTGCACAACACTTTGAACATTGTTCAGATTACACCTTTAATTATAGGTTTTTCATCCAACAAACTTCCTGCATTCCTGTTTATGCAAACTTGGTGCTGACCACCAGTCTCTCCTTTAGGAGTTCTGGTTAATTTTCAGTGCCACATTGGTTTGAAGAGACCAAAGTTGCAGCCCTGCTTTCAGTGTGAAAGCAGGCGTTTCTTTGTGAGTTTGGTCCATGACTCATTCACATATACACACACATAGATTAAGTAGCTGTAGTGACATGCATGACCTCTATTTCTGCTTCTCTTAAAGATAACTGGAAACCTGTAGAAAGTGAAGCCTATCGGTGTTATAAATGGTACACATCATCAAAGAATCCCAGGCAAAGTGAATGTAGCGCATTGATGTCGCTAATGAATCTGCAGATGTACAGAGAAGCGGCGTGGAGAGATCAGAACTAAAACTTTAACTGCAAATCAAACAACACAGCACAAGGTATTTCGTTTTAGAAGTTGTTTAATAATTTCCTGGTTTTGTTACTGTGTTTTTTAAAGGGAGGTGTGGCACACTGTCACCAACACTAGCACAGTTTGCCAGTAACCGGTTAATCCTCTCCCCCTCCCCACCAGACATCTTTGATTGTTTTTGCCTGTTGCCATGGTGACCAATCCATCCACCCCACTACTCTCAGAGAGTATTTTCTTTTTTTTTCTCTGTTTGTGGTGGCAACGTTTGCTGGATCACAGGTTGCCACTAGCAACCCACCCAGACCTGGTTCTGTTATTGCCGCTCTGGCCCCATATTTTTTTAATTATTCTGTCAGCATCATGCTGCTCTGTGAGACTCCGCCTCAACAAGAATCTGCTAGAGCTGAACATGCTGTGCACATTGCAAATGTTGGAGTGATGGATCACCCACACACGCAGGAGGAACCACCTGAAAAGCCACCTGTCGGCACTCGCTGGCATCCCCGCTGAGTCTCATGCCTCCTCATCTGACACGCGCGCAGACCTATACTCCTGATGCTCTGTCTGCTTGGATGCTTTTCCTATTTCATATTATGCTAATGATATATGAGTGATATGTATGTACACAACCTGCTGCCGACTGAGGTAGTCAATGCTGTTGAACATCTTTAGTCGCCCTTCTATGAATCTTTCCCTTTTTGTGAAAGTGAACCTGTGTGACGGTGTTTGTCTTGGTGGCTGTGGGGTTCCTGGGATGTTTGCTTGTTATGGAAAAAGTGTCAAATCCCATGGATGGTGATGTAAGAAAAAACAACAATGCAGAAATGAAATAATGAATAAAAAAATGGATAGAAATCTATTCCTTTTTTTCTTGTCTTTACTGTCAGAAGCCTTTGATTTTTGCAATCAAGCGACCACTTCCCTGTCCTGTCCAACAGCTGAGCAAACATTGGAGCTGAAGGCCTCTTGTGCTGTACAGCTTTTACTGTTACAAAATACAGTTATTAATCTTCAGACACACAACATGTATTTTTGTATAAACCCTTTTTGCATTTGAGGCTAAACTTTATTTATATTGATTTTGTTTGATTGCTTTTTTTGTTGGACTGAATGGAAAGGAAGAGATGGGGGTTAAGGGCACAACAGAAAGGAGGAAAAAGGGGTTAAGCAAGTTGGAGGATGATTAAAGAAGTGTGTGCATGGGGGTAGTATAGTAAACAACAATGCACCAACGCGTGCTATTAGCACAAAAGTGAGCTGACACCTGTGCTCAGGTGAGTGTTTATGTTCTACTGTGGTGGATGATGGAATGTAAAAAGGACGCCCCTTTTAATAATAATATCTATAAAAGAGAAGTGGAGGTCCCCTACAAGCGTAAGAAACATGGATCGACAAGACTCCCCCACTGTTGGAATTTTGGAGAGGCCCAGCACCTGAGGGAAAGGACCAGAACCAGCACCACAGGGACACATACACCCCCAGGCTCAGATATGATGTGATCCTCAGCTCATGATCTTGTCAGAGAACTCGGGGATCCCTCTCTCAGCGTGGAGAGAGGGCCGCCGGGCCCAGGAAACCAACACCCAAGGGACATGGTCACTACTGACAAGGGCCTGTGTTAACAAGGTTCATGTGTATAGTTACTCTGACTAAGTTTTAGCGTATTAGTTTGAGCACCTTGAATGCAACGCCACCCCATATTAGTTTCTTTGAAATCCCATAATAATCTTTTCTCATTGGAGGGGGGCATGAACCCCATCAACAGCACCTGTTGTTACAGTCTTCAGTCAGCCTGAGCACAGGCCTTGTCCAACATCTTGGAACCCTTGTTTCTTCTCTTTCATGTGAAATCATAGTCATACGTCCACGAAAATGTAAGTTTGACCTCTTTTTAAAATGTCTTTATTTAGTTTATGGCAATGTGTAATCTGTTATGTTCACATGCTTGAGTCCACTTAAAGTTATTATCCAAAAGAAATGTTTACAACTGAGTGGGATTGTAATTTACACGATTATATTTATGTTCGGGTTTGTATATCCCGCGTTTAATGTTAGTTTGACTCGATTCGTCGGTGTTGTGCGGTCCGCCACAGACACAGCGCCACCTTCTCCGTCTCACATGTTGGTGCGTTCAGGGACCCTCGTAATTTTGATATTTAGATGAGGAAACAGCAGGTCTTCATTGGATCAAGTTAATATTTAGGTTTTTATTTGACAAAATTGATGCATTTATTATTATTATGATCACTTATATTGTTTGTTTCTGTTTCATAGAAACCATAAATATCATTAAGAAAATGGAAATCATAAGGATAAATAATTGAGTGTGAATGACGTCTCTTCATTTGTTTTGGCCTGAAAACCTCAGAAGAATGAGGTTTCAAAGTATCACCCAAGTTACAGTCCTCTGAGGTCACAAGTTTGGGATTTATTTGCCAACACCTCCTTCAGAGCCTGGTTAGTCCCACCAGCGACCACTTCCAATGCAAAGTCTATGTAAATGAATATAAATGTGCCTGGCCAAAAATTATATGAAAATTATAAGGCCCAATCTGAATTTTTCCCACCCCCCTACCATTTCTGTCTACAGAACCCTCCATCGCAAGGGGGTTCAGCATCGCATTATGCCGACGTCATCGAGTGGAAGTGATGTCCGAATTTGGAAACACTATTTTTCCATAACTCTCCGTTTGTAGGGCTAAATGTAGGGGAAGGGAGAAATTGTAGAGTGAAGGGAAAGAATTGGATTGAGCCCAAGTCTTCTATATATCGGAATAGAGCTGTGAAAGTAAAAGCCTGGAGCAAGATTCTTGAGATTTGTACCGCTAGGACATTTCACACCAAGCCTCTTTCAACTCTAGGTGGCTGATGGGTCAGTAAACAATAGAAAAAGAAGAAGTCCATCCCTGCTTGTCCAGTGTGAACACCATTGGCTATACTCGCATTCAAAAATTCACATTTCGCACATTCTTGAACATTCTTAAAGTCCCGCTCTGATAATCTTTTGATCTATTTTCACAGAGTTCCCAGTGGTCTTTTAATGATGCTTATGCCGTTTTAGGTAAAAAACCTGTTTTGTTTTCTAGTGCATAGTTTCTACAGAGCAGCAGGACTTCATTAGAAATGCACCTCTGAGTTGTGGGCAGGACTGTTGGTACAGAGTAAACTTCTTCCATTTCCCGTCATCCCTTTGTTTACATGTTCTCCTAGGCTCTAGTTTACAGCCCTCACACCCAAAGCTAACATTACCGGTGAACCAAAAATGGCGTGCAATATTGGAGCTATCCAGCTGTACAGTTTTGATCCAGATTCCATATCAGACAAGGAAAACCTAGACGTACATGGATCTGTTTGTTTGCAAGTGATGGGGAGCTTTTGGCTTGCCATTGTAGGTTCTCTGTCACAGCTATAAGCTTTTTTTTGTTTTATTTTTTCATCTGCTCCTGATTTTCAACAATTTTGAATGAAGAAATACATAGAAATACAATTTACTGTAGGGCTTAAACTTCTTTATACATGTCCTCCATCATCAGAAAAATGCCAGAATAACGTAAAAAATAAAACAAAAACTGCATTTTCATCAGAGTGGGTCTTTGAAGGTAAAAGCCCATACAAAAACCTCAGACTCCGTTATGTAACGAGTTTGTTTTCTCCACTAAAGTTATTGTAAAATCTGTTTCAGGTTTTAAACAGTCAGTCTTTACTCCTTACTTTAACCTATAGATGTTTCTCTGACCTTCTCCCAAAGAGGAAAGTGTTATTCTAAAAAACACAGAGTTTAAGGTCAGGTGGAATACAGACAATAAGCAGCTTCATCCTTTACAGCCCTGCAGGGTAAACATGAAGGCTGCCTTATTTGGCAGCAGCTGCGACAGCAGCGGCGTCCTTCTGGATGCAGCCGGGACTTTGTGGCTGCCATTAATTATAGCGCCGTTAGCCCTGTCGCCAAGGCAACCGTAGAAACACAGCAAGGACAAGTGTGCTGAAGCTGATGTTGTTTTGTCAAACCTATACAAGTCAGAAAATTGCGGTTGAAAAGCAAGAGACTAGCCTTTCAAAAAACAATTCTGAGATTATAAAGCGATGGACAACTATGCAAGGAATAAATCCTCGAGTCTTTAAAGCCCCGGACATGAACGGCATATAAAACTGCCAAGAATTTAAAAAATTTGCTCTTTATGAGTTCATAATCAGCAGATAGATTCCATAAAAGTAGAAAATGAGTCTGCTCTATGCTAAAAAGAGGAGAGTTTTTTTCAATTATCTGTCAAAGTGCCCCTCTTAAGTAAAATTTAAAATGAATACTGTACTTTTGACTCGATTAAAGTTGTATTTAAAAAGCTCTGTTTTTGTATTTAAGGTAATTATGTAGCCATGTGATGTACCAGCAATGTGGTCAGGATGTACCTCACCTTCACCCAATAATAGCTGGGATAAGCTCCAGCACCCTATGACCCTGAAAGGGATAAAGTGGGTTTGGAAAATGGATGGATGGATGAATGGATGGATGGAGGATCAGATAAATGATCATGTACATTTGAAAGACACCAAACCACACTAACTTCTGATCAGTTTCAGACTTTTCTCTGCCCTTACTGTGATCAATGTTAAAACTTTGCAGCTTTATTAAAGGATGTCAGTCAAAAAGAAGGGATAAATAATTAAATAATTGCGAATAAATCAATTAGATAAACTTTGAATCAGTATTCAGAGAAATGTATTTTATGATGATTTTTGAAACAGGATTATACTGGAAAAAGTATCATTCTCAAAACACAAGAACACAAGAAGTTTCTTCCTTGTTATGAGGGAAAACAATCTGCCAATAGAACTGGTAGAATTTGGTGAGATTTCTTAAGATAAGTTATGATATCCTTCTATTCGAAAACAATGTTAAATGTAGCTGTAAATTAGTTGTAAAATTCATTTTTAGGTATATGCTCTGGTAATATGTCTAAAAATAAGCTGTATTCCTGTAGTACTACTTTAAAGATAAAAGAGTTTTTTTTAATCTTTAAAGTAGGTAAAGCTATGCGTGCCTATACTTTTAACCCCAATTATATTTTATTTTAAGCATCACAACCATAATCATCTTAAAACAATACTAGAATCATACACTTTAGGATACATTTGTATTATAAAATATATGTGTTATGAGTAAAATAAAACTTTCTAATTTCCTTAAACTAAACAAGACTGTTTCTTGTTAGAAGATGTCTCACCATCATTAAGTATGAGTTCTGTTTTTAAAAATATGAAGTAAAAAAGCTTGTTCAATATAGATTTTCCTTAAAAAAAGATATTTTTAGGATCTAGTGACTCAAGCTATTCTAGGTTATTGTCTAAAAACAAGTCACTGCATCTTACTGGAAACACACGAGTAAGTTAGTTTTGTCTTTTATTAAGTGTAATGATATATTTAAACTAGAAAACTAGAAAACAATATTTGGGGACATTCAAAATATTTGACCTAGTTTGAAGTTGTTTTAACTTTTTTTACCTTACATCTTTTCAAGCTTTTCTCAAAAATCAACATTGCATTTTTGTCTCATTACAAGCTAGGATCTGGAAGTAAGGATATTATTTTTAAAATGAATCCAAATCCTTTTGCTCCAAACTCCTGACAACAGAAAAACGTGGCCTCAAACTTTACGTTTATTTTTGATTCTATTTTAAAGACGTTACTTAAAAGTTCAGTAAATGTTGACAAGTTAAACTGTCATTCATTGTTAATATTTTGGAAACAAAATTGTAAATTCATCCTCTAAGAATAAGTTTTTGATATTGTCTATTAAGATGGTCCAAATTGTACGAAGATTCTCATTTTCTTCATATTTTGCTGTAAAATGAGTCATGTCTACCAATTACACTAGTTTGTTTTGCCACTGTGATCAAAATGAACTATGTTTATAAAACTAATGATTATGAATTAGGTTCATAAAAACTCAAAAGACACAAACCATCTGTCTAAAACTAGCAAAAAATACTCATTAAGGGACTGTATAGCATTCATTTTGACTATTTTTATCTAACAGCTTTTTTTGTTTATTTTTCTCTTTTTGAATGCTTGTATGGATCTTATTATTTCTAGATTTTTACTTATAAGATTTCCTGTAAAAATGACTAGCTGGGTAAACAGATCGTTTCATTACTTTCTGGCGATTTTCTTGTCGAGATTAATGTTTTTTTCTTATTACTAGGCTACCTCTTGCAGTGTGTTGACTGCATGAACATAAGGCATCTGCATATTTATTCTGTAAAGGTTGTATTCCAACAAGATCCTTCCACAGTTAATGTGCAGGGGCATTTCATTTTTTAACACTAGGTGGCAGTGCTGTCCTGTGTGTTCCATTGCGTTCTGGATATTTACATTTCAGTTTTTTCTTTGAAGTGAGGCAGAAAAACACCTTCTGCTGTTGCACTTTAACAAGGACTCACCTCTGACTGCACACCGTACAGTCAAAAATGTGGCATTAATCAAGTGTATAGTGAACGCCAATCTGCCTCGTCTGTCCTCCAAAGGATTAGAGTGAATCCGTCATTTCCCTCAACATTAAAGTGTTCTTTGAGTTCAGAGGCTCCTTTATGTGCTTCACAGATGCAGGAATAACATGTGAGAAAAGGGGCTAAAAATATCTGCCATGAGTGAATGTGCTCTCCACAGATCTCCTCTTCAGGTTTAATTATGGACTGCGTTTTCAAATGAAAGCATTTAAAGGCCAAACTGCTGATCACTTGACTTTTTATTAAAGAAAGAGGTTTTTCCTTTAGATTTATGAAGCTGCTCTGTGTCTTATAAGTGCATCAGCCTCTTATCCCTGCTCAGCTCCAGTTAAAGAGATGTGTTCAGTATTTTTTTTTCTCATACCTGACTACATCACCTGGATTCTTTTTTTGATTGTCAACAAGTGTCCATGTTGGGTTTTTCACCACCCCACACAGCCAAAAAAGCCAAACACACACTGCAACTAGAGTTAGTTTCATTCTTTAGCTCAAACTTTTTTTTTCCACAGAGGTTGGGAGCAAACCTGAAGCTACATCATTTTCTTCTCCTTACGGCTTCTCCCTTCAGAGGTCACCAAGCGAATCAACTTCCTCCATCCACCATGTCCTCTGATCATAGGTCAGATTCACATATTGGATTTGGCAAAGATTTTACATTGGATGCCCTTCGTGACACAACCTGGGCCTGGGACCGGCACAATGAGACTCTGGCTTGGGCCCCCATGTGGCTACATTACACCCTGAAGCTGCAGCTGAAGGTCACTAAGTTCATGGTTATGCAGCTCCAGAGGAGCCCGTCTGAGTGGGTTTAGTATAACAGCAGTTCCATCATAACATAACATGTTTTTAGATGCTTTTGTTGTAGCAAAAGGGAGACTAATCTTCTTAAATGCACGATAAGGAACAAATAAACTCAGAAAACTCATCAAAACAAAAAAAATTAAGTTTCCCCCCCCCCAAACATAGATACTGTGTTTTCTGGAGTATAAGTTGCACCCCTGGCCAAACTATGAAAAGAAACGCTACTTGTGCTCTGTTAAAAAAAACCAAAAACGATAATTTACAAACTTTAAAGAGATCAACAGATGTCAACAGAAACAGAATGAACTCATGCAATAAACTTAACTTTAACTTAAACAACTTAACAGGCTGAAGAACCAGAAATAAACTGACCTATCCAAAGACACAGCATGGAAACATACAGCAGCTGATCAGACCACTTGGCAAACATGGGGAAATTATCAACAATCAACAAAGACTACAGACAAGACTAAACACAAATCCTGGTCTTTCAGTTGAAAAAAAAGAACAAAAAAGGACACAACTAAGATTATAAGATTAATAACAACTAATAGAGGCAAAGCAAAAAAAAAACTATAAATAAGTCTGTAGTTTCTCCCCTTGAAAGCTTTTGTAGATGGCGCTTGCCCCAACTGCCTGACCGGAGTTTTTAAAGGCTGTGCAGACTTGACTTCCTCACAGCACAGCTTCAGGAGCAGAACCTCAACCACACCTGTATAGCGACCAGTATCGTCCTCAACAGTGGCAGCTCAAAAACGGGTGATAGTATTTAAACAAACCAAATTATTCATTCATTCATTTTCCAATCCGCTTTATCCCTTCGGGGTCACGGAGTTGCCGGAGCCTAACCCGGCTACTCATGGGCGAAGGCAGGGGATACCCCTGGACTGGTCGCCAGTCTGTCACAGGGGCCACACCAAATTAAGTAAACTAAAATATTAAAGTGTATGCACTGCAAAAAACAAGGCTCTTAGAAATACGTCAAATTCTTACCCCACTGGCAGATTTATATTTTTTAAATGCAAAAAAACAAATCTGCTAATGGGGTAAATCATATGGTCTTATTTTAGAAAAAAAAAATTCCACTCACTAAGACATGTTTTCTCAAACTAAAACTATTTTGCTATTAAAAATCTTTCTTGATAAGATTATTTTTGTTGCAAGACATAAATAAGAAGTTTCAATTTTTGTAGTTTGCACCCTAATAAACACTTTAAATGCAGAATAAATGGATATTTCAACTCAATGAAATGTGTGTACTTTAGAGTTTAAAATTGTAAACTAATTAAAATGGAAAAAGAAAGTGTGCCATGCATACTGTGCTGCCGTCACAAGCACAATATTTTACTTATAGTCCTACTCCAATCAGCTTTTGGTCTATTTTAAAAGCAATTTGATTAAAGAAATACTCAGAAATGCGATTGAAGCTTAATTTTCATTATATATGTCCTCCTTCATCAGAGAAATGCCTGTTAAAAACACGATTTTCACCAGAGTGGGTTTTTAACATTTCACCTTAAAAAAAAACTTAAATAAAGCAGCATCTCAGTTTCTACCCCTTTTGTCTGAGTGAAGTTTCTAAAGTTAAGTCATTTATTTAGAATGAAAAGTAAGTTCTTCAACAGAATAACCAAAAGGCTTCAAATGTTTCAGTGTCATTTCTGCAGAGACCTTTTGCTGAAGTTAACTGTCATCCGGTCTTCTCTTTAAGATCCTGCATCATTATTTCATGACTCAGTGTATTTCATTTCATTTCAGTCATCCACACTCCAAATGTTCCTCCATTTTTTTCCCTTTAAGCCATCACAAACACTCACTCCTCTTCTTCTTTCGTTTTCTTTGATCTGCCTTTTTTTTGTTCTGGGAGCTTGTTGCGTTGAGTTTTTTTGTCCAGACACTTTGACACCTGGAGTCTACATGGTTCCTTTATTCCTGATCTAACGCCGTTTGACACGCTCAGTGGTGAACTTCTTTGTGAAGAAGTTTTAGCCGTTTTCAACGACAGCTCTTTCATTGTGGTTGTGTAGTCTGTTAATTAGATGTGTGCTCATGTATCTCCAATTCTGAAGGAATCTGCCTGAAACATGGATGACTTATGTACACATGCATTTAAGAACTTGTATTTTTATGTTTGCCTTGTTGTGGATTTGAAAATGTTCAGCTGGTAAAAGTAGGAGCAGAATGATCATTTTCTGCATTTTCCAGGATTATTAAGCTGGAAATTTTTTCTTCAGTAAATTAGATCTGTATTCTTCTTCATAGTCTCTTTGGAAGCCAGGCATGCAGGTCAAAACTCTTTAGGAAACATTCCAACGAAAATGGTGTTCTAACATATTCTTGTGGCAGTTTTGTCATGATGGAGAATACAAAAAAGCTTAAAATTGCATTTCGGAATTTTCTTTATTTAAATCAATGAAAATCAGGAGCAGAAGAAAAAAAATGCAGTTTTAAAAAGATATTTACTACGTAGAAAATACACTGGGCGGGCCACAAGCTCCCTGCTCTGATGCATCCACTTGCAGACAAATAGATCCATGTATGTCTTTATTATCCTCGTCTGAACTGGAATCTGGGTCAAAACTGCACGGCTGCATAGCTCCGATATTGTTCGCCATTTTTGTTGCAGCTGTAAATAGGTTGAGTGTGAGGGGCTGTAAGCTAGCAGGAGAGCATGTAAACAGAGAGCTCTCAGTTATGACTTGTTGCCATGTCGAGGCAGTGCAAATCTTGCGAATCTGGCTTTTTCTTTCACAGCTCTAAACTGCCACATGAAAGACTTAGTGTCATAATTCTAGATGGGCACAAACTGCATTATTAATTTATCCTTCATTAGCATTTTTCAATTGGTTGTCACTATCAAATCCAAGTCCCTGATTGGTTAAAGTTGAACCTGGTTTGACTTTTAACTTTCAATGGCCGAGCGTATTGTACATTGAGCTGGTAAACTGACCTAAAATTTGTGTAGGTATTCACGAATGTGAGAGTTTTGAATGCTAAAGGCTAAATAGCGCGTTTCCCACATTTACATGGACTTTTCAGTGGAAGTGGCTGCTTGAACGTTGCAGAGGGTGGTAGTATAATGGGGAGGGGAAGAGGGGTCGGGCTTGCTCCTTGCCAACAGTCCCTCCCACAACTCAGAGGTGAATTTCTAATAAACTCCTGCCACTCTGCAGTAACTATGTCCTAGAAAACGATACAAGATTTTAGATTTTGTCTAAAAATGGCATAAAATTAACTAAAACACCACTGTGAATGCATTGAAAACATCACAAAATGATCGGAGTGGGACATTAAATTCAGAGGGGGCAGCTGCAACATTTGCTCTGTCTTAAAAATACACATTCTTTAGCCCCACACAGCTGTTTAGTCATGCAGAGACTGCCCAACAAACACAACAAATTGGAACCTGTAAAGACACCTGGCATCCCATTATTTCAGTGTCATTTCAGGGCATACACCAACAGCTGCTATTGTCCCCATCACAAATAATTTGATGAAATTATACACATTCCAAGTTTCTCCTCCCAAAAACCAACAAATTAGATCATTTTTAGAAAAAAATCCTAAACTCCTGGTAATTCCACTGGCAGCTGAAGTCATTATTTTTCTGCCAAAGAACAACAGTGAGGCGGCAAAAAAGTGACAGCAGAAAAATTGTAATGATGGAAAACATTAAGGACGAACCCTAGATCTTTTTTTCAATCTATTTTCAGAACTGTTCTCGGAGCCATAACAGAAATTCTTTCATATTTTTTGATAATTAGGTTGTTTGTTTAGATGGCTGGTACAGGTTTCAGCCACCCACACTTATTGCAAAAGAAAGAAACACAAACTGGAAAAGGGGTTGATGGACAGAAGACTAAAATACCTCAGTGCACGGAAGAAGTCACTGAAATTGGGGGAACAGAAGGTTTAATATGGAAATTCACCACACTCACCAGCGTCCTCTGTATGGTGGTCCAGAAGGGTCGCAACACAACACACTACAATTAGTCACAACACGAAAAAAAGCAACACACAACACTTTACTCACAACACTTTAAATTCACAACACACACAGTGAGGAAAACGGGAGAGACAAGCTGTCTGTTTAGCCACGCTACAAAGTAGTACAAGGTGTCTGCGCTGTTGTCATGTCGATACGCTTTCACCATTAGGCTGTACCGTTAAGGCTGAAGTTTATTCGGTTCGGTAAAAATGTATGACGTGGCACCGGTACCAAACTGTACCGGTTTCAGTACAGCATCCCTAGACATAACTTTCTGTTAGCCGCTTTGCCGGATGGAAATTCCAGAATAAAAGCAGTGTTTCCTAAATTTGCTATATTTTTATTTTGTTATTATTATTATTATTTTTGTTTACCAAAGAAAGCTTGAAAACCCAAAACAGAAAAAGTAATCATAGAATTGACACGTCTAAAATTTCCTATTTTGATTTTTAATTTTAAAAAGTACTCACCATGGGCATTTAACAAACCTTCTTGAACATGCGCCAAATCCCTGATGTGTATGCCGATTTAAGGTCAACATGTAAGAAATACACAATAGTAAAAAATAAATAAAAAATGAAAGCAGCCACATTAACAGATGCTATGGAAGGATGGTTTAACCTTCCTCTTTTTTAGATTACTTTAAAAATCTTAGTTTTGTTTTCTCATTAAAAGAGAAGCACTTTTTGCTGTCACTTACCCCTCATACAACACTTTCTTCTCCAAACATTTCCCCTTTCCCTGTGACACTTGCTTGTATAATTACAAGTACATGATCCTCATTTGACAGTTTGATTTGATTGTTCTGCACTTAGAAAAACACAGAAAACCAGTTTTTTTGTGTCAAAATATAAAGAACAAATGGCAGCCCTTTTACAGTTTTTTTTTTTAATTTATTGCTGTTTTTGTTTTTGTAAGCTGTTTTTAAAAGGCTTGGGAAGCACAAAACTGTCACCCTTTTGTCAATAGCTTCTGATGTAGACAAACTGTACATAGAACTGAAAATTAAACTGCATTTTCACTTTATTGAAAGCTCTTTCTCTGTGACTTTCTTTTTTATTGTCCCTGGACTGAGGAAAACCTTGACACAACTTGAAGAGCACCTTTTTTGCTTCATTTTATGGAGACTAGCTGCACAATAGAAAGTAAATTGAGTTTTAATTCAGTTTTTTTCTGCAACTGAACAGAGCCAATAGCAAATGTTGCCTTTTCCTGGAACATATACAGTGCATATACATGCAGCATCTCACTTCTTCCACATATTATTATGTCACAGCCTTATTTCAAAATGGATTAAAACAGTTTTCTTCCTGAAAAAAAAAATCTTTGAAAAAAACCCTGTAACCCAGGTTACTAGATCTTGTTAGTGGGAGGTATTTTTATCCTGTAGGGGGCGCTGTAGGTTGGGAGGTGCAGAAAACTTCTGCAGAGGGATACATGAGCGGAGGGATACATGAGCGAAGCGATACGTGAGTTGGTTGTTTTGTGTGCTGGAACGAACTCAGAGACACTAGAAAAGAACGCAAGCGAGTTGTTGCCCCTGTTGTTTTTTTGTGTCAATAAAACAGTTATCCTATATTGAGATATTACCTCCCAGACAACTGGAGTTTGATCTTTTTTATTTTTAATTGACCGAGGATTTGGTGAGTCAAATGTGCCATCGATATTTTCTTTTCATTTTGTTTACCATTAGACTGATTTATTTTGAAAATTATTTTAATTTGTGTTGCAATGTGATTGAAGTAGATATTGTTATCTAGAGTTTGCTTATTTTCTTGTTGAGCAACTTTGACCTGTGCTAATGAGCCACGAGGTCCCGTTAGCTAGCAAACCCTCATTAATTTTCCAAACCGCTTTATCCCTTTCGGGGTCACGGGGTTGCCGGAGCCTAACCCGGCTACTCATGGGCGAAGGCAGGGGACACCCCTGGACTGGTCGCCAGTCTGTCACAGGGGCCACACCAAATTAAGAATGACTCTCAGGCCGTGAGAAACAAGATTCTGTGGTCTGACCAGACCAAATAGAACTTTTTGGAGTGAATGGCAGGCCTTATGCTTGGAGAGAACCAGGCACCACTCATCACCTTTTCCTCCCCATTGTTGAGAGTTTTCTGTTTGTAAGCTCTCCTGCTAGCTTACGGTCCCTTACACCCCCAACTTAACATTACTGGTGCAAAATGGTGAGCAATATCAGAGCTATCTCGCCGTACAGTTTTGAGCCAGATTCCAGCGCAGACAAGGAAAACAAGGATGTACATGGATCTATTTGTCTACAAGTGGATCCATCAAAATAGAGCAGAGCAGGGAGGTTGTGGCCTGCCCAGTGTACTTTCTATATCACAAATGTGTTCTTATTTCAATGATATGTTTTGTTTGCTCCTGATTTACAATTTTTTGCACGCATTAGTTTGTTCTAGGAAAGGGCAGAGTACAAACAGCCTCTGGTTCATGTTTGCCAAGGTTGCTTTGTGTCACATCTGCTTTTTCTGACCGCAATCTAGGAAAAATTGTCCAATCTAAAATCAAATTCAGTTTTATTTAAAGAGCACATTTGTTGCTACAGAACACCTTAAAGTGCTTTGGATAAGATAAGTGCATAGTAGAAAATAATAGTGGAAATGGTAATCAAAATAGCCCCCCCCCCCAACAAGTATACACCCTATCAAAAAACCAACATAAAAAAAAACTGTCCATAGTATCAAATTAAATAATGAGGAAATGTAAAAACGACTTAAAAACTAAGCTAGAAGATGAGTTTTGAGCTTTTTCCTAAAAACCTCCATAGGATGAAGGCCTCACATCTTCAGGCAAACTGATCCACAGGAGAGGCCCAAAGTAAGGTATTTTGTGTTGAGATAAAAATTTAGACATGCTCATGAAGGAGGATGTAAGGGCAGAGATGTTTGTTCAGCTTAGTCTGTTTAATAACCAGCTATTTACTTTTTCATGTTTGACATTTTGTTCTTGCAATATATCAATGTCAGTCCAATGAGACGGCTATAGCTGTGATTTTGGGCTATATAAATAAAATTAAATTGAATTGTGTACTCTTATTACCATAAAGAAAGCCAATGATGTTTATTTTTCGAGATATTTAATTGTTTTTGTTTGAAGTTAAAATTCCTCATTTGGCCACATTTGATTCAGCTTCAGGTAAAGTAACAGCTGGGTCAGAGGTGAACAGAGGCTGAGAGAGGAAACGAGGGTTAAAGCAATGACCATACTATCTAATTCAATGCTTTTTTTTCCTTTGCAACACCACAGATTTTGGAATTTGGAAAAGAGAAGGAACCAGACTTCTTCTTTTGTATTTTGGGGAAATGGAATGCCCCTATCTAAGACGCTCACTTGGTTGTCTTTTACCTCAGTTGACAAGGATTGTTTTGAGTTTTCTTGTTTGCCAACAATGAGACAAGGCAGCACAACAGTGTAGTGGTTAACACTTTTGCTTCATAGTTAGAAGATCCTTGTTCAAATCCCCACCGGATCCTTTCCGTGTGGAGTGTGTGTTCTGCTTGAGCACTGGAGGGTTTTCTCAGAGCAGTCCAGCTTCCTCCCACAGTAAAAATACATGCATCATGGGTTCATTTGTGACTAAGTTGCCCTGGTAGTATGGCTGTGAATGTGTGTGACTGTTTGTCTGTGTGGCCCTCTGATGGACTGGCAAATCATTCAGTGTGTACCCTGCCTTTGCCCTACAGTGGTGGGGATACGCTCTAGCAACCCATCACCCCAAAATTGATTAAGCAGGTTTGAAAAAAAGGGACTAGATACCATAAATTCTCTTTGCATCTATCTAAAGCTACGTTAACACCAGGCCTGTGTTTAGCATATGGTGCTCACACTGGACAGTCACTACCCGATCTTTGAAATTGTTTGCCACGTGCAGTTGGAAGAGGCTTGGTGCAAATCTGATGAATCTTGCTTCCGGCTTTTTCCTTCACAATCCTATTCCGATAAATTAAAGAATTGGTGTCATTGAAGTCTGACCAGGCACAAATTCCAAATAATTTCTCCTCCATGATCAATTTTCGGTTGGCACTTCCTTAAATTGAAAAGGACGCCATCCATACATCACTACCAAATCTGAGTCCCTGATTGGTCAAAGTTCAACCTGGTTTAACTTTCAACATGCGTTCAGTGAACTCTTGTTTTGTACGTAGAGCCCAAAAACTGACTTCAAAGGTGTGCAGCTTCGCCTGAATATGATAGTTTTCCTCTTGTGTTGCATGAATTGTTATGAAGACAGAAAAGGAGATGAAATTGGACTGATTGTGCAACGCTTGCAGAACAATGTGCACATGAGACGCCAGCCTGTATTTTGTGTTTCTAGTCACAGTTCGATCGTACACAGCTTGAGACAGTTTAAATTCTGACACACCAAAAGAAAAAAAAAAAAGACGGAAAAAAAAAGAAAAAAAAAAAAGAACAGCACAAGGAGGATTTGAGACACGAACAGGCAAAAGTAAAGCTCTGCAACTCACCCCATTTCCTGAAGACTACATAAATATTTTGGATATTCAAACAGTTCAATTTTAAAGTTTTTGCTCAAACCAAAACAATTGCTTTTAAATATTTTATATTAAAAATATTCTTTTTTCCAAACTCATTTACTTTATGAGATATAGATAGTATCAGTTATAACACGATGGGCGATTTGATACATTTTTGTTCACAACAATGTTAGTTTAAGATGCAAAAATATTTACAGGAATTTTCAGTAAAAAAAGCACCTTATTTACCCACTGTTTCAAATTTGATCCACACATTTTCCAGATGGTGTAACTGAATTGTAAAGAATTAGCATTCGTTCAAAACAAGTAGTAATAAAAAAAAAACAAAAAAACTACAGATTAGTGATTTTTACTATAAAACTTAAAAAATTAGCAACATTTTTCCTGCCAAAAGTGTTTTTGAGCTCTCGTGGAATATTTTGAAATGAGCAGGAGAATCCCTTCAACTGCCCCTAGTGGAATGATAAAGAACTACAGGGAAGAAAGCATGGACCAAGTTATTTACAATGAGGTTTTTAAGGAAAGTTTGGATCATGTTAATGAGATAGGGGTCTCAGAAATGCCTGTATCGATATGATACGGAGAGTCTACAGGGTTAAACACTATTGAGAACCTGAAGCAGGAAAAAGAAGCGTTTTATGAGATCCTTTTTCTGAAATTCACGTTTCACACAACCCCCTGCTTTAAAAGAACTTAGACATCTCTTTGACTTTCTCATGCGGCTCTTTTTTCCGCTTCACTTCACTACTTCATGTTATTAATCACGATCACCCTTTGTAATGGAACAGCAATTTGCAAGTCTGATTAAGTTAAAGATGGCCACTCCAGCCTCCATCCATTCATCATGACAGTATTTTCCCTGAATGTGACAGCAGTGGAAGGACAGTTGGATTGTCTGCCTCATCCTGAAAATGAGAGCTGCATATTTAATGGAAGTCTGGTGCATTTATTTCCATAAATAATCTTGCTGCTGATTGAAGCTGACACAACAAATGCTCCTTACACAAACTCAATACACCAGCCCACGTTGGAAAAGGAATTACTGGTGAACAAGCGTGGATGGACAGTGACTCACTGACACGCTCACATGAGCAGAAAACAAGCAAAGTTGGGATTTTCCTTCCTGTGCATCTGTCTTCCTTTCATCTGATACAGTGCTATTTTTTGTTTAATGTCAAGCTAAGCTATAGTATTTTAAGCTATTATGGCCATTTTAAACAATTCTGAATTTTCTTTTAAATATTTCCAAAAATTAAATAAAATCTGATATTTTTTTGCATACATTTTACAAGAAATAATATTAAGCAGTATTTCTAGGATTGATGTTTCAAAAGAGTGATCCCTGTGATTGAGGGGCGAAACATTCCCTGAAAGGTTTCTCACGGTCTATTTAAACTGCAGATTTGTTTTGAAAAACCATAGCAGTTTTGATTCATTGTTTTCTGATGTTTAAGCAAACGAATGTTTCTGAAATACGCTCAGATCAGCCAATTACAGAAAAGAAAACACTAGCAGCAGCTGGAGACAGCTGCAGGAAAGGCTACATGCAGCATATTGATGGCGAAGCTTGTTTTATTTTCTTTTGCAGATGTCAGGTTTCAGGAAGTCCCTTCGCTTACAAAATGCAAATGTGTTTGTCATATATCCCAAAATTCTACCATACGGTGACCTAAAAGCTGTTTTAGGTATGTTCCACAAATGTCTTTATGGTTCCTGATGCAAAAAAACAATCATTTACCATTTTTTAAGATTCTATAATTGGTGAAATCAAATAGTTCAGTGGAAACTCTAAGGATTTCAACAGGGAGAAGTTATAAGTCACTGAAATCTCATACAACAAACAAGGATGAAGGAAATTAAGGTCCCTAGGCCTGACCTTTTGGAGATTGTATAAATGACAACAGATTTGTCTTCCAGCACTTCTGTCTGCATCCTCCTCTGGTGATACGAATGCTCTGGGATGTGTCAGTGCTGCCGTTGCAGTGTGGATATGGCACAAGAAAGCTTATTTTCCAAACACAGTCGAGAAAAACTGAACGCACAAAAAAGATACAATGACAACCTTTAAGAAAAGACGTCAGAAACTGGTTGTGATTGGAACACACTGATAGTATTTATGAAACAAGCTTGGGTACAGTTCTGTATGAAAAGTGTTAAATACACTCAATGCTCTTTGGATATTAGTAAAAAAATAAATAAGTGTTTTGTGTGTTTTACAAGCTTATAATGGAATTCAATTTTTTCAAACAAAAATTCTGTTTGTCTAGAGATAAAACCTTTTAAATCAAGAACTTGTAATGACAAACAAAAAGCGATAGATTTTCTTAAGCCTCCAAACCATTGACTGTATATGAGAACTGGACGAAGTGTCACATCATCCATAGAAATTGATTTACCTACAGTTCCAACCAAATGAATTCATTTCAGTTGCTATTTTTTTTAATGGTACAGAGGTCGCCATGTTGGAGCCAGAAGTTGTCAATAAAAAGGTATTGGTACGAGTCCATCTGATTCAATGTTTCTATGGCAACCACTCTCACCAGTCAGAAGTTCTCGATGAAAGTCCACACCCCTAACACTTCCAAGTGGGGCCAGGAGAATCTGTCAATCAAACGCTTCAAACGTTTGATGTATTTGTACAAATATTTGACCACAATACTTTTGTTAAGGCATCTGACTGGTCAGTTTATAACTGGAATTATCTTGCCAACCAGAAAATATCATGCTATCAAATAAATGAAGATTATCAAGGATATGTTAAAAAAAAAAAAAAAAAAAAAAAAGGTATCAAAGCAAGAATGTTTATTCTGACAAATAGAATGGCAGTAATAGCTATTTATGTCTTTATATAAGTCTATGGGATTTTGGCTTCTTGGAATCGGTGGGTCACTCAGTCCAGATCATATATACTATCAATGCTTCAAACAAATGTTACTTCTTTTTTTCTTTTTGTAACTGTTTAAATTTAAAATTGCCAACATTAAAAGCATTTCCATATAGAAAAAAGTTGCCGCATATCAGTTAGACTGAAAAACCAACATTTCTTATTCTTTAAACATTTTTAAGACTATTTTATTTGTCCAAAGTGTTTAAAAATTGAAAAAAAATAAACTATCTTTTTTTTAGAAGTTTTTGGATGAAGAAAACAGTTTGAGGATGGCATCAATTAAGTGGGTAAACCAGCCACAAACCATAACACTACCACCACCATGTTTGAATATTTTGATAATATCTATGAAATGCTGCCTCAGTATTTAACTGGAAGTAATTGAACAAACACTTTTCAAAAAAAAAAATTCATTTTTGTTACTTTTGCAATTACTTGACTTCAATTCTTAAAATGGATTTTAAAAATGGACAAACATTTTTTTTTTTGCATGAGCTACTAATGTGCAAATGAAGGAAACCTGGACACGACAAGGATACATAATTGTTCTGTCATATTATTAATTTATGGCCAAAGATTAGCATTTAGTGGCCACAAAATAATAATTTGTGCCAACAAATTATTCATTTATGAATAATTTTTTTTATGTCATTTCCAGGGCACTGTAGCAAGCAAAACATAACATTATAAAGGGAAAAAAGGGAAAAAGAACTGTTAAGCCCTCCTTTCTGGAATTACTTAAGACATAGAGCAGCCCTCCTTGCTTTAGACACATAAAGGTCACAAGGAGATTATGTTGTGTCTCTTTCCAACTGCCAGAGTCACTTTTCTTGTTTCCTGGCTTTGTGCTTATTTCAGTTTTCTCTCTTTTATTTAGACTTTGCAGCTCACAGAAGAATAATTTCCTTCCATTTAACAGCTCAGCAGCAGCTGCTGCATCACAGCAGATCTAACTAAATTTGACAAAAAAAATATCTGAAGGTCCAGGATTGAGAACTGCATCAATTAAGTGGACAGATGTAGAATCCTGTTAAACAGGTGCAGCTTTAGCTGCTCATGTGTCAGTGTCATATTGGCAGGAGTCTGTTCTGTTCGTGTGGAGAAAACACAGCTGTAGAGCTCCATGCCGCCATCCCAAGCAACAATGTTTCGACACATGTATGTGGTAAAACATAAAGATCTGAATCTGCATGTCTTTGTAGACCCTCTCTGATCATCTTTTGATCTATTGAAAAAGCGTTCCAAGTGATTTTGGAGCTATCCAGCCATATAGTTTTGAGCCAGATGCCAGCTCAGACAAAGGAAACGAAGACAGACATAAATCCATTTGTCTGCAAGAGGCTGCACCAGAATGAAGTGGAGCAGGGAGCTTGTGGCCCACCTGTGGTATTTCCTACGTTACTAAAAAGCTTTTTTTCAAACAGCACTTTTTGTCTGCTCCTAAATCACAATTATTTAAAAAAAGGAAACATTCAGAAATGCAGTTTTATTATTAATTTTCTGTATTTATGTGCTCCATCATAAGACAAATGCCACAAGAACATGTTAAAACACAATTTTCATTAGAGTGGGTCTTTAATGAGGCATTAATAAACACCAGTGTCTTTTTTTTCTCCACAATTAACCATAAATATGAGACTTTATATCTCAATTTAGTGATTTTCTTCTGCGTTTAGTCTCCTCAAAACAAAGGCCACATGTCACCCAAACACTTCCCCATCACTTGTTAGCTCTTAAATGGCTTAGTGCAATCTGCAGAAAACATCTTTTTTTTTTCTGTTTATTTTCAAGCTATATTTCTTGTAATCCTTCTGAGCATTGATGCTTTCAGTCAGCTCAGCTCAATGTTCTTCTTCAAGTTCGGTCCAGTTAAGGAGCAGCACAGCAGAGGCTTCATTCATATTCAAACCAGATTTAACTTGACAGTCTTTCTTCAGACAAATATAAAGCCTCGAGGCATCACAGCTATCTTCTGCCTGCTCTGGATTTTTATTTTCATTTGATTCAAACGTGATGTCTTTGAGGAATGTGCTCACTTATTATTTTTCCAAGCAGAAAGTCAAACAGGTTCCCCTGAAATGGCGAGAGAAAGGCGAAGAACCTTCTTAGTCTTGGAACCTGAAGAGTCCTGTGGGATCGGTGTTTGTCTTGCTGAAAAACACCAGGCCTTCAGCAGACTTTTACTCTGCGCCGGTGCAGTTTGTGCCTGGTCCAAACCGCTAACAGAGGACGAAGAGGTTGAGAGCAGCCTGCAGCAAGCCCACGGTGAAGCAGGACCATGGCTTTGGACCGATGCGGCAGATGCACTTGACGTGGGGCCTGGACTGGAAGAGTGGGCAGAGGTGTGTCCTGGAGGTTTGACCAGGGGTACGGCGGTTCTCAGACAGCGGCCGTGCAGCACGTTGTGAAAGGCTCTTTTGAACTCCTGGCTGAAACATGGGTAGATGATGGGGTTAATGCAGCTGTTGAGGTAGCCCAGCCAGAAGGTTATCTTGAAGATGGTTTCAGAGGGCTTACAGGATGGGAAGATAGATCCTGGAAACAACACACAAAGGAAAATGATAAAGGACAAACAACAAACGATTTTATTTCTTCTAAAATTAAACTTTTTTTGGACATTTCTTCTTCAGTTGACGTAAGGGATAATGCTGTATGAAGTGTCCATCCAGGCCCGGCTGCTGCAAACAGCAAATTCTGACTGCTCCTAAACAGGCCAGGTGTTCCATAAATGCTTACTAACCGTGATGTTTTTTTTTTTTACTACCTACACCCACTGCACATGCGCAGACCAAAATGATGTCATAATTTTCAGTTTTGGCGGACCGCCCATAATTCTCTCCTACCTCTGTAATCTGGTGGTTACTATGCTGTGTTTTTGCAGTTTTTGTGACTTTAGGTTACATTTAATTGTATGTTTGATACAGCTAACTTGCTACACTTGTCAACTTAGCTCTGGACTTTTAGCCTAGCTCACTACATAACTTCTGGGACTCGTAAATTGTTTTCACACCGCACTGTAACTCTGCAGCAGATCCGTGCCTGCAGTTCCTCTGTCCGCGTGGTGATTGTTTCCAAATCCGCACTCACGTTGTTCGGTTTAAAAGACGTGAGTGCGGATTGGGAATTCAACCGGACAGAAAGAAATATCTGTTGGATTGTCTCCATACAACTCATTAATGACAACTGCACACATTTCTTACTCTCCACCTGCACACCACAACATACTACATATACATTTTAACCCCTAAACTGTGCTACCTTCTGTGAGTCTGTGCTGCTGAATTTCTCACAATTTACTCTAGTAAATGTAACTCAGTAAAAGTACTTCTGAGAAAAAAAACTATATATAATAATTATAGACTATATTTGCAAACAGACTAGGGTTGAACACTTTTTGTTTCCTGGAACTGAAAACGTGCAGGTAATTCAACTCAGGGCTGCATGGTGGCGCAGTGGTTAGCGCTCCTGCCTCACAGCAAAAAGGTTCCTGGTTCAAGTCCTGGCTGGGGGACCTTTCTGTGTGGAGTTTGCATGTTCTCCCTGTGCATGCGTGGGTTTTCTCCAGGTACTCCGGCTTCCTCCCACCGTCCAAAAACATGCTTCCCAGGTTAATTGGTTACTCTAAATTGTCCCTAGGTGTGAATGTGAATGGGTGTGTGATTGTGGCCCCTGCGACAGACTGGCGACCAGTCCAGGGGTGTACCCTGCCTTCGCCCATGAGTAGCCGGGTTAGGCTCCGGCAACCCCGTGACCCCGAAAGGGATAAAGCGGATTGGAAAATGAATGAATGAATAATTCAACTCAATTTTATTTAACCCGATATCAACCATAGCCAGCTCAATGGTCTTCACACCAGTATTTATACAAAAGTAATCAATCAGTAAAATTTTCCTGTGTCACATGACTGCACACTAAAGCTGCTGATCCCTGAGGAAAGCATATCAGTCGTGGAGACGCACTGTCAGATCCTCCATTGACTTTTGTCAAAAAACAGAAAACTTAGTTTTACAAAAAAGGGTGAAGAAATAAACCAAAAGAAACAACAGAGTCAGTTGTAGCACACATGAACGTCAAAGAAAGGAAAAATCCAGTTTATGTGGACTTTCGTTTCACATTAAACCTCATAAGCCACAGAGGGATAAACATAAAATCCGATCAATGTTCTGGAATATCAGTGATGATGGTAGAACACCAGTAACAGCTAACACATCTCTTTTTCAATTTATGGATTATATTATGAAAGTTTAAAATTAAATTCTTAAAATATTCTTATATGTCTCATAGTCAATAAAGCACTTCAAGTACTTAATATTTGGGCAATATTTTTAAAACAAATTTAGACTTTTGTTTTAACTCAGATTTTAAAAATAACTTGACAGTTGACCTGAAGTGGAACATGAGTCCAGATTTTTCTCACTAGTTTGTGACATTTAGTATCAAATTTATGTATGTATGGCTTTTCTGATGTAGGAATACACATAAATGAAAGACTTACGGTTGAATTTAGGATTTTAGGATAGGTTTAGTAGCAGTTCATCATCCAACAAATCCCAGACCCCACAGAATTACAAACCCTTCCTAAAAAATAGAATATCTTAAAAAGTATGTTTATTCCCATAATTCCATTCAAACGTTAACATTTCATAAAATATGGATTTAGGGCCCACTGTTTAATTGACTTCAAGTCTTTATTTATACTTTGGGGTTCCAGTTCATAAACCCACAAGAACAGGATTTTAAAAAAATGGAATACTTTGGAGAAATCACCATTTACTACACAGTTTTTAAAAGATAAAGACAGTGATTATGATCAAATCAATCAAACTAAAGTATTTTCAAAATGATATGTCTATCTGCAATACTTGGTAGGAAATCCCTTTGCCTTAATAACTGTCTTGATTCTCCATGGCATTGATGTAATCAATTTGTGGCATTGCGTGGGAGTTATGGAAGCCCAGATATTGTTTGCCGTCAGCGCTTCTTTGTTTTGTGGTCATGTGCCGCTCATTTTCCTCTCAATAATAACCAATACATTTTCAATGGGGATTAGGTCTGGCAATACAAGCGCTGTGATTGTATAGGGACATCAAACCAGGTTTTGGTGAATCTGGCAAGTTTAGTAGAGGATTAGTTGGTGAAACTCAGTTTAAACATTCATGTCCTACAGAATTTGGGCAGATTTCTCCACAGTTTTCCAATTTTTAAAATTCTGTTTTTGTGGATTTTGTGAGCAGGAATCCATAATTTATGTTAAAAATGAATAAATATTTCAAATCAGTTGAACAGTGGGCCTTGAGTCTAAGTTCTATCAAAGTTAAATTTTTTAATGGAATTATGGAAATGAATACACTTTTTCCAGATATTCAGTTTTTTAGGAAAATACAACAAGCCTGAACACTAACCAGTCTTCACTGGTTGACCATCCATCCATCCATCCATTTAAAGAAAAGAGGTTAACCTTAGCGGCCAAAGCTGAAACCATGGAAGAGCTTTTGACACAAAAACTCATCCTACACTAAACTGAAAAATGATTTGATGAGAAGAGTGGTGTTAGGCTGTGTCAGAGGCTGATTAACTGAGACACAACAGTAGCTGTTTCTATGTACACTGACTATGGCATCTCTCGTGTATCAATATTGAATGCTTTGTCATTGAAAAGTTTTGGTTATTGAGAGTAGTTGCTTGTTTTTTACCAATAATAATTATAATCCATTTTATTTGCCAAAAAAAGAAAACAGCATAAAAACAACATAATAAAATGCAATCAAAGATAAAACAATTCAAATGAGATCATAAAGAGACTGTTTAAACTGATGAGTTTTGAGTTTAGATTCATAACCATATTAAAAACTTGGTGTCATAGAATTCCAGCCGGGCGCACACCGCAATTATTGATTTCTCCTAGATTATCAATTTTCAAATAGTTGGCCCTTCCATGGATGAAAAGGGACGCCATTCATACACACACACACACATATATATATATATATATATATATAATAACAATGCATGAACACGAGAGTTTAGAACATGGAAAAATTAAACGCGCATATACGCACGTTTACAAAGACTTTTCATTGGTAGTGGTCGCTTGAACCTGCTTTGCCAAGGCCTGTGTCTACGTGGCTCCAGTAGATCTTTGAGATACAGTCAAATTTCTGATACAAAATTTACAAAACAGAAATAAAAATCAAATTTTCTATTCTAAATTTGGTCTAATTTGTCTCATCATATGATTTTCCCAGTTTTGCTGCACACAATCTGCAGTCACCTCTTGTTTTCTGAAATAAAGTAAGCACTCACTCACAGAGATTTATTGCTGGTGTTCCACCTTTTCTGCTGCAGTGAAACACAGATGACTGTCACCACGGCAGCACAGGTTTTCTTCATCTGAATCGTTTTAAATCCAAAGGAATAATTTGGCGAATTTGCAAAACCTTCAATCCGAGAATCTCTGTGTCGTTGCCTGTGTGCTGTGAGCCGTAAAGGTCTGTCTCATTTCAAATGCATAACAATCTCTCTATGACTGGCTGCCTCGGGGATCTGCAGGGTGACTGTGGATGCCTCCTGGCATTACAGCCCATTAGGTCTCATGTTTGTTATCTATAATAGGTTTCTTAGGAGGGAGCAATGGTTTGGTTCATTCCATTTCATCTCGCAGTGGAAGCTTATTCGCCTATTTTGTTTGTTCAATGTGGTTGCTTGTAATTGAATTTCTTGATGTCCCTGCAGAGAAGCCGTATAGGCTGTAGATTCTGCAGTGAGGGGGAGAGGGATGTCCCTGAGAACAAAACAGACAGTCGGCGACATACTGCCAAAGAATTAGCTTTTAGTGCATTTTTTAAAGTGCTCAATCAATGTTTAGGCTCCTCATGTTGATGAATCAGTTAAGATTTTTTATCACAAGAAACTGTTGTTTTGTTTGGTTTTCGTTTGATGGTCAGTCACTTTTCTGCGGGGAAATTCAAGTAATTTTAATGTGAGAATTTTTAATACAAAGACATCATCATGTTTTTGTAAGCCGACATAATTGTACCAGGAAAGCGGACTGGTCCCGGACTGTGGGACAGTTGGTCCCAGGTTGCAGTAAAAAAACCCAAAACACACAAAACCTAAATTTTTTTTGTTTTATTTATAACCAGATTTTTTTTACGTTTTATTATTTCTTTTATTCTCGACGCATGTCATGTGGCTCAGTTGTGTGTAGGAAATCCATTTGCTACATTCTTAGAGCAGCTGCACCGACCACTAAAAGATTGAAACGCTCAAACTAGCAAAGTTAACAAATACAAATGTTTAGAAAGTTTCTTTTGGAGAAAAGAGCTACTAAGGAATCTAAATATAGATTTATTGCTGAAGTTGGCTTCTACTTTGGCAGTTAAGGGTTAAGGGAACATCTTTATAAATCTAGAGTACAACTAAAATTCAAACTAGCTGCAGATATTTACAGAAGATGAAGATAAACTTTATCTTCAAAAGTTAAGGGAAACTGGAAGCTAAAAGACAAAAACGGACTCCCACTTCAGCCTCGCACAGGCCTGTAGAGGGATGGAGGGAACAGTATTGCATCTATGTTCTCTTTGCATAACGGAGAATGTAGAGCCACTTACTTTTGTGCATAATGTTGATTCAGAAGAGAGCATTTCAGCACATGCTCCTCGAATCAGGGAGTCCTCCATACTTGTTTACAAAAGTTGCACATGCATAGCTCAGCAGCAGAATCCCAGTCTCATCGCTGTCTTCAGATTATTGCAAAACACATTGTATGAACATATTGAAACACATTCTAACTTTGCCATAACACACTGAGTAGGGGTGCACTGCAGTCTTTACATTTGACACCCCTCACTCGAACTTAGCTCACTGTGTTACATTATACTTCACTTATCAGTATCACATTAACATAGAGAGAGTAAGAAAGCTTTGTTGCTGGTTTAGTCATTACATCAGCAACAATCTTTTCAGTTAGACAGCATTACAAAAGAATGTTACCACTTGTCACTATCTCTCTGATGAAATGGTATTTGATGTCAATGTACTTCCACCTATATGTCTGTTAACTGGATTTTTAGCTTGAACTTTGGTGTCTTGATTGTCTTCGAATTCTTCAGTTGTTGCACAGCTGTATGTATCTAGATCTGAGAGTAACTGCTCTAGATAAATAGTAAAGCTGCTGTAAGAGACATATATTCTGCTTCACATGTTGAGAGTCTTTTGTTTTCTAAGAAATGGGTGAGCTTTTGTCTCTCAGACTTACACAGTATCCTGATGCACCACGTGTATCTTTTTCATTGGATGCTCAGTCAGCATCACAAAAAACCTTAGCATACCTGAAGAGTTTTTGTTGAAGCATAACTCTTTCCAGAGTACCTTTAAGATATCTAAGAACATGTTCAACACTATTCCAGTGTTCTTCTGAAGGATCTTCAAAGTGCTGAGAGAGTTTGCCTACAATAAAACTCAGATCTAGACTGGTACAAGTTGACAAGTAGATTCAACTTCAGACTCTGTACTTTCTCGTGTCTGCCATTTTCTTCCCATTATTACAATACATCAGTTTCTGTTCACCAGGGATCTCCGTGCGCTTTCCTGTCTGCAGGTAACTTAGTATAGGTTAAAGTCTTATCTATCAGTGACTTCATTTCTTCCTCCATAGCAGTTTTCCATTGCTTTGACTGCTGATGCTGGTGCTTCCTAGTAGGTATTAGGGAGGTCACACTGCTCTGTAGCAGAAATCCACACACATTTGGAGACTGTCATTACGTTCAGTGTCATAGTCGTGGAGGTGAGCCGGTTTCTTCTTGGTTTTATCTGGATTCTTTCTTTGAGCTGTTTCCCAGGGTTTCCCTGCACAGGATTGCTCAGTCGCCTCTGTTAAAGTTTCAGGAACCCCACAGTCAGTGCCAACATTTTTACCAGTTTCTTCTCCATCTCTATTGGGTTGTCATTGTTTGTTTCCCTAGGAAACGTTCCATTTAGACACTCCAAATATGACTCGTGTTTGTTTCTTTTTCATTTGTAACCCTATTGATAAACTCGACCAGTCTGTTTCTGAACTTTCCTTTCATTTGAGTAGTAGACCAGGTAAGCTATTGCCCAACAAACTCCTTCATTACATCTTGACTCAAACGTTCCCTTTCTCCTGTTTGTAAGCCAAAAATATGGAGCCAAACTTATGCATGTTTGCAATATTTGGCTGCTTTCCCGTTAACATCTCATTCGCTATTTTCTTTGTGCGTCTGCTGTAACACCTGTTCCTGATATAAGCTGCTGTTTGCATTGCATAGTTCCAAAACTTATTTGGCAACAAGATTTCCATCAGTAAACATCAGCTCATTTCCAAGAGGTTGCGCCAGCCCCCTTCTGTTGTACCACTCTGTTGAGGTGAGTATGGTGCAAACTTTTCGTATCTGATCCTGTTTTTATTCACAAGAGCCTGAAAATCCTGATTTATAAATTCAGTATCATTATCAGAATGAATGCACCTTATTTTACTGTATGGTGCTTCATCAGCTATGAACTTTTCAGTTGCACAAAGTGCATCTCTTTATTTCTTTGGAAAGTACACGGAAATGGTACCTGTGTAGTAAAAGACTGTGCCTATCTGTACCAATCTAAACTTGTTTGCATAGGACCAGTTAGATCTGTATTAGTTGTAGAGGTTTTTCAGCCTTTCTATCTGGTTTCCAGTTTCGTGTTGGAGTGGTTTTATCTTCCGTACAGACTCTACATGGGCTCACCAGTTTATGCACATCTTCTCTTACTTCCATTCCTTTTACAACAGCTTGCAACTTTCTTATGTCTTTAAAATTACAATGAGCCATGATTTCATGCCAGTTTTTCATTCTCATGAATGTCAAAGCTGCATCTGTTGTTGGTTATCAGGTCGCTTTCTCTTTTCATGAATATGATGGTTGGATGAAGAGGATATCTCTGAGGTATGCCCCGTGCTGCTGTCCAGTGCAGTCTTCTAGAGGCATCATCGCTGTTCCTCTGTCCCGTTGACCTTTGTTTTATTAGCTACCTCCACTATATGCCTCTCTGTATTAAATGACTCATCAAAGTATGTGAATTTTCCTATCTCATTCACAATGTGGGATGTGGCGCCTGCGTCGACCATGGTGCCTTTGATCTTCACTTTTCATGCTGGTGTCGCTGCTTTGGCCATCCTCCGTTACCTTATGGACATCATCTTGTCTCCCCTTTTTCATACAAATGGTCTCTTTATGTGTAATACTGTACTTTTGCAAAAGTTGCACCACACCTTTAGCTGGCTTTTCCTTGCTATGTGTCTTCTCCGCCCTCATTTGTAGCATGTCGTCTCAGCCTCTTCTTTTCTGTGGCGGATGCGTTTTTTGTCTGTTCTTGCTTTGTGTGGGTTTCTATCACGTTGTCTGTTGATGCTGTTTTGCTTATTTTTTCTGCTTCTTCATAGACTCTCAAGTTCTTGATATCTGTGAAGGTTACTTTATCTTCATTCTGAGTCATCTGAATGGCGAGTGGCTTAAATAAGTCAGGGAGTCCGCTTGAGACAGTCCGTTGCTCATATTCTCACTGGCATCACGAATAGCTGTGATTGTGTTTTCTGCCCTTTTAATGTAGTCCGCCATGCACTCATTTTCTGTCATCTTCAACCTCGTTAGCGTTGTGTAGAGGTTTATTATTCTGGGTTTACTCTTCCCTGAGTAGTGGTCTCCCAGAATCTTTAGGGGTTTTCTGCTTTTGTCCGCGGCTGCATGTCTGACAAGCCTCAGGCTTTAATCATCTATCAGCCTTATTAGCTCTGCATAGCAGTCTGCGTTCTTGCTCAAGTCAACAACTATCTGCTCTTTGGTCACAGGTTAATTAAGGATCCTCTCTTTAAGCTTCAGGCTGTGTAAATATCAGAGGAAATGCGTTTCCTACAGTTCAAATTTGCAAACATACTAACTGTTCCGTTTGGAGGCCCGCTAATCTAATTTTCGCTATTTACTTTAGCTCTTTTCTTTGGCAAATTTCTCATCAGCTCTCGCTCTCATTTCTCTGATTTCACCTCTCTTAGTATGGTAGCCTAAAACCTTAAAGCCTTGAAGAACCTGCTTGAGCGTTCATGGATCGCGTTCCGGTAAACTGTCTGCCTGGGTCCATAACCTCCAACCAGTGAAATGGGAAGTGGAGCTGACAAACTGTTAGGACTAGTCAGTCATGGAGCAGTGACATCATTACACTATTTTTCCACAGTTGTAGAAATTCTCATCATTTTATTCGTTTATGTTTAGTAAAGTTCTAACATTTTAGTAATAAACTTGTACAATAACATAAGCAGAGTACTTTCAAACTAATAAATGTTACTAAATGTATCCCCAATGCGGCTCCAGCTTGAAGATTCTGCATTTTCTGTTAACTAAAATAAAACTTTTTGCAATTGTTCAATTTAGAATGACGCTCAATGAAGAAGTACAACAGACTGAAGCTGCATTACATTTTTTCTTTAAACAGAAAAAGCGTCACAGCAACCACATCTGGGTGTATCATCTTGAAAACATCTGGGTGCAACATCTCCAAAAATGAACATAAATAGCTGTATTTTCAAGTGCAAGTCTAAAGTGAACAAAGACATTGCTCAACATTTTTGTTTTTAGTCTCTAAGAAATTCAATATAAAAAGTACAATATCTAGATGATTTGAGCCAGGTTTTCTGAAGAAATACAATCCAATTTTTGTTGTGGGTTTATGTGAGTTACATTCTGGTACGTGATGATAAAATGATAGTCGATGCTGCAGCGTTTCTCTCTGCTCACCAAAGATGCTTTTGACCTGCAAAAGAACAGGTGTGTTCAGGCGAAGTAACAACATTATGAAAATGTTTTTTTGGCAGGAGCGTCACCTTTGACAGAAAGCAGGTCAATTGCTCTTTTCAGTAGTTCTTTTAAGTTTCCAAGAATGCATCACAAAAACATTGCTAGCTGATTTAATTTCTGGACTACCACAGTATTAGGGCCACCATAAAAGAACACAAAAGAAAAACGAATATATGAGAAAAAAATTGTAAAATTCGGAGGAAAAAGTCATGCAATTATCAATAAAATTCAACAATTTACAAAAATAGTTGTAAATTTATGGTTCAAAAGTTGTAATTTTACAACTTTATTTTTGAAAATAAAATCTTATATTTAGTTTTTGAATGTACAGAGTATTATGGCCAACATAAGAAAAAAAAAAACCAAATGTATAAAAATGAAGTCATAAAATTCTGAGGAAAAAAATCTAAATTTTATGTAAATTAAGTCGTAAAATTCTGAGAAAAAAGTCGTACAATTATCTGAAAAATTCAATAGTTTACAAAAACAAGCCTATATTACCAGTTTATTTTATGTAGCTGATAATTTAGAGTAATTGGATGGACACCACAATGCTCGAAAATCAGTTTAACCTGTTTTTAAAAATGTTCAACTTTATTTTCACAATATGAAAAATAGCATGTTTTGTGCGTTAAAATTAAAATTCTTCTCACATAATTTCATGACTATAGTCTCCTAAAATGTCAACTTTTTTTCTCAAATG